>OY764961.1:33210355-33918355 GCA_963668005.1 Melieria crassipennis | reverse complement strand
ATAGATCTGAACTACACCTTTTCAACCTCAAAATGAGAATTTGTAAGTTCATAATGAGAAATATAAATTCGTAATGGGAATACGTTAATTCAAAATGAGAAATATAAATTCGTAATGAGAATGTGTAAGTTCATAATGTGAGATATAAATACATAATGGGAATACGTAATTCAAAATGAGAAAAGGAAAATTCAAATTGAGAATGCGTAAATTCAAAATGAGAAAATTAGAAATGAAGTGAAGTGTAATTTGCGCATTCCTAATGTCCACGCTCCTGCAGTATGCGAACAACGTTTACAGTATCTTGAGGGAATAATTGATAATGCAAAGCACACCATTACTGGTGGAGATTGTGCCAGAGCTGTACAGCACACCACAACTTTCCATGCAAATGGCCTTGCTTTACAGGATATGAACGTAGGGATGTAAATATTTTTAAGCACTTTTTGTTTGCATTATGTTTTGAAATCATTATGTTTTGAAATCATTATTTTTGAAATCATATAATAAAAGTTACTAAAAATAAACCTTATACTACATAGTTCTCATTTTAAATTTTCCTTTTCCCAATTTGAATTTACGCATTCTCAGTTTGAATTTTCCTTCTCTCATTTTGAATTACGTATTCCCATTATGTATTTATATTTCACATTATGAACTTACACATTCTCATTATGAATTTATATTTCTCATTTTGAATTAACGTATTCCCATTACGAATTTATATTTCACATTATGAACTTACACATTCTCATTACGGATTAACATATTCTCATTTTGAGGTTGAAAAGGTGTAGAATTCACTTTAGTAGGATCGTACTTGCGAAAGCTTGCTATAACTACGTAGTTATAAAAAATAGTTTCACATTTAAATCTAATGAGTCTTATATTCACCCGAATTGTGGGGGTCACAACTTGTTCATTTTTAACCACATATGAAATAATAAGGAAAGTAATAAGGAAAAATAAAAATAATAAGGAAAAATATATGAAATAGTACGTAAAAAATTGGTGACTCGTTTCAGTCAAACTGATAATAGTTAAAATCATTTACAATGATTGATACATTGTCCCCAAATGACAAAAAAGTTCTTGAAAAACTTAGAACTTCCAGCCAATATCGTTGAGTACCGCTCTTGTAGTTCTAGCATTGCGCAATTGCAATGAAACGAGGGGCAATGAGATCGTGTAAAATTTGTTGTGCTTGTAGCCCGCATTCTTTCGAACTCGTCTGACTTGTTTAACGTAAGACAGGCAGCTTGCTGGAACCTGCTTAATATCATCCATCTTTTCAGAGCTGGAAGTATGGCATTAAGCCTCTTTGGAAATTTGTGAAACCCACTCACATTCTAAGAGATTATTACTTAAAATACTGCTAAATGGAAATCGAACTGGCATTGCTACGGACCCAGTAGGATCTATGAGCGCTCAGCAGTACTTAACCTATGCTACACACATCGCTCTCAAACTGGCATCCTAGATGAGTTGGGAGTGTCCTTTTGTAAGGCTTTCGAAAAGGCTGCCATCAGGGAGGGGGTTGCGTACAACTTTTGAGCCCAATACCGTTTGAAACCATATTTTGCACCAGTAATTATTGTATTTGGTTACCACTGGCTGTCACACTAACCTTGCCTTAGTTTGGACATTAACTTTCAGAAATTGATTATTATTTTTTAGTTTCAAAACATTTGAAAATTGAATTTATTGATAATCATTTCTTTTCTAAATTGTTATGAGACACTGAATTAAATCTTGTGTAGTGAATTTGCAACATAGACTTAAAAATCCCGAAAGTTTTTTGAACCATTTTGCTCTATCAGTATTATACTCCAGAAGCTTGCAATATTTTTTCATGCAATTATTTTATTTAGAAACATATTTAAATATTTAAAAAAATATTTTTTCACCAAAATTTAATTGAAACTGTAGTTGGTATCTGAACTGATGCTTTGTTATTAGATGGAATTGTGCAAGATTTTACCTTCTCAGTGTTCTGAATCTGAGTGGGAATTACATATTATTACAGTATTTTACAAAATCTTACTAATCCATATGCGAGCGTTATCGCTCCACACGGTAAGCAGCAAATGCTCCAATACAAATTTAATAATTCGTATATTATTAGAATCACACTCAATGGCAGCGATTAAAGCGCTTTGAGGCAAATGCGACCACCGACGCACCGACACCACCAACACCACCGACACAAACTTTGAAACGCCGTCGCCCTATTCCACGTCTCGTATTATGCAAATGATTATTTCCCAAACGCTATGTGTACTTAACCTCATTTTAACCTTCAGCCAACCTCGCGACATTTTGCGTTTTTCGAAGAGCTTTCGCTCACCTAGTGGGCGCCACACCTCCGCGCCACCGCTCCGTGCAAGCCGAGGCGAAAAAGAAAACATGCACAATTTTAATTTATGTAATGAATTTAAAAGCCAACCCAACAACAGTCATAAAAACAACAGGAACCGCACAAAAAAGCAACAACAGAAACAGAAACGCAAAAACAAAGCAAACACACAAAACATGACGCCCTGCTGCTGTGGCAGCTCCCTCCGATTATTGTTTTTGTTATTATTTTGCGTTAATTGTGACTGGGCAGCGCTGCCGACATATTCGTAATTTCTTAATTACATTAGATCAGCCGCGCGGGGGGTCGGGAGGGTGTCGGCGCTGCTGCGCCCGTGTGACTACGCACACACGTATGCGACTATCACAGCAACCACAAGGGCGGGAAATCCCTAGGGGGCGCTGGCTCATTTCGGGATTGCCGTTGCTTCCGCGTTACCAGGGCTCCGCATGTCACGGCCGCACTGCGACCCGGGCCGTGGTGTGTACGCCTACACGCACTTTTGTTGCTGTGACGTTTGTTGTTTACGAAGCTGTAATCGCTCTGCGGACCCAACGCCCAACAGCCGCCGTTTGTTTGCGGCACAATTGTTGCGCGGCCGATTGGCGCTCCAAGTGCGCAAATCTGCAAATGAGATCCGCTGCTCAAAGGGAAGCGAAATTGTAAGCAAACAAGCAGCAAATTTAAATTGAATCTTATGCCGACTTCATTTTGAGCACCGCTGTTCCGCTTCTTTCCGCGCAACGATTACAAACTGTGGCCCGTTTCTATGCATTTTCACTCGGTTTGGCACAAATGAAATGCGCCGCCCGCGCTCATGCTTTGGCAGTGCCAATGACAAAGGGGCAACGGCAGAAAATCTGCAGAAGCAGCACTAAAGTCACTTCCGCGCCCGCGGCCGGCCAACACCGCAGGCGGCGCGGTTACCAAGCTCCGGCAGCGGCAGCGAAATTACAATCGCAGCACAACTGCAGCGGCATCCTTGACCAACTGCAGGCGCAGTCCGCGCTCACTGTGCCGCACCGCAATCGTTTTTACTTAATTTACTTTTGCAAAATGCTCTCGTCCGCGCCGAATGGCGTTCGAGCGTGATGGCATGTTGCTGCGCAAATGTCAGCGACGGAGGACGCGACCAAGGAAATATACCCCGCCCACCCCGCCCCACCTTCGCCAGCTGCTTTGTCGAGCGGTTGCTACGTGAAACCATGACTTTGCAACTCTCAACTTCGGTTCCCTCGCGTTGCCTCATCCGCCCAAAAGCCGACAATTGCAGTGGTTGGACTATGTTGTTTAGTGTCTCGCAACGGCCTTGCAGCACTGCAAGTTAACAACAGTCACACCAACAACAACAGCAATTGTTGCAATGACATCATGCAAAATGCGCTTACAACAGTGACAGCAACAACGGCCACAGCAAACAAGCAGCGCCGCTCTCAGCCCCGCCACACAGCTTGGAAACTTCAATGTGGCCGCTGTCGCTGTGGCCGTTGCCGTCGCAGATTAAAAGAATGTCAGCGTGGTGGAGCGCAGCCAAGCGGCTGTCGCTGTGGTGCTGCCGTGTTGCTCACTCTGGCGACATTAAAATTGAAAATGGTTGCCAGGGGACGGCAATATCGCAAACGACTCTTAAAATATTTATTAGCCTCGAGCAGTCGCAATGAAAGTGAAAAATGTTGCTGACGAAAACCGCTGTCGCTGTTGTTGTTGCTGTGTGGCTGCTTTGTTTTTGCTTCTGTTCCCGCCGTAAACGTTCTTGTCGTGCTCGACTTCCGCCGCTGTTTGATATTTTTGTTTATATTTTTGTTGCCATTTGCAACTTGGTTCGCGAGCTGTTGCCATCGCCTCCGGACGGAGCAAGGCGCGGCTGTAAGATGCGATGCGGCTGCATTGTTTACACTTCTTGCTCGATTCCTGCGCTGGTTGGCAACAAATTAACTGCGGTTCGGTTTCGCATTCTACGCGATTAGGGATAATTGGAGGAGGGATATTAATTTGATATTTTCACGCAAGGCAAATATTTGCCAATTTGGCTACTCGAGAGAAGAGAAGTTGCTTTCTAAGGAGAGGACTGCTTAATGGTTGTGCCGTATGATGTATAGAAAAATATTACAATCCTATGTGGTACCGATTTGCTTTTGCCTTCAATCTGAGCTAATTTATAGCGCTACCAATATCCATCCATCTCTATCCATCAACAGTGTGAATTCTGGGCTACGCCACTTCAAATTTGCAGGTCGAAAAACTGACCAGCGACTGAAAACGGGTTATATCTCCTAAATTAATAGCCGAATCTCGTGCGGCCTTCTTTGTGATAAACTAAATTCCTATATAAAGTCTTAAGTCCTAAATAAAATCCTCTACAGCCAAACTTCCTCCAAATATGCGAAAGAAACTTTCAGTAGTCGAAACATTCGGCAACGAAGCAATCTTCCCTCCCGCTTATGATTTCCCCATAATCCCAACCAGGGGCGTAGCCAGAACTTTGTGATGGGGGGTTTTAAAAAAAAAATTTTGCCAGTTTAGTATTACATGTTTTTTAAAGTAAAGTGCACTTTCCGAATAGGGCATTTTGTCGTGGCTTATGTGACTTAGTGCATTAAAAACTAAATTTGTCCCTGATTTTTAGTACAAATTTCATGAAATTTGGTGGACTGAAAGCGAAGTTATTGCATCTGAAGTGGAAGTATGTTTGTGTCATCGTACAAAAATGTGCATCGAACAAAGATCCAATATTAACTATTGTTTTAAAAATGTTTAAACTTTTAACATTTAAGCATTTAAATTGATGGACCAAATTTATGGTGATTTTTGTTTATACCGTGGTGGAGTTCATAAGTGGTAAAAGCGATTTAAAAACGATTGTCAGAACATAAATGATGACCAAAGTGTTAGCCAACTGAATCCGCAATCACCGTAGATAAAACTGGGCGGTACTTCATAAAAGATAAGCCAAAATCGTCATTGAAATTCTTGATATTGGATTTAACCTTCGCTTTACTTATACCCCCCGGGTGATCTTTTTAATATTCATGTTTTATATCTGCACAAATTTGAAGTTAATTTTCAATAACATGAAAAATATTTGTTTTTGGGAAATTTTGTTCATGTTTAAACTTGAATTTTGTCATTTTTTATACAAATGTAGCTGGGTGATCCCAGGCGCTTTCGATACCATTTTGATTAAAACTCACGATAAATTTTTTTTGCGTACCTCATTATGTGTTCAATAAACACTCTGGAAAGAAATCTTCTAATATTTTCCATAGTCTCAAAATAAATCATTAAAGTTAAGCCTTTTTGCGAAATACGAACTATCGCCAGAGGATAAATACTGAAGTATGAAAACAATTTATTAAATTATTATATACTTATTGTGAGTTTTACTCAAAATAGCGGCGGAAGTGCCTGGGATCATCTTTAGTAAGGCGAAGGTTAAGCATCTCAATAGCATAAATGTATTGCATTTTAACTGAACATTTGGCTATCGAAGGATGCCATCCCATCTATTGACACTTGTTTTGACTTTTTATTTGTTTTCACATGATGTGGCACCGTGCGAATTTCACCTTTTCAAAGAATGCATTTGCCGATGAAAAAAGCGTTTTGAGAACGTAGAAACCATCAAAAGGCTTGTACCGACATCCTGAAGGACATTCCGGTCGACGAACTAAACTACTCTTTAGACATGTTTTTAGAACAAGCAAATCGCTGCATTAAGCCTAAACGTGACTATTAAAAAAACAAATTAGTTTCGGTAAAAAGAGGGTTTTGTTAATATTCTTTTAAATATTTAAAGACGAAAAGACCTTTTTGCTAATGTGGGAACGTACATACGATGCATAGTGATTGAAAATTTTGACAAATTATAGGCTATGGGGGGGTTCTGACACCCTACACCTTCCCCCCTTGGCTACGCCCCTGATCCCAACGCACTAAAACTATTTCCATATCTGCCGTCACTGTTGTTGGATTTTCACGGCACATGCGAAACAAAGTCAAGGCCCGGGCAGGGCGTACTGACTCGGAATCTGAAGGTGTGTGCACCACCTGTTTGGGCGGCGCCATGTACTGCGGCGGAATGTTTCTCACGGAGCTGTCACGGTCGCAACATGTGATGTCTTGTCGCTACAGTCATCTGTTTTCTAACCAAACAGTAGACGGGCATTGTTCTGTTTTTGTTGTTGGTGCGGCAGTGTTGTGGTGTTGCTATTGTTGTGGTTTCGGTGGCGTCTAAACCGCATAATAAGCCAAATTCCTCATTCGGAAGGGAAAACGCCAGGCCACGGCACACAATTCGCCGTAAAAAAAACTGCAGACCGCACACGTTTGCGCGCCGCGTTTTTGCCCCCGAATTCCCGTAGCACTGTCAGCGACGCGAGGAATCTGCATTGTTGGTAGCGCAAGTGGCTGCCCGGCCGGCCGACGCCGTGCTGCGGTATTCCCTGGGAAGCCATTACCGGCATGCACACAGATTACCGCACCGCCTAGGAAATATTTATTTCGCTCGCCATTGCTGCGTTGCCGTTGTTTCTGTGTTTGTCGTTGGTCGTGGCTGTTATTGCGGCTGTTGCTGTCCCACTAATTAGTATAATTTTCATAAATTTTGGGTTATTTGCGCTCGCAAGCGGTAAGCCGTTTCGCGCGCAGCGTTGCAAGTTTTGCTTTCCGTGTGCCATGTGGCCACGCTGGTCTGTGAACTGACCGCGTGAGCCCCGTCTGTAGCCGCGTTGCCACCGCAGAGTTCTCACATTTATTGCATCACACGAGTGGCTGGCGAGCGGCTATAGTTTGGCGATTTTTGCGCTACTTGTTGGGGTTGCTATCATTGTTGTTGCTGCGGCTGCTGTTTTTGTTGTCAAGTCAATAAATTTCCATTTTGTTGGCAATAAATCAAGACGGCCCGTCGCTGCCGACATATTTTTCCACATTTCATACAGAAATTGCACTGCCCCCCTCCGTACGTCTACTCGTACCTGCCTCAGTTGCCCTAAGCCACGTCATGTACACTTCACGCAAGGGCTGTTTTTGGTATGCTGCGGCTGCAGCCGCACTTTTGCGCCCCTAATTTAAGTTTATTTGGCCCGGTGCGTCCGGCTTACCGGCGCGCATGGGAAATACAATTTTCGCACTTAAATTGCTTCCCGTGATTCGCTTACGGCAGCCCGAGCCCAGCGCACTTCGGACCGGGGTTGGAGTCGTTGTCTGAGGACAGACTGTGGCGGTGTATAATTTTTCGCGCAGACAACGTCTGTGATTGGACGCGGCCGTGCCACCGTGTGTCACCCCTTTTTCGGGGGTGCGTACGCGAGCGAGTGAAAATTGAAATTAATGTTGCACGAGTGATCGCTGCGCTTGAGTGAGTTCTTCGTCAACATGTTGCAGAGTCGAGAAATAATCGGTAGCGACGAAACATGTTGACAGTGCGAGGAAGGACTTTTCAACAATATCAATCGAAGCAGCACGTGACAGCTAATGAAAATTGACGCAGCTTTGCCGACAGACAATTTCAGGCAAAATTTTAACAACATGTTGCACATTCCGCTTTAGAAGCATAGTTAGGGTTTGCTAGAGCCCGGATTTCATAGTTGTATGTAGTAGACCTGCCCAGGTTCTTATTTTCTTAACACGACCCTGACTCACAATACAATATACTATAAATTCTGATCTATGAAACACCCCGTAGCCAACAATTAGATTTTAAGACACATGAAGCGCCCGATGAAATGATTGGTTCTTCGGCAATAAAGTTACTCTTCCTTCTCTGGTTGACGATCAACAGCGACGGACGCATCGAAGATAGACCACAAGAATCGGGCGCAATCCGAAAGCCCATTAACGTTAGAAAAATAAATTAAATCTCTTAAGATACCTATTAGGGATTGCAATCCCGGACCAGTTTTACAATCCCGGGATTTCGGGACTGAAAATCGCATTCCCACGATTCGGAATCCCGGGATTGCAATCCCTAATGCATACATATGTGTGAACACAGTTTGCAAGCGAAATTTACAGCCAGAACTCTGACCACTAGATCGGCGGCTTTTTCGCGTAGGTGTTGCCACCGCCTGCTCAAAACATGTACGAAAAGCGATTCTTCGGTGTGTTCGACTTGTGGCGGCTTAGCCAAATTGGGCTTCTGCTGGTGTTATTGTCAGGTAGTGGTGTGGGTGGTTTACGATTTCGATATTAAAATTAACAAAGTGTGCGGCACTGTGACTTCCGCCTGCGCGCGTCAATATTTGCAGACACACTCACACATATCCACACAGAAAATGTGACTGCATATGGGAATTGCAGTTGCGTTACACGGCCCATTGGCGACCGTTTTTGAGGGGCGTAATTGGCCGCTTCACATAGTCGCAGCGGCTCCACGAACTCCACAACGCGATTATTTGGGTCTTTGATATGAGCCGTGTGGGCGTGACCTATTCCAATTACCGAAGCGGTGTAAATTGCCTTTAAGCCCCGCCACACTCCCGGCTGGCCGTGCAGCCACGGCACCGTACACGCGAACTCCTGCGTTGGCTGGGTGCGACATGCTTGCGGCACAGGTTTGTGTGTATGTGTTTGTTCACTGCAAATGTGCCAGTTTCGCTAATAACAGCTTGTGTCGTGTCCAGTTTGCGGTTTAAATTCATTAGAATCGATATTAAAATTACAATGAAAACGCATAATTGCTGTCCGCCGACTAAATGTTAATCAAATGGGCGGATTCCGCCAGCTGCCTGTATTCAGGCAACATATTAGCAAATCCTTTTTACCAAACACAACGATGGGCGGGCAGCGATACGTGTTTATGTATCGGCAAATCAGAGGTAATATCGCGCACGCAAGGTCGTTTCGACGCTTAAAGACCGCAGCGCTGCAGTTCGATATTTAACTGCCCACTTGCCGAAAGCCCTGACACGCACAAAGGTTGTTCATTACATAAGTAAACATTTTACAAATGACAAAAATCGAACAATACGAACTATAACAGCTATGCTTAAAATTTTGCTTGTGCTCCCATATAGTCTTTTTTGTTGAAGACTTGACATTCTTACTACCACAGAAAAAATTTTGTTTTTTTTTTGGCTTCACAGTGCTGCTGATAGAATAATCACATTAGTTTTTTCAACAAAAATATTTATAAAGTTTTTGTAGTATTTGTGAAGTTACTCTACTTTAAAATTAACTTTCAATTACAGCGCATAATTTTGCTCAAATGAACACAGAGCCGTGAGTACTGAAAAAATGCTAAATTACAAATTGACAAACAGTGTACTATAGTGTTGTGATTGCTGTTTATGCTGACTGATTCTCAAATCGTATCATCGCATCGTTTCGTTTGCTCACGAAATAACAATCATATTTATTTAATTTTTCGCGCATGATGTTCTTCATATTAATAAAAAGTATTTAGTACTGAAATATGGGATGCAGACAAATTTTATGTTCACGCTTAACACTATGCCACAAAGTGAACAGAAAGTGCATCAACTTGAATTATGAACTTTAAATTTGCCCATTCGTCAGCTGCGTAAAGGTGTAACATTGTTCTGTATGTGCGTACAGTTTGTCAAGAAAGTGTTTTTACATTGGGAAAGAACTTATTCTTATTTTGTATGTTTTATATGCACCAAACTCCACTTGATTAAAATTTTGTAGTTATGTAAGTTAAACTCAATAAGTTTGGCGAACTGCAAGAACTCAGTAAATAACAGAAATACAACACTTTCTTTCAATTTGAGGATTAACTATCGCTGGAAGGATTGTAATTGAAATCACAAAATGAAGACCGATTGCCAATCTCGAAAATTTCGAATCACGAATTTTCTTATTTTTCAAGCAAGGTTCGTAGTTAGTCATTCATGTGTAAATCATTATTGTTCTAATCTTGCACCTTCATCATCCTGTACAAATAAAATAAAGATCAACAAACACTGATCTTAATTAACCCTGCCCGTAGACCCCATCACCGATTGTGTTCTTGAAATTGTATCATAAAACTGCAAAAATTTCAATCACCCTAACTTCACTTAACTCATTAGAATCAGTTTTGAGACATGGACTTTTGTGACGTTAAATACCCAACAATCAGTAAAGTGTTAATAAACACTGGTACATGTGGTTTCAAAAATTTGTCACCTATCACTGTCACTATCTTGCTATGGCAAATGCATAACATATATAATCAGGTGTCAGTTGAAAAATGTCGAAGTTTAAATTCAAACCCCAAGAGACGTAGGCTTGAATCACAGCATTATTAACACCAAATAAAAAGTCCTTTATCGGCGATTGCCCTCGTAGCAAGCAATGAATAACTTCCTATACCTTTCGGATTCACATTAAAACTTGAATCTTAACCCCTCAGTTTCATATGAAAAAACAAAATGGCGTCATTGAAATGAATGAAAACATAGAATTTTTTGCAATACTCGTTTTCAACATATATTAAGTGTGAAGATATATACAAGAAACCCATTCATCGCATCATACTTATGTACATCGATTTGCATTATCTAAAAAATTCAAAACATTTTTGAACAAATATCATTCAAAATTGTAATAAAAATAAATTGCTCCGATTCATGTATGACATGGCGGTTGGGTCGATGTTCAATCCAAACTCCAACGCGTTCGGCCTAGTCTGGTTGCAAGTTCATTCGCTCTGACGCACAATGTTTTTTAATTGATTTGCGGCTAAAATGGACACGCACCTCTACATCACACGTAAACCAATCAAAATTTCACAGCAGTTTCAGTAAAAATTTTCGAAAATTCATTTAAAAATGCGCCCTCCGTCAACTGGACTCCGTTTTTTGCCGTTTTTAAAACTAAACGCAAATTGGATTTCGCTAAAACCAATTTATTTGCGAACCGGTGTTTAGCCTGCAATTTGCGCAAATTGGATCCGCTCACTGACAGCGGCTGTCAAAAACGACGAGCTCGCGGAGCAAAGCACGCGGCGCGCGCGAATTCAAAGGGAAACCAAAACAATGCAGGAAAACATAGTTCGGGAATAAAAATAGCATTCGCGTGAATTGTTTGCACACGGATATATTTATTTATTTGGCTGCTGTTTTCAGTGCCGGTGCAGTTCGCATTTTACATTTTCAATTTTGCTCTATTTGCTCCGATGTGCTGCAACTGCTTTGTTTCTGTTGCAGCATGGCTTCTGTTATTGTTGCAGTTTTTCTGTTTTTGTTTACATCGAACTTTCACACGTGCGCGACAGAACAACAACAACGCACCTGCTGCCGGGCAGTCGCAACTTCGAGCTCGGCAATGTTGCATCGCTTTTTGTTGAGCAATTCGCCAGCACAATAACAAAGCAGCCACGCCCAGCGGACGTTGCCCGCTGACATTAATTAAATGCAAACGCAACGAAATTTGCAGTATTTAATTGGACATTAAACGGGTTCAACGCAAACAGCCCAACCAGCCGACTTCCCGAATGTTTACAGAGAGCTTGATTTAGGCAAATACTGAGGTGACAAGCGTCAACATTGGACAGCGCCAACAAACACCAGAACGGCCACAGACTGCCAGCATTTCAGGCACTTGTTCTGCTGCCAACATTTCAAATTGCCGGAGGATCACACTCAAAATTTTCATTTGACTATTTGTGTGAATTTGAAGCTTCTCGTTTTTTCTGATTTATTACATTTTACGAGGAATGTGTATTATATCCGCTAAAACCATATAGACAAGAAGATAAAGTTGTTACTTTCCTATTGATAATGCAGGATTCCGACAGTCGTTAACGGAATTGCCAACTAACTCGGGTCGACCAATTTGTTGTCGAATTCCTTGGGTGATTAATTTAAAAATGCTGACATTAGAAAAGTGCTTCTGAATATAGTATGTTTTGTCTATTCAGATACATGTACCAAAAGTGGTTCCGTTCTTTGATAAATTGCCAATCGAGTAATAATTCGACAATTGCCGTGAACAAGTGAGAAAGTAACAACAAAATCAATCAAATATAAAAATTATATTTCATACCTTCATATACATAATATATATATCTACATGTCTTTATAACGGTAATTGAAATCCGCGTACTTACGAGATTCAAAACTGTTTGGTTCTGAGCAAATACAGTCGTGTCTGGGTATAATGAACCCCCTATACAGTGAACACCTCGATATAGTGAACACCCAAATTTTGACATCGAACCTCTAAATATAGAAAAAAAATTTCAAGCAAAAAACAAGAAGTGTATTTTTAGCAAATAAAACGAGTTTTTGAACAAAAATGTTGACCTTGATATAGTGAACAACCTCAATACAGAGAACAGGCCTTGCAATAATTAGTTCACTATAGCCAGACACCACTGTATATCGATTCGATAATGAACAGTTTTCGGTACTGCGTACTTTTCAATACTGAAAATTGCCCAACATGGCAATCTTATAGGGTCCAAGGTTGAGCTCCCCAAACCCATCCATGCTACGTGCCCGACTCGATTAGGAGAAATTTACACTTTCCCATATTTCCTCTGGACGTCGCCGTGCGACTTTCTTTACGGGTAATTACTTTACCATTTTTCATTGCGAATAGACCAAAGGAAACGATTTCCTAATTTCTTGTTGGTTGGGCCGAAACTTGGACCACTTGGAGTCAGAAGTGGGCTAGAGAGTCATGCTTGAATGGCAACTTTTTTATTTTGGAAATAAATGCAGAAGTAATTTCAGGATGCAGGCAAGCTTTTCAAAGTACAAAGTACTTTGAATCGAAATGGAACTCACTCTTCTTAAACCGGAAAAAAATAACTGCATCATATAACTGGCAACAAAAAGTGCCCAATAGATGGTTGCATTGAACCATTGCCCTATTTCCAATTTAATCTACAGCCAAATTAACTATTTGCATTGGACCCAATTCCAATTCAATCAATTTTCAGTGAATAAATTGATCTGCGAATATGCTTTCCGTCGTTTATGACATCCTTCTTTTACTCTTATGACTTTCTTTTTCCCACATATGAGTTCATTATCGAAATTCCCAATTCTAAACCTCACTTTATTTTCTGGAACCAATGCTGGATGATTGCGCCCTGCACGTTAATTCGTATTAATTTCATAAATCGAATCAAATGTATGACTAAAATATATTATTAATTGGTTGTTGGTTCGTATTGGTTCATTCGAAAATTGTTGTAATGAAAGGAAGAAGCTATCGGCCTCGATAGCTCAGCGGGTAGCGCGCTGGCTTCTCATACCGAGCGCCCCGGGTTCGATTCCTGGCTTGGACTGGAAAAAAACACTCATCTACTTCTGTCGCTATCCACATGAAGGGAATGAGAATTACAAGAATCGCACAAGTGCGCTCTTGGCAGGCAATGGCAAAACCTCCAAGTGTGAAAGAAAAACTGCCCATCGCCATTCGGATTCGGCGTTAAACTGTAGGTCCGCTCCCCTCCCTTTCCCCATCCGTTTGAAATGTGTGGTGTATCACATGTTGAAAAAACAGTGTTGCATACGCATTTCAAACGGGTGGAATCTGTGGTATCACAACGGTCCCATTAAGAGGCCTAAGTGTGTCTCATACAGAGGCAGCCACCTCAACCTAACCTAACCTAAAGGAAGAAGGAAGAAGGAATTTCACGAAAGCAATTTTATCAATTAAAGCAATTTAACAAACAAGTAATTCACCATTTTCATTTGTTTTGCAGGTAAGCCAACATTCCAGCTTTGACCATAGCACAACTCATCAGCAGCCAGCAAAGGCCATGTGACCGACATAGTCGCGTGTCAATTTCTCTTTTCTCGTTCTTCGTGCTATTTTCTTAACGTTTGCTGTAAGTGGCACTTGACTGCGTCCAATTGGCACTTCAAAGGCGAAACGTCAAAATGCCCGATTGTAAGTACAAACACAACAACAAACAACAATCCGAACGAACACGAGAAACGAAAATAAATTGAAAACACAAACAGAAATCCAAGACGCGAGCGCAAAAGTGGAGAAAACGAAGCTGCCATAACGCACAAAGTCAACATAATTAAACCAATTAACAGTCGTTGAGGACGCAGTGAGCCGGTGGGCCGATGGGTTGACGGGCGAAATTAGGCATTGGGCTGCACGTCAATGGCTCGATGGCACTTGAGCCAAGTGTGCTTGGGTTGCATACATCTTCGTAGCCGGAGGGGCAGGCGGCGCGGCGGGGAACCTCATCAAAGAAAATCAGAATGCGCGGAAAAAATCAATTTTCCACTTACACTAACACTGAAGGATCATTGAGAAAAATTACGCAGAGGGTCGATTTATGGGGCACAAGTGAAGTGATTTTATAGTGACGTGCCCTCTTGACGCGAACAAAATGTGGCACGCAAGTTTCGCAACTTTGAGAATGTGCGGCAACTGTGTGAGAGGTGAGAGCTGTTTATCGGCAGTGACGCAAGTTGCTGCATTACTCGGACGTGATTTGCATATGTTTTGCGTGCCCGCTGCCTTGCACTAATTAAGATTAATTCGAAAAAAAAACACCTTTCTGCATATCCGCGCAGAGGTGGCAGCCCCGTGATTCGGGCGAACCATAAATGCCGTAATTGAACTTCAAAGGGGATTTAATGCCTGAAAGTTATTGGCATTGTTGTTAGCATTGCAATCGACCGCTCGCGGCCGAGTGCGCGTAAGGGCCGCTTTCGAAATTGCCACAAGTAATAAATTCACATTCGCCATATTCACCGCATCCACTTGTGCGTCCAAAGTGTCAAACATTTAATTTCGCATGAAATGACAAATGCCGGCCGGCTGTCGGCGAAAAAGGTCCCGCACGCGCGGACGCAACGTATTCCACCACTTTGCCAATTGCTTCCGGCGCGGCTCACATCCGGCCGAGGGCTGGCCCGAACCCTTCAGCACCGCAGCGGTAATTGCCGCAGCAACGCATATTAAGTCAAATTATGGGTTTAAAAATAAATTGCCGCTGAGGGCCAGCAGCGCGCAGAAAACCCAATAACAAATAAACGAGTGCTCGTAAAAACTGCAAATGCGAGTAATTGAAAACCGTTTGATTTCGCCGCGGCAGCGAAGGGTGTCGGAATTCACGGGGCGTTAGCAACCCAAACGCACCCGAAGACTAACAAAAGTGCTAAGATTATGACAAGACGAGATATAATTTTGTTCTGCTGATGCTGCGTTAAGGAATTGCACCACTTTGCAACGCTAGAAAGATGTTACTGGCCGACGTAGACATTTATTTCATAAGGAGTCTAGAAAACACATTTTTTTTCATTGTGTACATTCAAAGCGGTGCACAAAATGGTTAGAACATATACAGTTTTTACATAATGCTACACAAAAAATATACTTAATCTGTTAGATCAAAAAACCATCTGCGCCGCTCCACATAATTTATCTAAGAAACCACGGAAAAATGTTTAAGCCAATTGATTGAAACTTGGAGGGTTAGCGTGCCCAGCGTTTTGCAAAACATGATTTCAAGAAAAAACGTGCAAAGTTTCACATCATGTCAGAATACGCCCAACGTCGTTTCAGAAATTTTATTTCCATCTATTTTTTAAACTTTTTCGCATTCACGATTCCATTTGTTATAGTTATCAAGATTTTGTTTAATACGTCATTTGAGTCAATAAAAAATGAACGAAAATTGAAGTGATGTAGCCCCTTAACACTCGAGCCCTAATCTCTCGAGCGTAATCAGCTTGTCAGAAATTAATTTCCCTTACGAGAAACATGTCAACGACAAAGAGGAGCAGCAACTATTCCCTGCACACTATTGCCCACAATTAAGCGCAATCGTGAATGTTGGATCTAAGAAGGTTTAAGGCGGAGCATTTCCTTATGCGAATTTCACTTAAGTACAAGCAATATCGATGCTCTCCTGAATATTGGTTAGGTTATGTTAGAAGTGGCTACATTTTGCTCTTCACCTTGTCCCAAAGTAAGCCATTAGTAGTATGAGCCATGTCTCATGTTAACTAAGCGTTTTAAAAAACAAAACCACCCGACTAAATGGCCTGTTTTGACAAATTCCCAAAAAGGAATTTAAATATCAGCCGCAATGCTCGAAAAAGTTGTTCAAAACTACATTTCTCTCTACATGATATCTGCATGAAAAATATATCGACTGGTAATGATTTATCGATTTTATTAAAGACTAGCAAAGGCCCACGGCTTTGCTCGCAAGTTTGAAATCAATGGGGCCAATAAATCAAGTTCTTCTTAACTCGTCAGATTTTTATGAAAAAAACTTGTCTAATTATTTCTCATTTGAAGTGTTTTCACCACATTTGAAGTCAACTGTCGCATTAAGTCATGTTTCCCCATACAAACTTTTAACCCTGGGTTCCCCCTTTTAGGTTTTGATTTTCAAAAAAACGAGAAACACGTGCCAAAATATTTTTGATTTCAAGTGTTTTCACCAAATTCAAAGCAATAGACTCATCGGGTCATGTTTTTTCCGTAGTCTTTCCGTGTGTTTTCCGAAAAATTGAAAAATAACTGTCGAATTATTTTTGATTTGGAATACTTATGTTCATCAAGTTTGAAATCAATAGGCATATTATATCAAGTTTCTTCATACAACACCTTAACCCATGTTTTGCTCTTTTAGACCCCGAATTTCAAAAAATCCCATCTTAGCGGAGGTTCATTTTTCAAGATGTGCCTACAGTTCAAATTTCATATTTGTAGCTTTAGTATATTTCAGTATATAGATTGCGTACACTTGTAATAGTTCTGGTATTGTTTAATCAAAACCAAACTTTAAACAAATCACCTGTTATACTTTGCGTCTTTATACTTAAAGATACAAAATATCGTTTGAAAACAAGAATCAAATTTGCCAGCTTTTCACCAACTTCTGTTGTCATTGTCGGAAATATTGCATGTATGAAAATATTGCAAGCGATTCATTCGCGCAGCTGATCCTCGAGCTGTTGCATCAACAATTTTGGATAGTTAGATGAGTATCGCCTGAAATACGCGAATGCCTTTGAAATCAGAGAATCATTTAATTTTGCGCTCGTTATACCCGAATTTAAACTTATGGCAGCTTTTTTAACCAATTAAATTACTTTCGACCCAACCCGGCGCTAAAATTAAATTGATTTTGGAACGCAAAAGCGCTTGTCGCGATTCGCGGCCATCTCCGCAGACAATGTGCAGCACCGGTGTGGATGTCGCACGGACACAACACGGTCCGCGGCGCGTCATTTCTGCTTGCGCTCAACAAACAATACCAGCGAAGCGACGACTGCCAGCCAGCGAACTCTGTTTGTGTTTGAGATTTGGCGCGGCTTTTGAGCTGCGTTGGGTACTTGATTTATTATTGAATCCCGAACACCGCTGTGCACACACATTGCACGCTCCGACTGCCGAGTGGCAGTGCAACCCCGACGGCTGTGCACATTGCTAATATTCGCCCGCCTCGACGCAGCGTGCGGCACTTAGTCGGACGCGCCCCTGTGCGACTTTCGCCTGCCTGCATCGCTCTTCCTCTGATCATTTTAAGCAATTGTAACGAAAATTTGATTTATTCGCATTTTTTGCCATGCGCGTCGGCCTGCGCGAACGCGCTTTTCTCTAATGCATTCAAATATGTGCGTAATTGAGTTATTACGATTTCCATGCGCACTGGAGCGGAGCGACCCAGCAGCCCTTCTCTGCCCTTCGTTGCATGTGCGGAGCAGACATTGGCAACTGGGGTGTGTGCCTTTGTGTAGCTGCGCCGCCGGCTATTTGTCGAGGTTTCCTTCACTCAATCCTCCCGAAGCAGGAACCGTGAGCCAATATTTGGCAACGCTGCCGCAGGAGTCACCTGCCAGAGTCGCCCAAGTCGAGCACTAGAAAGGGAACGCAAATGAACATTAGAATCGCCGCAATGAAAAATGAGCAAACAATGCCGAACGGGCCGTAGCGAACAATGGGCAATTTTGTTTACTTTCCTGCTCGCTGCTGGCTGCATTAATCATAATCACAATCCTCGCACTCGTCATCGAATGGAGTGGTTTGAGGGCGGTGGTACATTGCAGTTTTACGCCGCAGCACTTCAACTTCAAATCCCGATTAGCCACTCGTCGGCCAACCAACGAAAACCAATCGAATGCATGTAAAAAGCTGAAGGTGAACGGAAATGCGCCTTGAGTTTCCCGCATAAGCCGCTTAGTGCGGAATGTCCTGAAGAAATCGTTACACATTCGACGGTCGATTACCGCGACAAACCATACAGAAGCCGAACATTGCCAAGCGCACAATTCAGGCGCCGCACAGTGGCTCAATTTGTCATTTCAGGTTGCAAAATTAATAACTCCTGAACGAATAGAGATAATTGGACAATTTTTTTTGCTGTTGATTAGAAATTCATCAGGCTATTCTCAATTCTCTATTCTAGTATTCTCAAAAATAAACTCAATCGAAGTACAGGGTGCTACGTAATACTTTGTCAAAGTTCGGCTTTCTGTAAATAAGAATAATGCGAGCAACAATGATAAGTTTTAGTTGCAAATTTAATGAAAATGCATTAAAAAAGATGAAAAGTAATAAGAAATTTAAGAAATAAGCTGAAAGAGTCAAATTTAAAGAAAACAATTAATAAATTTCGCTTTCAAAATTATAACCAGAATTCGAAAAATTTACATAAAAAGTCAATTTTTCTTTGGACAAAAAGTTTTATTATGACTATATTTGATGGGTAGTACATTGGGTAGGGTGGGAATACGGTTTTTTATTCTTTTAACACGACCCGGGCTTGCTGGTGAAACCGCTTCCACTACAACGCCTTTCATTTTCTCCTGATCCTTATTTTATTTTATGATCAAAGCTTCTGACAGGTGGATGGTAGTTATTGTTTCCGTTGCCTCCATAAGCTTCCTTTTTTATTAAATGACGCACAGTCCTGAATTGACTTTTCGGCCTTCCTTTTGCCGCCTTTTATGTCGATGGTTGGTCATCGCTTATGCTACATGCATCTCCTGCATCCAAGTAAATTGTTTTTTCCAACCACTCCTCATTATTCTGGACAAAATTGAATTTGGTATGGTTTGCCGCAATCCATTTCAACTTTGTAGTGCGATAAGTCCTGGATATCTTCTCTTTAGTCATAGATATGTTGGCTGCAGGCAAACTTCCTTCGACGTAACCAATTTCTTTAGTGACAGCCAGAACAAACTTCTCCTTTGTCTTCGAAATAGTAAATATTTCAAACAGCTTCGAATTTTTCAAAAAACATCTTTGTGCTTCTTCTTCGGTTTAGTTGCAGTGGCGGAGTTGAAGTGATGTTTAGTTCAAATTAAACTCGAAACTAACTTCACTTACTCCAAACTCCTTTTTTTATAAGTAGGATTTGTATATGCATTCAAATAGCAGGTACTAAGCTTCTAGTACTAGCAGGTACCTAAACAGTTGTTAGGTTTTCCCGCGTTGTGGGATTTTTGAACAGCCCAGACAGATAAGGGTGCACATAAGACAGTGCACATAGATACTTATAAGTCTGCTTTTTGTTTTTCAATAACTAATTGTTTCATTGGCGCGGTTCAACTCAAAGACTAATGGCGACTGACTGAGTTTTGCTCAAATTTAAAAAAAATGTATGCCAGACACAGTGTTAGTATTTTATTAAAAACAAAAACATTACATCAAAGGATACATGATAGCTGATTGCCGGTAATGAAAGCCAATTTTTTTTTCGTACGTGCGAACTGCGCATCCAGCAAAAGTACTCTTTACTTCGAGCTTACAGCAATATACGCCAAAAAAAGTCGACTTAATATGGAGTTGCAAGCTTGTATCACATCTTAAATGAAGCCAAAATCCAAATTTGCATGCCCTGGCAACGATTATAATCGCGTGTAAGTGATTCACTATCAAAATCTTGACGAACTTGTTCGAACCCACTGACCCGAAAGCACAAAATTGCGCGAGGTGGCCACAGAAAAATCGCTGTAAAATCCAGTCGGGCAAAATCGGGCACCCGATCTCTTCAGGGCAGTACTCACAGAAGACTAGTGAAAAATTTTTCCAAAGACGGAACCGTGGCAAGTATGGCTTTTTTTTTTAAGTCTATCGAAAGTTCAAAAAGAGTGATAAAAACAGTGCTTCAAGTGAGTGCCTATGAAAACACCACAACAACAACCAACTTTTTTTTTTATATTTAATTATTTACTACAAATGCCTTCTTTAACGATGCTGGTGCAAAAAGTTTCAATCAATTTGCTCTTTTCCGTATTTTAAAACTTCAGCTTTGCCGAAAAAGTGCAAATGCTGATATTATTGCACACTCTAAAAATTGCTCAACTTTGACGGGCTCTACAAGCAAAACTATTTGTCCAATTTAGTTAAGGTTTTCGGATTTCTTAGGTCCAAGCATTTATCTATCGGACAAGTATAACAGTTTCCCCCAAATCGAACATGACAAAATCGACTTTTGCAACCTACGTCGGCAGAATCAGCCACTGTGCGCCGCATGGCAGCTGCACTGCACCACGCAGGTAACCCGATTCGGCGTTCGGCTGCCCGCCAGCGGGTTGCCACACCCATTCTCCCATTGAGCCGCTGATTATTCGCATTACGGCGACAGTCGTGCACATTTTTGTGCGCGCCAAAGAACGAAATGCACAAATCGCACAAAGGCCGTTTTGTGCGCCGGTTAAATGAAGCCATCACTGGGGCGACCCTCGCTGCCGGCGTGCGCGCTCGCCCATTCAGCTGTACGCCGCATGACTTTGACACCAACCGCTTTTAGGCGGTAATTAGGGTTTGTCGTCGCCGAACGACAGCACTTGTGGGCACAGCTTGACGCGCTATCCCTGCCATGTCAGAGTGATTGGAAAGGAATAGTTACAACACAAATTACAGTAATAAAAGTATAGCAAAACGAATTATCCGCATTTTTACTCAATTTTTATGCTTTCTCTGATGCCACTCATACATAACTGAAGAACCGTCAATTAGCTGCCGTCACAGTGCCGAAGTCAACTAAGGCAACAAGTTTTGACTACACAAGAAATTTAAATCATACATACATATATCCCGTGCCCAGGGACGGACGCAGAAAAAAATTTTGGGGGGGTCCGATCGAAAAATTTGGATAATTAAACAGTTCGGCTCTAACAAAACGTAACGTTTTATTTGTGTTTGACAAACTTAATATTTATAACTTATGATTGTTCATTGAATCGCGTGTTGATTGGCGGTTTGCGAGTTTTATTTTCCAAAAAATAAACACAAGACAAAAATCAATTTTTGGGTAAAAGTAGCTAAAAATTGTGATCATAATTTAAAAAAAATTTATTTTCACTCAATTGGAATTTTATTTAACGTTATAATATTTTATAATATAAGAAGCATTAATTGACAGCACACGAATCAAATGATGAAATTGCAATACATATGATCTACTGCCTTTAATATTAGGCAGACTATTTACAGAGTGATGTCAATTCTTCTTGTTCTTTTTGCGAGAATATCCAGAATTTGATCACTGGTAACATTCACATCTCTGTGAATGTTAAGAAGCGCCAGTCCATTCAGTCGTTCCTCTCCAGTCCGGTTGCGCAAGTAAGTTTTTAACCTTCGCAAAGTGGAGAAAGACCCTTCACTAGAGGCAACTGTGACCGGTAGTGTCCCACAAATTTGAAGAAGCCTGTATATCTGGCTGTAAAATCTTCTATTGCAAACGTCCAAAGCTTCGATGAATGTTTTTGGCCGTTCTTTTTCAGGAATGCTTGAACAGAACCTGGAATAAAAAACCCATTAATAAATCAAATAGACCCTTTTTTGTAACTGCGAAAAACTGATGATTACCTTTTCCACAGCTTGATGTCTAATTGCAAGTCCTCCGTAGACCCGGTGATGTCGTTCGGCCATTTTTCTTCAAAAACATGGGCGGTTTTTTCATTTCTTCTTCATTAAGTTCTGCGCATTTGGCTGGAATGATATTCTGTATCATTGACAACAGTGCTCGATGTTCGAGAAATCTCGTGTCCAGTTCTTCCAGATATTTATCCAAAAATGGAATAAATATTGATCGTCGATAATATTCTTCAGCATTTCCAAAATAGTTGTCACGATTGTTTTGACGTCCTACTCGCCGAGGAACAGTTAGCTCGATACCAACCTTCACAGCAATTTGAGTCGCTGACTGGAACATTTCCGCAAATTTTTCGTCGGCCCTGGCACGCATCTCCTTTATTTCTTCGTGAACATTGTTCGCATATTGGACGCATTCACTTAAATCGCAATCTTCTTTTTGCAAATTCTGGCTCAGGTTCTTCGTCAAGCTGAATACCGGTACCATTACAACCAATGCAACTATGAATTGCGCTGTTTGGATGGAAGCAAGCAAGCTGTTTGGCTGTACTCCATCTGTTTTTGATCTCAGCTCATTTAATTCTTCGAGCGTCAAGCAGATGAATTCCAGTGCTTCATGAAACAATCCCAGAGAAGCAAGATGTTCGACCCAACGCGTTTCACAAAATTTTAGAAGACGTGTCTGCTTGGCGCTAGGATTTTCTGCCAGGATATGTTTTTTCAACAAATTTCCAGCTTTGCTCGACAGACGAAAGAAGTTGACGACTTGCTTGACTGTTCCAATGCAGTTCCGAATCGGCGTAATGTCGCACGCATGGGTAATTGCCAGATTTAGGTTGTGATTGGCACAATGAAGATAAAGAGCATCTGGACATGTCTTCTTTACAATAGCTGCACAGCCTTTCAACTCTCCACTCATTGCTCGAGCTCCATCATAACCTTCAAAGTAAAACGTTAAAATCCTTATAGTGATCCAAGTTTTAATTAGTTCATATGAGTTTTAATTTGATTTAATTTTTCAATTAGCTAATTTAAGTTTTATTAAGTGAATGTGAGTTATACTACATTAAATATTAGAGAAAAATATTTTTTATTTAATACATTAATGTTTAAAATTATATAATGATATTTTATAGTAATTCAATTTTGAATTAGTTCATTTGCGTTTTTCCCTTTTTAATTTGAGTTTTATCCAGCTTACCTTGCCCTTTTATGAAATGAGTGTCAACTCCAAGTTTCTGCAAAGTTGTAAGCAGCGTATTTGCAAGGCCGGCGCCAGTCACATCCTCTACAGGAACGAAGCACAAGAAATCTTCTCTGATCGTGTGTCTCCCTTTGATTTCTTGAATGAACCTAGCTCCAATCGTGAATTGTTCAATTCCACTTACATCAGACGTTTCATCTGCGGTTACAGTGAAACATTTCGTCTCATTGATGCGTCTCACCAACTCTCTTGTGATGATTTCCGCTCCACCATCAATGATCTCGTTCTGAATTCTATGGCTCAAGTATGTTGCATTACAACCAGCCACTTTTAAATGTTCTTGCAGTGCTACATCTCCACTATCCACAGAAAAACGCAGAAGTGCCCTGAAATTCCCGTCGTTCTCTTCTGGAATTTCCAGCGCCAATGGGCCATCATCTCGACGTCCTCGTAGCGCCAGTCCTTGTCTGCAGCAGAACAAAACCGCACGAATGATGGGAGCAAGTTTCCGTCTGTTTTCCAATTGCAGCCGTTTTCGGCTCGGATCGATCTCGACAATGACATCATTTTTCTTGTATTCATAAATGAGCTTAAAATTCTGTGCATCTTCAAGGGCGTCCAAGTGATATTTTTTCGTTTGGTGTTCTTTAAATCTCTCTAAAGCTCTCTTCCAATCTTTAACACAAGTTTGCACAAATCAACTCAAACGTTCATGTTTTCCTTCTCCAACTTCTTTTTGTGCAAATAAAATGCAAACTCGACAATAAGCGCCGTCTTCAGAGGCTGAGTAAGTGAGCCAAGGATACTTTTGTAACCACAAAAGTTGGAATTTCAAATTTTTTTTGTTCATTTCCGTTGCTGGAAACACAAAATCAGCATCCGGTGTCCATACATTTACAAGGAGATCGTACATCTCGGTATTTTCAAGTTTTCTTCTACAGAACCATTGAACATCATGGACATGATCTTGAAATTTCTGAGACTTCTGAAATTCATAAAAATGTTTTCTTCGATTTACACAGTATTCGTTTGAAAAAATTTAGTTTCTCGCAAAAATGATTTTAACAGCCCTATTCTGGCACTACCGTAACAATTGTTACCCCCCGTAACAATTGAATTGAATTTGATTGTTTCCGTATTCTGGAAAAATGGTGACAAGAAGAAAGTTCAAACAATTCACCACTCGAGGTGAAAGCTCTTTCATTGTCGAAACAGCTGTTTTTTGTATTTTTTCTTTCAAACTGTAAAAAAATAAACAAACAAAAAATGGCAAATGCAGATAATCTGGCGAAGCAAGTCTTTTTTTTTGGAGTTTCTTCACGATATATGTATATATTCTTTTGGTTTTTAGAGTTCCTAAGTTTAAGCGCACGACGCGTCGCGACGCAGGAGAAGCTGAAGCATTTTTTTTTGCAGTTTCTCAAGGCGCATTTGAACACGAAATTTGAATTTTATATGCTTGTCACCTGCTCCTACGGAGGTAACAAATTTCGAAACAATTGTCACCTTTTGAGCTTTTGAATTTGCTCCAGAATACCAAAAAGTGACAATTGTTACCAAGTATTCAATTGTTACCGAGGTGACTATTGTTCTGGTTGCCAGAATAGGGCTGTTACAGCCCTATTCTGGCACTACCGTAACAATTGTTACCCCCCGTAACAATTGAATTGAATTTGATTGTTTCCGTATTCTGGAAAAATGGTGACAAGAAGAAAGTTCAAACAATTCACCACTCGAGGTGAAAGCTCTTTTACTGTCAAAACAGCTTTTTTGGTACTTTTTCTGTCAAACTGTCAAAAAATAAACAAACGAAAAATTCATCTTTCTCGCACTACAGTACGTTGCGAGTCGTCTAACGATAGTACTATTAATACATGTGGCATGATAATAACACTCAATTACTACTGTGATCTTGACCAGAAAAGTTGTGAAAATAAACTGAAAATTACGAAATAAAGTGGAATGAATCATATTTGTAATGTACCAACTTGTGATGTGGACGATTTAGTTTATACGGTTGAAAGACCGTGTGCTGTAAGGGCTTTTGAAAAAGTCTGAGATTTCGGGGGGGTCCGGACCCCCCCGGACCACCCCCCTGCGTCCGTCCCTGCCCGTGCCGACCGTTTATTGAATAATCAAGCCAAGCGCGAAAAAGTTATTCGATTAATTGAGATAAATCGTGGACGGCTATTCATAGAAAATATTATTTTGAGTACTTCGCAGAGGTTGCGTACACAACTTATTTGAATCCATTTAATTACCCAAAATGTTTGCAAGATATTTACAAATATTTGGAACAGTTTAAACCCCCAAAACTCCTCTAACATGCGCCAGTGGCCAGTTACATAAGTAGATATCATACATAGGACACATAGAATGAACCGAACAAGAAAACACAAATTTAAACAAATCAAATACTTAAGAATATTCTTTACAAACCCACCTGTACATTAAATTTCTGAAGGTATGCAGTTGCAGGTTGCAGGCATCTATAAAAACTTAGAAAAACATGCTTTTTGCAAAAAACAAAGAAGCACAACTTTGTCGTACAAATGTCGATATTGACGAGTTGTTTACTCGTGATTTGCTACGTGTTTGGAAGTCAAATTCAGCCAAACACATTTGGCACCAAACTTTTATTTACACGAATTTTGATATTTTGGCAATGAAATATATTCAATCACACTGAACGTGTGTATATTATTCTGAAGTTGCCAAATTTGTAATGAAATAACAAACTGCAAATTCCGCCAATATAAGAAAACTTTTTTCAATGGCTGTTTTCCCATAGGGATTGAAAAACACTACGCGTAACAAATAATTGGTCGGCCTCGATAGCTCAGCGGGTAGCGCGCTGGCTTCTTATACCGAGCGCCCCGGGTTCGATTCCTGGCTTGGGCTGGAAAAAACACTCATCTACTTCTGTCGCTATCCACATGAAGGGAATGAGAATTACAAGAATCGCACAAGTGCGCTCTTGGCAGGCAATGGCAAAACCTCCAAGTGTGAAAGAAAAACTGCCCATCGCCGTTCGGATTCGGCGTTAAACTGTAGGTCCGCTCCCCTCCCTTTCCCCATCCGTTTGAAATGTGTGGTGTATCACATGTTGAAAAAAACAGTGTTGCATACGCATTTCAAACGGGTGGAATCTGTGGTATCACAACGGGCCCGTTAAGAGGCCTAAGTGTGTCTCATATAGAGGCAACCACCTCAACCTAACCTAACCTAACCTAACAAATAATTGCGTATGGAAAGGGCTTACAAAGCTGTAGCTCATGGGACTACGGTACCTGGTGTGCATATATGTATGTACTTACATATGACATATGAACGTTAATATATGTCAATAAGCATTCAAAGAACCTTTGAACTGGGGCCATCAGTCTATGTCTAAATAATATGAGAAAAATTGAAACATGTTTCGTTTGCAGGATATCACAACTGCCAAGTACTTACATACGTACTTATGTACATTAACTGTTCTTCATTTAAAGGGGGGTAAGGGATTTTTTTTTAAAGTATGGATTGATCAAATTTATTTAAACCTTTTGTACATTATTAAGCATACTTTTAGCAATATTCTGTAATTTTTTCATGCAGAAATATTACAAAACAAGCCGGTGACAGAGCTTGCCCCAGAACGTCTTTGAAAAAATACAATTTGCCGTGTTCACTGTATCTCGGTCGGAAAGTATCTGAAATCAAAAACCATTAAATTTTAGTCTAAGTATTATCAAATCATCCCCCCAACGTTCTCCGATTATTTTTTTTTCATTTAGAAATTTTTGGTGGCCATCTAAAGTGTAAACTGCTATTTTCCACGAAAAATTCCGCCATTTTGTGGGTGGGAAACCCCCTTAATGTTTCAAATGAATCGATTTAGTAGTTTTAAAATGACAGTGAACACGGACTTTGAAAAAGTAGTTTTGAGACCAGAACAATAGAAGAGAATAAGCTGTATACCTGCACTAAAGACAGGGGACTAACTATAGACCATAACTTCAAGAGTTTTGCTCCGATCGACTTAAAATTTTGAGAATATATTCTTGAAATGTTTAACAATAAGATAAGAGAAAAAATTCGATTTTTCGAAAGTGTAAACCCTTACCCCCCCTTAAGCACATTTATTGCGAATTAAGGGGCACTAGTTTGAAATTTTGAAAATTTCGTTTTTTTGTTTTTGCATTTTTCGATAATTTATACCTTTAAAAATAACATATTAAAATCTTAAGTGAAAATCTTAAATAGTTTCTGAATGGCGCGTTACTTGACGGCCGTACCTGAGTTATTGTTAAACGCGTTTTTCTCAAAACTACATTTTTCAAATTTGCTGCAGCTGTAACTTGATAACAAATCATCCGATCGACTTGGGCCTTTTTTTAGCTTATTGTGTATTTGTTTTTCCATACAATGACCCTCCAGTTTAATGATAGGATGAAAAGTATAATTATGCCAGGCCAAATCTGAAACCATCAGATTTTTCAGCAAAATTTTAATTTTTTTTTCAAAAAACCGCCATTTTGTTGCATTTTATTTTTTTTTTACAACCGAGGGTCATTGTATAGGAAATATAACCTAGTTAAGTAAAATTTTTGGTTTTTTTGATTTCAGGCACTGGGAAGGCTACAATCACTGCAGCAGTGGGAGAACGTTTTTTTTTGGAAGACTCAGGAGATGGTGGATAACTTGCTGAAAATCGAATATTTTCATTTGAAAAAATTACTTTGTATTCATTATTTATGCATAAATATATCTGCAAACTTTTAAAACATTCGATGCAATACTTCACAAAATTCACAAAAATCTCCTTTTTTCAGGCGGTCAAACTAGTTGTGCCCCTTAAAGAACATTCAACACCATTAAATAGGCTTTGAAAATTAGGTCATTAAACGGCGTTCCTGCCTCCACTAATAGTTTGAATGATGTTGTTTCCAGATTGTTGCCATAAACCAGCAACTTGACGTAACCCCAAAAGACAATCTTTAAACTTTAAATCTCACGATTTTGGAGACCATTTATAATCGCCTCTTCTGCGAAAAACGCGCTTTGGGAACTTTCTATACAACAGCGTGCGACGAGCATATTCTGAAATATTCTTCAATATATCGACATCTGCTCGATAAGAAATCTAACCATTTTCTTCGAACCTCGCGATAATTCGTTGAAATGATTTTTAAAAATTTTCGTCTGTAAACGCACTGCCAAATTATGTAGCATTCCATGATAAAATAGTGAATATGACAAAAAAAATTAAAGTGGTTTCACGTCAGAGCAATATGCTGCATAAGTATATGAATGTGTGTGTGTGTGTGTGCGTGCATAGTATGTCGTTGTAAATACGGCTTTCCCCAGTGACCATACGACGTGGTCAAGGGTTTCTCCTATTTTTGTTTTAATTGTGGTTAACGATGAGGCGTCGAACAATAAAGGTGTTGGCTTTGTCGCCGTCAGCCGCGTCCAGCGTGTCCAATTCAATCAAATCATTCACCGTCACTCGCCGTCGCACACAGCTTGCGCCAGCTGACTGACACGCAAACAACAGCCGATCACGACCGCAGCACCAACGAACACCTGACAATTGCCGCAATCTATTAGCGCACAAAACGCCCCAATTTTCCAACAACAAAACACCGCAAAACGGCGAATTCAGTGAATGACTGAGTGCTGGCGAATCATTCGATTTCGACGCGAACGCGCCAGTGCATGCACTCAGCGCCAGAGTGGCGCCACTCGACGCGCATCCAGCCAGCCAGTCAGTCAGCCGCAGCATTGGATAAATCCGATAAATGAATCAAATGTGTACTTGTGTGTGCGAATGGCTTTTTTGTTATGTATTATTTGCGCCATTGCATTGGCGGGCTTTAAAAATTTGAAGGTGGCCCGCCCACACCAGTGCGAGCCACCAGAATTCGACAAACAGGCGAACGGTTGCGCCTGATGCCAAACCACACGCTCGGCGGCGTTGGCGGTATTGGCGACGTGCACGCCGTGAAAGACGTGGAAATCGTTGAATTGTGAAAAAAATAATGTTGCTCATCCTTGGCGCAGTGCGTGAAATGAATTAAACTGAGGACAAGCGAGCGAGACGTCGCCGAAAAGGGACGCTTCGCTGTGCTCCCATTCAGTCCGCCCGACCCCCGGCGCGCTGCTCGTGCTCCTCGATTTGCACGCGTTAAATGACGAAGAAAATTCAATGAACAATTTCTGAATTAAATTTTTCATTTTACTTTTTCCGCTCGCACTGCGAGCGCTGTCGCGTTACGCTTTGCCCCTCACGTTGCGCATTTTTTTTGGCATCCGCAATTTCGTTAAACGCCAAAATGTGCGATGCGCAGTGCGAGAATATAATTACACACACTTTTTTCGCACGCTCCGTTATGCGCCTGCAGCCGACTTTTCACAGTCTCCCCACCGCGCCAGGCGCAACCGCACTGCCACTCGTCCACCTTTACGCCGTCGCGCCTTGCGCTTTTGAATGCCACTTCACCAGCACGATAGCGAATTGAATGACGCTGGAAATCGAAAACACCGAGAAATGGAAATTGCAAAGATGTAAATTGAAGGAAAATATGTTGACAATTGTTGTTGCTACTTTTCGATTGAATTACCGCCGCAATGCCATGACAGCCCTTTGTTAATGTTATTGTTGTCATTGTCGTTGGCGTTGGCGTGGTTGCTGGCGTGGCTGTGGCTGTGGCTGTCGCCGTTACTGTTAACGTTGTCGTCATCGTCATCGGCGCTGTCATCGTCATTGTAATGGCCGTTAAGTTGAACGACGATGTCAAACACTCTGAAGCGACCATTTTAGCATTTTTCCACGCTGGCCGTCGGCGCATTTAACACAACAGCAATTTATGACAGCGATGCACACGTAAACGAAACATTAATGAGTTTCTTTTACGAATAAATAAAGCATTGATACTTCTTTAAAATGGCATCGCTGTTTTTATATTCTGAAGTCGAAGCAGGACGGAGAGAAGAGGAAATGAGCGTGTTCGCCCTTAAGACAGAGCCTTCTGAATTAATTTTCGTAGAATATCATTTCCGTTTATAAATTTAAATATGAATTTTTAATATCCCTGGAAATATTAAACAGTCCTTTCGCAATAAATAGAAGTACCGTCTACCCGCCAAAAGTGACTATAGTCAAATGTTTTGATTTTCATTAAATAATGGAATAGGACTCGAACTTGGTCTTAGAATAACCTGAATGAATAGTTCTGGCACCTAACCGCTGGCACTTAATTTTCGCTTTCATTAAAATCAGATCTCGAACACATTTATTTTTAAGACAGAACAAAAACACTTTAAATTATAAGTTCCAATTACTGCAATAAGTTTTCTATAAACAACTTTTAAACATAATAAAACTAACTTCCTCAATACGACTTAGGTCAACTTGACGCAATTTATATAGAAACTAGAGATGAAGCACAAACAGCAGTTCAAATTCCCGATTTCAGAAATTGTTTCAATTTTTATTTGGGACTGCCAACTGCATATGGACGTGTGTGTGTGTGCGCGTATCTGGTGGTAGTTGCCAGCACTGCCGACGTCAACGACCGACAGCGAGAATCTCATGGGGGCGGCAGACAAAGTGTCAAAAGTCCGAGCACTTCCTAGTCTGAAGCTTGAGGGCGTTTGTAGGGGCTTGCAAGACGTCGGCGGACTTTTGCACAAAGCGGCTGCGGTAAGCCGTTTATGCAGCAGCAGCCATCCCGCTGACCGCGCTTGTTTGTTGCTGCGGTTACTCTTCACATTACTGTCATCGTTGTTGTTGTCATTGCATCACATAGCAGCGGCGACGACTGCAACTAAGCACAACAAAGCCAAATTCCAATGATTAACGCACAGCGAGTCAATTGTTGGTGCCGCTTTGGGGCACACTCCAACACGGGCTGACAGCGCCCGGCAGCCGCAGAATGCAGCGTGTGCTGAGTAGCGAGCGTGGGCCCTGGCGCCAGAGGCGTAGGCGTGAGCGTGGAGTTGGAGGTGGGTGGGCGCGAGGCTGTTAACAGCGACGTTGGCCTGGCAGCGCGTACACACATGTTTAGTAGATACACGACGTTGCAGTGATACGCTGTCGAAGACCGCCGGAGGACGCCTTGGCCGTAGCACTGTGACTGCTGTATTTATTGGCCTTCACAGGGCGCCTCGTTTGCATTATTCAGCGCATTAGCGTGGTCGGCCGTCTTCTGCCTCGGCTCGTTGCATACTTTCGGCAGTCAGTGCGAGCGCACTTCATGTTGCCTGTCAACGCTGCTGATGCGAGTTGTTGCCTGTTGCGGGCTGTTGTGGCGGCGCTGGCTCGCCTGCGGGCGGAGTTTTGTTTACTTGAACTGACATGAATTATTCAGCATGAATATTTTATAAATCGGGGGAAATTGCAAAATTTATGGCACTTTTTCGTTTCGCTCAACTTTCGTATTTAGTCGCAGCACTCGGCGCAGTTAAACTTTGTTCCGCATAGTTTACGGGGATTTTGGCTTCGGCCAGAAGGCGGTCTCGCTCGTTCGCAATTCTATTTGCGGGTTTACTAAGTATTTTATATTTTTCATGACATCACAAAAACCAAACAAACTTGCTCTGCTGCGGATCGAGTACAGAGCAGTTTGACAATTTGCAACTCCGCGCCATTGTTGCCAGCCAACGCCCACAAACCAACTAACTTACAATTAGCATATTGCTTACCTTTTTCCGCAATCAAATTACACAAAGTCATTGCAACAAAGCCGGACATTCTCACACCTTCATTTCGATTGCCAAATTGACGTTTTCAATTTGCGCGCCAATTTCCCGCTCTGAGAGCATTCGAACAAGGCACACAAGGGCGACAATCGTTGCTATTGCAATGTGTCCAGTCGTTGTTGATGCCATCTGCCCCGCAATGCGGTCTGCAGTTGGCGCCAAGACGCTGCCGCGGCGTACAAACGTTGTTGCTTGCACCGTGTTCGGGCATAAAAAATGCATGTGGTTTCGGAACGCCGACCGTGTGGCTGTTGGGACGTGTTACGTTTTCCAATTGCTCCAGAAAGTGCCGAGCATTGCCACAGATTGGCTGCTACTTTTATATTTTATGAGCAGTAGCGCAAATCTGCCAGAGGTGCCGATACTAAATTAACTGAATCAAGAAAAGATTCAACTTTGAGCTGCCCACTTGCCAATGGGAAGGTTGCGGGCATGTTGGCACATATGTAAATAAATAAGTAAGTAAATATGAGAAGTGCTAAAAATCTTGCTGCAGTGTTTTACATATGAAATTGACGTAAATTCGACTCGTACGGTTAAAAGTAAGCAACAGAAATTCTGCAGCGTAAAATTCTTAGTATGCATGAGTGTGTTATATATAGTTCGATAGTGTGTGTCATCCCCCACACTACTTAAAATTATAGTGTAATATTGCATAAAAATGACTAGAAACGCTTTTCGCCAAAGAATAATTTGCTGACCGGTACAAAACGGCACTACACTTTCAAATGAAATTTCAGACGTGGTAATTCATAGGAACCAGTCCTAACGAGAGGGACGTAGGATTTAGCCAGGCCCGATTTTTATCGTTGTATGTAAATAGTATCGGACCGAAACCACTTTTTTGGGCCGAAACCGAAACTAGTTGAAATAAATATCACCAATTTTGAACAAACGAATTTCACTTTAAGTAAATAAAGAACAAACATAACATAAATAAATAAATACTTTTTAATAAAAACAATTCATTCATTTTTTAAAAACATAAACATAAAAAAATCACCCTTTCGTACCTTACTCGCTAATATTCAAAATTGAATAATTTAATATTATATTCTAAAAAAAGAAGTATATTTACATTCGTGGCATCAAAATTCTCCTTCTCATCCTTTCACTATATATCTGCTTGGCTGTTCACTCTCTACACAATAAAATGTAAAAAATATTCTAGAAAGTTTCGGTTTCGGCCGTTGGGGAATTTTTTGGCCGAAACTGAAACTGAAACCGAAACCGAAACCACTTATTTGGGCCGAACCGAAACCGAAACCGAATATTCGGTCGGACACTATGTAGTTGTATGTAATTTTTGGAGGTTTCATGAGTTCCGATTTCAGGCCCGGGATTTGCCAAAAGGTCTGCTAAGACCAAAAATGGGCTAGTTTTGAAGTCGCTTTGACTCATCAAAGTAAGCAAAATGGATGTAACAGTTGAGTTCGAGTTGAAACTCAAAAACTCTTATAAGTTCAATTTTTGGCCACTAAGTCAATGGAATTTTTTTTATTAAATAAACGCTCTCTTAATTTTTAACGATATTTAAAATATCAGCTTTTGATTTCTTGAAAAAAAAAAAGAAACCGGGATATTTTGAGCGTTTTTCTTAGCGTATCAAAATCCATCAGAATTACTCACCAACGTCATTGAATCGCAGTCTTCCGGAGAGCTAAGCTGAAATTAATTTAACATGCGACAAATTTAGCTTCTTACAAGCTATATGAACGTATTTAAAATATGTTTTATACATATTTGCGCAAGTTAAAGGAACCCAATATTTTATGCTGAATTGGCGAAAGCCAACAGTATTTTAGTTTTTTGCTACTTGGCTATTTTATTTAGTTACGTCAGAACTTGAAGCCATGGCCGTCTTTTGTTTTGCTGTAATCAAACACCTCAATAATGTCATGCACGTCTCGCTCTCCTGATTAACGATTCTTCTGATTATTATTCAAATAGCGCTTCGAAAGCACCCTCAGCCGTCGCTTGCATCCACCTGAGCGCGTGATAATTAATCACAGCACAATGCCACTGCTAATTCGGATCCCATGCAATCCCGCTGCCATTCCTTAATTTACTAATTTCGGTTTTTTCGAAAAACACGAGGTTTCCGGGCACACATTAGTCGCCCCTCGGCCAACTACTAAATTGGAAATGTTGGCAACGGCAAAACGTGAGAGGGGGCGTATGAGTGGCTGCCTCTCCCTCTTCGCTCCCTCTTTACAAGTTTGTGCACGGAGTCCTTGTGGCAATTTGTCCATTCACTACGTGAATTCGATCGCCGCCGTTCTGCTCCGGTTGCCATGAGCTGTGCGCTGCAAACGCTTTGAGCCACAGAATATTGTTCTGGTAAGCCGTCTCTAGTGGCGCTGTCAGTCAGTCGGTGCGAACACGTAACGGAACTCAATGTTTGAATTCGATTGACATTAATTAATGATTACAGCAACGCAGCCGATTGCGACGAAGTGTGCTCAGTTAATTTTGTCGCGGCTGCGGCCGCTGCACGCGTCTGCAACTATGGCAACGAGCGCAACGGGACGACACTGCAATTGACGTTGACAACAATGTCGACACGGAAGACGGCAACAAGGATAATGGCAACAGCAGCAGATATGCCGCCTGCGAACCACCCGTCCTGATTGAATTATGAGCTCGATTGAAAGTTTGCTAATTGGCCCGAAAATGCCTAAAGACTCACTATTGCTTTTAAAGTTACATCAGCAGTTGACGTTCTCGCTAATTAAAAATTATTGTTGTTTAATTAAATTCGGTAAAATTTGTTGCATGTTCAAGTTATGTGTTGACGCACGCGTTGGTTCTTTAGTTAGTCTATTTAATTTCAAGTCTAAGGGTCACACAAAGTAAGTAAGTAAGTCAAACAAATTTAAAGTTATTATTATTATTTATTTTTTGTTTAATCTACTAGAAAAATGACTGAAAATGAATGTTCCTTTAATTTTGTTTATTAGACGTAATGTGTTAGTTATCTTTTGTTAGTTTACAATTGCTGTTGTCCTTCAGATTTGTTTCCTTTTTTATGTGTGCATTTTTATTTTGCTTTATTTGCATACTTTTGAATAAAAACGTTACAGCAGTTACATATCTTTTTTCAATTTCATTAAATTGAAGAATTTAGAGGGCCCCCTCCGCCGTCACCGCTCCGGGCCCCGGAGCACCTTAAGCCAGGCACCTTAAGAGGGGCACACAGTCAAGCCGTTCATTTTACTTCGCACCACATCTACGACAGGAGCAAACCAGTGAATGTAAACAGTTAGCTTAAGACTAGAGAATTTTTAGCTTTGCAGCACCAAAACCGTACAATTGGTATTTCATTAGAAAATTCGTTCGTTGATCTAAAATAAGGTAACGAAAATTCACATCACCACGCAATCACATCAATGCAACGAAGGAACAAGCGCTGTAAGCGACGGAGGAAACTGCCAGATAATTAGGCAGAACCGTCAAACAGAACCGTCAACAGAGCACAAATATAATACCACCAGGATTCTCAAATCTATATTTAAAATATGTCCCACGATTTAAATCGTCATTACTTCATTCCACCCTTCTGTCAATGCGAAGGTACCTGGGTACCTTTTGCATTTTTGAGGTAAAAATATCTCACTTTCATCTTCTTCGAATTTACTATTTATTCGATATCTTAGATAGAAAGAAATATTTTTCTGGATAACTTTTAGAACCGATTTTTGAACACTACCCCTTTGTTCTACACGAACATACACGGGTACCTTCATATAAAATACAGTAAGACAATACTATTTCAGCGGAATATTACTAAAATTAATATAATAATATTAACACTAAAATCAGTTTTGAAGCAATTTTCGGAGGACACACTCTGAAGTTCGTTTCTTCTCCAAGACTCGTGCTATATCTGTTCTGATCAAGCCGCAAGCCACAACGTAAAACACGAAAATTCTTAAATTATTGCACTAATTATTGCACTTGAATTAACAATAAATAACGCTTTATTTTAAAAGCCAACAACGATTTTTGAAATTTATGCGCTATTATTTTCACTTTTCCCCATACAATTTGTATGAAGGTACCCGGGTACTTATGGATGTAGATGGATGTATTGATAATAAGTGTAAATTTTTCGTATTGACAGAAGGGTTAAACAACTTAACTCGGAATTTAACCAGCTGATTGGGCACCAGCCAGAAGCAATATTTGAAGCCTAACAAAACACTCTGTGCGAGACAAACATTAGTCTCTTTCTGAGTAGTCAAACCACTCGGTATCAATTCTTGTACTGAGTGCTTAGTATAGAATCGATACTTGTACTCGGTATCAAAAAGTTATCACTATCAACTTGAAGTCACTTCGACACTCGACTTCGGTATCGAAATTAAGTACTTATCGTACTTTTATACTGAGGTCTTTATACTCAAGGAGTTCCATTACTTTGAAAAGAGTATTCGTAGAAGTATCCATACCGCAGAATGCGAAATTCTCATCTACAAATTTTCTCAACATCCTTAAATGAATTCTAATCGTTCGTTTTCTTTTCTTTGCAGGTAAATAGCGAACTCGAAATGGTTGATGCTTTCCGCGCCGTAAGTAGCTCACTATGCGCATCAAACATTCGTCACAAGTGTAAATAATACATACATAAGAGTACATAAATACGAGGTATGCCATTTACAATGGAAGCATCGGGCAACCCAATAACTTTTGAAGGTGCTGTCAGATCGACTAATGACGTATCGCGTTTGAAACGTCATTTGAAGAAAATGTATACTATGGTACAATATATTCGGAAAGAACGCGCTGAAATTGTTCAGCTATACATTCAAGATAACCTGTCAAATGGAAAGAAATTGAGGACGATTCCGATTCAAAATTTCTTGATAAGTTCCGGTGCGCGAAAACGTTGCGCACAAGGTATACGAATTTAAAAAAGAGTGTAAAAAAGAATTTCGCTCACGACAGGCAAGAGCTGAACAAAACAAAAAATAAATGAACTGTCAGAAGCTGTTGACAGTTTAAACTTAGTTTAACCGTGCAGGGTTGGGCGTTTAAACTGAGTTTAAACTTCAGTCAATTTTGACTGAAAAATTTAATTTTGCGTTTAAACTAAGTTTAAACTAGAAACTGAGTTAAACTCGCACTGAAAAAGTGGCCCTTAGTCATCCAGACAACGAACAAGACGTTCCGATTAAAATATCGAAGCCGTACGAGCCAGTATTGAGGAGACTCCAACGACATCGAGTTGTCGCCGTTTTTAGGAGTAAGGCATCGCTCGGACCACTGTCCAACACATAGTGATGGTGATGGTGCTGGTGATGCCTACTGTTCGTGAAAATGATATGGAAACCTACTGGTTTCAACATGATAACAGGATGGCCAGGACGACTCATATCAAATATGGCGATTTTTCTGCCCATCTAGATCACGCGATTTTACTGCACCAGATTTTTAGCTGTGGGGATATTTAAAGTCCAAGGTATATAGGCTCAATTAAAAGCGAACGTAAGACGTGAAATCACGGCTACATCGACCGAAACATTGGCAAATATTATGGGAAAATGATTGCCATTTTCGTAATATCATTTTAAAAAGCCTACCGTGTACATACAAACAGGAACATACATACACATGCACGTACATATTTATAAACATTTTACCAACGTGCCCCTTCATGTGCCCCTTCATGTGCATTTTCAATTCATGTGCCCGTCGCACATTTTTTTATTAGTTCATTATCGGCGCGCAAAATTGACCACTGGCGCGCGGAAATTCATTGTCCTGGCGCGCTGATAATTGCCGCGAAATTAATTTTAAAAACAATTGTTCTGTAAAACGTAAATTGGCGCGTGCGACTTTTCACAGCCGGCCGTTGCCTAGTTGTGGCGCTCAACCACTCCCACTACAACTTTCACTCCCGCCGATCGCCAGCCCTGACAATAGGCAGGAAGCGCAAAAAACAATGAACGCTTTAAACTTGTACACTGTAGCGATGCAGCGACAACGACCACACAAACAGTGGCTGCTTTAGAATCGATAAAAGAACATACACAGTCAGGCACAAAACATTGCCATGCCCACGTGGACCTAGAAAGCGTTTTTTGTTGAATGTCGGTAGGCTGCCATTAAAACATAATGTCGCTTAATTGCCTGCAACGCTGCAGAAGCACTCCTGCGATTGTTCAATTTTTAATTAACTGCGCATAAAGTGCCCAACGGCCAATTATGTGTGCAGGCGACGAGTTTTATTGCATTGTCAAATTGCTGCGTGATAATGATTTCATCGATTTTAGGCCTTCGACACATATCCAGCGCATTTTATGAAAATCAAGCCACGGCCGCGGCACAAAAATCTGCTTTGTTCTCGTCATTGTTTTTTTTTTTGTATAGTTTTATATTGACCAGTGTGCGCTTTTTGATTTTACGCGGACCGAACGCATCAGCCTGCGGTGACAGCCGCCTAGTTTCAGCTGAGCGGCGACATAATTTAAATGTGCGCGATGAATCCCTGCACGTCATAAACTTCGCTGCCAAAGCCATTCAATCATAATAAATTTAACCTGCCGCTTCCAGCGCCGTCTTTTGCATAATTAGGCTGCCGCTGTGCACGCCGCACGAGCACGGCCGGCCAGTCGCCACACGCTGCAGCCACCCACAGCCGGGCTTAACCCGAGCACGAGCGCGAGAGAAGTTTAACACGCCATTTTTGCCCTTTTCGTCGCTTTTACTTTGCACTACTTTGCGTTTTCGTGCAAGCCGCCCCTAGCTCCCTTCCTATTCGCACTACCACAAACGTAGTGGGCGCCTTATTTATGTCTTCAATTAAGCGGCAACAACGATGGTTGACTGCAGCGATAGCAGCACAAAAGGTTAACTTGGCTTGTTACAATGGACGCGTGGGGGGGAAGGAGGCGTCGCGGCCCACTTCCGTTGCCGCTGAATTCATGAATTCATCATCCGACACTCGCACTCGCGCTCGCACGGCAGGTGACGGTGACGCTGTTCCTGCTGCTGCTGCTGCCAGTTGAAGTGTGGCCGATGTCACTGCTGCGCTGCGGCCGAGCGGGGCCGGCAGCAGTGCATGGCGGTCGGCTTTGCGGAGGCCTCATCATAGCCGTCGTAGCCGGATCACCGTCCGCTTTTAATTGCACATTCACCGTTACGCTTCATAATTATTACCGTACTTATGGTGGCGCGTAGCTATGACGGCCCCAACCACCCGATCGCAGGCCGAGGCGTTCCCCGCCAATCTCGGCCAGGTATTACGAACTTTAATAGCGCTTGTGATAAATTGCCCTCTGGGCAGTTGACATTTGTGTGCGATTATTGTCAACTTTGCCGTCTGCGCTCAAGCTGAAAAGCTTTCAGCGAAACTCGACACAGTGAACGGACGCACGCATGCAAATTGGATAACTGGCTGGACAGACAGACTTCTTGGGAGCGTCACCGTTTGCTGTATCTGGCTCCTATTAAATACGGTACTCAAATCCCTATGAACCAGAATGCCGACGAAGATATGCAAATTAGTGACATCCTGCAATGCCGTTTAATTAGGGTCACCACCTAAAATGTCTCAAACCTGCATATATACTTCAACCAGTCACACAAAGAGAAGACTTGATGCTACGTGCAGTACTCGGGAGCAATATGACGCAACGACGCCTTAACATTATTCTTATGAAAAGGTGTAAGTAAAATTCGTGATGTAATTTTGCATTAATTATTGCTTTGTGCTCATAGTTAGGTTTACCTAACCTGTGACTCTCGAAATTCTTACAAGACTTGCTGAGGGAACTGGCTTTATTTAGTCTTGTTGGGCTAAAATGCAAATACAACTCAGTCGCTACTATGGATTTTCCACTCCACAATTTTAACGTATATTTGAGTGCTGATAGAATTAGTACATTGACAGAACAGAACTTGATCCGAGCGTTCTCTTAAAAATAGATTAGCAGGATCCATTCAGGATCCCAACAACCGTTTCTCACACGAACAAAACCTCAACAGCATTCATAATTTACTTTATATGGTAGAGGGGGGAGGGGCTTATAAAAGCACATAACTAAATTGTCACATAAAAAGTTAAATAGTTATACGTTGCATTTTTCACTTTTTCATTAAAGCGCATCAACGAAACTTTTAATAAAAACCACATTTCACTTTAACACCGAACAATAAAGCAGGCAAAAAGCATCCTTCCGTATGCATTTGTAACAACATCACAGCAAATTAACGCTGTCAACATGAGCAATGACAAAAAATCAAAATGTACGCCACACCCACACACGCACACACAATGGAAGTGGTGCAATTGAAATTAAATATTAAATTTATTTGTAAAATAATTCATTTTTATGGCACTCGCAGCGAAATATTGCGGCCCCGCATGACAAGTTAATTAAAGTGAATGAAAATTTCCGTATAAAAAAGCGATGTGAAATCTGAATATTTTCGGAAAATGGACCTCGGTAAAGTGCAAAGGATGCATTGATTTAAAACTAATCACTAACGCCTGCACTCGGTGCCGGAGCTGCAAGGAGAGTTCAAGGTAACCGTCGCACAGAGACCCAAGGTCGAGCATTTAAGTGGAGTGGAACCAATTCTTTGAGTTAGTTTTTTCAATTAAATCTTAATGATTTCCATTAAGCGTTGAACAAGCTTCCCACGTTGATTGTGTCTTTGCAGCAACGACGCGATTAATTTGCGGCCGAAAACGGGGGAAACCGCGTAGTCTCGAAAATTTAAATTCAACCGTGAACAATAGAGAAACTTGACCGGTAAAACGTGCGATAGCCCAGTTGACGTATGCGGCCGTTTACACTCCAGTGAGTGGATGACACGCCGCCGCACAGTGGGTGCCCAACAATCGATCGGGTTATAATATTCGATAGTCTCAATCTGCCATTTTCACGAAAATTAATTTTTGATGGCAAAATCTCCAGTGATATATCTGTCTCCTGCAGTAGTATTGTATAAAATTTTCTTTAAAGATATAATTTTTCTTCGCATTTTCCTTATTTCTCTATCTACAACGACGAATATTTTTGAATGCAATAGTCCCCATCTGGTTTTTGTTCTGCCGTACAGTTGTTTAACGAACTATGTTTGACCCGAAAACCAGAACCTGATTCCATCTGAAACCTGCGAACTAGGCGAAGACAAAATAATTGCAATGTTGCAACATCAACGTTCGGTTAAGAATGTTTTAGTTGAAATCTGGCAGCACTTCACAAAGCACAATTTTGTCATATATTGCACGATCAGCTATTCCGTTGGTGTACTAATTCAACAAATACTGTTCTCGATCAGAGTACAGTTTCATGTTTGTACCTTTAAAAATATGGACAATAGAGAGCAATGAACTTCAGCAAAGGAACTGAAATTTGGACAAATACCTGCAAAATCGAATGTAGTTTAGGAAGAATGTTGGAATTTCAACAACAATGTCAGGGTTGAGAATAAAGCTAAGTAGACAGTGGCGGATTCAGGGGGGTTTTGGGGGTTGAAACCCCCGAAATATTAGGATAGACTTTAAAACTACATACAAATTAAAAGCCATTTTTGGCATTTATGAATATTAAAGAATTACTTTTTGAAACCCCCGAAATATTTTTCTGAATCCACCCCTGTAAGTAGATGTAACAGAAAATCGGACATGAACAATAAAAATTTATTGTAAGCCCTTAGCATAGCTTACAAGAGGGATCCAAAGCTTCTGAATGTGTTGTTGCCACTAAAGTTAAAATATCAGCATCAACTGTTCACAGAATCAAAAGTAGAGCAAACCTAAGAACGTTTAAAGTGCAAGAAGCTCCGAACAGAAACGGTACAACCCTCGCTTGAAAGTTGTACAGTGAATTTTCGACAAAAATGTATTGCTTTGTCCTGGATGACGGGAGATATTGCTTTTTGATTTCAGTCAAACACCTACATGGGAGAAAGAAAAGTGTATCCAAAGTTTAAAAACTCAAAGCATCAAAATATCGAATGAAGTATTTAGTTTGGAACAACGCAATTTTACGCAACCATTTTGGTCACCGCAGCGTCGAAAGAAGACAACTTGTGGAATTACCCGGAGCTGCGAGCGCTTGAACGATATTTGACCCGTATGAAATCAAAAATAAAGAAAACAAAAGACACAGTTTCAAACGTAACTCAGTTCTGCAGAATGCACAGTGATTCGACTCCATACAACCGCAGGACAAAATTAGAAGGAGTGGTCTGTTCTTAATAAAATTTGGTAAACTATTTAATCATAGTCTGCTGAATTGAAATCTCCATTTGGTTTTTCTTAAACTGTTGTAGTTTGGCAATGCCTGAGGCTTAATTTTGCAAATTTCGTCATTTTTGGAAAGCTATAGCACCAAATATGTTGGCTAGATTTTTCAGATTTTACACTTAATCGGTAAAATCAACATTGATTATTCCAAAGAGTAACAGAAATTGTATCGGCACCATCTGGTTTTGCAATAAAAACGATAATAATAGGTGTATGTTTTGCATTTTTGCAGATTTGATCAGTTTTCGTGCTAATTGCATACTTTTAGGCATAAATAAAATACATTTTGTCGAAAAATACGTGTTTAGACCACTTTTCAAACTGAATTATTTTGTGAGATCGGAAGATATCGGAGGATATAATTACATTATCCGACAAAGAAAGAATGCTTCTTAAAATTAAAAAAAATCCAGGAACATACTTTCACATACTTTTTAGATATTTTCCTCTAAGTTTTGCCAATTTTCCGATTTTTAACTTAGAAAAATATTTTGAATTAAAAGTGAAGTAAAAGCCTACGCTTCGCAAATTTTGGGAAAACATTAAAAACGAAAATGGCCACGTCATTTCTATATTGAAAGTTTAAGCAACTTCGTGCCAACCATGTATTTTTACAATTTTTTTTACTCAATAGACTAAAAAACAGAAAATATGAGTTTAAATTTTTTTGTGAAATAAGTTTCAACTTTGAGCCGCTTTTGCGCAGACACTAATTGATTTTTTGCACAGATTTTTTGGGGTTTTCTTAGTTGAAGTTTTTTCTTTCAAATGGCATCAAAATCGTTAATTTCTGAGACCATAAATTTTTTGAATTTTGTCTATGGAACGAATCACTGTGGAATGTGGCGAAAACAGGATAAATCTATCAACGAAAAACGTTAAATCAAAAGTGCAAGATTTTTATTTTGAAAAATAATTCTAACAATTTTAGTTGATCTTTGGTTTAAATGTATATTAACCCTTTCGACTCCGAATTTTACCCTGTGTCTCGATATTACTTTTTGGTATTTAAATCATGAAACACTTGCCTGAGAAATGTGCACACGACATTTGAAGTCTTTGTTAGGGTTCTAGAGCTAGTTTACTTTTGAACTATTTTAGCTTAAAACGGGTTAAACAAATTTTGTATCAATATTCTTTAATTACAGAAAAATTATTTAATATTTATAGAAAAATACAAAATTATCACTTTTTGATTTTATTTAACCATTATTAAAGAAACAGGGTTTCGATCAAACTCGCCCAATTCATAGACTTCAATTAGAACACAAGCTGTCCCCGATATCGCTTCAAATTATTGGAAATTATTTTGGGGATAACAAAAAATGTTTGTAATTTGCTTTGAATTCACTTCTAAAAATATTAATTTGTTGGTGCCTACTTAAATTAAACCCATAAATCAATCGTAGCTTTCGCTACTTTTTGCAAATAGGTGAAGTTGCTCTCAGGTCGAAAGGGTTAAACAATGTTCTGAAAAAGTTTCAATAAGAATTTTCGCATTAAATGTAATTTCTTTGTCACTTAATGCCTGCCAGTTTTCAACTCAAGCAGTTCTTATGGGTGCGAAGTGTTATAATTATTGCTATTAATATTGAAATGTCATATTTTCAAAATCCATCAACTTGAACAAAAATGTGTAAATTGTGACGTGAGATGCACAACAAAGCCGGACTTCATCAACAGCGACTACAACTGTTTCCGCTCTCCTGAAAACAAGTGATTTTGCAGATATGACCCTCTGACTCCAGAATATAAGCTCTCGTCAAATTAAATCAGATTTTCTCCTAAAACTCATAGAATACTTGTAGTAAAGCTGTTTTTATATTTGAAATCAACCTATTTTATTCCATTTATTATTCATTAAGAAACCAAATTTCATCGAGCTGCTCCTCTTTTTTTACCGTTTTATGTATGGGGACAGAGCACTGTGCGCCGTCGCCATTTAAATTCACATTTAAACGAACGAATGAAAACTTCTACAAATGACAACAAAATTACGCATTCCGTATTAGCATAGCATAAGCTGTCCAGCGTTAATATTTGGAGCGAACACTTAAGTTAGTGCTTGCGAGACATTCGGACCGCCCACGGCAAGCGGCAGCCAAACGGCCTGCATCGGCGTCAATTTATGCTAATTGTGCGCAACAAAAGAAAAAGTGAAAGCCGGCAAAATCTTGAAATGCGTGCAAGCAAAATTTGCTTTGAACTGAGTTGGGTGTGTTGTTCTTGTTGTTATTATTCATTTAAAGTGCCCTCCGTAATTGCACAAGCGCCCAGTTCCAGCGGATGTCGACGAGGAAGTGGAAGTGCATGGCTGGCCCACATCACACGACTCGAGTTGACTTAGGTTGACTTAAGTTTAGTTGAGTGTAGCTAAGACGAGTAGAGCCGAGTGGCGTTGAGTGAGTGCATCGAAGCAGTTGCGGTGGATGCTGCTGTGGCTTTCTCGTTATTATTATTGCAAGTTGTAGTTGCTGCTGCCAGTGCATGCTATTTTAATTTGAAGCTAAATGCTCGGCGAAACAAGCAAAACATCGCCGCGCTACACCTTCGCTCGCTTCTCTGCAGGCTGGCTTCAGCTCACGCGCAAAAGGGAATTTTCTTCTGCCATGCATGGCAGCTGCTCATAAAAATGATTACACAATCTAATTGCTTTGCTCAGACATAACAAGTTACTCCGCTCCGGCAGCGCAAGCGCACAAAACCAAACAGACATTATTTAAATATTCAGTGCGGTGGGCGGGAAACGTGAAAACAAGCAAAGAAAGCAATGCAGGGAGAAGAAATGCTTGTGATTATTTCAAAAGTGTTGCTTCTTGCTTTGTTTTTGTTTGTTTGTTTGTTTGTTCGGCTCTCTTCTGCTTTGTGTTGCTTGGTGTAGCTTTGTTTTGCTTTCGCTGCTGCTGGCATGTTTAACTTCTTCGTACAATGCATAAAATAAAGTAAGAAAAAACAAAACGACCAAACAAAATAATTTCAAACTATAAATTATACGCTGCCGCCGCCTATGTTCGGGTTTCGCATTCAAGTCGCAGTTTCAGTAGATATTTGCGGCATGGCGGCGGAAAACAACTCGAGGAGCAAATAATACGGACAGACGTGCGGCGAGACTCGTAAAAATGATTTATGAAAAGCGTTAAAGCTGAAACTGCTGTTAAATTCGTAACCTAAATAGCTAAACTGCTCGAGAAGCAGCCGAAGAGCGCGCGCGGAGTCCATATGTAATGCAGAACGGGCAACAAATCAAATTGAAAGCGCGAAATTCCACAAGGCCCAGCGTAAATCACTCACGGGGCTGCAGTTGTTGGCCAAGTTCGCGGACGAGACGAAATTTTTCCAAAAGTGAGATTAAGTTCATTTGGCTGTTGTTTCGAAAACTGCGCTACCACACAAACAGCCAATGAATAAAAGTCCTTGATTACTTTACGGGGGGTGATTACTTTGACCTCTGGCACACTTAAATTTACGAAGCAGCTCTCAAGAAAGTATTTTCGAAATAACTCCAAAAAATTGCGCAACTTTTAGTTGTGTAAGTATTTAACGCTTACGAACTCGAGAAATTAAAACTGTTGCCATAAAAACAAAGAATCCGCCTTTGAGGTTGGGAGTTCATCTGCGAAATTCTTGGCGAAGTTGATTCCATAAACAACAACGTGCCACATAGGCCAACCACTCGAAATTGGAACAGGTAACAGAGCAACGAAAATCATAAAGACAGGCAAATTTTAGCGAGACAGCGGCGTACGCCACATTGTGGTCAGCCACCTGACCATAACTTTGCTCATCTGTGACGTTGTAAATATGTGTTCATCTGGCGAAAGCACTGGCTAGCTGCTCTAGCACCGAATGTGGGTTATTGAGGTGTTGGTCATAAACATTAAATTCGCCCAAAGCTGCAAACTCAGACGGCGCAAAAAATGTCGGTTTTTCTCTGTTTACTAAATTAGCGCGCCCGCATTTGAGCGCAGCTTTTTATCGTGGACAAGATTTACAATGTTTGCCATGAAAGTGATTTACGGTGCAGAAAACATAGGAAACATAAAATTCATAAATTCCCCCATACAAATTAGTTTTACAGAAAAACCGAAATTTTACAGCCGCGCGCGCTTTTCAGCGCTGAATTGAAAATCGGATTTCTTGCATTTCAACACACTTCGACTTCAATGCGTATGAATCAAATAGGCAATAACTCGTTATCATGACTATCAGGCTTAGAAACCATAAAAAGCGAAGCGAAAAAAGTTGTTATTATATCATGTTTCGATCGTGATTGGAAATAGTTAGAAGTTATAACAATTTCAAAAAGAACAATACGAAACATAAAAATGTAGTAAATAGTTTAAAAACAGTTTCTCCCTTCTTGGTGTCAGCACACAAGTATATACGTGTAAATATCTACTATATAAAAATAAGTCGGGTTTTCCTTCCTGACGCTATAACTCCAGAACGCACGAACCGATTTCCACGGTTTTGCATTCGTTGGAAAGGTCTCGGGCTGTGTGAGGTTTATAGCAAAGAAAATTCAGCAAAAGAACAAGGGGCGTGGCACATTTTTTATGACCCAACATTTCAGCAGAACTGTAAGTCGCACATCAATGAAACTTCGTACGAACATACCATTTAGTCATATCTTTCGGCAGAGGGAATGGGGCGGGTATTTAACAAGAGGGCGTGGCTCCGCCCATACAACTAAAATCTTTTATATTGAATAGCTTCGGAATTGTAAGTCGCACAGCATTTTGGTTTGACATCCTCCCATAGAAGTGTCATTCTACTGTTATTCATATCTTTCGACAGAGGGAATGATGAGGGTATTGAACAAGGGGGCGTGGCACTGCCCATACAAACCAAATTTTTAATAGAGAATATCTTTGAAGTTGTAAGTCGTACAACACTCAAATTTAGTGCCCCGTCGTCCCATAGATGGGTCATTCTACTGGTAAGTTTTTATAAGCGTTGGACAAGGGGCGTGGCACATTTGTTGGGACCCAAATATTTCGCTGAACTATAAGTTGCTCAGCAATGACACTTAGTACGAAGCTACCATTTTCTCTTTCGACAGAGGGCATTGTGCGGATATTGAATAAGGGGCCGTGGCCCTGCCAATATAACTTAAATATTGTTCAAGCGCAATCCATTTCTTTACTGAAACTTAGCAGCACCAATGCTTATTTACGGGCCTCGATTGCGTTAATCAGTAGCTCCCTCCTCTTCCTTTAGTTGGTTTTCTTCGTCAATTTGCCATTTGCCACATCGCCATTGATTCGCCATCTCGCGTATTTCATTATAAAAAAACAACAAATATCGTGCGGGACGAAGTTCGCCGGGTCAGCTAGTGTATGTATAGATATATAACTGGCGCAATAGCCCGATTACCAGCTCCGCGAAATCGACGCCGCACAGTGTCGCGAGTAGGGACAAAAATCAAAAAAATGAATGTCGTAAATGTAGAAAAATAAGTTTGTAGTACTGAAGTAAATACTTCAATTTACTAAAATGTGAAAACGGATTTTAAAAACATCAATTTATATACCAATGGCAGGCCACCAAACTTGCACTTTGTGAAGGTTGGTGACTTGGGTAGAAATTATTGCAATTTCTTGAATGTAAGTTCGAGGCCTCCAATTGAAAAAATGCCCATGGAAGTAAAAATATTCTATAAATATTTTATTTTTGCAACTCTGTAGAAGCTTTGTTTTGCTTTCCATATGCCTTGTAGCATTACTTCGTAGGAATAAAAGTTCAGTGTGACCAAAATTTAGATAAACTTAAAAAAAAAACTACTTCTTACAACTTCGAGATTTTACAGTTTGATATAGCTAAAAGTATGTATTAATAGAATACATTATTTTTAGCTGCACAAACTTGCACGTTTTTAAAACATTCAACATTTTCAGTGGCGTATGCAGTCAAAAATAGGGATCTTTTTGCAGCATGGTTGGCAACGCTTCGCTTGAGCTACAAATTGTTGTTTCTAATAATATGTCAACTTCACATGATTTAGAAGAATTACAAAAGAAAATAGGTAGTATAGATGGAAGGCTTCGGCAATACTGAGTAACTTTCGAAAAGAAGCAAAACGTATTAATGCCTTCAGAACCAATTATATCAGTTAATAGGAAAATTAACCGAAAACCGAAACTCTGATATAATGCAATATACAAGGTGCAACCCAAAGTAAACAGGACTTTTATAAAATAAAGAAAACGGATGATTATTTTTGTATAATTCTTTTTATTTATTCAAAATACTCTCCTTCTGCTTCGATACAACGTTTTGCACGGTCCAAAAGCATTTGGAATGAGTGTTTTAGGTCATCGGCCGGCATCGCCTTCAGAATGTTGGTACAAGCCTTTTGGATGTCCTCAACGTCCTTATAACGGTTTCCTTTCATCGGCAAATGCAACTGACCGAATAAGTAGAAGTCACAGGGAGTCATATGAGGCGAATACGGTGAATGATTGATGGTAAAAATGCGTCAAATTTTTGGTCAAATAATCGGTCGTAACTAGTCTCTGTGAGCCGGTGCATTATCATGCAATAAACGCCAACTTCCTTCCTCGCGATATTCTGGCCGAATACGACGAATGCGATGCACCAAACGCTTCAAAACTTCAACATAAAACAAAGCGTTAATTGTTTTTCCCGGTGGAACAAACTCTCGATGAATTATTCCCTTTGAATCGTAGAAACAAATGAGATGAGTTTTGATTTTTGACTTCTCACGGCGGGTTTTTTCGGATTTGGCTCATCTGGGTGCTTCCATTCGGCACTTTGACGCTTTGTTTCGGGATCATATTGAAAGCACCACGTTTCGTCACCGGTTACGATGTTGAACAAGAAATTTGGATCACGTCTGGCTTCCCGAACGATGTCTTTTGCGTGCTCAATTCTCTGCGCTTTTTGGTCGTCGGTTAAAGTGTGCGGAATGAAGCGAGAACACACTTTACGGAGACCCAAATGTTCGGTTAAAATGCGATCAATTGATGTTTTGGAGATGTTCAATTCCATTTCCATCAATTCCAATGATGATTTTGGCTGCATTTTGATAAAATCACGCACAGTTTTGATGGCATCGTCAGTAATCACAAATTTCGACTGGCCGACGTGTTCGTCGTCATTCAAGTCTTCACGACCATTCTTGAATCGATTCAACCACTCATTAACACGGCCACGGGATAAACAATCATCACCATAAACTTGCTTTAACAATTTAAACGTGTCGGTAAAAGTTTTACCAAGTTTAAAACAGAACTTAATATTAGCTCTTTGTTCGATCGACATTCTCGTACCAAAGTTAAAAACATACTGTCACATTGAGCGGGATATTTCGGCGTCTACTAGACCAAATGTCATGAAATTTAGACAGTATGTGAATGAAAGATGTACCTTTCCAACGCATGTCCTCACACATAGATGGCGCCACCAGAAACGTCCCTATTGCAAAAGTCCTGTTTACTTTGGGACGCACCTTGTATGTATAATATCTGAGGTAGTTGAAGAAAGGAGTTTTGAAATTTTGTCAAAAATAGGTTTAGAGGGTTTAATTTCCAATAATTCATCATCACAAACCGACTATCCTAGCAGTACAGATTACAAAATTGTAATTTTGAATGAAAATATATGATCTACTGAACTTAGTAAGAGGTGTCATAATGTTTTTAGGTTGGAAATTACTTAGATGCGCATTAGTACTTATATCCACAAATATTTGTAGGTTTTTCAATATTTCCTTTTTTATAACAAGCGCATTTGTGGGTGTGTCCATTTTTGGTATATAGCTTTATATTGATGTTATGAGTTGCTGTACCAAATTTTATCAATATATCTTTTATAGTTCCGAGATACTGGCAATTTAGTATTTGGTTTGTATGGGAGGTGGACGTGTCCGTGGGGCGATTGGAGTAATTTTTGGCGTATTAACTTCTCTTTCTAACAAAATCATATATACAAAATTTGATTGTCGTACGACTATTCCTTCTATTGTTGTCCCTCGCTACTATGGACTCGCGACACTATGCGCCGCGAGGAAGGATCAACAGTTTTATGAGAATTTCTACAAGTGGGGAAATTTTTCAAAGCAACAATTTTACTCTCAGAGATTTGCCATTTCCTGCTAAGAGAGTTCTCGCAAATAGCCGTTTTTTATATCGTTGAGTTGTATTGACTTAGTGAAGGCTCCAACTCGACTTTTAGACCCGCGCCGACCACTGTGACACATAATTCATACAATTCAGTTCATTTCTTGTAGTATATTCTCTGGCGTGATGTGGTTAGTAATTTAGCGTAATGTATTCAAATTCAGCTTAATAAAACGTGATTTTTTAGCAACTTTATTTTTGGCAACAATGTTTTTGGCAGCTCAGCTGTTTTCGTGTAACATGTTACTGTCAAACATGTTCAGTTTGGTCTATAATTTAACTATGAATCGACTTACAAACGAAGAGCGCTTGCAGATTATTGAATTTTATTATCAAAATGCATACTCGGTTAAGAAAGTGCATCGTGCACTTTTTGCATTTTATGGTCAAATTGGGGGACCTTCTGAGGCGGCTATTCGGAATCTTGTGACTAAATTTCGCACCAAATTTACATTATTGGACATTAAACCACCAACACGCAGACATGTGGTTTCAACGAGACGGTGCCACATGCCACATAGCCAGTGTTGTGACTAATATATTAAAGTACTGTAACTAATTACGTAGTTTTTTCCTTTTCCATAAAAATGTAGTGTAACTAGTTACTTTTCCCCATAAGTAATCACCTTCAGTAATATTATTACTTTTTTTCAAGTTACTTATTACAATATTACTTTTTAGTCAACAAAGTTCTAATTTTCATGTAAAACAGCAGCACTGATAACATGATTAAGATCTAATACAATTATACAACGCTGCACTCGCTGCAAATTGTGGGAGCCAGAAAACGTGACCCTATCTACTTCAAAGATACATTTTTTTTTTAAATAACAAGATGCCTGAGGTTTTATAAAATAAATATCAAATATGTTTGTAAAAAAAATCTTCGTTTATTTTTTGGAAAAAATCTGTATAAATCATGTATTTTTAAAATAATATATTACTTTTTGTAATACATTACTTGACATTTCCAGTAATAAGTAATGTAACGATATTACTTTCAAATGTCTGTAATGTGTAATAAGTAATATGTTACTGTCAAAAGTAATAAGTCCCAACACTGCACATAGCACGCGAAAAAATGGCCCAATTGAGAGGCGAGTTCGGTGAACAGTTTATTTTACGTTTGGGGCCGGTCAATTGGCCGCCTAGATCGTGCGATTTAACGTCTTTAGATTATTTTTTGTGGGGCTATGTAAAGGCTCATGTCTATAGCTACAAGTCCGCAACGGTAGACGCACTGGAAGCCAATATTGAAGAATTTATTTGTGAGATACCGACCGATATGTTGGAGAGAGTATGCCAAAATTGGACCCAGCGTATGAACCATTTGAGGCGCAGCCGCGGTCAACATTTACATGAAATCACCTTTAAACATTGAATTATATAGATCGTTCTATAGACTCAAATAACGATTTCATACATTTCTCCAAATTGTATGTGTTTTTTTTAAATCAAATCCGAAGGCTCTTATCAATCCTATACCCATCGCTTTCGCTTTTTTCGTGCTTTTTGACTGGAAATAGTATGGTATATCTTTCAGCACAAAAGATATCGAATTCAGCTTGCAGGTCTATGTGAATAAAATCCGAACTTATTGCAGGGCTGGCCCTCCCATAATGTGGCATCACAATCTTTCTCCTAACCTAACCTGTTATTGAACTAAAAATATTATTATTTTTCATATTTTAAAAATTTCGAACAATTTGGTTAAACAATAATTAATTTCAATTTAACTTTTCCATTAAAAATAAAACTGCCAATTTTTAAAAACTCTGAGTCATTTTATGTGTAGTTTATGTATGTATGTGTCACGTACACATCCAGTCGGTCGTATTTTCACGCGGCGCTGCGTAGCGCACACCAGGCGAGTAAATGAAAGCACGCCAAATCTGGCGATTATTCTGCGTCAATTCCTCCCGTACGCACTGCAGCAGTAGTCGGCTGCCATCATAAATCCTTAATATGACAAGCAAATTGCAAGGCTCTCAGAGTGGGCGACTATAACACGGCCGCATCGGCGATGACAGTCGCGTATCAACGCCACGCCACGCCACGCCACGCAAATGCCGCCAGATGCCAATGAAAATTAATTAATTGATTTTCTCACTACGGTCGCCTTTTGCGCTCAAAACGGCAACGTCAATCGACGCGGAGCGAGTTGAATTGAATGAAACGCCAAGTTCGCCTCATTAATGCCGCCCGCCCCGACCAGCCCTCAGATCCGGCGATACACTGACAGCCATATTTGTTTGTTGTTGTCGCTTGTCGCCATCATTTGTCAGAAATGTTCGCACATAAATAATGAACTGATCAATTTATTCATGTCAATGGAATTGGTGAATGCGTGTCGGGCGAATGAGACGCGCTGCCTGCAGCCACTGCTCGGTGCTCTTAAGCTCGAGCTTGCAGCGTGGCGCGCAATACCGGCCGCCTGGCAACGCAATTACGGCGCCTGACACGAGTAGTGTTGCGACAAGTCGCGACCATAAGTGCAGCCATGTCAGCGGCTGCGGAGTTGAAGCGTGCAGAGAGGCGGCGGCTTAGAACACTTTACAGTAATAAATCACTTTTTTGTTTTTCAAAGTTTACAATCTAAACATGACGGCCAGATAGCGAGCAAGGGAAATATCATTACTTGCAGCAGCGTGTTGCCGCAGCGACGACAAAATCGGACAGCCAACCGCAAAATAAACACATTTAAATTCATCCTGGCAGGTCCTGGCGACGCGCACCTCCGCGTTCTACCTGCACGTCGGTTTGCGGCTGCGGCTGCGACAGCATCGCGCCGAATCAAGTGGTTTTGACAAATGCCGCAAGTACGGGAAACTGGCAGGACTGCCTTCAAATTGCGGTTGCTATTGTTGTTATAAATTTATGTCAGTGCGACGGCAGCAACAATGACAAGCTGACGACAGCGGCGAACGCATCAAATGTGCGGTTCAAATTTTGCACTTATGGCCAATCAACTGTGGCCGAGGACATGTCCGGCCTCAGGCGCATTTACGGCCATTTGTTATTAGAGATCAAATTTTGGCAAGAAACTGCCAACAATTTCGCATCTTGTCGAACGAGCTTAGTATGTCGCTTGCCGACGCTTCTTCTGCGTGGCAGCAAATTAAAAGCGATGCCCGAAAACCGAGGGTTTCTCTAGACCTTGGAATCGGAGGCAATTAATATTTCAATTTCACTTCAAAAAAAACACTTTCACGTGTATTCTCGCTGAGAGAACTCCTTCTCGCGACCTCTAAAGCAAACTTGCAAAACTTCAACGCAGTCGCGTCAGTGGAAACGTCGCGTCAATCGCTGTAAGAAATTGAAAAACGATGAAGCTGGCTGTCCTGCTGGCAGTTCGAATGGTGCTCATTGCAAATTGCGACGAATATGCTGGTTTGCCCCGAAGATGCGCCACTGATTGCGCTGATGCTGCAGGCGACGATGACGATGCCGACGACGCCGCTGGCGCTGCTTAAGTGGCTTTGCCGTTGGTTGTCGCCTGTCGTGAGTTGCAGCAACGAGTTGGAGGTGCAAAAGCTAAAGTGCACCGTTGCAGCTGTGGAAACGAGTAAGCCAAAAACAAAGAAAGTAACGTTAGCTATGACTGTGCAGACTGGACTTACTGTGAGCTGTTGCTGTGTTCTTGCAACAAAACCGCACTCGAAGTAATGTAATTAAAATTTGTTTGAAAACAATCGAGAAGAGAACTCTGAGTTTTATTCAAGTTAAATGTCAGACTTGCAGCGGGTTCTTAAAAACGATTACGAAATTCAGTTCAAACTCTAAAAACTTTGTAACATTATTAACGCAAATTGTCGCAGCTGTCAAAGGCCACAGAAAAAATTGACATAAATCTGACACTAAAGTTGGTGTTTACATCGGTATGGACTGAACATTTCATAACAAGCATCAGTTAAATACTGGACACAAATTGCTAATTGTTTGGCTAATTTTCGAATGTTAAAATCAAAATAAAAAATTTTAAAAACGGTCCATAACCAGAATATGTTTCATTTATATTTGAAACTTTTTCAGTTTCACTTCCCTACAGTCTCATATTAGCCGTCAAAAAAATACAGTTCAGTTTCAGTGGAACACAGTTTAGCGCTTGTTTCAATCTGGCGCCTGCGCCAGCTGCCGGCGACATTTGGAGTGCGTGCAGCTAACAAAAGCCGGCCTTTGAACTCCGCATCTTCTAGGCACCTAATCCAGTTGCTTTGCCGCTAAAACTTTCATTCGGATGCGACTTTCCATGCAGCTGCAGCAAATTAAAAAACTCTCAAGCCGATTTGCGCTCAAAGCACAGGACGCGCCGCTGCCGACGCGCCCTCCCAAACAGGGGAACTCATGTACGTACACAAAAGTGTTATTAAAAAGTACTTTGGCAACTTTAATAGTTTTATTTTCGGTATTCATCGTTTAAATGAAATTATTTTTTTAACGCAAACGCAAGCTAGCTACCAGGGTTGCCAGGGTAAACAGGGCCAAGTGAAAGCCGGCGCTAGTGCCCCCTCCTACGGTGCAGTGCGGCAGACGGACTGTGTGAGTGGAAGTGCACGCCCGGCGGGCTAACAAACAGCGTCGAATGGCCCCCACCGCCACTCAGAGGAAGCACAGCGTTGCACTTGCAGGGCGGCGAGTGCCGAGCGTGAAGTGCTGGCCACAATTGCCCGCACCGATTCCACCTACACAGATATCCACGCGCCACTGCCCACTCTGCGCCGGCGAAAGTGCTTTAAAGTGCCAAAAAGTGTTAACGATTTTGCTAGTGGCGTGCAGCAGAGAAACGAAAATGCGACCGAATAACTGTGAGCAACGCTGCGAGTGCATCAAATCACTGCGCGATACATACAAACGCACACGGACACACACAGCTCGTATGGTTGCGCCCGGATGCAAGATCAAGGATGGCAGCGACAACGACAACGACAGCAAACACAACAAAAACAACAACAGGGAACAACTGCGGTACACAAAGTTAAATGCGAAGAATGGGGGAAACTTGTTGCTCGCGGCCTCCGGTTCCCATCGGGCCGGGCGCAATCCGCCGCGGCTGCCAGCCCACCGACAGGCGCTTGAATTGGAAAGGCGTTTAAGTGTGCGAGCTGCAATTGTGCAGCTCCCTTTTGGATTTCACGTCTGCTTCGTTGATAGCAAATCGATAGCCTGACATGTCTATATTTCAGCTCTCTTGTACGCGGGTGTGTTCGTGTGTGTGTGCTCAATTGTGCCAAAGTGTCTTCCTTCTGTGCCATGTTGACAACTCTGCATTCGATTTAGCAGCTTTGTCTGCGCGTATGTGCGACATTTGAATGCAACAACACCCCAGCGTCCGCTCCCCAGTCCGCACCGAGAGCGGTCAATCGAAAGTGAAATGCAATTTCGTCCTGAATTGCTATGTGCGCGATGAAATTTTATGCGAAATGCATTTCAAATACTCAACCGAGTTGGCAATATTACTGCAAAAGAACGGACATGTAATTTTAAATTTATTTCCACAGACTGCTTAAACACAACAAACACGTCATTTATATTACAACAACATGTTGTAAAATATCATGGGGGCGCCACACCTATATCCGAATCACTGTTTCGAGTTCGGTGTCTGGGTCCGCAGCCCCTCCAACAGCGACAATAAAAAACCGGCACTGTCCACAAAACGGCCGCGCCAAGTCGCGCTGCTAAACGTTCCCATTTGAACCATTAAATCCGTTTCCAATCGCAAAGCAACAAAATAAAGTCAACAGAGCAAAATTCTACCTCATAATTTGCCGTTTCACGCAAATCAAACCGCCGGCAGTCAGCAGCCGCTCGTCCTCTCGTCCGCTGCCTTATTATTATCGCCATTTCGACTTACGCGCTGACTCGGCATTTTGGAAGCTCCATGAGTTTTTTAATGATTCGTCGGCCTGCACACCACACATGCGCGCCGCACTCGCGCTGCGCCCACAAATTGCGTCGAGGGGCGGCGAGCTGCTGACAAGGAAGGGGCCGTAGTCGAGCCGTAGAAAACGCCGTGTCACGTGTGTAATGGAAAATTGATGTAAGATTGTTGTTAACCACGGAATGGCTCTGCGCAGCTTTTTTCCTTCGGCGTGTTTGTATAATGCTGCGATTAAAGTAGTAAAAGCCGAATTCAATGTGAAGGCGCAACGTTGAGTGCGGATGTGCGGAGAAATTTCCACACACTGCTGGCAGCTCCGTTAACAATCTTCCAGCAAGCGATCGAATCAATTCGCGCTTTGGCCGTGTCTGTCAGCACAGATGCGAACAAAACGAACGCAACAGTCAGACTGCCAGATTTCGACACACGGCACCGTAAAGTGTCAATGATTTGTGTTTGCACTTCCTTTCGCCACATCCCCGACACATCAACCGTTTCCATGTGTTGCAAGTTGCAACGTATCGCTCCTATCGCAAGATTGCAGCCGCACTACGCTTGACGCTTAGACAACGTGTTGAAAAATGCTCAAAGCCAAATTAATTTGATCACTTGTCGTCTGTCCGCAAGCCCATAAAGCGTCGACTGCTACAATGCGATGCAGCGGCGACGCTGATGCGTCTTGCTACATGACAAGCAACATTTGTCTCTGGCCGCTGGCAACGTTGGCAACAGCGACAGCAACTTGGTCGACTATATACTTAAAGGGTTAACGCTCACATTGTGAAGTCAGCTCAGCGGCTGACGCGTTGTAGTACATTTTCGGCGTCGGCATCCATTCCATTCCCAGCCCCAGTGCAGCTCACCATTCACTAAGCGTACAAATTACCGCAGCAGACTCTAATCAGAATATGGCGTACTCGCCATTATGATAATTCGTATTTGTGCAAGGACCTCGAATATGGGTTCAGCAAATTCTCATTTAACGCTCGTATTTTGAATAAAAACATAATAAGCTGGTACTATGCGTTCTTTTATGAAATTATAAACATCAAATTCAACTTTTAAATTAGCTATTAAAGTTACAGCACAGCCTCCGCATTTTGTCGTTTTTACTTTGCAACGTTTTCGCCGGGTTCAAAAAATTCTATTGCTCGGCTCGTGCAGCTCCACAATTATTCATACGCCCCGTCGGCCTGTGACAGTTTTTAACTCTCCTACGCGGCCTGTTATGCCTTATTCCACTATGCAAATAGCTGTCGCGGCAAGTGGGACGCAAGTAAATTTAATTACACACGCAAGACGCGGGCGGCGAAGCCGCCGAGAATTAAGTGCGGCCAAATGAGTGTCAGACTGGCTGTTGCGCTTTCTTCAGCGCGGCCTCTCTGTACTATTGCCGGCAAGAAGCAACAAATGCGCGACGTCGGAAGCGGTTGCAGGATGTGAGTTAGTGTTGTCGATTTCTTTGTTGTACTTAGTGCGCACGCACCGAGGACGCCAGGCGCACACCTACAATAGTCGCTAATAAGAAGCCTTATGGCTTCGCGAAGCGAGCGATTATAGTACACAGTCCGCGTACGTAGTTCGTGGGCGAAGTAATCATATTTTACCGCTTAAAATTAATAGCTCCATTGCAGCAACAAAGACGGCGGCGCGCACACACATCCCCCCACGTATGCACACAATATGGAGCCATCGTTTGGTGAAAAAACGCCAGGAAAAAAGTAGTTTCTAGCACGTAAGTAAGCCTTTAAGACGTTGTAAGGGGCACAGCTTACGAGTGGCGCGTCGCGCAGCCGGCGTCTGGGTAGGACGTGACGAAAGGCGTCGCCCTTTTTTGTCCTTTGCCCTGTCGCTGGCTGCTGAAATTTAATTAAAACGCATAATAAGCGGCGAAGGGATTAGCAGCAAAAGTGCCAGCAGCAGTCGCTAATCGCTTTAGAGGTATTAACATGAAATTTGCGGTTTTTATTTTCGCCACAGACGCGTTCGTGAAGTCGGCGTGTGACAGCGTCGGTTCTTGGCGTTTCTCATTTGGGCAACAATGTGCCGTCGTAGTCAAAGTCGAAGCGACACAAATAATTGACAAATCACGCTCACTCCTACCAAATGAGGTTGCCACATTTTTTCAATTAATAACAAAGTTTCCACTTTGGAAACCCTTCCGAGCATCGACCAACATTTCTTTGCGCTCTCCCTTTCACCCGACCGTTGCGGCGAGTCTGAATGTGTGTGTCGGTAATTCAGCTCAATTTTCCACTTTTCATTTTCATTTTAATCTCTCTGATTTACGATGACTATCAACCGAATTAAGCGTTCAATCAGCCATCGATGTAGCGTGGGCCACGTCGGGCGGTCGCAGCCGTGGACAGCGAGACCACTTGGCAGTAACTTTTACCTCGCGTGCGCTTTAAACTTTCCAATTTAGCCGCTGCGGAAAATAAGCCAACAAAAAGCCCCACAAAATGCAGCGTAAAACTGCAAAACTGTAAAATGGAACAAGCAGCCACAGCAGCAACAGTCGCCAGTGCACTGGCCACGAATGTTGCACATGCAGCAAACAGGTAGAAAGCTAGCGAAATAAATACAGCAACAGCAGTCGCAAACCGACAGCATCAAAAACAACAACAACGGCAAAAAGCTGCTGCTGCCAAACTAGGAAAAGGCAGTCACAATCACCGCCAGCCATCAGCCGGCAACGGCAACAGCAACAGCAACTCAACGGCCAGCGACAACAAAACTGCTGACGCAGCCGAGTCGAATCGAGTCAAGTCGAGACCGGTGCAGCCCAGTGGCCCCGCTTCATGTCGCCTGTATTGAACCTGAACTTTTCCAATGCGCGGCTGTGGCTGTTGGCTGTGCATGATAAGGTTAAGTCCGGCCGCGCACGCGCACCACAACACTCACTTACTGCCCTTGTTGCCGCTAGGGACTGTGACGGCACTGTGGCCGTTGCTGTGGCTCTTGTTTGGCTTTTTACGCCATTATCTTCCGATTTTTTTGGCGTGTCTTTTCGTTCCTAGCAAAAATTGAAAATTGGCCATAAGCCGTTGCACTGTTTTTGTTGCTGCCACCAATTGTGAAACAATTTTGTTTGTTGATTTTTTAACTAACAACGAAAGGCAACCAAGTCGCTTGCTTTATTCGCATTCGGGTTTGCCGTCGCAGTCGCGGCTGCTGCCGCTTCATGTTTGCAACTCGATGGCGATGCTTCGACCTGCTTGTGCAGCGTAGCATTATGCCACAGTGGTAAAGCAGCCACCGCTTCCCCGCCGCCATTGCCGACGGCACGCGCAACAAAAGCGACAGGCAATGGACGGAGTGCGAGTGGAAGTGTGATTGCGACCAGCGGCACCGAAACAAAACTCGAAATGGTGTATTGCATTCACTCGCCACTGCACACCTCTCGCCGCTGGCGACACACTCCAGCTGCTTCCCAGCTGCCGCAACAACCAGTGCCAGTGGCAGTGTCACCAAAGTTTCCATTAAAGGCTGAACACACTTTACATGCCAATTGCTACGCGAATGTAAAAGCGCTCTAAGTTTTGCACAATTTCACTTCATAACTGTTGACAGTTTTTTGAAACCTGTCAAAAACCAACTCCTGGCAACAACCAACAAAAACTGAAGTATCACCATTCGACAAATTGTTCAAATAAAGGGTGATACAAATTCAGTTTTCAAACTTCTATTCGAAAAAAAATATACATATGTATATTTCACCAAACAAAAACAGTGCATTTGAATAACTGATTTGGGTCTAATGCAGCCGTGGACCCATTCGAAATAATTTGCAATTATTATTTTTTTAATGTCGAGGATTATGCCGGCCATTACTATGCGGCTATTAGATTTTGGGAGTTCCAAAGTTGTAGGTTTGTTAGTTTATACGCGACTACGACTTTAAAATCCATAATCTCAAAACATCAATCCTTGCATTTGATGTGTGGCGATTTGATACATCTTGCTGGAACCACATGTCCTTCACATCCGTTTTCATGAGGAAGAAGCGTTCAGAGTTAATTATTACAGTTCGAGCTTCACAATTTCCATAAACTCAAAGACTCAAGACTTCTTCGTCCACATTTCCGAAGCTTTTTCAGAAATCGTTGTATGGTAGTGCAAGTGCGATTACATGTCTTTCAATCAAGCATTGCTTTGTTATACAAGGTGCTACCCAAAGTAAACAGGACTTTTGCAATAGGGACGTTTCTGGTGGCGCCATCTATGTGTGAGGACATGCGTTGGAAAGGTACATCTTTCATTCACTTACTGTCTAAATTTCATGACATTTGGTCTAGTAGACGCCGAAATATCCCGCTCAATGTGACAGTATGTTTTTAACTTTGGTACGAGAATGTCGATCGAACAAAGAGCTAATATTAAGTTCTGTTTTAAACTTGGTAAAACTTTTACCGAAACGTTTAAATTGTTAAAGCAAGTTTATGGTGATGATTGTTTATCCCGTGGCCGTGTTAATGAGTGGTTGAATCGATTCAAGAATGGTCGTGAAGACTTGAATGACGACGAACACGTCGGCCAGTCGAAATTTGTGATTACTGACGATGCCATCAAAACTGTGCGTGATTTTATCAAAATGCAGCCAAAATCATCATTGGAATTGATGGAAATGGAATTGAACATCTCCAAAACATCAATTGATCGCATTTTAACCGAACATTTGGGTCTCCGTAAAGTGTGTTCTCGCTTCATTCCGCACACTTTAACCGACGACCAAAAAGCGCAGAGAATTGAGCACGCAAAAGACATCGTTCGGGAAGCCAGACGTGATCCAAATTTCTTGTTCAACATCGTAACCGGTGACGAAACGTGGTGCTTTCAATATGATCCCGAAACAAAGCGTCAAAGTGCCGAATGGAAGCACCCAGATGAGCCAAATCCGAAAAAAACCCGCCGTGAGAAGTCAAAAATCAAAACTCATCTCATTTGTTTCTACGATTCAAAGGGAATAATTCATCGAGAGTTTGTTCCACCGGGAAAAACCATTAACGCTTTGTTTTATGTTGAAGTTTTGAAGCGTTTGGTGCATCGCATTCGTCGTATTCGGCCAGAATATCGCGAGGAAGGAAGTTGGCGTTTATTGCATGATAATGCACCGGCTCACAGAGCCCTAGTTACGACCGATTATTTGACCAAAAATCGCATTTTTACCATCAATCATTCACCGTATTCGCCTGATATGGCTCCCTGTGACTTCTACTTATTCGGTCAGTTGCATTTGCCGATGAAAGGAAACCGTTATAAGGACGTTGAGGACATCCAAAAGGCTTGTACCAACATTCTGAAGGCGATGCCGGCCGATGACCTAAAACACTCATTCCAAATGCTTTTGGACCGTGCAAAACGTTGTATCGAAGCAGAATGAGAGTATTTTGAATAAATAAAAAGAATTATATAAAAATAATCATCCGTTTTCTTTATTTTATAAAAGTCCTGTTTACTTTGGGTTGCACCTTGTAATACCTTCTACCAGTGGAATCAGAGGATCGACTGCTTGTTTTGTTGTATTGCATGTGGAATCTCCGCTGTCATCTTTACATTTACAACAGGGGTATTCTCGATGTCTTGCAAAACCCTTGCAAGGTGCACGAATTGCAAAAATTGCAGACACTGATACATGTTGCACACATTGCACGAATTGCAAAACATTTTCCCTTGTATTTTGTTTTTGTATCATTGCACGGATTGCAAGATTCTGCAATTTTTGCAATTCGTGCACCTTGCAAGGGTTTTCCAAGACATCGAGAATACCCCTATTTACATCTTTACATATTTAGCTAAAAATTGCATAAAGTTCCGCCAAATCTAGGCAGTCGCACTTGTCGCCGCTACAAAAATGTTGGATCATCTCACATTTCAGTCACACCTCCAGCAGACATTGGCCCATGCAAAAACAATTATCTGCAATACTTTTATTTACTGTTCGTAAACATACATAATGACGCCCATAAATTAGCGGCAGCAGCCAGGCTACAAGTAAATCACTGCAGCGCGCATTTCTTTTAATAAAGTGTCAATTACATGAATTTACAACTGCTCAGATCAGAGCTGCGGCGACGCAGGGCCACTGCCCGCCAGCGGTCAGGTGGCGCGCGCGCAAACACCAATTAAGATGATTTAATGCGCGCCCTGATATATGGCAAATAATTAGTATTAACGGCAGTGCATTAATTGATTTTAATAGCAGCCGCGTGATGACTGCGCCGCGTATCACATTAAACGTCCTGCGCGCGTCCATAAATCACCCAAGACTTATTCCGCCTTTCTCTCTTATCATTACAGGTAACCACGCCGTCCATTGCGCAGGCAAATTTTTTAGTGCGGCGCCGACATGCGAAGCGTTAATCGCCTCGCCGCATTTAATTAACCGTTCAGTGCGTGGAACTTTTGCGATGCGGCCACTTTGCGAAGGTGTTAAAGCCCATAAACCAGCGCAGCACTGTGAGTCAGTTTGTGGCTGCTCGCCGCAATAAAATCCACTTTGAATATTCCGCTTCAACTCCGCCGCCTTCACGGATGCTGCATATGGTAATTACAGTGTTCTCCTTTCGTCCTGCGCGCAAATCGCTATGCAGAACCATTATGAGCGCCACTTTTAAGACAGCAAGAAATGTGTGGCAAAGTGACAACAACAACAAAAACGGTGCACAACTGGCCCGCCGCAGTCTACTTACAGCTGACGGCCGAGGCGAACTGCAGGACGCTGCCCATTTCCCCGAATTCGATGAACGCAGCGTCGGACACGAGAAATATCGCAGCGCAATCAAATTACAAAAATCAATATTGATTTGGCGCTTAGTTTCTAGTTAACTCTAAGTCAATCACCTCCAATTAAAGTGCACAAAAAAGTGTAGAAAGATTTGGACGCACTGTCAAAACCGGCAAAGCCAAAGTTGTTGCAGAGACACGAAGCGAAAATTGGCTGCTGCTGTTGCCGGCCACAACACACAGCCACACATATGAATATTGACTCAGATAGATTGGGGGATGGGGAGGCGAACGCAACGTGCTTCCGTCAGGCATTAGTTAACTACGACTGCGTCAGCGTGCACAAATGTTGCCAAACATAAACGACGAAATAATTGAGCCAATCGACCGGGAACGCAATGTTGGACGGGCGGCGCAAAAAGCACAAAAAAGCAATTTGCAATAAACGCAACCATTACCTTTTCGAACGATATTTGACGCTCGTCGTTTCTAAGAATGTCCTTTATTTGTCTACTTTAACTTTTCCTTTCTCTCACTCACTGGGTCGATCATGGTTTCCAAATGGACCAAAAGTGGGCCTTTTTATTTCAGTTGGGCCTTTGGGCCGATTTTGTGTAAATTGGGAATTTTTTAAACAAAAGTGTATTGGCAAAAAAAAAGACTAACGTTTTGTGGGTCATCGGTAAAAATGTGTATATATGTAAAAGTTATGTTTTGCTTTTGTCTTAAAAAACAATGCCGAAAACATAAAACGGTCATTTCGTTTTGGCTTTGGGCCTTTTTTGGTGGAATTTTTGGTACAAATAATTTCATTTCAGTGGCAACCGTGAGTATGATATGAATTATTTGAGCGAGTTGAGCTGAGTTCTCTCCAGAAGAGACCGATTGGGGCATTCTTATTTACAACTACGAAGATATCGACGACTACAAGAAAGACGAACTAATGTGCATCAACGTTAGCAACATTCGATGTTCAGTTAATGTAAAAATCAGCATTTCTTCCAACAAAAATTTGCATACCTATATGTCAATTTATGACGACTAACAACTCTAAAGACCCTATTCACCGCAAAACTTCTTCACCATAGGGTTGAGTTGGGAGACTTCATAGAAAATGTGTTTAAAAATAAATGCTATATCAACTGATGCGGAGTCCTTCGACTTTGTTTCTAAGAATCTCTAAGGATAATTTCGTGGAGCGAATGTTTGTAAGTAGCGAATATCAAATGTAGGTTTTTATCAGCCCCAAAGCTCAAGATCAATAGACTCGTTGTGTTGTGTTACGAAACGAGCTTTTAAGGTATAGTTGAAAATGCCAGGAAATGCGGAGATGCCGTCGAAAGACCATAAATAACTTCGAGTTGACAAATATTTAAATAAATTTTGTTGCTTTCTCGCTGAAAGGTGCAGATGTCCGTTTTACAAACAAAAGGTGAAAGATAAAGGTACAATAAGAATGAATAGAGATAAATAGCCAAGCGAGCCTTTCCCCAAACACATTTAAGAACCCACAACTCCAACACTTGGACTTGTTTGAATTCTCTGACTCGCCTACCATCCCTACTGCGGGTAAGTCGAGCGTATTGTTACAGATTTTGTCGGCACTTTTAAATTTCGTCGTACTGACCAAAGTTGCTCAGAAGCAAAACGCAATTCCCATTAAAATGTAAACAATCTTCAGTTGCCTCCTGGCTCGCGCCTTTCCTCTCCTTTGGTGTCGTCGGCCTAGCAAAAATGTCTATGAATTACCGCTGGCGACATCCTGCTCGAATTTGCTCCCATAAATTCACTATTAAATATTACATAGCACACAGAAATTTGCTGGCAAAACACGCCGGTCCTCTTGCCACAGACCGCAGGACCAAGGATGGCCAGTGTCGCTGCCGGTGTCGGTGTTAGTGTTGTTGTTGATGTTGTTGTTGTTGATGAGTTTACAAAATGCCGCAACGCTGACCGATTTTATGAGCAAAAGCTTTTTCGTGTCTCACAACGATTAACCCAAAAATTCTCATTTCGGTTTGTGCAAATTTGCATGTCCTCCAGAATTCTTCATAACTAATTCATTTCATTGGAAGCGCCGGTGTGTGAGTGCGCAGCAAAGCCTGATAATTTCAAAACATTTAATTTTGAAGGAACACGCACACGCCCACGCCCACTTCCCCCAAAGGAGTCCCTACATGCACACACATACATACAAGCAATTCATAAATTAACTGTGAAACGGAAAGGATTCGTGTCACTGCGTGCGAGTTGCTACGTGAGTGTGACTGGGTGGGATGTGTGTGAGGCAGCCAGGTCAAATGCTGCATTATTAATCGCTAAACAAAGCAAAGCTTCGCACAAGAAGACCTCCTCGTCCGTAGACGCGCCGGCCGCTGGAGCCCCAATCACCACAAAAGTGCAAATCCAAGAGATTTCCAGCTTCGCCCACAACCACATGCACACGCACGTGCCCTACGACCTTTGCCCTTGGCCCATGCCCAATTGCCAGCGAACGCTGCGTCGGCATTTCGCTCGACTGGAGCAATGAGTTCCCGTCCATTGCGCTCGCTCCGTCTACGGGCGGGCCCTAAAAAAGTGCTGAGGTTTATGCGGCCGCCTGCGAAACGTGCAAGACAAAAGTTCAAAATAATTCAATAAACAAGAAATACATTTTCCAGCCGCCGCCGCGCGAACACCAGCCCTCAGATGTGGCGATGGTAGCGCGCCAAGCGGTGCGCAGAATAATTAATCATTTCTGCACGGCACAACATACCGAACATGACGAATGTACCGACAATAATTGTTCGGTGGCCGTTCAAGGTCGCCCGGTCCAAAAGACCGCTCCCATGGCAGCTGGAATGCGCTCAAGTTGATTGCTCGGCTGCGTTTTTGTTGTTGGTATGTGTTAGAAGCTGCAAATCGCATAGAGCGCGAATTCCGCAGCAGCAATGCGAGATGAAATGGGAAAATGTGTGCTGCTTTAATTGAGGCGTCAACGAAAATGAATTTTTTAATTATTTTTGCTGCAGCAATCGCAAATCGCTAAACAAATTTTGCACTGGCTGGAAGTAATAGAAAGTTGGGTGCTTAATGCTTTCAAGACCAATCGGACACACGAACACGCTGGAGTTTTTAACTATACAACAATAAAACGATTTCCAATTTCCCAATTTGCAATATAACACTTACAAATAGTTACGAATTGCTTGTTAGAAAATTATTGGGAACTACCAGTTGACCAATTTAAATACATGAAAATACCAATATTCGGGTCTCTAGCAAATCCAGACATTTTCCTAATTTCACAATTCAATTCGGTGTCCCCGATGAGCCCCAGATGTAAAACTCCTCCATAGGGACTCAACAATGTTTGATGTCGTGCCACAAAAGATACACGATTTGCGATTTATGCGAATTTCGGGCAAAAGATATATTAACAGCTGCTTAGGAACTAAAAGGGAATTTATGTTGAACGATTAAATATCAAATTGTTTATACATTCATTATTAAATTCTAAATCCAGTCGGAAAATTTTCACATTCAACCCGTTAAATCCCATAATTCTAGACAGAACCCTTTAAAAAACGGTTTTTAATTTGTGGTTCCAGTAATGCGTCAGCCCACCTAAGGTGGCCCACACGACATATAAAAGGTACCCGAAGCAAAGTTTGGAAGCCGCTGGGTCCGTTAAAACTTACTCCTTTTGCTTGCCACTAGCGCCATGAATCAACAAATTTATGTAGCTGGTCGAAAAAAATTACAAGCGCCTCATATGTCTGCGGTCGCAATTCAAAGTTTAAATTCGTTTGTCATTCGCATCAAAACAAACTTTACGCCAATTAGGACCTCATTAGATTCGTCAAAAGGCATTAAAGGCGTATCACTTCTTCCGCAATTCGCCCCGGCCAATGGCCCGGCCGCTTTCGCCATCGCCCGCACTCCGCGAAATATTCTCCTTCAGCTCGGCACGCTCCGTCAAGTTCTAAAGTATCGTCAACCGATATTTATGCTTATGGCTATATTAACCGCAGCAAACCCCATCCCAATGAAAGGCAAGTGCCACGCGCGCACTGCCCATGCTTGATGCTCCGTCTGTCTGCCGGGATGGGTTCGGGTGCGCTATTGGATTGGATGGCGAGTGCTTTAACAAGAACTACGATTATTAGACTTTGCAAACTTTCACCGATAAATTGAGCAATTCCCAAACGGAGGGGAGAGCGACAACGGCTGCGCAGCATCGCCGCCAACGCAAATGGCCGCAATTATGCGCATAATGGCCGAGAATACAGCGAAATCAATTGCTGCTCCTCCATGACTCCGCCGGCGCTCCGAACGCAGCTGACTCAACTTGCCACTTGCGTTGGCTGCTGTCGCGGCCACCGCTGCCATTGTCTTTTGCTCGTTCAATCGATTGTTTTTGTAATAAAATAGTTGTGCTCCGTTGCGCCTTGCTGCCGCTTTCGCTTACACATGCTCGGCGCCCGGGCAGTTTAAGTTTCGGAGGAATTTTATCTTCTCAGCAAGTTAGTTGCATGGGAATGTTCAAGTGTTGAGACGCTTAAGAGGCAAAAACTTTGCCAAGTTCCGCAATAGTTTTAAAGATGTTTTATTAATTAATAATCCGGCCGGAATGGTTAAGTTATCTCAACAGAGCAACGGCGATGCTCAAAATTCTGGGCGCACATACGAAAAAGTTGACTGAGCCAGACTGAGTGAACGAAGGACGAAGGCTGAGCACAACGACGCTGCTGTGCCAGCAAAGGATAATTAATAATGTACATAGTGGAGGACATTAGCAAATTGTCACTTAACCTGCGATGGCCGATAGTTCGAGCTGGAGCCGGGTTGGTGTGTGTGCGCACACTTCCACCTCGGACCCAACAATTTCGGCGCATTTGTGCTTCGCTGCTAACTTCTCTTGGACATTTTCGCGTTCTCGCCGGCAGCAAGCGCAATCAAGTGCCGCAATCATTTTCATTTCGCCTTATTCGTAAAAAATTAGCAAAGAAATTATTGCAAATAATGCTGGCTCGTCAATGCTGGCTTTCCTATTACGATTCATTGGATTCAATTTATCAACTCTTTCTTGCTTGCTCGCCCCAATTTCCGCGTTTCGCTGCGGTTCGATTTTCTACCTGGCGTTGGTAGCGCACACAGCCAAACCAACTTCCCAACGAAAAAGTGAAGAATAATTGTTGCCAATTTGTGTAAACTCCAAGCTGCCAGAACACGCTTGAAGCCTCCGTGAGCAGCCGACTCGCTGGCTCTCGTCGGCGTGCGTCTTACTTGCGGTCTCCGGTATCTCTGCTACCAATCATGGCGTACTGAAATGTCTTTGTTCGCCCGCAACTTTGGCTCCTTGCGTTCGCCCGCTCACCAGGCTGGTGAGCGGGCGAACGCTTCGCCGCCCGTCGTCGCCTCTGATAGCTTTCGAAGATATCGTTTTCTCTTGTGGCCGTTGTTGTTATTTACAAAACCAACAAGCAGCGCATGTCATAAGAAAACTGCTATCATGTGTATTGATAAATAATGGTAATTTATTGAAAATAAATTATACACCCAACAAGGAAAGTTGGTAACAATTACTCAATAACATAAAACTAATGATTCCATTTGCGTCTATTTACAATTACAATAACCCGCGTGTATTCCTTCAACCGGCAATCATACTGAAAAATATTATACATATTGAAAGCTTTGTGCCTATTATTCGATATTAAGATTTTTTGTTGTCTACATTTTTGCGGTAAGCACAAAAATCCACGACATATCGGGATTTGTGCTGCGCGCGCTTTTACATCGGCCTGGGGGCCTGGCACCGCCAACTCTCACCCCTTTCCTCTGTCAAAGAACACGACTAAATAGTAAGTCCGTAACAAGTTTCATTGAGGTGTGACATATAAATAAGACAGGAAATTTGGTTTGCTTGGAAGGTGTCATGCCCAAGGCTTATTAAATCAACAGTGAAATGAAACGCTTAATACTCCTTTAATACTTAACGATTTATCATGTCGAAGCTATTTCATATTCAAGATTTCATTCAGAAACCGTGCCCTGAACGAAACACACATTGTCATTGTTGACAATTCAAATCAAGCGGTAGTTTCCGTGTCTACATTGGATTTATACATGTAGAGATATGTTAGCTGGCTGGCTGTCTGTCGCCCAAGTGCAATGGCGCACTGACATCGTTCAAGTACGGGAAAAAACTTGTGAACGAGTCCTTTGAAATCAGATGTCCAAACGCTTGCGCCGGCGACACGGCCCCGAGCTAAAGCGGCTTCCGCTTCATCTTCGGTGCGTTTTCAGTTAAACGCTCATGTTGTAGTACAATAAATTCGCTCATTTTAATTAATTGTCGCAGCAAACGGCTTTGTCCTTGGCAACGCCCGTCTCCTGCTCTTATTGCCCCAAATGTTCATAATTAAACTGACAGTTGCACGTCTAATTAACATTTCATGCGTTCAGTTTGTGTGAAAGTTGGGCCGAAAGTTGTTTGCGGCACCTAAAAGTATATTGCAAATATAATTTATACATACATATGTATATGTATACTTTTGAACATACTATCCTAGATACATAGATGTATCCTAGAAACAAAGCACGCTCGAGCTGACAAGAGTTCGCCATTCTCAGAAGCAAATGAAGTGCGTGTGGCATTGATAGTGACAGCAACTTAATTGACTCACAACGCAACGCTTTGTGTGCAGTGAACTCCCAATCAGACTTGTCGAAATAATAAAACATAATTTGCAGATGGCAACACGGAAGTGTCAGTGCCTCGCCTATTGGCTCGAATAAGGTATGTCAAAGGAAGCAACTCATCAGAGCTTACACAGCAGTGAATTTCATTCAGACACAGCCACATTGTGCTGGATGAAAACAGTTTTCATCACATTCAACTAAAGAATCTGCAAACCAAGGTGGTAGAATTTTTGTTTGAACTTTTAGATAATGTAAATCATAGATCATCATGCATTTTGATTACTGTGAAAGTGTAAGGAGTGTATGGAACAATTAATTTAATGTTTTCTTTAAGAATTTTATTAAACTTAATTGTTCATAGATTTTGGAAGAATCAACCCACAGCAAAGATTGGCTACTTTAACTCATTCGCTGCAGTGTTGCATCCAAAAAGTTCGTCCTTTCTGCTCATCGCGATATTTGTCATGTCTACCTTTCACTCGTAATTTAATCCGAAGACGCGACTAAAGCCGGTTTTCCACAATTGTCCATGTTATGCCTGCGAATGTGTATTCCGTAGAAAAAACATGCAATTGTTTCTACTTTCGAAGGATTGTCGTTTCCCAATATTTCCTCCAAACTGAATTCCAGAACTTAATCCCCTCCTAGCAATGAAGGAGAATGTTCAGTCATAAACAAAGCCAAGCAACTTTTTATAGCAACCTTTAAGCGTCATTAACATCGTTAAAACTATATAAAAAGCAGCAACATGCCCGAAATAAAAGTAAATTTGAACAAAAATCACGTTTCAAATAAAAGACGTCATCAAACTCAAGCAACAGTAACGGCAACATCAGCACAAACAACAACTACCAACAAAAGCAAAAACACTTCAGCTACAATGCTTGAATGCATTCGGACGTATAAAGCTCTTAGCTTAACCCACTACATGCTGTACGTAAAATGACCGAACCCCAAGTAATGAACACTGGATTGTATTGAAAATGAAATAAAATCGAGTCCAATGGCGAAATTGCTGTTGCTGGAATAATCATATAACAAATAGTTAGTTCCACTAAGTAAATTCTGAAAAAGTCAGTTCAACGGTTATGTAAAATTTCACTTTTTCAACGTGTGCCTAAAATTTAGTCTAAAGCAATTTGAGGCACTGAAAAACTATTTATATGATTATTTGTCTGATTAATTTGTAAAAGATTCATTTTGTGTGATTCACTTAGAAAAATCCGGAGTACAGAAGAGGCACAGAGACCCACTGTTATAAGTACCACTACTAATCGGACGCAGACCCCTCGACTCACAAAACCAGTTTAAGCGTAAAAAAAAAATTACCCAAGTGAGTGCTCCTCTTTTTCCTAGGGAGTGCAGGACAAGTAAAGATCTTCAATGGATTTCGGAGGTCGATCCAAAATGTCAGCTTACTCAAAAACTTTCTCAAAATGTTGACGAATTTTGTTTCTCGTAAAAATAGTAATCAAATTCGAGAAACTCAATAAATATTTTTTTTTTAATTTTTGTTGGACGCCAAGTTCCCATTACAACAATGCAACCCAGTCAACGAATGGGTTAACTTTTGTATAGCACGAGTGAGGCAAAAGTGAAAAGCGGACAACGCAAAATTGGTTTAGAATTCCACCGTAGGCTAGTGGAGAAGAGCACCAGGACCAGCACAACAGCCGGCAGACGCGCATGCAGCCGGACGGACAGGAACGCAAACCGGATAACGGACAACGTGCCGCGTACGTGAGTGCGAGCGCACAGCGAAATGACCGCCTGAGCCCTGCAGACGCAATGGTTCAGTTAAACCGAATTAAAAGAAATAAAAATTAAAAAATATACAAAACAAAACGACAGAATACCGAAACGCCAGCGCCTGGGCACACACGAGGACTTTCAATTCCGTGCCGGCGACACGGCCAGGCCAGCGTCAGCAATTCCCATAAAATACGACGGCACATCCGACTCGTTCTTTATAAATAAATGCCACACATTTTAAAACTGTTGCCGTTATTGGACAGTTGTTGGTGCACGCGCGCACGTGCCACGTGCGGTGGGGGCACCGCGTCTGCGGCAGTGCGGCCAGGAAATTTAAAAGTGCTTAAGGCGGCGGAGACAGCCGCACACGCGGTCTTGACACGGACCAATGAAACTTTCGCAAAGCCAAACAAAATCGCCAGCGCCGTTTATTGGTTTGTCGCAGAGGCGCAGCCTGAATTTCGCGGTGAGGGGCGGTTTTAGAAATATTTTATTGCTTTTATTTTATTCCTAAGAGCGACAAAACAAATCATAACAGAATCATATGAATTTTGAAACTATACAACTCACGTTTTTTGATCATAAGTGCTTGTAAAGTATTTCCCAATCCACTTCAACAGAAAATGCTAACAAAAAAAAAACAACATCATAAGAACAATTCATATTTGGTGTCATATTTAATATCATCATTAATATTTAATATTTACTAACTCAAATTAAAAATTGCGTTATGGGAACAAATTTAGAGGCATTTAAGCGGGTTTTAACAGGAATTCTCCCTTTTTGGCTGCGTCCTTAATTCGAAGCGCCGAACTTGCAGCGCCTCTAATTGCTGCTGTTTTAAAAATACAGTCAAAAAGTTTTTTCCCGCCGAAGCAGGTCGATGCGAACGAAGCACGTTTTGATTAAACTTGGCCACCAAACACTTGAAACGTTTGTTTTGCAATAAACTTTATGAAGAGAAGGAAGGAGGAGGAAAATTCGTACTCAGCAATGTCGAGACTTGAAACTGCTACACTCACAAAAGTCTTCGCCTAGTTACTTTAAACACTTTGATGGCTATCGATCCATTCAAAAGAACGCCGATTCGAACGAGCTGCTGTTGTGAAACCTCCTTTTGAACATTTTCATCTGGCTCCAGTCGCATCAAAACGAAAACGCCGTTTTTCATTACTTTCTCTCAAAATTAACAGCAGACAGCACACGTGTTCGCTGCATGCATAATGCACCTAATATTTCTGCGCGGGAAAATGGCCCAATAAGCAAAACGCCAAAGTCGTACACAACTATCTCCGCTAGACACACGAAGCCCATCAAAAGTAAAAGTTGTGCCCGACCCTTTCGGCTCTGATTTCGGCTGATTGGCCGATGGCCCCTAAACGTTCGAACACGGTAATGAGCAGCCGAAGTTTGCTTTAATGAGGCGCTGCAGCAGCAGATATATGAGTGCAGCGCTCGGCCGCTTGTCCAACGTCAGCTGCATCGTTCGCAGCACCACATGTGGCGGCGACGGCCGCTAGCTGCTATTTACATGCCCCTCGTAGCAGCTGCAAACATCGTTCAACAACTGCCAATGCGCTTTTGCCGTACCCAGCACAACAGCAAAACAGCGGTCCCGAATCAGCATAATCGTAATTGCAACTGCCGCATCATCGGCACCGCCCTTCCCTGTAGTCGCCCAGACATCGTCGACATCTCACCATCGACAAAGCGAAATGCTCGTCTAAGCAATAATTGCAGCCGTGTCTGTGGCGGCGGCGGCTTGCGGTCACCAGTTTCGCTGAATTGGAGCAGCCACAGCAGCAATCGTTTGCGCGCGCTGACCAACAACGGCCGTGGCAACCGACGGCGGCCAGCGTCTGTTTTCTCCAGCACCAACTCCATCTCCATATCCGCTCCTAGTTCCACTGCCAATCGCATTTAATCTCAATGCGCCGTCAGCGCATTTGCCGGCCGAGTAGCACACATCGGACCGCGCCCGGCGCTGCGCTCTGCAGCTGCAACTGCAGCTACTTGTCACCCGTCATTGGCGATTGCCTTTCGCTTCCTTCGTGCTGGCTTATTGCGAATTTTAATTTTTCAAAATATGCTTTTTTGCAATTAGCGCTTGCGCTGATTTTCATTTTCAGCATCGCTCGCCGCAATTAACACCATTGCGAAATAAAAACTGCCAGCAAAATCAAAAATAACGGTAATAACGACATCTGCCATTATGACGACGACAATGATTACACGAGCCGAACGTTCGTCGAATTTCGCTATTTTCGACTAAAGTACTTTGGCTCTTTTGCTTTCTTCATTATCGTGTCCTCTTTAGGTCTGTTTGTATCTCTGTTGCAGTTGCCCAGAAAATACGTCTGTTCTTGTTTTTTTGTTAACGATTTTCTTTGTTAATTTAAGGTAGCAACAAAGAAGCAAGAAATTCTGAAATACTAGTGAAATTAAAATACATGATTCGGAGTGAAACAAGAATACATTTTCAATGTGAATGGGAGAACGAAGAAGAATATGAAAAATTCATACAAATTTCATTGAATAAAATCTTAAAATCGATATATAGGTACTTATATGTACTTAGGTAGCATGAACTTCGCGGGTGTCACCAAGGAATCCTATTTGATTCCTTTACTGATGTATTGCCTCTTATAACTGCACAATTCAATTGCGCTTTTCACGTCATTTTTTACTTTTGTTTAAATTTTCGGCTTTTGTCGCTCTCCACACAACAACTTAGACAAGTTTTGATCCGTCGGTACGTGACAACAGTCGTCTCTGATACCAGCTCACAACATCTCTGTGACTTGCACCAATTGGATCTCAATACTGCGTATGCAAAATAGAATTATGAAACTTCTAAGCGAGTTTTCCATTGGCCAATAATATATTAAAATTGCAGCCAAAGTGACGTTCTCTTTTCTCTTGCTTCTCTGCTTTGCTGCAGCTGCAGAACTGAATGAGAAACTTCATCACAATAACTTTTGCAGCTTTCTTCGGCTCAATGCCACTTACGACACTACGCGGTTTTTAACTAATTTCGTTTAGATGTGGTGTACTCTCGGATCGAGATTTCGCGCAAAACATATTCATTCGTCTATTGACAGAATATATATGACGTAATAGTCGGTTTTTGCATTTGCCAGCGTGTGTTTTAACTTTAAATCAAATTAAGTACATCACAAAAACATAAACTTGTGTCACACATGAAATTCGCGCCAACTTGGAGCGCTGACTTCCGTGCACGTGCGAATTTGATTTGAAGCACTTTTAATTACAGCTTTTATGAAGTTAGCAACTCGTTCGCTGCACCTTTCAAATCAGCAATACGACAAGAAGCCATCAAAACATGCACACACCCACACACACACACACACGCAGGCATAGGGAGGCGCTAATTTTGTGCCGTTGCATTCGAAAGGAAAAGTATGTGTGTGTGTGTGTGTGTGTGTGTGTGTATATGTGCGTACCAGTGGCGGCTTAAGGTGCTTGGGGGCCCGGGGCGGCGACGGCTGAGGGGCCCCCACAAACGGTGCAGAATAAGTTTCCGTACAAAACTAATAACTGGAATTTCCGGTTATGCTTTTTAATTTTTTTTTTTATTTGTATTCCATTGGACAGTAAAGGGACAAATTATTTTGAAACGTATATGTGTTTGAAATTTTATAGAAAGCAATAGAATCCCAGAGAAAAAATGAAAATTCGATAAAAGGATAATCTTACAAAATCTTTCCAAATTTGATAAAAACTTTCGTGAAATTAGGAAAACTTTTGGGAGAGCAAGCTCGTCATTTCAAAAAGCCATCTTAAAAATTAAAAAAAAAAACAGAATATCTTGCTTCGTTACTACGGTCTGGCCATTATTTTAAGTAACCCGAGCAGGTTTTTAAGTAACCAATCGCGTGCATAGATAAAGTGTTTTCTAGACTAACTTTGGCCGCCGAAACTGAAAATTAAAAAAATTTTTTAAGAAGCGTTTTCAAAAAATCTTCGAAAAACGAGTTTTTTCCCTGTTGTTTCAGTTATGAGTACATATCTCCTGAAAGAATTATCTGATTAACACGAGCTGTCCGTCGTTCAAGAAGAAGATAATACCTTAGCCTTTTTAGTGATATATAGATTGTTGTTACTTGTCAGTAACTTCCCCAAAGGAAGTTGTTACTTGTCATTAACTTCCCCGGGGCGGTCCGCCCCTCCGCCCCCCCGTTAAGCCGCTACTGGTGCGTACTTTTCCGCTGCTCAATGGAGACGGCTGCCTTCACCTTTCGAAGCTTTCAATCACCCAAATTGGAAAAATTGCATAACGCTTGACATGCTCGCGACATGCTTGTATGTAGCTCATGCGCTCGCTCACGTTGTGAAAACTATCGCATTTAGCATTATTTGCTGCGATGCGCGAAATTTCAATTAAATTTCCCCAGGCGCACTTTTGTTAATGTTGCAGCAAAGCGCCCACGCCGCGCCTCGCCAAAAAGTCACTCATACGTCCCGATGTCGAGCTGGCTGCAAGTGAGGCGCGTTGCACCGCTTTTCACGGTCAGGCATGCTGAAGCGAGGCGCTGCTAAGCCGCCGCGCAAAGCCAGATATGCAAATGTCGCTTTCATCGCGCTGCTAAAACTAATAACTGTAATTGCGTGTCGCTGCATTTACGTATGCGCCGACGACTCGTGCACTCACGGTCGAGCATGTGGGCGCGCGCAAGTGCGTTGGTGTGCAGGTTGGGTGCGTTTGCGTGTGTATGTTTTATTGCATTTTTCCATTAATCTTCAGTGTTCTGCAATCTCCATAAAAAGTATCTCCGCTCGAAACGGGCACTCGCGCTCCTGACGGCACCACGTCGATGTCTGCGGCAAACGATGATGTCGCTAACTGGCAGAGGTTGCGTAAATGGGCACTTTTCGCGGGATGGAGTAAAATAAAGTGCCGCTTAAGTGCATCTGTGCCGAACCGTTGAAGAGCAAAAACCAGAGATATGTAAAATGTTACGAACATTTTAGAGAAACTTGAACGGCGCCAAGCTTTAATGCTTTAACATTGGCCAATGTTTAATATTTGTTTATCCTATTACATACATACATCTCGAATGGATGCGATCCAATTAATTTTAGTTGAGTAAAATCATGAATCGATTTTGATTTTAGTTTAGTCACATATTTACTAACAAACGAAAGCAGGCTAAAACTCTAAAAATAAATAGCCTTACTTACTAACTGATTCATCATCGCCGAGCCCAAACCGAAGCTATTTTCACCGAACTAGGTGAAAATAGTCCCATTCAAAAAAACTCTGCACGTATTTTTCAAATTTTTGTAAATCAGAATCTGACGGGATTAACAATGTGTTCTGATTTGCATAGGGAATTACGAAAACTTCATGAATTAATGAGTGTTTTGATTAAAAGTTTGGTTACAACACACATTAGACACGTGTTTCGGGGGGGTCTGGGGGTCAACAATTAGTTGAGTTAGAGAAACTTGATTTAATGGGTCTAATTGACTTCAAACTTGGTGAAAGCAATTTTAATGAGATATAATTAACCACGAACTGAAAATTTGTTTAAATCACTCTGGCGGGTCCACAACGAATTAAGAGAAACGTAATTTATTGGTCGCATTAGACTTGAAAAACTAATATATATATATGAAGAAGTAAAAAATTGGATCGATTCGTGAATAGCGGAAAGCCGGCCGAATTTTTCAGAAAGGGTATTCGTGAATTGCCGGAAAAATGGGAAAAAGTTATAGCTAGTGATGGACACTACTTTGAATATTAAATTTGTAACAATTTTTTCACAATAAAGCTTCAATTTTAAAAATTATTATTATTATTATTACTATTACTATTACTATTACTATTACTCCAATTCAGAAAAATATCAAAGCAAGTTTTCAAGTCTGCGCAGATCAACATCTGACGGTTAAAAAAATTGATTAGGTGTTTACATGGGAAACATAATTTATAGAAGACCTATATGTTATTGGTAAAAGAGCGATTTATTGATTTTATTGATTTTATTTTAATTTATTTGAATTTTACAACAGAGCGCGAATCTTATGCGGGCGCGCGTTACTTCGTTGGTGCTTTCTCTCGCTCTGAGGAAAGCAGCCACAAGCAAAGAAAATAAAGAGAATTGCAGGGTCGCATTTTTGGTCGGTGTTGCCGGTTAGTTTTCTTACACTATATAATATTTTAAGATGAGTAAACAATATTTCAATTAAATTATGAAATTCATGTGTGCAAAGCCGCAAGGAAACTGCTAATTTTTCAAATGCTAACTGATCTAATACATCGAGTTAGTTAGACGAGGGCGCCGATTGAGGAGCTTTTTAAAAAATCCACTCATAAGCGGTTTCCGAAAGTGAAGCCAACCGCCGAGAGAAAATTCCTTTTTGCTTGAGGGAGGAGCTGGGATTCGAACCAACGACTCTTAGACTTGGACTCTTAGTCCAACGCATCGGCCACTGAACTTTAATTGCTTCACAGATAATCTGCTTTGTTTTAAAAAACCTCTGCATGCATTAAAGTTGCAAAAACTTATGTGGGCGGCTCCGGTATGTAGGCAAATCCTTCGACTGTTTAGTTGGTCGGTTGGTCAACATCGGTTGCACCATCCTTAGACAGTTATTTCCTGGAATGTGTGTACATACAGACATATGACACCGCACACATTTTCATACATGCAGTGTGCAGCTGGAGCTGCGACATGAGCACTCAAAGCTTGTTTCTGTTCGTATTCTATGTGTCATCCATAACACGCTGGATTTTGCATTGACAAAGTAAATTCACCACCCGTGCAATGAACAAAAACAGCATCCGAAAACTCGCAACAAAAAAGCATTTGTAATTGCCATGTCGCATTTGTAAAGCTGACGCTAGCAAAAACGTAGCGACAACCCAATGCGCTCTCCAATGAAGTATTGCAACACAACTGACAGTCGCCATACAAGCGCACACAGGCACATAGACACAGACACAGGACAGACAATAGCCATGCAACGAGTGGGCGCAAAAAGTGAAGCGGCATCGAAACAAAGCGAAGCAGCGGACAGCAAAGCAGTGCAACAAGTAACAAGCGGAGGCGGACAAAATGGCCAACTGCAGCTCATTTAATGTCGACTAAGCAAGTAGGAAAACCCCTAAACTATGACAAAGTGAGCCGGGCAATAAGGAAAAGAATTCAAAACTGAAACCAAGCAATAAAATCTTTGCGGCTGCGGCTCTGGTTGCAGAAATACAGAAATACGCTCAACAGCGCCAAAGCTGCGGTACAGCAAATAAACGTCTCGTGATGCAACAATTGCACTCACACATATTTATACACACACATACATAATTGTATGTAGGTATGTATATACGCACTGGTGTCTTTTGCGCGCCACACGCGCGCGGCTTTGCTCGCTGCCTAAGCGACTCTTGTCTGACAAATGCGACAAAGATTTGCTTCGCCGCGCCGCATAGTATCGCACTGAGACGTCGTGATGCTGTTTTGTTGATGGCAGCAATTTCGCAACTTCACTGCAGTTGTAGCTTCGGCGAAACGTTTCGTGTTGCACACAATGAAATGATTGCGGCACTAAAGACTCAGCACCCATATTCGGCCGTTGCTGTGCAAATTTCTATCGGTGCCATTATTGCAACATTCCCCCAGTGGTCTTTCTGCGTATTAAGTCTTGCCACACCCCCCAGCGCCCACTCACTCACAAGGGTCCACAAGCCATTAAGCGCCAGTACCAGCCTCACACATTTAACCAATAGACCCCACAAATTGTAATGGCGCGTTGCCATACGTTCTCCCATGCCGCGATTTGGTTTCCTATCGTATTTACTTTTGTGCATTTTCTTGCGTAGAACATAAATAAATACAAAAGCAACTACACTTGTGTGTAGTTGTTGCAAAAAGTCATAACCGTAACAACTGCTCGGCAAGTCCATAAAGCTTCCCTGTGCCGCGGAACGGCACGAAGGCTGTGGGAAAAAGTTAAATGCAGGAAACGCCGCTCTAATGGCCCGGAATATTGAATGATAAATGTTATTTCCATTGGAAATGAGCGCTTAAAAGCAATTTATCAGTTGCAAAAAACCAATACAGCCGCAAACAGATTGAAAAACACAGAGAAAAATTGCGCACAATCAAAATGTTAACATACATATTTTATTTGCCTATATACCCACCGGTCAGAGAGCTGGTCAATAAAAACCAACGGTCGGCCGCTGGCACTTGGCGCCTACTGCCAATTGTCAGAGGCAGCAAGTGGAATCTTGCAATATTAATTTCTCTGCATTGTATTTTTTCATATGAAATTTTCAACATACTATAAATAGTGCTCGATTTTTTATCATTGTACAAGATTTGTCATTATTAGTTGAAGAAAACTGCTAAAATAAATATAATATTGTTTCGTTCTAAAACATTTGCGGTGTTTAAAATCTGTGCCAGCAAAATTATCCTAAACAACATCAAAAGACATTAGTGACAGAATTATAGCATTTTGCTCTTCCTAATGCCTGATATATGTATATTAGATATTGAAGGGCCTAAATGCAACCCTGGCTTTTGTCAAAAGAAAGCACAAATGCGCTGACTTTGTTGTTTGAAATTTGAAAAGTCACCGTTTTCGGAACAGATCTCGTTGCAGAACAGAACAAACATTAAAAAGTTTTTTGTTTATTCTGTGCTAGCTTCTCCTATCTGTTATCTACATTTAGTCTGATACAAAGTGGCTTTCAGGAAGCGTAGAAATTGCGGGTAACGATTCCGATTTATGGGCATCGAGATAAGATAAGATTATATTGCCTCAACAGGCAACCAAGGGAGATTGCAGTTGAGCTAAATGTCGGCCGGCTGATCTTGTTTCCTTTCTTCCTGTGAGAGGGATTGCAGCAAATTGATTTTGTGGCAGGTCACTTAATATGACCTAAACAAATAAAAATACTTAAGGTAAAGGTATTTTTCACTCTATGCCGCCTTCTGGGAGGGTTATGGGTTATGAGTTAACGGACCATTTGTTACATGTCGCATTAAATCGAATCAGGGTCGAAGTCTTTGTCACTGATCTGTTAACCATATTTAGATTTTTTTTGAAATAAGGTGGATTTGAAATACATGGAAAAAATCTTTGCATTGAGGGTGGACTGAGAATGGACGCGAAACTGTCTGAATGTTGCAGACTTTTAAATCGCAACGTGCTCTTTTGCCATATTTCGTGAATACCGCCATTGTCATATTTCGTGAATACTGCCATTGCAGTACTCACGTGGGAGATAGGATCGCATCATTTCAAACACAGCTTAAAGTTTATTTCAGTTTTTATAGTTTTCCTATTTTTAGTATACACACTCACTGACCTCCCATTGCAGCAGTTGCGTTTATTTGCCATTTCAATGCCATCAACGGTAGCCAGCTGCGACTAACCATTTTTGCACACACGTGGCCACACCATCTAAAAAATCCTATACGCAATCAGCCCCCGGCGTCGGCCATCAAGCCCCAATGCGCCCTAATGGGCAGTTAACGGTTAAATGCAGTGGCGATGGCAGCGCACGCAGTGCGCCCAAAGCATTACAGCGACGTAATTGAATTTTAGTGATGCACCATTGCGCGTACGGTCACTTTGCCGTCAACGCCGCTCGAATTGCCGCCGACATTATACTCCAATCGTTTAAGTCTCTAATTGTCAAACCGCCTGCTAACCATCGCCCTCTGCCCTTGTTTTCCCCCACAGACTCCCTCGCACACGGCCAAGTGAATGTGGAGCCGAACACGGCGCTGCTCAATGTTGGCGACCGAACGGAACTGCTCTGTCGCTATGGACGTTCAATTAATTACTGTCGAATTGAGATACCCGGCGAGAAAGTGCTCAATTTATCGCCCGACTGGAGCAAAACGCCCGGCTTCACCTACTTCGGCGCTGGCCTGGCGGCAGGACAATGCGGTGTCAGCATCGAGCACGTGAAGGCCGCCAACAATGGACAAGTCAAGTGCAGTCTAGGCGTCGAGGGCGAGGAATTGTCCGGCACAATCGATCTGGTTGTAGCATGTAAGTATCTCAAATGCCGTAATTGTCAACAAAATTAGCAGAACGTTTGTGACAAATTTAATAGCAGCTTAGAATTGTCGCAAATTTATTGCTTTATTTGTGACATCTAATATTATTTTATTTCCCTCCTTTCGCATGCGCAGTGCGTCCGCAGCAACCGATTATTGAACTGCTGACGAAAGCGGACCGGGACGGCTACTTCTCCGAAGGCAGCCAGTTTCAGGCACGTTGCATCGTGCGCGACGGCCGCCCCGCTGCCAACATAAGCTGGTACATCGATGACATGCCCGCCAACAAGCGCGTCAGCCAGCTGGAAGTTGTGGCCTCGCCAACCGACTCCGATTTACTGCTCTCCACCACCGTACAGGAGATTCAGTGGCATCTCGGCCCCGAAGACAACGGGCACAAGCTGCTCTGCCGCTCACACCACCAGACCGATCGCGAGAATGTGCCGCCGCAAGAAGGCGCCTACCTGCTGCTCGTGCGCTGTAAGTTCGCCACGCATGAAGTTCCCCTCAGTCACCTCCTCCTAATACGTCTAATGCTTTTCTCTCTTTCCAGTCGCCCCCATCAAGCAGCCCGAGGCTCTCGTCTACGGCCTCTACTTGGACCGGACAGCCATGGTGAACGTCACCATTCGCGCCAATCCAGCGCCGGTGGTGGAGTGGACCGTCGACGGCAACGTCATTTCGCAAGGCACGCAGAATGGCCGCTTCTCCGTCTACGAGCCGCTCTACTTGGGCTACGACTACTACAACGTGACCATGTCCATAGGAGGGCTCACGCTCGAGGACACCACCAAGACGTACCAGCTGCGCGCCTCGAACGCGCTCGGCTCCACCGACTACCAGGTGCGCATCAGCTCCTCGAGCACCCCGCCCACCGCCGGCCTGGATATCGGCGCCATTGTGGGCATCGTCGTTGCCGTCGCCGTACTTATTGTGATCGTGTTGCTGGTGGTGTTCGCACGCGCCACCGGCAGATGGTGTTTCGGAGGTGAGTGCCCGCAACTCGCAGAACAACGCTACCCACATAAACGTAGCACATTTGCTCACTGTTAATTCTTAACTGTTGGCGGCCTAACAGCCAACTGAATTCTCCTCCCACACCCAAATGCTCACAAGACGGCTTCTACAATCCCCAATAAACACTAACGCCGCGGCTCACTCGCTCACGCAAAACGAGAAATTTAGACATAATCAAGTGCTTCCGCCTCCCCTGCGGCGTACCAAACCACAGTGGCAAGTGCGAGCGCGCATCAAACGGCCGCCGCGCACTCCCACCGGCAAGGCGAGGGCGCGGTGCTGGGGTACATGCACCCGCCGCCACAACGCGACCGCTAACGCTTTCGCAGCGCTGTTGGCTCGGAGATGTTACCACTGCCCTAAGTAGCCGGCAGCGATTTGTGGCAGCATTTGCGCTGCATATGCGAGCGTCTTACGCCCGTAACAGCGCTTTATCGGGACGCGATTTATGAACTTCAGATGTTACAACCGCGCATTGTTGCGCAACCAGCGCTGCGAGTAACCTCAACAAACTTTTACATGTTCGCCTATTTAAAAATCTTCAGCACTTGGTTGCTGGCTACATCGGAGAAATTACCGTCAACGAAGAAGCAAGGCGTCTCGCTATGCGTTGGGAGCAACTTCAAATCGGCGAAAGGTCGTCCGATGCAGTAGAAGCTTTGGTTGTGTTGCACAAATCAGAGGCCACCGTTAAATACGTGTATACGTACACAAACGCAATACCACGAACACACCACACATTTGCGTGGTTCAGATGTTAGTTCTCTTTGGCGACTGCATTCTCAGCATAAGCTGTGATCAGGAATAATTGATATATCAGAAATAATTTATTTTACTTATTAACAGAGGTGACTCTTTTAAATTGGGCTGTTATCGGCCGAGCGATAATTGGGCGGCAGCTTTCGCTTTAAGAACTCCAAGCTTACGAGTGTGTGTGGTTTAGCGCAGACTTTGCTCGCCAAAACTGACCACCAATAGAATCCATTCGGTTCAGGATCCGCAAATAATTTCTTGCGATATAATCAAATCATACAAGTTCATTCAACACTACTGCCTTCTTTTTCGTACTTTTGTATTGGTGCAGAGTTCTGTTGACATGTAAATGTTGGTGTGGAAAACCAATCGCAGATTTTGACGAACTTCTATCATTTTGGCTACTGCCCAATTGTAAAACCTTCTCCGCGCTTGACTGCTTGACCTCACAGCTGCGCCAACTTTTTTTTTTTTTTTTTTTAAACACGAACAAACGCGGAGGGGATGACCCCTATTAATGCGAAGCATTGCGCCGACATACGCCCTGCTTTTTAAAAACGTGGCCTGGTTTCGAGCACTTTGTTCCATCCAACTGCTATCTTCACAACTGTTTTCCAAATCCAACCCTTATAAATTTATGCTGCTCAATTCTTAATTCTCTGGTATATACATATATTAGCAACGCAATATGAAAATATTTCCGCCCAGCGTGTACAAAGTCAGCCGAAAGTCTCGGTCTTAGTTCCCTTTAGAGCTGTAAAAAAGTAAATTTCAGTTGATTTGTACGTATTCGGTTGAAAGCAAACAAATATATTTTCACAACAGTTTTTCGAAAGTGCTTCGGTAAAGACTTTTTCAATCTCAATTAGCGCTCTACATGGATGCCATATTTTATGGAGACATAATTGATTTTCACTTAAAAATCAGTGTCTCAAAATAAATAGTTTTCCTTGCGAAAGGTTCCTCGTTAATGAGCAACGTGTCGGACCAGCCCAATCCTTTTAACGGCGGAATAATTTCAGAGTTTCGCCTGCAACACATAAAACCCAGCAGCAGTTGTTGCAGGCTCCAAGTGCTGCAATGAAAGTGCATAATTGCAAAAACCACTCCACCTTCTTTGAGCAGCGCACAAAAAGACTCAACTGCGCGCAACTAATTAGCGACGAATGCTTTCTGTCTTGCAACTCGCCGACAATCACGAGCGACACAGATTGAACATTTCGAATGGATTGTTTCAACAGCACATCGAACCACAGACAGCCACAAACACATTGCTTCCGTGGGGAGTCGGCGTGGCTGTTTGTCGCCGCAAAATATTCATAACCCCGAATCTAACGAACGACCACGGCCACCCAGACGTTGCAACTAGTCCAACAAGGCCGCAGTGCAGGCGGAGCGACAATGGCTCCCCAATGTTGTCATTTCGACAGTAAACGGCAGACGTAATTTAAACTTGCAGCGCGATGTGCGCCAGCAACCGGGTTGTGAACGCGTTTGGCTGTGTGTTGTTTGGTGCGTGCGAAAGCCAGTGAAGCCAGTCAAAGTTTTGCTGTGGTTATTGCGTTCGGGATGCGCAGCGTTGCATGGCAGCGCGTCGCCCTGGCTGCAAGTGGTGCAAAGTTCGAAGCAGCCAGCGTGGCAACAGCCACAGCGCCGCGTCGCAACGGCCGAAATTGGCTGTTACTTATGCGAGGCACTCATTATTATTGCAAATGGACGCCGACGCTGTCAGTGGCAACGCTGATACCGATACCGCGGCGATGCCACTACCGGCACGGCGCCATCTGCCTTTTCGCTGTTCTGGCGTGCCGGCTTTCTGCTGGTGCGGCCGCATAAGAGGACTACAGCTTCCCTAAATGTCATCGTAATAATCCTCTTAAGATTCGCATAGAAATATGCGAATTTCATATTTATTAGAGCCTTGGCCCGCGAATGCAATTGTGGCAGACTGGAGCAGCCGCCACATTTGCATCTGCCCGCTTGCTCTTTAGCCTTCTACGTCGTACGAAAATGGCGCACACAACTGGCAGGACTGCGCTTTGAGGACAACTTAAGTTGCTAACTCCTGCCATGACGAAATGGTTAAACGTTGTTAGTGGCGAAAGCACCGAAAAGGTCACAAGTCGATTTGAAAGGCAGCCAACATACGCAATGTACATAAGTATATACTTAGTGATGTGTGTAGTTGGTCTGTATAAATATGTTTATACAGAAATACGTGTATTTTTAGTTAGTACATTAGATAGAAAGTCATAGAGTGAGTGAGTGCGAATTCTGACTCAAACAGCACCAATTAAAACAACCTTTCTGGTTTCTACACACCTCAATAGCCAATGGCAACCCTCTCGGTAAAATAATGTCATATAAAAACTTTGCAACTAGCCGCTCAGAATCGACTTGAAACTATACGTTCCTTTCAGCCATGCATTAAGGCGGACGTACGTCACGTCACTTTGTATATTGTCATGGTATGCCCAACTGCCTATCAGCCTTTTGAAAGTAAAGCTAACTTAAAATCGTTTTAACCATGTACTAAACTAAATAATTTTACAGGGAGACAGGATTTGTTCAATTTAGGATGTTTTCCCTTTCAGCTAACTTCATTTTCGTACGAATACAATAATAGCAGCACTTCCGCTCGGGTTCCATTTTGGCCCATTGTGCGTTCCTGCATGAGGAAGAATCAGTGAAGATTAATATGATTGGGTTGCTATGACATTAAACTTACTACGACAACAACACATATCCACTTTCGAGAGTTTAGAAGAAGAAAGATCACTTCCCCAGGAATACGGCAAAGTATTAATACTTATTACACATAGCAGCATCCCATGCTACGTGTATATTGCCGTGACTTCTCACTGAGTTTTACTAGAACTAACTAAGACATATCCATTATATGTTACGGTTAACTTCGGTGTAGAGAAACCCCCGATTTCCATACTTGTGCCGCATGTGACTAATCGAGGAAGATGCATTTTTCAAAAGTAATTTTAAGTTTACGGCCAGAACATTCGGTCTTCTGCACCTGTTGACTAACTTACCCCGTTTTTAAAGGAACCAGTATGCAATATGCAATAAATGATCCCTAAATACTTCTAGGGCCTGATTGTCACAAAGAGTAGTAGAGTGAAATTCGCATCTGCCTGATAGACAATTGTTTAAACAGCATTAAATGTTACCAGACAGCCATTGCTACATAGGGGCCAGCAATTTTGGATTAAAATTTTAACTGCAATCTTATCGTCTCAATTCACTTTTTAATTGCTCTGTAGTCAAGTTTGATAACAGGCTTTACTTTTGCTCATTTAGAACTTAATTTAATTTAGAATACTTTACCACTTTGCATGCCCATAAGCACCATAAGAACTTACATAAGTCATACTATAAGTGAAAAATTCGCGTATTCAATTGCGGAAAGTGCTCCAAGTGTGTGTGTGCTGAATATTGAACAACAGGAACAAACCAAAATGGAATCACATAAATGTATTTGCTGTCCTCCCATGACAACAACGACAAGAGCTAACAACATCTCTACCCTTCAGGCTTCAAGTTAATGTTTTTAATTTCTATCATTTACGATTGCTTTACGTTATACCTGAGTTGTCTGCTTTGATACTTAAATTGGATTTTGGTGATTTACTAACAAAATTTTATTTTCATACCAACGACTTTGTTCATTCCCAACGAAGCCTCATTTGTTTCACTTTGCTTGGTTTTTGGCACTTAAAACGGACGTTAAAAGTTAGTTCTTGTTGTTGTTGTTACAGGAGCAACCCTAAACACTGACATCGGCCCGGATTCGGAGGCACAAATCAATCCGCACCACAACGATGACTTCGACGGACGAGAATTCAACGACGGCAACGAGCACATTGACACCACCCACCAGTCAGAGGAGGCCACGCCGCCCGTCACAGACAAGCTCGAGGCACAAAAGAAGGCCGATCTCAAGAGCGGCACCGTCGGCAAGGCAGTCGTGACCGCGCCAGCGCTCACGGCAACAGCCAACAGCGGCCCAGCTCCTGCGGCCGCCACCAATGGACATCAAAACGGCGCGGAGCCCAAGACGCCCAACACATCCGTATAAGTCGGTTGAGATGCCAACCCCAGACGAGAGTTGTGCAAAAAAACAACCAATAAAAGAAGAGTAAAACAACGACAAAAGATGAGAAGAAAAAACGGAATTGAAGTTGAAATTTAAGTTCAAATGCGAAAACGTCCCAGTTCGTAGCGAGGGAAGTCACGAAAGCCCCAACTAAACGCATATTTTCGTACGGCTTTCCGCTGAAGTGCACAAATTATACTTTTAAAGTTACCATTGTGAATGCCGTTTTATACAAATACAAATATACCTTTAGTTACGTAAGCAAACCGAACGCAAGACATTCTGCAAGCAATATTTGTAGTATCGGAGCACTCACGAGTGCTCACGAATTTCTTCGTGCCGAATCTCATTTCCAACGATATTCCGAATATTTTCAATCGTACCGCAACATTCGATCTTGTACCGTAACTCATGCAACAGCATTTCCACGCAACAGACCGTCCGACCATTAAAGCGACAGCTGAGCAGCCAGCTCGAAATCTGTATTTCTCACAGCGCAAACGCGTTTAACTTGTAGGAGAGTAGGTAGTAAAGTCTATGAAGGTCTCACTGTACAATGTAGCTCAAATAAATATATACATACTTCCTCGTGTTTTTTATGCTTGTGTTTGTTTAAATACAATCGTTTTTAAGAGCGCCAAACTTTAAGCTGTTTTGCCGAAAAAAAGTAACATCTGTTTATATTATAAATAATAGGTACTAATAACCGCAATAAGCGCACAAATTCGAAATCCATACTCGAAATGTTGATATTTGAAAGACCTTCGACAAGTACAACTTGTTGCCACCATGACAGCACGCACGCACCCGACAGGGTCTATTTTATATGTATTTTACAAATTGCTCCTATCGGTTCTGTTTCTGGTTTGTACAGAACTCAATCCAACGCACCGAAATACTTTTTTAAGTCCCTCACAAGATGAATCAACACCAAATCTTCGTAAAGTTTATGTAATGAAATGACACAGTGCCGCCGACTAAAGTCGATTGATTTGTGACTAACTAAGTTATAATTCTGCTCCACAACTTTAAATTAAATCACATTTTGCGTCCCTCCACTTATTTGCATAATGTCATCCAAACTGTACTTAAAGTTGTAAAAAGTAAAGCAAGGATATATATATACAATTTTATACACTATTTTTTTAATGCAATTTGCCCATTTTGCTTACATTTATACATATGTAGTTTTTTAAATATCTCATAAGTATGCATCTTCGGATAATTATTTTGTCTTAAACACGTTCATACTTTGTAATGTCAATTAAATAATTTTGTAAAAACCATGTTTACAAATAAAATGTTTTTTCTTAAGTCTCTGTGCTTCTTGGTTCGTGGCTTGGAAATATGGAATTTACTAAGTAATGGATTCAATTTCAATAAAAATAATCTCGGCAACAAATAAATACAGCCACTTAGGGCTGTACTAATAAATATTTATGTTTATTGAGCTTTGTCACAAGTCCGGATTTTGTCATCTATGAGGCATTCGATCGTAATCTGACGAGAGGTAAATCGACAGTAATTGACATAGTAAATAAACAGTCATAATTTTTTAAATCAGACAACTGCCTTGAACGCATGAATCTCATCTTTTCACTAAAATAATTTTACTCTATCAAGACGTAATTTCCAATGTACAGAAACTAAGAATAATTTTGTATACTTCACTGAGCACTTCGTTATAAATAAGTAGGGATCGGAATTATATGCAAGTGCATATTTGAACGGGACCAAGACAGAAACTATTTTTATTGAAAAATATTAAGAATGAGCTAACATATGCACTGCATATTTGCATATGTTTGCATATTTTTTATTTTTTGCATAGTTTTTGCATATAAATCCGATACCTATAAATAACGTTTGTGGTATTAGCTTGTAGAGCTAATATCACCAGACCACTGAGACCGCTCGAGAACATTCAACTTAACCCTTTCCTTCCCGAATTATGAAATAGCCATAGAAACAAATTGGAAGTTGGTTATTTGAAACGAGAGAAGTATTTAAAAGTATTTTGCATCATATTTAAAATGGTTTCGACTTTCCAGTGGGTGGGGGTGGTAGCCATACTACGCTAGACTACACTGGGCTTTTATGAAGCAAAATTACAACCTATTTTATATGAAAACAAAATGTCCCTTTATTTACAAGTTTTTAGAGTTATTTGTTAGAATTTTAGAGTTATTTGGTGTCCTTTGTTAAACATAGAGCAATATTAAATTTTTGGCATTTAATTCTGCTGCCCTGTCGAGCGGGAGCCGTTGCACAAATGTTAACAATTTTCAAAGTTCCCAAAAAAACAAACTACATATTTATTTTGCTGAAAAAGCTCAGAACAATGTTTCTTTTATGCGATACAATTCATAGAATGGGAAAAAATCGAAAACTATAATATACACCGAAATTCCAAATTTGAATTTGGTAGCCATATGGCTACCATGGGAAGGAAAGGGTTAAACGTAGTAAATACTGTCATTGTCAAAAAATTGTCTCCTAAAATTGTTTGTGTTTGGGACATTTGATTAAGTGCCACATCAATCATCTCCATACACAATCTTAACCTACTTTTTAAGCCGCCAGACGCTGATTTTCGAAAAACTGAAATGAGACAATGTATTTTTTTTTTATGTCACCAATAGGAGAATTTAATAAGCCCATTAAATCATCTTTCTCTATATAACACCTTACCCGATTTCAACCTCTTTTAATGGCTTACCTTTTAAAACTCGTTTTTTGCATTTAAACACTTCGTCCTTCTTTTAAAAGTTTTTGAAACTCCTTTTTACATTTGGATATGAATACCTCTTTATATAAGTGGGCAAGTGGGATCGCTCAACATACATAGAAGAAGAACGACTTCAGGATTCCCTCCAACATTATACACATTTTAAAAGGATGTGTTGTATATTGCCGCTTTCGAAAGTCAAATTAACTTTTCCAGACGCACATACAGCTGCGGTCAAAATAATAATAGTACGCATACCACGAAAAGAAAATTAAGAAAAAAGAATATTTACTTTGTATTTTTTTTAACAAGTTATATGTGTTAACAATACAATCATAAAAGAAAACTTAAGAATTAGACTCAGTTTGAATCGATTTAAATTAAATGCGCCAAAAGCTCCAAAATATGGACGGTCAAAAAAATAGTAGTACGCTTTACTTTCATAAAAATGAAAAAAAAAATTGTGTTACATTTTAAAAGATTTAGTGGTTAAATAGTAATAACGTAATTTTTCTTCATATTAATATTTAGTTGCGTGACTATTGTTCGCTATTACTGCAGCAAAGAGCCGATGCGTTGATTTAACCAAATTTTCATATCTTTCTCTGGGTATTATATATTCCTACTTCTCAAAGTTGATTATTATTATTTAGATTATAGTGAGCAACTGCTCTCTTCACGTCGAACCACAAATTTTTAATTGTATTGAAGTCTGGTGATTGTGCGAGCCATTCCATAACCCTAATACTGCTCTTGCGAAGCCCCTCTCGTGGCGTTTTTTCACGGACATACGGTAGCACGATTTCCTGCAAGATTCGTGCATATACACATCGATCCATCGTTTTCTTGATCAAATAAATAGCGCCACCGCCATAAAACGTAAAACATGCTCAATAAATCCGAGTAAATCGAACCCAAAAATCAAATTTTAACATTAGCTACGAACGCATGCAATTATAACAATGCTTTTTTCTTGTGTTCTGCCTATATAAAAGTATCTTACGGTTAAACAAAAAAAAAGGCGAAGCAGCAAATTCAACATGTCGCACTATATTTAGTAGCAGCACTACTATTATTTTGACCGCAACTGTACCTGCTATACAACTCTTATTATATGACCACTATACTAAATATGCACTATGCTATGCTTTAATCTAATGCAATGCTGTATGGAACCTGTACTCTTGCTCTCGTAGAAGTGAAGCCTAAAGTTTTTCCAAAATATCTAAAGAAACTAGCTAAATGAAGCTAATTAAGTCGAAAAATATTTTAAAATATTTTTTACTAGTTAAACAATGGCAAAACTAAATCCGACGTCATGTAAGTTTCTCTTATGGTGCTCAGGAAATCTGCATTGTCATGCCTCATGTTCTGATCGCTGTCAATTACTGCTGGAGAGCAAATAGATCTCGTTAGCTTAGTATGGTCTACCGCAAAATCTGCAACCATGTGACTCTGATGGGCTGAAGATGCGACTTCCTCTATTTGATCTTTTCTGCTTGAATACGGCTGTCTGTTTTATATATATCTCTCTCTTTCTATTGCCGCAATGCCATCCGTGTTAAGCGATCACTTGAAATTAGTAGAATTTTATAGATGTGGAATTCGCTTATTACTTGAAAGTTGTATGGATTAATGTTTGCCATGGTTATAGCGTGCCGGAAACGTAATTAATTAATAAATTTGATTAGTTATGTTTAAAAAAAATTGTTTTTTATGTCTGACACAAAGTTTGAAAATAAACATTGATATGGCAATAGGTCAATGTTTGCCTAAGATAAACCAAGTTGCCACTTCATACAAAAAATCTGATGCAAAGCCATATGGGGCGGTACTTTACAGAAAATATTTGTTTTCTGCATAATAGAGAATATCAAAAGTTAAAATGCACACAGTACTCAACTGACTCAACCATTTTTTTATAAAAATTATGATTTCAATTTAAAAGTTTATGAGTTTAATTGAAATTCCGTCTAAATTTTTACCATTTCCTTTCAGGCAAGTCGGTGAAGGCAACAACTAATGAAACGTAAGTACTCTAATTACGCAAATTAATAGCGAGTAAGCACACCACTTACCGGCACCTTGTGAGCCGCTTCTCATTAACATCAAAATTCATGGTGAATCGCAAAAATATTGCTTCCGTTCTGTATTTAAGCCATTTTTTTCCACAACCACCCCTCCCCCACCACACGTGCCAACGCAGTAGAGGCAGTAGAAGTGCATGTTTGTAGTATTGTAAGTTTGTCTGTGCGCATGTTTGTATGTAGTAGTTATTGGCTGTGTGCCTTAATGAGTTTGCGTGTATTGTGGATTTTAGTTACATATTTTCATTGGCGTTGTATACTTAACTCATATTCTCTCATTGCCCACTTTTGATTAACTTAACAGCATTTAAATTAATTTAATTACACTTTTGCGTACGTATGTAGTCCTACTCACCACACACACACCGCACATGCCCACACCGATACATTTGCACATTTGTACACATATAAAAACATTCACATACACATACACATATCATAGGCAACAAAGCAAAAACAACAGCAACACACGCATCTGTATTGTCTCATGAGACGGCAGTCAGTAAACGCATTCTCGTCAAAAGCCATTCGTCACTCGCCACTCGCTTAGGTCTAGAGTCTCTTCCAAAGTGCTCATACTGCATCGTAGAAATTAGCTCATAAACGCATCCTAACCCGACTGCCAGTCACAAGCCTGAATAGTTTCGACGCTCTGCTGCTCTGTCTTCCGAATCTGTGCCTTGAGTTTGTCCCCCTAATTGTGCTTCATCCGAATTAACTCTCAACCGAGAATATTAACACCGAATCAGCCAACAAAATCAAAATTCGTTCGCAAATGAAACTATTCAAAATTGCAAAGTCTCTGTTGTCTTGTCCCGAAATCGCTCCTCGCTCGCATCACACTTGCAATCAAACTCATTTATCGACATCTAAACTTCACTGTCACTTTCACTGTCACCGCTCAGCTAGAGAGCGAACGTGTACTAAAACCGCATTCTATGTTCTACCGCAGTCCATGATCTTATCAATTCTAATGCGCCACCATTTTCTCTGCTATATTCCTTATCTCTTTCATACCCGTTCCGAACCAAACCGAATCCAATCGAATCGTACCGAAATCGACCCACTGACCCACTGACACCACAGTGTCCACGAAAAAGACGCGGCGCAGCACGGCCAGAGCGTGGCGCTACTGGAAACACCCAACGGCGTCACGATTATCGGCGCCCACAGAGCCGACCCGACGCGCCCAGAGAGCCAGGCCCTCAACGGCCACGAGCGGCTGTCGGGCGTGCAGCGACGCACGCACCCCGGCAACGACGCCGACGACGAAGACGACTCCTTTGAGTACGCCACCGATCGCGAGAGCAGCGTCTACAACCCCACCACAGTGCCGCTGCGCACCGTGATGGGAACCGCTGCCGGCCGCAACTCGCAGAAAAGCGTCGGCAGCGAGGAGGCGCCCGCCGAAAACGCCGACCTACTCGCACGCGCGAACCAACTGGGCATACCCGAGTCGCGTTTCTCGCGCTGGATCCCCAAGGACCAGCGCGAGATACTCGAGAAGCAGGCGAAGCTGCTGTCGAATCGCATCCAGCCGAAGACGACCGAGCCGGAACGGGCGCCACGAACGGGCCCGCCGCAGCCGACGGAAACGGAGATCTAGTTAAGTAGCGTCGGGCATGGGGCGCCGCCATCGCGCCACTGCTACGACAATTACAATAACAACAACCACACCGCAACGACGGCCAAACGCAAAATGCAAATAACGAAAGCGATAGTATTACTACCCCATACACGTACACCTCTAGCTTTGTATGTACTCGTATGTATGTATGATATATGTATGTATGTGTGTTTAACTTAAATAACCGAGGGGAGCGGCGCGGCGTCTCGCATCGCGCCTGCCGAGGTGCCAGCACTCGAGTGCAGTGCTACGACTGAAAGGACGCTGATTAACATTTGGTTTCTCCGTACACTAAACGCAACCGCAAAGTGCCTTCCGCGCGCCCACTCACACACGAATATGTACACACGCACACACGCGCATACATTCGCACCCACATGCAACGCAGTTGTAGGTTTTTTTATTAGTGGCCAAAGCTACGCGACTTTAATTAGAGCGCAAAAGTAACTGCGATTAGAGCGGGTCGAACGTCCCCGCCCCCTCTAGTTTCCTTACACAATGTTCGTAAGTTAAGCATTTCGTATAATTTTTGCAATTTCATCATTTGATTACTTGTATGTATGTTATGTACTGTAGTTAGTGCGTATTCTAGCTTAAGAACGAATTTAATACCAACTTTTCAACAAGTAAAAGTTTTCCTTTTATATTGTCGAACAGTAACGATAATTAAAATAAACCATTTACCTATTTTAAATCTAACAATGGAACATTTTGAATTGCATTCAAAAGGAAGCCGCTGCTGACATTACTTAATCACAACACTAATGGGACTTGCTTCTTCTCATTGCAAAAGATCAGTGGGTCAGCAAATGCAGCTTCTAATTCAGTTTGTGCAATGCCGATATAGGTAGTTCTGGGTGATGTAAGTTGTTTTATAGGAGGCCCATCATCGTTCCACTCTTCACGCCCTTGAAGGGGTGAACTTCAGTACCAGTCGTTGAACTAACCAACGTACAAACGGTCGAGTGGATTAAGTTCGGTTGTAGTGGAGACATAAATTAGGCTCACTGCCTAATGGGTCACTCTTAGTATTGAAATTGCTCACTTTTTCTATTTGATCGACTTTAAACACATTTTACTGCGAAATCTAAAACCGCATTGATGGACACACCAAAAATCGACCACAAATGTATTCTAAACTGGATCAAGCACTGCTTTGCAGTCGATTTAAGTTTCATCAATTTTGAAGAATGAACTTTTATTTTTAGTTTTGTGAGTGAATTCCTGGAACTCTTTGAACAGTGAAACAACGAAAAAATTTATGCTAAATCGGGACGGTAGAATGGAATGAAATTCATAGACACTTATTTTACTTTCAAAAGTTTAGCATCGCCTGACTAAGAGGAAATATTTTATAATTCATTGTTGGGTGAGTTAGGATTCAAACGGCCCTCACTATGCTGACTTCTTTCTGCGAGTATCTATTTAACAATCAATTTGTTCATCTTTGCTTTGTCAACTAGTCTGTGTAGGATTTGTATTCAAACACTGAATAGAATTATTAAATGAGGTTCAGAATATTTGCATATTTCACATTCGCATTCATGTGCAGCCGAATTGTATGAATTCCAGAAAACACAATTTGACTTTAATCGAATTGAAATTTTCCACATGCGGTTCGCAACGCCCTTTTGCCACCTCAGCGCTTCAGACTATATGAAATCGTAGTTTCTGTCGGCATTTCACAATCGATGTGGCGCTTACAAGTATCACATCAGCTGCGATTATGAGGATGCCTCATTTACTGCTTGATTCCATGGCATCATTGGCAGATTGGCAGCTCCATCTCCGACCCCACGACACAACATGGCGGCCCGATAAGCCACGCCGACTCGTCCCGGCCGTAGCGCTCAACATATGGAGGCCGCGACAACGAGCACTTCGCAATTTTGGCCTAAACACTTTTGGCCGAACAGTTGTGCGAGTGGTTGACGGTCGTCAGACGCTAATAAGGTACACGCTTTTCTCAGCCGTTGCACATGTACCCGACATGAGGCGGGCGACAGAGCACCGCACGCACACAACCACTCATAGACTGAACATGTTTCATAAATATTTGATTTCAAAATTTTACATGACGGAACGCGACAGACAAAGCAGCGGCAAATTTGCATTTACATAAGCACACACGACACGGCGGGCGAGTGTGTTTGCGCTTCATAACTATAAACGAGGGGGTACGAAAATGGCCATGGGAGCTCTACACTCTGCAGCTAGCGGCAAGCGGTGGCCTGTATTGCCATGTGGCATGTGTCCAAAGCTCTGCTTCTCTTATGAGATCCACGCACTGCTTCACATTTCGTAGGAGCTGATTGTGTTGAAAAATAGAACCGAGGCGGTAAATTTACGACTTTTTATTTGCATACAATTTTATTCTTAACAAATTCCTCAACGCATTGAATGAAAGCAAACAAAATGTCTGGGTAGCACATCAACTGTTTGATTGATGAGCAAAGTTTGCCGACCGCATTTCGGTGATTAAAATGAATTTTCTAGCTCAGAACGCTCAGAAACATTTTCCCATATTGCTGTTGGCGCAGTGAAAGCTAAACTTTGGCGAAAAATTCACTCTGCCATAAACACACAGTAACACAACAGCTCTGACAACGACAGCAAAATCACCTTCAGTGGGCCCCGTACCACAAAAACAACAAAGTATCTTCGCACGCATACAGACAGCACCGCAAGCAAATCATTTCCAGACTAACACGCACAATTTTATTCTCTGCGTGTGGCTGTGTGTGTGTGTTCGTTGGCGTATGCCATTCAGTGTGTATGTGTGATTATGTATATATCTGTGTGTGTGTGTGTGCGCATTAATGGCAGTCCAATATGGCCCCGCAGCACCCGCTGCCAATACCAACATGCCATGCTCCAGTTTCAATATGAGCACAACAACAACAAAACAAATACAGAGACCACTCGCACATCTAGAAAATGCGGCGGATACGGCAAAGTGTTATTATTTATTCATGGCGGACAGTCAAGAAGTTCTTATGAGCACAGCAGCAGCACACACAGGCGCGCGCTTTAGCTCAAACGCACAGATGATGTTTGGCTGGTTGCTGGTGTGTTCGTTTCGTGGTGTCTTTGTTGGCAGACAAATCGATGCGCCCACAAGAACAACACAAGCACAACAACCACTACCGCACCAACAACAACGACACCGACTGTCATAGCAAATATATGGCGTCTTCTTTTTGCTATCAATGTTTGCTGCTTCGAGGAGATAAATATAAATATCGCATATGAGAGACGGCTGACACATAAATATTGCACGCAATCTGCACACAACTACGACAGCTGTAAAGCCCCCAAGCCCCTCCCGTCGCAATGTTTTGTGCGCTATATAGTGTGAAATTTCTGGGCGAAATCGTACTTTAAGCTAAAATGGATTTTAAAACAGAACGAAAATTTGCGTGGCATAGCGGGGCGTATGAGTGATGCCGGCCGTACGAAAGGAATTCGTTATGACGTTGAAATAATTTGTTTTCGTATTTCCGGAGCGCCGGCGCTTAGCTCGCTCTAATGTGTTACGGAAGAATTTCTAATTAATTTTAAGCGCTACAATTGTTGAGATTAGGTCCGCCCGCTCGGCTGCGGTTGACAGCAGTCGCAACCGCAACGCACCTGCACGCTTGCAGAGTTCAGGCCGACAACCACTTTCGACAATGTGGTGTCGCCGCATGTTGCATGCATTCTGTATGTTGTGCTTTAATAAATGTAATTGCACGTTGCGTATACGCCACGTGCGACCGCGCTCTGCGCACACGCAACTGCTCACATGCCGGACGCAGCTCTGCCTTTACTTGCAACCGCATTAAAGGCGCGCCACTGCTCTGCCCGCCGCATGCATCAGTGCCAAAGCTGCTGAGGGGCCCCAGCCCGACTGTGGCACGCGCATCGCCACACTTGATGCGATTCGAAACCATAAATTACGTTGTATAAGTGCAATTGCCAGAACACAACTTGCAAATCCTATTCGCCGTACACATAATGTACACACGTACACGCATACGTATATCTTTTTGTATGCGACAAAAGTCTGCGTGCAGTTTAAGGCAGGTTTCTACCTTGTGCGGCCGAGAAAACATGTTTTTTTTTTTTAATTTTTGATGGGAAGGTTTTTAAGATAAACACTGGAAAATTTTTTCAGATGTAGGTATATGTTTATTGTACAATTAAAAAAAGTTTCAAGATAAAATATGCAAAGGGGGGGAGGGGGCCATCGAGCAATGGCGGCAGGACTTCCTTACTCGCGGAAGTCCTGCCGCTGTTTGAGATGACTTGAAACACATAAATGACATTTTTTCTTATTCTGTATCCTTTTGTCTATGGCTGGAACTAGGATTTTAAAAAACAAATGAAAAATGAAGGATATATGCGATTTTGACTAAAAAACTCAATTTTTACCTACTTTTTTCAATACAAATTTCTATTTTTAATGAGAAAAAATTATTATTTCTTGAAGATCCTAGTTCGTGCCATAGCTAAGACCTTGATAAATGACTGTTTAAAATTTCGTAGCTATTGCTCAACTCGTGTAGCCTAAATCACTTCCGCAAGGTCAAAAAATGTAGTTTTGAGAAAAACGCGTTCAAAGTTTTGCTTCAGCAGCTCGGCGCGCTCGACACCGCTACCTGTTTCGATAAATTGCTTCCGTAATTCGAAAGATTTCAACTTCAAATTTTGGGAGCGTATTCTACAATCATGTATTAATCCAAAAATGCATGAAAAAAAAAATCGATTTTTTTTACCGCACAAGGTAGAAACCCCCCTTAATTCAAATTCGAACGCCTTGAATTTGTGGTTTTCGGTTTTTGTAAACAGCACTTTGCCTCATTTTACGTTCTGACAATCATAATTGAATGTTGGTTTTCATAAATTTACTGCAAAAAAACAATTTGCACTTTGACGTCGGTCATCACTCGTCACATCGGGTCTAGTCGATGCAGTTGCCCCGACTCTGCCCGCAGGCAAACAGCAATTCGCACACAGCGCAATGCACTTCGCACGCTGTCAGCATGCCACTTGAACTGATTGAAATTTAACAACAATAACCTCGAACGACAGAAAATGCAAAAATTCCTCTTACAAATTTTAATTGAAAGTTTCACGTTAACGACGGATTTGCCGTCGTTGTTGTTTTGGTTTTTAATTTTTGCTTTATTTACGCTCAAGCTGAGCCCAATAAAGTCACCGAAAACGCAGCAACAGATAAAAAGTATTTACATAAATGAAGCGGCCTTTGCGAAATCATTTCAATTTAAATTAACTGTCAGCCGCAGCAATTCGAATTTAATCCTTTTGATTGGCTGACCCGCCAAATAACTGTTCACGCTCCGTGCCAACTGGTAGAATTTTGCGAGCCTTGAGCCAAATTTCATGCGAACAACAAATAGATACAAAGTTTGAATCCGATTTATTTCTTTTGTCCTTCCCCCTTAACTGACAAACATGAAAATAACGATAGTATTGAAACTTGAGAGTGCTTACGAATCAAATAGCCAAGAGAAAGTAAGTTTTAAGTTTAGTTTTAGTTAGTAAGTTTTAGTTTTTAATGAAGCTTTATGAAAATGTATTATTTTATTTTAAAAATTATATCACTGGACGCGCACTAAAATATATTTTTATACAATTCGTACGTCAGTTTTTGTGCCCTCAGCTAATAATTCCTTTGTACGAATAATGGAGATTCGGAAAATTTTCCTCTAACTAATATTAAAAAAAATACGTTTGGTGTCAGCTGCAATTACAAACGAAGAAGAAACATACATAAGTAAAATTCTTTAGAAAATTCTTCAGCCTGCTTCTACTCAGCAGCCGTATTCAACACCTAACTTAAAAATCATTTTTGATATATTCCTTTAAACAAAGATTTATAAAAACCATGTTTCGAGATAAGTAAGCAAAGAGGAAAACATTTTCCCAAGGGGACTTTTTGGCATTGAGTGCCATAGTCGATAATGCAACGTTCACACTTTTGGCATGATAAATAATTGACATAACTCAGCGCAATCGTTATATATGCACGAAAACGCGAGAATATTTTTCTGAAAACAAATCTAAAGCACAAGTAACACCAGACCCCAGTTCAAATATTTGTTAAAGCGACAGTAATTTCAAAACATTTGGCAATAAAAACAAACTTGCAAAACTTGGGAATCAAAACATTTGGCATTGAGATCTTTTTTCTCGTTATTGAACCTATTTATGTAGAATCGTATTTGCAATGAAAATGCCACTTTCACATCATTGTCAGATAGTGCGTAGGAACTAAAGCCGATCCAACTAAAGGTAACAGCTAAGATTTGGACAATTGAAAGTTATTCGAAAAGTAAAAATCTAACTACTGTTTCGAAAATTTTCTAATACTTCCCCACTCTACCGTCAAACTTCCCTGTGACGAATTCTAGACAACAAAGCTATTCCAATTACGAATTGATTTCAAGAACACAGCTTTACGGTTCTACTTTTACTGTGTTTTGATCGCCTTATAATGAAAACTTCCATATAGCGAACAAATTTTACAGCTATACTTTAAACCCTCAGGTGCTTTTGATCTTCATATCACAAGTTTTTCAAATGGTTTTTATGCATATAAATGAACCTTTGAACTAAGCAAAAAGTGAAAGCAAATGTTTTGGGAATCCCCAAAGGGTGCAATCCAAATTCATATTAGGGGTATTCTCGATGTCTTGCACGGAGGAAGAATTCGTAAAAATGCAACCGTGCAAGACTGGAAAATGCTACACATCGAGAACGCACAAAAAAGCACACATTGCAAATATTGCAAAAATGCCAGAAACAGCCACAAACTTTCTCCAGTTCTTTTTAATTTGGTTTTCGGTTGATCCATTTCCACCTGCAAGCAAAACATATATGCAAATTATATAAAAAGGTTGAAATAAAACCAAATATAAAGAAAATACGCTTGCGCACACGAAGAAAATAAAATGGCTGTCGCACAATCGCGATGTCACACACAAAACAAGGGTTTTTGCGTAGCATGACATGCAAAAAATGCAAACTTTTTTTGCTTGTATTTTGTTGTTGTGTCGTTGCTCGAAATGCATAGCCATGTCAATTATGCATTTCGTGCACGATGTCAGGGTTATGCAAGACATCGAGAATACCCCTATTGAATAAACAAAACAAAGGTTCCAAAGCAATATTCATCCTTTCTGTGCAACGAATTATCTATAGGAAATTTTAACTGTTTTAATACTGTTCTTCTCAATAAGTTCTTGAGAAAATGATTGTTTCAAAAATGGGTATACTAAGGTATACATATATATTAGTATATATATAGTAAGGTCTCGTGCAGACCTTCCTACGGTCTAAGTGTTGTTGCTGTGTTCTAGCGCGATATTTTACGTTATAAATCGTCGTTAAAGGAGCCATCCCTGACCTTTAACACATTCGACTGTTAGGACTAGAAGATTATTGAATCTTAACTGGCAAATGCTAAAATTTCTGCCCATTATCACGTTTTACACATTTTGTACAGAACAAAAATTTAAATAATAAAACATTTGAAAAATATTAGTTCGCAACACTGAAAATAAAGAATTTAGTAGTTCCGTCTTTGACCAAAGTTTTCAGACTAGTTGACAAAGAAGAAAAGCACCTTCTTTTCAAAACAATTAAAAAGAGAAATGGGAGTTTTGGAAAAAAAGTAATTTATTTCATCTGTCGTATTAGAAGTAATAATATAATATATTTCTCGCAAAAGGCAGAGCACAGCCTGCTTAATTTTAATTTAAAAATTTTCGGTAGAAGAATTTCCGAAACGATGATTTAATGAAATAAGCAGCTATCAGAAGATAATTTATCTATAAAAAATCATTCGAAAATTTATAATTTTTTAAAAATGGTAGAAAAATGTTCACCGCCAGTAACTTCCCCAAATCTCATCTGATTTGGAAAGCTGGAAAGGCTAAGATAGTATCTTCTGAACAATGGTCCGCTTGTGTTAGTCAAATGATTCCTTTACGAGATGTGTGCTCATAGCTGATATAACAAGAAAAAAAAACTGGTTTTTCGAAGATTTTTCGAAAACGAATTTTACAAAAATTTGTTGATTTTTAGTTTCGGGTTCAGTGACGCAAAATTAGTCTCAACATTTTTGTTTTTAGGTGCACGCCATTTGCCCACTTTTTGTCGAGAAATCTTATTACTTAAAGTTATAGCTAGAAGCGGCTTTTATGTCGCTTACGTTATTTTTACAGTAAGGCAGAAGGTTGGGTGTCGCGTACGATAAAATTCAAATGCGTATATCTCTGTAACTATAATGATTATCGATATAATATTTTGTCAGGTCACGAGTTATTCGTTTTAGGACGATTCCTGATCAAAAAGTCAACTTCGAAAAAATGTCGCTTACATCATTTTCGCGGATAGGGCTCGATATCACGCCAATATTTTTACAAATCGACCAAATTTAAAAGCATGGAAAATTTAAAAGCAATTCAACAGTATATAGAGTGAAAGTTTGAGTAGGAGTAGCAAGAATGGATATCATTACGATGTTTGGAAGGGTATCGTCTTAAACGACTGTTGCCGAAGAACAGTTCACGTGGCAGTCTGCGACAGCGTCTAGAAATGGATTTCGTCATGTTTCAACTTCAGACTAGTTCAACAAATTATTTAGTCGTAATTATTATTTTAAGCCCTTTGAAAACATTTAAGCCATAATTAGTTATTATCGAATAAAGACCCGATAAGCGAATCAAGACCTCCGTCCAATCATCTGTCGACCTTTGTCGGCACGACAATAATTAACTTTCGTTTTGTACAAAGCATTATCTCGCAAAGTGGTGCAAGGAAGCATTTTCCGAGCTCAAATTTCTGGGGCACCGGGTGAGCATTAAACAATTATACTATGAATATTTTTACAATCTGCTAAAAAATGTGCTGGACTAACACTGCATCGATGCTAACCATTCGTTTTCGGAATTTCTAACCCCTCGCACCTTTTACTGTATTTACTCCTCTCACGCCACTTACTAACCGCTCTTTGTAAGCCTATGCTTTAATCTTTAACCCGCTAACCACTTGCACACTTTTGTACTTTCTCCCCGAACAAAATCAACACGTTTCCCCTCTTATTACCACTAACAACAACAACAACACGGAAACCGCTCAATACATAATAGTTACACACAACAGTAACAAGATTTAACATTAAGTACTTGTTTTGTAACGAAGTTGGCTTGAATTGTACAACAAACTACAACAACAAAAGACATACGAACTATTCAACAAATTTTTTTGCCACAACTCGTCCTTTTTGTTTGTTTGTTTTTGTTTTTGCAAAATTTAGCAGCGACACGGAGAGTGCCGACATAAAGGCCACGTCGACAGCGACAACCGCCACAACTACCGCCGCCACCGCCTCGGACCCTTCAACCGGCACCGCTAGGGATGCGCCGAAAAAGTCGAAGCGACTGCCATCCTTCAGCGCCCTATTCAGACGAATGAACGAGCGAGACGCCGCCAAAAAGCGCGACACGGAGAGCGGCGCAGATGCCGAGGGCGCGACTGGAGCTGCGGCGGCGAACGAACCAGCAGGCGACGGTACCGACGGAAATGACAATGAACCCAAGGTACAACAGACTTTAAGAAATTAAGACAACAAATAACAAAACGCGACTGCGTTACAGCAGCACGCGAAGCAACCACAATGGATCTATTGAAACCTTAATAAAATATGGCCTCAATTATTTAAGCAAAAATTACTTCTGTTCGCAAGTTCCGCGAAGTGAGTAAGATTAAAGTAAAAACCACCAAAAATGGCAGCCGCCAGTCCAACAAAGGGTCTTGTCAATAGTATTTGGTGTCTCTAAATTGATATTCAGTGAAAATTGGAAATGGAAATACATAGTTTTCGCTCGTCAGAACTTTAACCAGGATCAAACCTTTTCTTGAACTATGAGATCTATAATAAAAAGTTCTTTCTTGGCAACGTTCTGGTATTAATATTAGTCATTTTGAAAAAAGATTTTGACCATTCTCGCACATTTTGCGACTGGATAACAAGGTATTCATTTATTTTTCGGTTGAAAATGAAGTTTCATTTCAGTTTCAGTTTTCGATTGCTGTAAAGAAATTTTGTGAGCCATACTTTCTTCTTCCAAGTTCAAAACAACGATCTGAACCCTAATCTTATTTAGCAACTATATCTAAGACGTTTGCGAGTATTCTAAAGGTTAAATATAGATAAAATGCTTCACTCTGTGATCAGAAATAATCGAAAGACATTCGCCAGATGGAAAGTATTTTCGTGTAATGCTGGTTGTGACGAGATTTGAACCCATGTGCTTTCTAAAGAGGATAATTTCCATTGATACTAATGCAACTTTCACGGATTTTTTTCAAGTACGCACCTCTTCAAATGATGACCCAGTTAATTTAAGTCGGTTTATTTAAATTCTGACACTTTGATCTTTGATCAAACCCGCTTCATCCGCAACTGCAACCATTTTCTCTTCATCCTTCAAATGCAATTGTTGGCGCCACGTTGTGGTCTCATTTCAAGTCATATTTTAAATGCGAGGAAAAATCTTCATATATGATTTCATATTTCCTACACAGACACCACACATATCCATGCCGCATTCCATACCTTAGAAAAATGGAATTTTAATTTTTCAATCTTAATTTTGCTTTCATGATTTTCGAAAATGTAAACATTTCGTATTCTTCTTCTACTTGATTTTGCCTACATGTTGCTTCGTTTTGTGTGCTTGAATAAAATTGAAACTGCATGAAAATTGTATTTGAAGGCAAATATCTGGCACAGCACATCACCTGTGTGGACTTTTAAGTAAGGTACTCGTATCGCCCATATCCGACTCTTTCGTTTTCCGCCTTTCGTTCGCTGTTCAATTCGATTTAAATCGTACAGCTTTTGATTTCCCGTTTGCCATTTCTCCCGCCCCACCCGAGTCGATGGCACGCAACTGATTTGCTTTCTCTGACAACTCTTCGCAGGAAGACAAACAACTCGTCTATGCTGAACTTGTACTGAAGCCCGCTGAGAACAACGAGCCGCCGCCGCCGCCCAAGAGTTCCACGGAGTACGCCGAAATCGTGTACGTGCAAAAGGCGAACGCCGAGCAGCCTGGGAAGAAGTGAGGCGGCCGCAGCAAGCGCCACCGGCACAATCATCATCACCAACACCACCACACAACCAATCAACCACCACAGCACCTTAGCAATCGCAATCGAAAACAATCCGAACTAACTGGCACTCGGCGCCGGCGAACGCCATCCACACTTAATAAGAGCAAATAAATGTCTTCGAAATTAGATGTGAACTAGCTTAAATATTCAATTACCGAACGGTCAGTGGAAATTCTTCCAAATCATTTTCACGTTTCACACTTTTGAGATCCACAAAACGCACAAAATTTACTTAAGCAAATTTGCAAACAATAAAAACAAATGCGGAAACCACTCGCAGTTAAATTGCAAATCGCTTAAGGCATGGAAAGATTTTAAGAAACAACTTAATATTTACAATATGAATGTGTCACTTTTTACCATAATTTGTAAGTTCGTTGGAAGTAAGAATTTATTCTACAAGTATTTTGTATGTAATTTATGTATTTACAATATTTATACAGTTTCTTACATTCTCATACATACACGTCGTACACACGCGCCCGCCCGCGCACCCTCCCGCGCGCGCGGCGGTCAATTGTAATGTAATTTTTAATTTAATATTTGTATTATTTGAAGCCGCAGCAAGGCAGCTCGTTTTTCCATCCGTATTTTTATATTACGAAGCAACTCTGAAAGTATTTTCAATTTATACACAACATAATTACGCATATTGTACCATGTAAAAATTATAAGGAGCAGGAGACGATGAGAGGCAACTAAACAATTGTAAACGAATTTTTTTATTTCAATAAAAATCTTTACAAAGTATTTAAGAACATTGAAGTCTTTCAATTTGCGAAACCAACAAAGCGATCCTCTTTTGTGGGAAACGTGTGGAGTCATCGGTGAGTATGGGAATCAAACGAAATTGCGCTACATCATCCTCCACTGCGACGCCGTGTCTCAAAGCAGGAGACTACAGTACGTTCTAATCTAATCAACAAGTACATAGGACCATCGGTGCAACACTGCTTTCTCAAGACGTGTTATGACACACCTTTCAAACGGATGGGGCTAGCAGGAAGGCAGTATTTCTTTCATACTAGGAGGTTTTGCCATTACTTGCCAAGAGCGCACTTGTGCGTTTCTTATAATTCGCATCTGCTTCATGTGGATAGCGATAGAAGAAGACAAAACAGCTCACGGAAAACTAACATACTTGGCTCATACTTGGCATATTGTATCATATGGAATTTTATTTTAAAAAAATAATTAAGTAATGTTTGGCCCTAACCCTTCGTACAATGGCGCACATAAACCCCAAACCCACCGTCCCAAATATAATAATTGCTGATGAAAAATATGGTTTCAAATGGCATTGGGCGCAGAAGTTGTACGCAAACCCCCTCCCTCCCAAAATGAAATTCTGTGTACGCCGCTGTGTATATGTACAGTGGGTTAATCAAAATAGGCTGCTTTTTTTCGTTGGTTAATTTTTTTTTGCAGCCGCCGTGGCTCAGTTGGTTAGTGCGTTGGACCGCGAGTCGAAGGCAGCGACCCAGGTTCAAATACTGAAATAACGGGAAAACTCGTTTTCTCTTTCGGTGGCTGTCCTCTCAGCTGGAAATGGCAAACCTCTGAAAGTATAAATTGCTTATGAAAGAGCTCCCAACCTGCCGTTCGGAACCGGCATAAAACTGTAGGTCCCTTCCACCCGCGTGCAAATTCACACGTACAACACGGGTGGTTGCGGGAAGCTAGGCCTTAATCTCGCGTAAGCGGGCTGTCGTGCCAGTCAATTATTATTATTATTATATTATTTATTTTTTTTTTGTTTGATGATTTACAAAGGGTCATTAATAGTGCAGCGATGTAACATGTGAAGAACTTTTTTTTGCTTGCACAGTTTTCGTTTCGTTTTCTTTTTTATATGATTACATTTTGGAAACTTTTCTAGAAAAATCTGGTTAACAAAATTTGTGTTGACATTTTCTTGTGACATGCTAACACTTTTCAAACTCCTTTTAGTTCTGCAGTTTCTTAAAAAGTTCCCACTGCTTTCTCTTCACTAGTAAGCCACCTTCAAGCCGATTGGGCGACTTCTTTGCAAAGACATCCAACTACAAAACAAACAATAGAATCAAAATGTGTAGTTGGGGGCATTTAATTAAAACAAGAAACAATTCATGCAAAACGTCTGCATAGATGGGCACACCAAGTGCAGCTCCCAGCAGCGGAATTCATTTGCAACAAACTTCGCCGGTCATTCCGCAAAATGAAATCTGAAATTTGCGGAAACAAATGACCCAGCGGAGCGGAGCTGGTGGGAATTTAGTTGGTGCACGTGTTCGACGCAGTGACAACGGCGGTCTGTGCCAAATATTCGCAGCAAAAGGATGCAAAAAGGTGGAACAATGTTGTGAATAATTTGTGGTCAGTGAAAAACTGCCACTGATTTATGGTGTTTAAAATTAATATAAACTTACTATTTTGAATAATGCGCACAGCACGCTGAACCCCAAAACTCGAAAACTTGAAAAAAGTCACGTGTGAGCTTAAGTGGATAGCTGTGCAAAAACACAACTACAAACTAGTTGCGTAAAGTGTTATTTTACCAAATATGAATTGTTTAAATTTTGAAGTGAAATGAATCATTAAAATTAATTTAGTTGGGATGAAATTGGAATAAAATTGCAATTAATTTGATATACATTTTATTGAAATTTCAAAGAATTTATTTTAAATATAAATCGGATTCGAAAAAAATTTAATTAAAAACGGAATGCAGTGGCGGATTCAGGGGGTGGTTTAGGGGGTTGAAACCCCACCGAAATATTAGGGTCAACTTTGAAACTACATACAAACAAAAAGACATATAACATAGAAACAAAAAGACATAAACATTTATGAATATTAAAGAATTACTTTTTGAAACCCCGCCCCCCCAAATTTTTCTGAATCCGCCCCTGACGGTATGAATTCGTATGAAATCAATAGGTTTGTTCACGTACTTTTTCCAGTAAAAACTAGCAGAAGAGCGTAAGAAAGAATTTGAAAGGAATGCTCTCACAAAGAGAATGATAGTGAAAAAAGTAAATGAACGGAAATCCAGTAGAAATTAGCTAGCAAGCAACAGCTGACAACTAACTGACATTTGTGTGAAAAATAAACAATCGTGAAAATGCAAGCAACAACCATAGAGGTAAATTGTTCACCTAAGACATTCACCTCTTGTCCAGTTACAATTCGCGGTTTTTTTCCGGTTGCTGAGAAAGTTCAAAACTTATAATTATAACCATTTCGGATATGGCAATCGCATTTTCAAATACTTAATAATTAATTAATTAATTTTAATAATAAATTTTGTTTTGTTTATGTGGCACTTTGACAGCTGATACTTTTTTTCATGAGCTGCAAATTCTTGCTAGTAATAATTTCACTACTTGCAGCTGCTTTTTCTCTCTGGCGTTGTTACGCTCCCGTTTCTGCTCTCTTCTGTTAGTTTTTTGAGTTCGTGAACGCTTTTCCAGTAAAAACTTTTGATAATTATCAAAAACTATTTGATAATGAATAGACCTAATGGCATTTAAATTATACTGAAATTGACATTCAAATGAAATGAAATTAAAATAAACTAAAATTGAAATGAAATTTGTATTTATGTATTTATTTAGTCGATGAATTAACAATTCTTACCGACTAATAACAATAAACAGGCAACAACTTCATTTAAAAAAATCATCTAAGTTCCTTGAAACTAACCTTTATGGAAGCGCGAAGACATTATTATTATTATTATATTAGATAAATTATTAGATTAGATAAAATTCAAGCGATCTTTGAATAAAGTTGAAATGGACTTGAAATTAAATTTATTTTAAAGAAAATTGAAACGATTGAAATTGATTATTTTGCAATAAATACAAATGGATCGGAATTAAAATTTAATTAAAATTAGATTCACAATTTTTTCAAATTCAAATTAGTTTCAATTAGATGAAATTTAAGTTACATTACATTGAATTAAAATGAAGTTAATTTTAAACTGAAACTTAATTTGCTTAAAATGAAATAAATATTCAACCGGTGTTTAATTAAAATTGAACGAAACGAAACTTTAATGAAAATGAACCAAAATTTTAACGAAACCCGCAACTGTCATGGACGACGCGTAGCAGTCATGTATGAATCCTTGATGATGTCATGCAGACGCGGCCTAGTTGTACCAGTTATACTTACATATATATAAGTATTGGGTCATCATTACCTCTTAGGCTTTAGTTTACCAAAAAACGATCATATGCAAAGTACTCCTACATACATACATACATTTACGTGTATAATATATCGTTTATAGTCGGTGTGTAGCTCATGTATTTTTATTTACATCAGTGCGGTAGCAAATAATTCTGACAAAATAAATATGAAGCACATAAAAGAAAATATAAGCTTATTTGAGAGAAGCTCAAGGTTTGTTATGCAACTTTATTTGATGATTGCTTCGATAACATTGCGTCGCAATAAAACACTTCTTGGTGTGGTTATTTACATTGTTATAGGAAAAATCAACAATTCCGAAATTTTAATGCCAGTTAAAAGTTCCTTCCAGTATGAAAATATATTTTGAAAAGCAGCCAGCGCAACCACACTGTGGACACGGGCACACACACACACGCGCACACACATGTGAGCAGTCGCGTCCTAGCGTCGAGTAGAAACGCAATCGTGCAAACGCAAAAATACTATACAATAAAGGCGCAGCAGATACAAGTAGAAATAAATGTATAAATACCTTCAATAATACAGCACAGTTGTGCGCTCGCGCATAGGTATGTAAGCGTATTGCACATACACACGAACGCGCGTGCATATATACATAAATAAAAGATATTAAATTGTTCACTAGGCACGTAATTCAATAAAACAGCTTTTGAATTTCAATTTCGCAATCAATTTCGGAGCGTGTGGCTTCGTTCTCCGGTTGAGTTGGATCTCGTAGCAGTGCGCTGCGCTATTTGCTGCTGCTGTTGTTGCCACCTCCCGGCCCAGCCCGCCCCGACCCGGCCCTGCTCGTTGCGCGTTGCCGTCGCGCTGCTGCATGCAGTGCCGGCTGTGCCTTTAAAGCTGCCAAAAGGGGTTTAATCTTTTGTACCTACACCACGCTTCGCGCCCGCCAGCAGTCAGCGGCCGCTATAGCGATGCCCAACAACAACAAAACAACAAAATCGCAGCCGATTTTTATAAAGAAACTCATAAAACATCTCGCAAATCGTGCCGCAGCGCATCGCAACGCGCCGAATCGATTTTAACTGTCGCTATCCCTCCGCGCCACCGAGCCGTATTCAGTCGAGCCGGGTGTAAGCATAAAATTTCATTATTTCGAAATCAGATTTTTTCATTTAATACACCATCCGCAGGAAGCACAAATGCGACTACGCTGCTACAATGCTCCACAACAACACGCAATACAGAACAAGCGCCAATAGCGCGCGCACACACACACACACTGACGCCCAGAACACGCAGGCTTCATTTCGATGCTGTCGCTCAGCCTCGAGGTCGCCCTCTGCTTTCTTTCACTTTTTTTCATCCGCACGGGTGAATGAGTGTGTGTGTGCATTTTGTATCACATTGAACGGGCGGTGCACGGCAGATCCTTTCGGTCTGAATGTTTGTATTAAGCATAAATATCAATTGAACATGATTTATCCTTTGATAAGTGTAACGCAATGTAGCACTTTCGCATTTCCATCACCACTGCCGCAGCCGACTCGATCGTTGGTGCCCTCGTCGCTGCTGCTGTCGTTGTTGATGCGGATGTTGATGTTGCTTTGCAGCCATTATTGCTTTGTTGTCGTACTGCTGCCGCTGCAATGGCTTTTGTACGTGTTGTTGCTGCCATGTCGCCGCGTCGCGCCGTGCCGAGGCACGAGGTGGCGCGATGGCGCGGCGCTCGCACATCGATAAAAGATTCCCTTTATCGTTGTCATTTTAAATCACAAATGCTACACATTGCAACATAAAGGATTATGTGCGTGTATCACATTAATGTCACCATATTTCGCATTTCGATCTGAGGAATTGCTTATGTGTACATATATACACATTTTGTACAAAACTAGTTTTCAACAATACCCCAACATGTATCCTCTTTTTTTGAATATACTATAATTTATTTTAAATATACTAGTAATTATTGTTCGTTTGGTTATAAATTTCATTAATTCATTATTATTCACTTTCCACCGATCTCCACAAGTGTCTAACGATCAGCAAGCTTCTACTTAAAAAACACTTTGTTTTCCTTAAAATCAGTTCGTGAATTGGCTTCAGGCATCTGTACCAAAGTGTAAAATTTTGCGATTCAAACCACAGTCGATATCTTCCCTATAACGAACATCTTTACATAGAATGATTACGAATTTATTTCAAGAACACCGCTTTTTCGTTCTACTTTTGTGTGTCTTGATCTCCTTATAGCGAATTTGAATATGGCGGGTTTTCTTCAGCAACTGCAGCTGGATATTGATCTTTCATGCGTGTTGAATGTTCATATAATAAATGTATATACTATTTTTAGCTATGCGTAACAATGAAACTGCTTACGAGAAAAACTTGGTGAACACGAGAAACTTCGTACGAGATCAAAGCACACAGTACTTATTGCCCCTAATGCTTTCGCAGATTGAGCCTAATTCAAAGTTATTAATTCCCGTGTGACTCCACTAAAGAAAAAACCATGGTCTTTATTTACCTATTCAGACCGTGGGCACACACACACAAATGCGGGTGTTTTCGAACAGGAAAAACAGTTAGTTGGACTTTAAAACAAAATTAACCTTTTTTCAAGATTACTGTTTTCCTCTATGACAAATTTTCGAAAATATTTGAATGCAAAAGAGATTTATAAAAAAGATTTTTCTAAAATGATCTGTGTTATGTTTCATGTTTTAAGTTCATGTTTTTGTATAAGTTCATGTTTTAGAAACTCTGAAACTGAAGCTCTGGTCTAAACATTTTAAGCTCTGCCGCCTTACCAGTTTTTCCACGCCCGATTCACTGTATAGTACGTTAGTGCACCTGCGACCACACAATCCAAAATGAATTTGAGTTAGAGTGCATATTGTTAAGCTGATTTCTCCTGGCTGAAAGATGGTAAGCCGAAGTGTGGCGTTTGAAAGTTTTCAAGCATTTTGAATGCCGAAAAACAATTTAATTGCAAATTTCCAAATTTCTGTAAGACTGCAGCCTTACAGCTCTACTGTCACTACAGCACGCACTCGCCATACATTTTTAAATCTAACAAACCACTCTTCAAATATTTACAAAGCATCTGCGATCTTGTTTTTTGCTTAACACATCGTAAGTTCACTTTTTTCATCACTCATTTTAACCCTTTCGCTACAGGTTTTTACTGGGAAAAGTTAAAATTTTAAATTTTACGTCATAGACTTCTATGTGGTTATATTAGCAACATTCCATAAGAAATTATTTAATTTGTATACTCGGACCCTGTATTCTAGAGTGTTTTTATATGAGAGCAACCACATCGTTGTGGCTGTAATAATTACCTAAACATAAAACTTTTTACTTTTAAATTTGAATATTTCTTCATTTACTTCAGACAAAATTAAAAAAAAAAGTATCTAAATTGGAAGAAAACGTCAAATTAAAAAGTTCTCTAATTTTTTCTGCTTCTTCTTCCTTTACTATGTCAAGATATACCATTAAAAAAACGTGTATACTTCTCTTCTTTAAACTTAAATATTCAGTTTATTAATTTCGTATTTTTCCTCAAACTTCAAACTATTCTAAAGACCAACAAAAAAAGTATTCTTGCAACCATAGAGGATGCAGACGTCCACAAAGTACCATGTTGCCATATGGCAATAAAATAGCGAAAGGGTTAACAGATTTCATTACATACCATTCACAGTTCGTTGCAATAAACCAAAGCAATTTCACTCCAATTAAAGTAACGACATTTTAAGTAAACGTGTTCATGAAGAATTTATTGCCTGTACACTATCGCTGTACACTTTTCTATTAATCAGAAAGCGTTTGTAAGCATGAAGGCTTAACAGTACTTAAATACCCTATTGGCAAATCCGGGTTCCTATGGCAATCGTTGTTGTTTGCGTGAATTTGAGCATTTCGAAACGTCCTAAATTTGTCCCCCTTTTTGTTAGAGTCTTTTCCCATAGAAAAGACAATTTTTTTTCAAAAAATTCTAAACTTAGTGAAAATACTTTTTAATAGTACGAAATATTATTACAGCAAAAAATTAGAGATTACCCTCGTAACGAAACATTTTTGCTCCATACAAAGTTGAACTACCTTAACCCATAATCGGATGACTAGTTTCAATGTAATTAATTCTTGTTCTTTTTATTATATAATTTCCGGCAAATCGGGGACTAGTTATTAGGGGAATTCTTTGTAATGTGCCACCCCATGGCTTTTTTGCGTATAACTCGTTAAAAAATTAACTTATGTTAATATACCATTGGAAAGAGAGTTTAAAGAGCTATGATTCAAGGAAACACCTCATTTGAATTTTTCGTAAATAAAAATTTTACAGCCAATTTCCCAAAGTGTTAAAAATCGACACCCTACAATTTTTTTATGTAAAGTGCCGCCCCCTAAAAAAAACACTAAAAACGTAGAAATCTCAAGTAAAAATGCATGATTTAGAAAATTTACGAAAGATTATTGAATTTAATTTGAATTGAATAGAAAATGACTGAAAGCAAAATGCAAATTGAATAGCAACGAACAAAACGGTAATTAATTAAACGGAAATTAATAAACAAAACTGAACTAATTTATTCCTCATGATAGGATTAGAGAAAAATTGACTAATAACACTTTAAATTCATTTTAATGATGATTCCAAACAACAAAAAGTCATTTTACCGAGATAGGATCACAAAACAATAAAAAAAGAGGGATGGTACTTTACAAAGAAAAAAGCTGGCACTTTACATTTTCACGCCATTTTGGATATGCTCGGATATCATTTCGTATTATGGAAAAGCATCAAAAATTAAATCCAACACTGATATTAACCTTAGTATTTTACACGTATTTGATTTATTTTTCAATGCAAGAAAAACCTTAAGTTTTTATTTTTAAGTTTTTTCTTAACCAAATTTGACACCTTTTTTTTACCCAGACCGTGTTATTGCGTCTGTTCCCTCACAAACCACATTAAAATTGATGTTGTCATATATATCTACCTTAAATGACGGTAGGATTTTTTTTTTTGTTGGATTGCTGGAACGTCAAAATCGAACAGGGGTGGCACATTACAAAGAGTGGCACCTTACAAAGAATTCCCCTAATCTAAAACTCTGGGAAATTGTTACTTATAATACAACTAACATTAAAAAAAACTATAATCAAAATTGGCCGGGGCACTTTGCCCTACCTTTTTCATTAAAAATGAATTAAATTAAAACCAAAAGTATTTCTAGAGTTGCTAGAACTTTCAGAAATTATCCAGTTTATTCCACTAATCGCGCACTTTATAAGATGCACCGCTAGTGGTGTGCTCTGACTTTGGAATCAACGTAAACATTTTAATTCATTTGTTCTCACATTTGCAAGCACCAAGAATATTTCACACGTTATATTCAAACTTTTAGTTTCATTCTTAAATACGTTTCATTATAGCAGGGAGTGGTACGCGATTCAAAAAAACGTTAAAACTGTTAAACCTTTTTAAAAAATTCGTCTTGTGAACTCCATACTTTTTGCGAGCTTCGCGATTTTTTGCTGAATGGACCGTGAACGACAAACCGCATCATTCATGCGTGGACAGTTGATTTCCGTTGGCCTGAAATATCACATCAGATCGGAACGACATATGCATTCAACCTGACGATGCAAAGTACTGCACAACAGGTGCTGTGTGGAGGTATGAAAAGGAAAGTTCCCAGAAAGTGTTTTTCGAAGATCAACCTTCAACTTAATTTGGATTTCTCCATGTTGCGCGTTTAATGCAATGCACCATGCTGCATATGCCATCGTTTTTTGTAGTCTCCCAACCGCTTTTCATAGACACTTTCCGTTATGACCTTCAACTCCATTTGAGATTTTTGCTTTATGCTTCAAATAAGTATCGCGGAGCGTAAACTTTTAAACTGGAGCATGTAAAGAAGTTACACGAGGTCAGATCTGGTTAACACATTAGTTGATTCATCGAGCGAAATATAAATATTTTTGGCTTTTAATTCGGTCTTGTAAAATCTTTAATTTATTCGTCCTTAAATCTGTCCAGCAATGAACTTTGACCTTATTCAACTTTTAGCTCTTGAACGAGTTCTACACACGGCCAAATGTTTTCGGTTCGTCATTTATCATCCAAATCTGATTACTTTTTCTTGTTTGCATATGAAACTCGTAGCCCGAAGTTTAAGTGTTGAATCGGAATTGTTGCGATCCACCACATCTAAGAGAACTGCAAACGGTGCTGTTTTCGAGGGAAGTTTATTAGCCGAAAATCCTTATGCAGAACAGTAGTAGACAGATTCAATCAGCTTCTGTCAACTACTGTTCTGTCAACTTCTGTCTAACAACAGTTAAACGATACCCATGTTTGTGTTTAGCTTGAACGGACGAAGAAATCTATTTCATTGAATTTTTTTATTTCACTGTTTAAGCTTTCCCTCAGCTGTGCGAAATGTACATGCATTTTTGAATTCAACTAAAAATACTTCTTTCGGAGTATCGTTTCAAAATCGAAGGGAAAACCCCCGTTTAACATGTGTGATCGAAATTGAGAGTTAATGTTGATATTGGCCGCCTATAGGCGGACTTTGACTTTTACTTGAATCTTGTAGTTAACTTCTTGTATCATTTTACAAAGGACAACACTTCAGTGCACCATCAAGTTCGCCATCTTTCGAACTCGTCTTTGCTTTTAGTTGACAAGTGAAGATCAACCCAAACGCGCTTCAATAACAATCGTTTTTAATTGGACGCCACAAGAAAAGGCACAAGCCACTCCACGGTTGCTTGATACGCGTTCAATCAGGAAATTGTAAACCGATTTCAAACTCCACTGTTGCCTGACCTGCAGTGGGATAGCAACAGGCCCTCGGTCGTAAAGCGTAATAGCGATATGAAGACATTCCAACGAAACAGTTTGCCATAATCGAGAACGTCACCGCTGAAATCGTCGGCACAAACACTCAATTCACATGTGGACACTTGGGAATAATCGCGTCGCAATGACAGCCCCGCAGTGTGAGTTCGCCCACGTGCTCATTGGCCGTGCGATCACGTGCTCCATTAAACGAAAGTGTCAAACGCCGGACGTCAACTGTCGCCGTTATGATGAAGTTTTCAGTTTCGCGCACCCAACGGGAAGCAGCCCGCAACTGCATAGTGCGGCAAGTACACCGACGCGGCCAGTCGTGCGCACACATGCACGAGTTCATTGGAAGCGGCCGAGGCGTATCGTCAGCAGTGACGACGACAAAGTGCATTCTGCGTCCAGGATTGCCGCCAATGACCCTGGGGGAAGCATTTGCGCTGTTAGCGACTCTAATAGCACAAACGTGTCATGGACGGCGACATTGCAGCGGCCCGAGGACGCTGAGGCCGTCAATTTAATTTGGATTTAAATTGGCAGACTTCGGCCAACTAACGCCAGCAACCACACCGAGTTCAGTGACCCAAGCGGAAATGCGCCACGCAAACGTGCAGTGGTCCAAAAAAACGTACGGCGCGACAATAGAATTCGATTTGAGAATTTGAGGCTCGCCTCAAATTTGAATATTATGGAAATAAGGTTGGCGCCTGCACCGCGAATCCTTTCGGGCACACGTCTTCGGCTCGCTGCTGCTGTGTCATAAAAGCTTTTATTACCTCTTTTCCGATAATTTAATGATCAGGCCTCATTCGATTGGGTCCACCTCAGACCAACGCGACGCAGCGGCGTTTGATTTATATTTATTGGGCGCATGTATTGCATTAAATAAATTACCGTTATTACGGAATTTCCGGCAAACACATATTTAAACGCTTTGTCACCATCGATGACGATGCGGATAAAAGCGCCGAATAGGCAGTCAGACCAGGCCGGCGGAGTTTTTCATAACTGAGTCGACCATGAATACGACAACAAGAAGAAAAAGAAAAATAGAGTAAAAAGGCAAAGTGTGTTCTCGCGTTTGGCTTAAAGATTTGTTTGCCTTGCGTAACGCAACATCATTTCTCATACGCCACTGTCAACAGCTCTCCGAGGAGTCTTTGCTGGTGCCACCGAAGCCATAAATGAGCTCAAGCATTGTACTTCCTGCTGTTGTTTTTGCCCTCGTTCGGCTTTTATTGCTTCTTGTTGTTGTTACTCTTGTCGTGGTTGTTATTTTGCGTAGGTGTGCTCATTTATTTAGCCGTCAGCGCATACCGAAAAGCACGTTGAGTTTGAAGGAAGCAGGGGCTGCCGAAGTCAATGCCGCTGGGCTCCGTCTTCCGTCCAATTTGTATCTCTCGTCATGATGCATGGCATCGCTAATGTACGCCGCGCGTTACTGCAGTGCCACGCACTCGTCCTTCGCTTGGACAATAGCTGCCTGGGCGCCTCCATTTGTCTTCCGTCTTCAGCCTGGCTCGGCTTTTATCGCTTCGCCGAATTCAATTCATCACCAAACGAGCCCGAGATCTCTAAAAATTTGCGTTCAAGCGAACCTTTGGGCATCCTCAGGCCACTCCACACCACACACACACACACACACGCACAGACGCGCCCAACTACGAAGCAGGCGTTTTCAACTTTAGCGCCGAGTCATACCAGCTGCCGCTTCATTTGGTGCAGTCATAGTTGCTGCGCTCGTTAATTTGTTGTTGTTATTGTGGATAATGCCTCATCACCTGATGGGTGTCGCGTAAACAATAACAACGGACGCCATGCGAAAAGCACAGCGCGCCGACTACTGGCAAATGTTGACAAATATTTTCGGCGCTCGGTGCAAAACACAGCGGCCCGTGACAGCAACGATGGTGTCATCGTGGGACAGTGGCCAGGCGCAGTCCCTGGCAGCCGACACTGCTCATATTGCCGGATTGCGCCGAGCCTCAGCAGGTTGCGAGCACTTGGAAGGTCAAATTGCAAAGTAATGAAATGACGACGATGTAAATTTTTCACTTCCATTAATTACGGTCCACACAAGGGGACCGTTCGCGGCAATGTGGCCGATAATGCACGCAGGCCGACTCCTCGCAGGTAGCGTCGCGCTGTCATCTATTGGCGGCGATAAATCGCAAATGCATTTCGTTTCGATGATTCCGATGGTAACGGTGATTGTGCTGATGTCAGTGTTTGGTTGGCTTATTCAATTTGATGTCGACCAAAATTCCTCGCTAATGGTTGTTAAGGTTAAATTTTTTAGTTTTATTATTATTAACCACACACGAAATTGTTCAATTCTTAAATTTTACACCGTGCGACAAAAATTAAAAAAATGTTTCACACCGGAATAAATCCATATGGGCGTGAAACTAGAGACGAGACATAGTAATACTGCGTACTCAGTTTTTCCTTTGTCCTTTTAAAAGAACTTCAAAATTTTGAAGGGGATAAAAAGTAAAAAATATATACAAAATACGTAACTCGATAGAATATGGCGATATGTATATCAAATGGAAGAGGAAAAGCTCAAGAATTTAAATCAAATTAATTTTGTATCTATTTGTAAAGAAAGGATATGAAAAAGATCCTTTGAAAATTTTAATCCTTTATATCAATTTAAATAGAATATTCTTGAAAAGTAACTACGAGTATGTTAAAACCCAAAATCTCCTTGATCACGTGTCAAAATGTCATTACTCTAACTTTAATGGTTGGAAAGTTATTGAAAAAAAGGCGGAAGCTGCAATTCTAATGAAGTACAAAGTAAAAATGTTATTTATTTGAGTATCAGTATGTTAAATAATAAAAAGATACAAAATCAATGAAGCGAGAATAATGAAATTTTGACACGTGATCAAGGAGATTTTGCGTTTTAACATACTTACTTTTCAAGAAAATTCTATATAAATTTTCAAGGATATAAAGGATTAAAATTTTCAAAGGACCTCATATCCTTTTTTTACAAATAGATAAAAAATTAATTTTCTTAAAATTTTTGAGCCTTTCCTCTTTCATTTGATATACATATAGCCATATTCTCACGAGGTTAAGTATTTTGTATATATAATATTTTTTATTTGTATCCCCTTCAAAATTTTGAAGTCCTTTCAAAAGGACAAAGGATGTAGAAATGAAAAACTGAGTACGCAGTATTACTATATTTGGTCTCTAGTTTCACGCACATATGGATTCTTCCCGGTGTGAAAAATGCTGTCGCACGGTGTTATTTATGTGGAACAGATTTCTTGAGTTTTTATATTTTTTAACAAAATTTTAAGGAAATACTGTTATATATTTAATACCATTTTTAAATTAAAACTTATTTCCTTTAAGAAAATAAATTACAAAATCTGCCGTTCCATGTAGACAAGTCAACATAACAACAACATAACGGCCAACTTTCTTTTACTAGTTCTGATCGTCCTTGAAGCGGTATAGTTACATATAAGTCCGTCCGTTCTGGGCATTTCTTCACCCAACATTTTGACCGCTTTAAAGACATTACTGTCATTGCTGCAAAATCAAATAATAAGTAAAACAACCCCTTAAATCATAATAATAATAATAATTGACTGGCACGACAGCCCGCTTACGCGAGACTAAGGCCTAGCTTCCCGCAACTACCCGTGTTGTGCGTGTGAATTTGTACACGGGTTGGAGGGACCTACAGTTTAATGCCGGTTCCGAACGGCAGGTTGGGAGCTTTTTCATAAGCAGTTTTTACTCTCAGAGGTTTGCCATTTCCAGCTGAGAGGACAGCCACCGAAAGAGAAAACGAGTTTTCCCGTTATTTTTTTTTTAGGTGTTATTACAGGCAGTATTTGAACCTGAGGTTGCTGCCTGCGACTCGCGGTCCAACGCACTAACCAACTGAGCCACGGTGGCTGCCGCTAAATCATAATATTCCTTAATATTATGTTATAATTGATTCAGATTTCTTGTTCTACTCTATATTATTATGTGCCTAAGTGCTTAAGAAAATTCACATTCCATGTGTACTCTTACCCCTTGACACCGAGGGACACATATGTATGTATCTTGACTGTAGTAAAAAAATATTTGTTGTCCTTTGACACTGCTTTTCTATTCTTTCAAAAGCAACAATTTTTCGGCTGATAACAATAACACCGACGCGTTCGTCACTTTGTACGGCAGTACAATTTATGGCGAGCAAAGAATTAAATACGATTTTGAAGGGTATCTTACCCCACGATTGTGCCATAAAAAAACAAGTGCTACAAATTATGAGACAACCGCAGCTTGCAGAAAGTTGGTTGTTCAACTTTAACTTGTGAAGAATCCGCCCTGCCCTCGTACAGCTGCAGTCAGCAAATCTGCTCCGGATGCAGCGTCCCTCGTTTAGTTGTGATTGTTCGCTTCCAAATACTTTAGTTGGATTAGCAAAACAAAAAACTGTTTTTTTAATAAAGATTCACTTGCGGCTGCACCAGGCGGCTGTCACTCACGTCGGCGCTCAGATGCTGTGACGTTTCCATTTGTACGAGTGCGGCCGCAGCCGAACGGATGCATTGCAACTGCAAGCGCTGCGACAGCGCTCTCCTGCCTCCGCCCTGACACGACCGTTAGGCGCTTGGTTGTTATCTCGCAACTGAAAATTCAATTTTGGCCGTATTACCATCACACCCACCGCCGGCAGCCCGCCACACGGTGCCGCATGCGCCATGAGTCAGCTGGCTTTACCCGCTCGTCTCGATTGCATCTCGACTGCAATTTGGACAGAGCCAGAAGATTTGATTTCTTTCCGGCCCCGCTCGGCGCAGCAGAGCACAGCCACCAACGTCCCATTAGTTTCGTTTCAGATATTTCTATACTTCTCGTTACTTAACGAGATTCGAGAAAAGCAACTCGTATGCCACATACAAGGACCGGCGTGCAAGGATTTATTCCACCGTATCCCTCCCGTTGCATTCGGTTGGCAAAGGTGTGGCGCCGTTACACTGAGTTCACAAAATAAACGAACACATTGGATCTTCCAGCCTCTGGCCAACAAAGAAGACTCTTAATTACTATAAAAAATAAATATTGTTATACACATAAAATAAATAATTTCAATTTGATGTGATGATAATAGAAATATTGTGTGTTCATTTTCAACAACCATTTGTGTGGAACATATCTCCTAACATTTTCTTGTATCTCATCAACTTGAGTTGATGTTCAAAAGAAACTAGAAATAAGTCAGTTTTATCGCGATTCTGTACGACAAGTTAAGCGCTTTGTTGTAAGCAATTTTAGAGGTCTCCGTTCCCTACTGTCACTGAATGAAAAATTGTGTTTTGATTGTGATGTTGACTACGATCAAGATTTGAACATGAGGTCGAGCGTCGTCTCTCACTAGACGATTAAGTATCATAAAATGTCCATCCTACCGACCGAATTTCAACTTCACCAGTGCTGCTAGGGGCCGTGAATTTTCCACTGACACTGTGCTTATTCGCAGGATTATCTAGTCAGAATAGAAAAGTGCTTTCAACTTGCACCAAAGAAAAAAAGAACATTTTGTAAAACGTACCCAAGAACTTAATTGTTGTCATTTGAGCTGCAGTGAATTTACCGAAAAATTAAGTCGCAACAACATGAAAATATCGATGGAAACATGTATTTGTTTTCAGTTTTTAAAACATTATTTGTGTGACTAATTTATAATGCATCTGAACAATATATATTTGCATCCTAATTATAAGTTGAAGATCTGATAGGAACTAAAATACGTGTAGAACTGTGCCTAATATTGGTATTTTTTATTTCTAATTTACCGTAAAAATCGGCTTCCAGGAACTTTTCGCGAAGTTCTGCAATTCTTTGCTACTTTCTGATATACCAGACACAATTTTAATATACAGATAATATTTCGTCGATCTGGTTAGAATCAGAATAAAAATGTACACGTACAGGGTGGCGCAAAAGACATCACCTTATCTGCAGATGCCATAACTTTTGCAAATTCCGGCAAAAGTAAATGTTCCTTTGACATTTATTCATTAATTATTTATTCATTCATCCATTTACTCATTCATTCATTCATTTATAAACATATTAGAGTCAAAGAAGCCTGGTTGACAACTTTTGCGCAACCCTGTATAACACCAAGTCAAAGTATCAATTTCCCGGCCTTAGTCTGTACCAGTGTTGGGACTTATTACTTTTGACAGTAACAAACTTCTTACACATTACTGGCATTTGAAAGTAATATCGTTACATTACTTATTACTGGAAATGTCAAGTAATGTATCACAAAAAGTAATATATTTTTTTTAAAAATACATGATTTCTATAGATTTTTTCCAAAAACATAAACGACGATTTTTTTTACATATTTGATATTTATTTTATAAAACTTGAGACATCTTGTTTAGTTATTAAAAAAAAAAATTTATCTTTGAGGTACATAGGGTCACGTTTTCTGGCTCACACAATTTGCAGCGTACTTTTATATTTTTGACTGCAGCACTTTGCAAGTCGGTTGCTTCCGTCAACAAATCGAAATATTTGCGGAATTTACAGCTATTAAGAGTAGTCATTCTGCAAAAAAAAAAACAATCAGGTTAAATGATTATTTCATTTTGAATTACAATTTGAATTTCGTTACGTTTTTATTAAAACCGCTTGAATTTGCTTGCAAATGTTAATTTTTTTCTCCACTACCAAACTCAGTTGGAAATGAAACACGCGAGCTATGTTTAGTATGAACAAGTGCAGCGTTGTATAATTGTAATAGGTCGTAATCATGTTATCAGTGCTGCTGTTTTACATGAAAATTAGAACTTTGTTGACTAAAAAGTAATATTGTAATAAGTAACTTGAAAAAAAGTAGTAATATTACTGAAGGTAATTACTTATGGGAAAAGTAACTAGTTACTAGTGTCCGACCGAATATTCGGTTTCGGTTTCGGTTTCGGCCCAAATAAGTGGTTTCGATTTCGGTTTCAGTTTCGGCCAAAAAATGGCCGAATAGCCGAAACCGAAACTTTCTAGAATGTAAATAAACTTCCAGCAATGTAAATAAACTTCTTTTTTTAGCATTTAATATTAAATTATTTAATTTTGAATATTATCGAGTAAGGTACGAAAGGGTGATTTCTTCGTGTTTACGTTTTTAAAAAATGAATAAATTGTTTTTATTAATAAATATTTATTTATTTATGCTATGTTTGTTTGTTTGTTCTTTATTTACTTAATGTAAAATTCGCTTGTTGAAAAAAGTGCTTGATATGGAGATTTTTATTTGAACTAGAAAGTTTCGGTTTCGGTTTCGGCCGAATATTAAAAAAAAACCGAATATTCGGTTTCGGTTTCGGTTTCGGCCCAAAAAAGTGGTTTCGGTCGGACACTACTAGTTACACTATATTTTTAAAGCAAAAGTAATATACTACGTAATTAGTTACACTACTTTAATATATTAGTCACAACACTGGTCTGTACAGGCCGAGCTGTCATGCCACTTATGCTCACATTTATAATTTGTTTCCCTTTATGCCTTATTTCCTTAAAAACAGAATCGCGGCACCATTTAGAAATCAATTTCTGAAAAATTATAAAAGCAACTATAGTGTCCGACCGAAACATCTGTTTCGGGCCGAAACCAAAACCGAATTTCGGTTTTTTTATTTAATATTCGGCCGAAACCGAAACCAAAACATTCTAGTTGAAATAAAAAACACCATATCAAGCATTTTTTTCAACAAACGAATTTTACATTAAGTAAATAAAGAACAAACATAACATAAATAAATAAATACTTATTAATAAAAAAAATCTATTCATTTTTTAAAAACATAAACATGAAAAATCACCCTTTCGTACCTTACTCGCTAATATTCAAAACTAAATAATTTGATATTATATGCGAAAAAAGTTTATTTACATTGGTGGCATCTAAATTACTCCTTCTTTCACTATATATCTGCTACACAATTAAATGTAAGAAAATATTCTACACCTTTTCAAGTTCGATTTCAGAAAGCGTAAATTCAATTTCAGAAACACAAATTCAATTTCAGAAAGGGTAAATTCAATTTCAGAAACATAATTTCAATTTCAGAAAGCGTAAATTCAATTTCGGAAAGCGTAAATTCAATTTCGGAAAGCGTAAATTCAATTTCAGAAACACAAATTCAATTTCAGAAAGCGTAAATTCAATTTCAGAAAGCGTAAATTCAATTTCAGAAACATAAATTCAATTTCAGAAAGCGTAAATTCAATTTCGGAAAGCGTAAATTCAATTTCAGAAAGCGTAAATTCAATTTCGGAAAAAATGTTTTTGGAAAAGTGAACTTTGCCAAATTTTTTCACTACGTACGGAACAAGGTGGGGCACAAGAGGTGTGCTGCTTTTGGGGCGTCGCAGGGGCTCATTGACATCTGCAGCCTGCGCCCAATGGGTGCAAGGCCTAATAAACAAATGGCAGAAAAATGGGAATAATGTAAATGACCTTGTCATTGTGTGCGTCAATGCACCATGCCATAGTTCAATGGAAACAGCCGTAGCAGCACACTCAGGTGGTCTTGCGGAAGTGCTACGTTTGGGTCCCTATTCACCGATGCTCAATCCAATCGAAAACATTTGGTCGAAAATAAAGTCGTACGTTAAGTCGCATATGACTGTGCCGCACGTCCGATCACCTGCCATTATGGAGCAGCGGCTCCAGTATTTGGAAAAAATAGTGGACGATGCAAAGTGCACTGTTACTGGAGGCGACTGCGCCAGAGCAATCCAGCACAGTTCGACGTTTCACGGTGATGCTCTTGCGCAGAATGACATGATGGTAGGAACTTAAAGATTTATTTTTTTTTTGGCAAGCAGATATTTAGATATAGATAGATATAGATATTTCTTTTATAACGTATTATAAAAAATGTTACTTTTTCAAATCTGTGTAAATGCAACCAAAATAAATTCAACATTTACTCTGAAATTGAATTTACGTTTTCTGAAATTGAATTTACGCTTTCCGAAATTGAATTTACGCTTTCTGAAATTGAATTTACTCTTTCTGAAATTGAATTTGTGTTTCTGAAATTGAATTTACGCTTTCTGAAATTGAATTTATGTTTCTGAAATTGAATTTACGTTTTCCGAAATTGAATTTACGCTTTCTGAAATTGAATTTACGGTTTCTGAAATTGCATTTACGCTTTCTGAAATTGAATTTGTGTTTCTGAAATTGAATTTACGCTTTCCGAATTTGAATTTACGCTTTCTGAAATTGAAATTACGCTTTCTGAAATTGATTTTACACTTTCTGAAATCGAACTTGAAAAGGTGTAGAAAGTCTCGGTTTCGGCTGTTCGGCCATTTTTTTGGCCGAAACCGAAACCACTTTTTTGGGTCGAAACCGAAACCGAAACCGAATATTCGGTCGGACACTAAGCAACTAGCACACAATTTTGGAAATGTTTTTAACCAGTCAGCAATCAGAACTTAATAATACTAGCATCGAAAATTTACATAACCCCAAATGCATTTTAAATGAAAAACTAATGAACTCTGCGTAGTCTCAAAAGTCGATTGTTAACCTCCGTTCGAAACTCTGTTCACACCCACCTACCCGAAGTGGTTCGTTCGCAGCAGAACGAAACGAAAGCAAAGAATAGCAAACAACGAGCGCATCTAATAGGAATATGTGAGTAGAATTCGACTGCGAGGACAGAAAGTCGGTCAGCACTACACACAGCATCAGCTGCAACACAAAACTCCTTTACAGGCACACCAACAACAACAAACAGCGCTAAAGTGTCGTCATAACTATTCTTGGTTTTTGTTTCCAGCTCCGTCCAGCCGGTGGTTCTTGTTGGATTTCCATTTCGAGACTGTTGCACTTTGCGCTTCATGTTTTGATTGTAGCGTTACGCTCCTCTCCGCGCACCTGCCCCAATGCAGCCCCTGGTTTCCTCTCCGGTTTTTGGGGTGGCTTCTAGTTAATTCAAATTTGCTGCAGTGCAATGTGCCTGCACATATATTTGTACATAAATACAAATGTGAGTGTGCAAATGAACGGCCAAGGTGCAGCAGGTGCAGCATAAATTTTAGATTTTTGCAATTTTAAGGTAAACAAATGGAAAACAAAATTCCCAACACAAAACAAACTCACACAATTAACTGAAAACGCAAACGCTCAAGTGGCTCGAGCCAAAAACCAGCAACTGGGTCAAGCAACCGAATGAAATTTTCAAGCAAACCTTAAGTCCATAGACCACAGCCAACTAAAGAAGATTTATCCTGCAACTCTGTTGGCTTTCCAAATGGTTTTATTTGAAATTAGTTTAGCGGTTGCAGCCAAACTAAAATAAATCACAACGAAATCACAAATCACTCCTTTGGAGGTAATGCGGGAATGATCATTCGAACTGGCGTAATTCCAGTAGTTATAACACTTTGCGATCCAGGATCGACATACTTGTGGGTAGTGATGATTCGATACAAGTAAATACTCGATACTTTCTGCCATTACAAGTACTTTATTTACTCACTCCTTTTTGTAAATATTTAACTTGGTATCGATACTTTTTTTATCGGTACTCTTCTTATGTCACGTTATAAAATTTCGCATACATTTTTGGTGATACTAACATCTCCAGTTCCCTATAAGAGACTTTTCATTGAAGCAGGGAATGTTTATACTCAAAAACCAAGCCTTTTATAAGGAAAGTACAATGACAATCTGCTTTTTGTGTGTCTGTCGAAGAGGAAGACTGTTTTCCGTATATTTTTTGCCAATCGATTAATTTGAAATTAAATTTTAAATCATCGTAAGCACTTTTATATGTATCTAGTACTAATAAAATTAATAAAACAAAAACTACTCCAAAATCATCAATACTCTCTGCTTTCTTCCGATATCTATACTTAGTACGCTTCTTTTCGATACCTGACGTGAGTAGAAGTATCGATACCAAAGGGGTATCGAATCATTACCAGGATGTGGCCTTAAGAATGAATCAAGTAAAATTAAGCCCTTTGAGAGAAAATTCTATGTGAAACATTTAACTAACTAGATCTGGACCGCCCGAAAAAAAAATTATTTTTTAACTTTTAACTGAATTTTACATAAACAGTAAATATGTTACAGAAAAGACACATACATAAATTTCATTAAATTTTTTTTTTAATCATCTACCTAAACTCAACACTACTGTACGTTTCCAAGAGATGGACATTACTTTCTGAAGTTTTACTTCATTTCTTTAATATAGAAGGTGGCATTCCGAGTTATCTTAACCGCACCAATTATCACCACAGTTGATAATTATTCCCTATTCGAAGCAGCTGCAAAATCCCGGCCCATTTGCATAAGCAACAAAGCCAAATAACACAGTCGTTGACTAAGGACCAAGTTCAGTTATCTGCCAACCAACCCGTCCAGCGGACAAAAAGTATTTATTGATTTCACATAAAATTCCCCACTTGGCCCGTCACACTATGTTACCACACCTTCCCTCTGCCCCAGGCGCAGACAAATTATATTGTACAGTGTTTCCAACGCATCCTCCAATCTGGAGAATTGCACCTTTACAAAACAAATTCAAATCGTTCGTTGAAAACGGTTGAGCGTGTTGTTACTGCTGTTCTTGCTTCTGTATTTGTTGCACTGATATTGTTGTTTTTGCCCCCTCCCTGCGCACTGATGCGCACTGAGCGAAACGCAGCCTTTAACTTTTTCAACAGCCTCTTAACAAGTTTTGCAATTCACAGATGAATTCACAAATCGAAAATTTCTTTAAAGCAAATCCCCGAATCGATCCCAACAACAAACGGGCGTGCACGTTCTTAAACAGATTACAGGCACCCAACACGAGTGGGGGGTGGTGTCAAGTCTCTAGGCTGCAAGGATGCAATACGTTGACACGTAGAAGATTCAAAGTACGAAATTGTATTAGCAGCAATTTCGAATTGATTTGTGTTGCAGATTTGTCGCCTACCTGACTGCCAGCCGAGCTGCCCCAGCGCCAGGATGCCATCAACCGTCGATCCGTCGACACCTCGTGCCGAACCTGCGCTGAGCCTAAACACCCGGCAAAATGAGACTGGGATGTAAGTTAAATACAATAAAAGTAAATGTGCAAAGTCGAGTGCAAATGGACTTTCAACTACTGCGTTAAAACACACACAATACACAAAGCACGACTCAAATATCTGCAATCGATTGTTATTTTTAAGGAATGTTGGCCTTTGGTGGAAATGATGATATACGAGTAGTGTCTGTAAAAAGAAACGGCAAAAATGTTTAGGTAATTAGCCTTTAACTGATCGTTTTGTAAATATTTGTTCCTGAAATTGTAATTTTCCTTCCTTTGCGGAACATGCATTCCTCCTTCACAGTGAAACTAAAATAAAATAATATAAAATAAAATAAATAAAATATAAATAAAATAAAATAAAATAAAATAAAATAAAATAAAATAAAAATGATTGTACCAATCATCATTTCATCGACAGGGGTAGTGCCCAAAACTTAATTAAATTAAATTAAATTAAATTAAATTAAATTAAATTAAATTAAATTAAATTAAATTAAATTAAATTAAATTAAATTAAATTAAATTAAATTAAATTAAATTAAATTAAATTAAATTAAATTAAATTAAATTAAATTAAATTAAATTAAATTAAATTAAATTAAATTAAATTAAATTAAATTAAATTAAATTAAATTAAATTAAATTAAATTAAATTAAATTAAATTAAATTAAATTAAATTAAATTAAATTAAATTAAATTAAATTAAATTAAATTAAATTAAATTAAATTAAATTAAATTAAATTAAATTAAATTAAATTAAATTAAATTAAATTAAATTAAATTAAATTAAATTAAATTAAATTAAATTAAATTAAATTAAATTAAATTAAATTAAATTAAATTAAATTAAATTAAATTAAATTAAATTAAATTAAATTAAATTAAATTAAATTAAATTAAATTAAATTAAATTAAATTAAATTAAATTAAATTAAATTAAATTAAATTAAATTAAATTAAATTAAATTAAATTAAATTAAATTAAATTAAATTAAATTAAATTAAATTAAATTAAATTAAATTAAATTAAATTAAATTAAATTAAATTAAATTAAATTAAATTAAATTAAATTAAATTAAATTAAATTAAATTAAATTAAATTAAATTAAATTAAATTAAATTAAATTAAATTAAATTAAATTAAATTAAATTAAATTAAATTAAATTAAATTAAATTAAATTAAATTAAATTAAATTAAATTAAATTAAATTAAATTAAATTAAATTAAATTAAATTAAATTAAATTAAATTAAATTAAATTAAATTAAATTAAATTAAATTAAATTAAATTAAATTAAATTAAATTAAATTAAATTAAATTAAATTAAATTAAATTAAATTAAATTAAATTAAATTAAATTAAATTAAATTAAATTAAATTAAATTAAATTAAATTAAATTAAATTAAATTAAATTAAATTAAATTAAATTAAATTAAATTAAATTAAATTAAATTAAATTAAATTAAATTAAATTAAATTAAATTAAATTAAATTAAATTAAATTAAATTAAATTAAATTAAATTAAATTAAATTAAATTAAATTAAATTAAATTAAATTAAATTAAATTAAATTAAATTAAATTAAATTAAATTAAATTAAATTAAATTAAATTAAATTAAATTAAATTAAATTAAATTAAATTAAATTAAATTAAATTAAATTAAATTAAATTAAATTAAATTAAATTAAATTAAATTAAATTAAATTAAATTAAATTAAATTAAATTAAATTAAATTAAATTAAATTAAATTAAATTAAATTAAATTAAATTAAATTAAATTAAATTAAATTAAATTAAATTAAATTAAATTAAATTAAATTAAATTAAATTAAATTAAATTAAATTAAATTAAATTAAATTAAATTAAATTAAATTAAATTAAATTAAATTAAATTAAATTAAATTAAATTAAATTAAATTAAATTAAATTAAATTAAATTAAATTAAATTAAATTAAATTAAATTAAATTAAATTAAATTAAATTAAATTAAATTAAATTAAATTAAATTAAATTAAATTAAATTAAATTAAATTAAATTAAATTAAATTAAATTAAATTAAATTAAATTAAATTAAATTAAATTAAATTAAATTAAATTAAATTAAATTAAATTAAATTAAATTAAATTAAATTAAATTAAATTAAATTAAATTAAATTAAATTAAATTAAATTAAATTAAATTAAATTAAATTAAATTAAATTAAATTAAATTAAATTAAATTAAATTAAATTAAATTAAATTAAATTAAATTAAATTAAATTAAATTAAATTAAATTAAATTAAATTAAATTAAATTAAATTAAATTAAATTAAATTAAATTAAATTAAATTAAATTAAATTAAATTAAATTAAATTAAATTAAATTAAATTAAATTAAATTAAATTAAATTAAATTAAATTAAATTAAATTAAATTAAATTAAATTAAATTAAATTAAATTAAATTAAATTAAATTAAATTAAATTAAATTAAATTAAATTAAATTAAATTAAATTAAATTAAATTAAATTAAATTAAATTAAATTAAATTAAATTAAATTAAATTAAATTAAATTAAATTAAATTAAATTAAATTAAATTAAATTAAATTAAATTAAATTAAATTAAATTAAATTAAATTAAATTAAATTAAATTAAATTAAATTAAATTAAATTAAATTAAATTAAATTAAATTAAATTAAATTAAATTAAATTAAATTAAATTAAATTAAATTAAATTAAATTAAATTAAATTAAATTAAATTAAATTAAATTAAATTAAATTAAATTAAATTAAATTAAATTAAATTAAATTAAATTAAATTAAATTAAATTAAATTAAATTAAATTAAATTAAATTAAATTAAATTAAATTAAATTAAATTAAATTAAATTAAATTAAATTAAATTAAATTAAATTAAATTAAATTAAATTAAATTAAATTAAATTAAATTAAATTAAATTAAATTAAATTAAATTAAATTAAATTAAATTAAATTAAATTAAATTAAATTAAATTAAATTAAATTAAATTAAATTAAATTAAATTAAATTAAATTAAATTAAATTAAATTAAATTAAATTAAATTAAATTAAATTAAATTAAATTAAATTAAATTTAAATTAAATTAAATTAAATTAAATTAAATTAAATTAAATTAAATTAAATTAAATTAAATTAAATTAAATTAAATTAAATTAAATTAAATTAAATTAAATTAAATTAAATTAAATTAAATTAAATTAAATTAAATTAAATTAAATTAAATTAAATTAAATTAAATTAAATTAAATTAAATTAAATTAAATTAAATTAAATTAAATTAAATTAAATTAAATTAAATTAAATTAAATTAAATTAAATTAAATTAAATTAAATTAAATTAAATTAAATTAAATTAAATTAAATTAAATTAAATTAAATTAAATTAAATTAAATTAAATTAAATTAAATTAAATTAAATTAAATTAAATTAAATTAAATTAAATTAAATTAAATTAAATTAAATTAAATTAAATTAAATTAAATTAAATTAAATTAAATTAAATTAAATTAAATTAAATTAAATTAAATTAAATTAAATTAAATTAAATTAAATTAAATTAAATTAAATTAAATTAAATTAAATTAAATTAAATTAAATTAAATTAAATTAAATTAAATTAAATTAAATTAAATTAAATTAAATTAAATTAAATTAAATTAAATTAAATTAAATTAAATTAAATTAAATTAAATTAAATTAAATTAAATTAAATTAAATTAAATTAAATTAAATTAAATTAAATTAAATTAAATTAAATTAAATTAAATTAAATTAAATTAAATTAAATTAAATTAAATTAAATTAAATTAAATTAAATTAAATTAAATTAAATTAAATTAAATTAAATTAAATTAAATTAAATTAAATTAAATTAAATTAAATTAAATTAAATTAAATTAAATTAAATTAAATTAAATTAAATTAAATTAAATTAAATTAAATTAAATTAAATTAAATTAAATTAAATTAAATTAAATTAAATTAAATTAAATTAAATTAAATTAAATTAAATTAAATTAAATTAAATTAAATTAAATTAAATTAAATTAAATTAAATTAAATTAAATTAAATTAAATTAAATTAAATTAAATTAAATTAAATTAAATTAAATTAAATTAAATTAAATTAAATTAAATTAAATTAAATTAAATTAAATTAAATTAAATTAAATTAAATTAAATTAAATTAAATTAAATTAAATTAAATTAAATTAAATTAAATTAAATTAAATTAAATTAAATTAAATTAAATTAAATTAAATTAAATTAAATTAAATTAAATTAAATTAAATTAAATTAAATTAAATTAAATTAAATTAAATTAAATTAAATTAAATTAAATTAAATTAAATTAAATTAAATTAAATTAAATTAAATTAAATTAAATTAAATTAAATTAAATTAAATTAAATTAAATTAAATTAAATTAAATTAAATTAAATTAAATTAAATTAAATTAAATTAAATTAAATTAAATTAAATTAAATTAAATTAAATTAAATTAAATTAAATTAAATTAAATTAAATTAAATTAAATTAAATTAAATTAAATTAAATTAAATTAAATTAAATTAAATTAAATTAAATTAAATTAAATTAAATTAAATTAAATTAAATTAAATTAAATTAAATTAAATTAAATTAAATTAAATTAAATTAAATTAAATTAAATTAAATTAAATTAAATTAAATTAAATTAAATTAAATTAAATTAAATTAAATTAAATTAAATTAAATTAAATTAAATTAAATTAAATTAAATTAAATTAAATTAAATTAAATTAAATTAAATTAAATTAAATTAAATTAAATTAAATTAAATTAAATTAAATTAAATTAAATTAAATTAAATTAAATTAAATTAAATTAAATTAAATTAAATTAAATTAAATTAAATTAAATTAAATTAAATTAAATTAAATTAAATTAAATTAAATTAAATTAAATTAAATTAAATTAAATTAAATTAAATTAAATTAAATTAAATTAAATTAAATTAAATTAAATTAAATTAAATTAAATTAAATTAAATTAAATTAAATTAAATTAAATTAAATTAAATTAAATTAAATTAAATTAAATTAAATTAAATTAAATTAAATTAAATTAAATTAAATTAAATTAAATTAAATTAAATTAAATTAAATTAAATTAAATTAAATTAAATTAAATTAAATTAAATTAAATTAAATTAAATTAAATTAAATTAAATTAAATTAAATTAAATTAAATTAAATTAAATTAAATTAAATTAAATTAAATTAAATTAAATTAAATTAAATTAAATTAAATTAAATTAAATTAAATTAAATTAAATTAAATTAAATTAAATTAAATTAAATTAAATTAAATTAAATTAAATTAAATTAAATTAAATTAAATTAAATTAAATTAAATTAAATTAAATTAAATTAAATTAAATTAAATTAAATTAAATTAAATTAAATTAAATTAAATTAAATTAAATTAAATTAAATTAAATTAAATTAAATTAAATTAAATTAAATTAAATTAAATTAAATTAAATTAAATTAAATTAAATTAAATTAAATTAAATTAAATTAAATTAAATTAAATTAAATTAAATTAAATTAAATTAATAATTAAATTAAATTAAATTAAATTAAATTAAATTAAATTAAATTAAATTAAATTAAATTAAATTAAATTAAATTAAATTAAATTAAATTAAATTAAATTAAATTAAATTAAATTAAATTAAATTAAATTAAATTAAATTAAATTAAATTAAATTAAATTAAATTAAATTAAATTAAATTAAATTAAATTAAATTAAATTAAATTAAATTAAATTAAATTAAATTAAATTAAATTAAATTAAATTAAATTAAATTAAATTAAATTAAATTAAATTAAATTAAATTAAATTAAATTAAATTAAATTAAATTAAATTAAATTAAATTAAATTAAATTAAATTAAATTAAATTAAATTAAATTAAATTAAATTAAATTAAATTAAATTAAATTAAATTAAATTAAATTAAATTAAATTAAATTAAATTAAATTAAATTAAATTAAATTAAATTAAATTAAATTAAATTAAATTAAATTAAATTAAATTAAATTAAATTAAATTAAATTAAATTAAATTAAATTAAATTAAATTAAATTAAATTAAATTAAATTAAATTAAATTAAATTAAATTAAATTAAATTAAATTAAATTAAATTAAATTAAATTAAATTAAATTAAATTAAATTAAATTAAATTAAATTAAATTAAATTAAATTAAATTAAATTAAATTAAATTAAATTAAATTAAATTAAATTAAATTAAATTAAATTAAATTAAATTAAATTAAATTAAATTAAATTAAATTAAATTAAATTAAATTAAATTAAATTAAATTAAATTAAATTAAATTAAATTAAATTAAATTAAATTAAATTAAATTAAATTAAATTAAATTAAATTAAATTAAATTAAATTAAATTAAATTAAATTAAATTAAATTAAATTAAATTAAATTAAATTAAATTAAATTAAATTAAATTAAATTAAATTAAATTAAATTAAATTAAATTAAATTAAATTAAATTAAATTAAATTAAATTAAATTAAATTAAATTAAATTAAATTAAATTAAATTAAATTAAATTAAATTAAATTAAATTAAATTAAATTAAATTAAATTAAATTAAATTAAATTAAATTAAATTAAATTAAATTAAATTAAATTAAATTAAATTAAATTAAATTAAATTAAATTAAATTAAATTAAATTAAATTAAATTAAATTAAATTAAATTAAATTAAATTAAATTAAATTAAATTAAATTAAATTAAATTAAATTAAATTAAATTAAATTAAATTAAATTAAATTAAATTAAATTAAATTAAATTAAATTAAATTAAATTAAATTAAATTAAATTAAATTAAATTAAATTAAATTAAATTAAATTAAATTAAATTAAATTAAATTAAATTAAATTAAATTAAATTAAATTAAATTAAATTAAATTAAATTAAATTAAATTAAATTAAATTAAATTAAATTAAATTAAATTAAATTAAATTAAATTAAATTAAATTAAATTAAATTAAATTAAATTAAATTAAATTAAATTAAATTAAATTAAATTAAATTAAATTAAATTAAATTAAATTAAATTAAATTAAATTAAATTAAATTAAATTAAATTAAATTAAATTAAATTAAATTAAATTAAATTAAATTAAATTAAATTAAATTAAATTAAATTAAATTAAATTAAATTAAATTAAATTAAATTAAATTAAATTAAATTAAATTAAATTAAATTAAATTAAATTAAATTAAATTAAATTAAATTAAATTAAATTAAATTAAATTAAATTAAATTAAATTAAATTAAATTAAATTAAATTAAATTAAATTAAATTAAATTAAATTAAATTAAATTAAATTAAATTAAATTAAATTAAATTAAATAAATTAAATTAAATTAAATTAAATTAAATTAAATTAAATTAAATTAAATTAAATTAAATTAAATTAAATTAAATTAAATTAAATTAAATTAAATTAAATTAAATTAAATTAAATTAAATTAAATTAAATTAAATTAAATTAAATTAAATTAAATTAAATTAAATTAAATTAAATTAAATTAAATTAAATTAAATTAAATTAAATTAAATTAAATTAAATTAAATTAAATTAAATTAATTAAATTAAATTAAATTAAATTAAATTAAATTAAATTAAATTAAATTAAATTAAATTAAATTAAATTAAATTAAATTAAATTAAATTAAATTAAATTAAATTAAATTAAATTAAATTAAATTAAATTAAATTAAATTAAATTAAATTAAATTAAATTAAATTAAATTAAATTAAATTAAATTAAATTAAATTAAATTAAATTAAATTAAATTAAATTAAATTAAATTAAATTAAATTAAATTAAATTAAATTAAATTAAATTAAATTAAATTAAATTAAATTAAATTAAATTAAATTAAATTAAATTAAATTAAATTAAATTAAATTAAATTAAATTAAATTAAATTAAATTAAATTAAATTAAATTAAATTAAATTAAATTAAATTAAATTAAATTAAATTAAATTAAATTAAATTAAATTAAATTAAATTAAATTAAATTAAATTAAATTAAATTAAATTAAATTAAATTAAATTAAATTAAATTAAATTAAATTAAATTAAATTAAATTAAATTAAATTAAATTAAATTAAATTAAATTAAATTAAATTAAATTAAATTAAATTAAATTAAATTAAATTAAATTAAATTAAATTAAATTAAATTAAATTAAATTAAATTAAATTAAATTAAATTAAATTAAATTAAATTAAATTAAATTAAATTAAATTAAATTAAATTAAATTAAATTAAATTAAATTAAATTAAATTAAATTAAATTAAATTAAATTAAATTAAATTAAATTAAATTAAATTAAATTAAATTAAATTAAATTAAATTAAATTAAATTAAATTAAATTAAATTAAATTAAATTAAATTAAATTAAATTAAATTAAATTAAATTAAATTAAATTAAATTAAATTAAATTAAATTAAATTAAATTAAATTAAATTAAATTAAATTAAATTAAATTAAATTAAATTAAATTAAATTAAATTAAATTAAATTAAATTAAATTAAATTAAATTAAATTAAATTAAATTAAATTAAATTAAATTAAATTAAATTAAATTAAATTAAATTAAATTAAATTAAATTAAATTAAATTAAATTAAATTAAATTAAATTAAATTAAATTAAATTAAATTAAATTAAATTAAATTAAATTAAATTAAATTAAATTAAATTAAATTAAATTAAATTAAATTAAATTAAATTAAATTAAATTAAATTAAATTAAATTAAATTAAATTAAATTAAATTAAATTAAATTAAATTAAATTAAATTAAATTAAATTAAATTAAATTAAATTAAATTAAATTAAATTAAATTAAATTAAATTAAATTAAATTAAATTAAATTAAATTAAATTAAATTAAATTAAATTAAATTAAATTAAATTAAATTAAATTAAATTAAATTAAATTAAATTAAATTAAATTAAATTAAATTAATTAAATTAAATTAAATTAAATTAAATTAAATTAAATTAAATTAAATTAAATTAAATTAAATTAAATTAAATTAAATTAAATTAAATTAAATTAAATTAAATTAAATTAAATTAAATTAAATTAAATTAAATTAAATTAAATTAAATTAAATTAAATTAAATTAAATTAAATTAAATTAAATTAAATTAAATTAAATTAAATTAAATTAAATTAAATTAAATTAAATTAAATTAAATTAAATTAAATTAAATTAAATTAAATTAAATTAAATTAAATTAAATTAAATTAAATTAAATTAAATTAAATTAAATTAAATTAAATTAAATTAAATTAAATTAAATTAAATTAAATTAAATTAAATTAAATTAAATTAAATTAAATTAAATTAAATTAAATTAAATTAAATTAAATTAAATTAAATTAAATTAAATTAAATTAAATTAAATTAAATTAAATTAAATTAAATTAAATTAAATTAAATTAAATTAAATTAAATTAAATTAAATTAAATTAAATTAAATTAAATTAAATTAAATTAAATTAAATTAAATTAAATTAAATTAAATTAAATTAAATTAAATTAAATTAAATTAAATTAAATTAAATTAAATTAAATTAAATTAAATTAAATTAAATTAAATTAAATTAAATTAAATTAAATTAAATTAATTAAATTAAATTAAATTAAATTAAATTAAATTAAATTAAATTAAATTAAATTAAATTAAATTAAATTAAATTAAATTAAATTAAATTAAATTAAATTAAATTAAATTAAATTAAATTAAATTAAATTAAATTAAATTAAATTAAATTAAATTAAATTAAATTAAATTAAATTAAATTAAATTAAATTAAATTAAATTAAATTAAATTAAATTAAATTAAATTAAATTAAATTAAATTAAATTAAATTAAATTAAATTAAATTAAATTAAATTAAATTAAATTAAATTAAATTAAATTAAATTAAATTAAATTAAATTAAATTAAATTAAATTAAATTAAATTAAATTAAATTAAATTAAATTAAATTAAATTAAATTAAATTAAATTAAATTAAATTAAATTAAATTAAATTAAATTAAATTAAATTAAATTAAATTAAATTAAATTAAATTAAATTAAATTAAATTAAATTAAATTAAATTAAATTAAATTAAATTAAATTAAATTAAATTAAATTAAATTAAATTAAATTAAATTAAATTAAATTAAATTAAATTAAATTAAATTAAATTAAATTAAATTAAATTAAATTAAATTAAATTAAATTAAATTAAATTAAATTAAATTAAATTAAATTAAATTAAATTAAATTAAATTAAATTAAATTAAATTAAATTAAATTAAATTAAATTAAATTAAATTAAATTAAATTAAATTAAATTAAATTAAATTAAATTAAATTAAATTAAATTAAATTAAATTAAATTAAATTAAATTAAATTAAATTAAATTAAATTAAATTAAATTAAATTAAATTAAATTAAATTAAATTAAATTAAATTAAATTAAATTAAATTAAATTAAATTAAATTAAATTAAATTAAATTAAATTAAATTAAATTAAATTAAATTAAATTAAATTAAATTAAATTAAATTAAATTAAATTAAATTAAATTAAATTAAATTAAATTAAATTAAATTAAATTAAATTAAATTAAATTAAATTAAATTAAATTAAATTAAATTAAATTAAATTAAATTAAATTAAATTAAATTAAATTAAATTAAATTAAATTAAATTAAATTAAATTAAATTAAATTAAATTAAATTAAATTAAATTAAATTAAATTAAATTAAATTAAATTAAATTAAATTAAATTAAATTAAATTAAATTAAATTAAATTAAATTAAATTAAATTAAATTAAATTAAATTAAATTAAATTAAATTAAATTAAATTAAATTAAATTAAATTAAATTAAATTAAATTAAATTAAATTAAATTAAATTAAATTAAATTAAATTAAATTAAATTAAATTAAATTAAATTAAATTAAATTAAATTAAATTAAATTAAATTAAATTCAATTCAATTCAATTAAATTAAATTAAATTCAATTAAATTAAATTCAATTAAATTAAATTAAATTAAATTAAATTAAATTAAATTAAATTAAATTAAATTAAATTAAATTCAATTAAATTAAATTCAATTAAATTAAATTAAATTAAATTAAATTAAATTAAATTAAAGTAAATTAAATTAAATTAAATTAAATTAAATTAAATTAAATTAAATTAAATTAAATTAAATTAAATTAAATTAAATTAAATTAAATTAAATTAAATTAAATTAAATTAAATTAAATTAAATTAAATTAAATTAAATTAAATTAAATTAAATTAAATTAAATTAAATTAAATTAAATTAAATTAAATTAAATTAAATTAAATTAAATTAAATTAAATTAAATTAAATTAAATTAAATTAAATTAAATTAAATTAAATTAAATTAAATTAAATTAAATTAAATTAAATTAAATTAAATTAAATTAAATTAAATTAAATTAAATTAAATTAAATTAAATTAAATTAAATTAAATTAAATTAAATTAAATTAAATTAAATTAAATTAAATTAAATTAAATTAAATTAAATTAAATTAAATTAAATTAAATTAAATTAAATTAAATTAAATTAAATTAAATTAAATTAAATTAAATTAAATTAAATTAAATTAAATTAAATTAAATTAAATTAAATTAAATTAAATTAAATTAAATTAAATTAAATTAAATTAAATTAAATTAAATTAAATTAAATTAAATTAAATTAAATTAAATTAAATTAAATTAAATTAAATTAAATTAAATTAAATTAAATTAAATTAAATTAAATTAAATTAAATTAAATTAAATTAAATTAAATTAAATTAAATTAAATTAAATTAAATTAAATTAAATTAAATTAAATTAAATTAAATTAAATTAAATTAAATTAAATTAAATTAAATTAAATTAAATTAAATTAAATTAAATTAAATTAAATTAAATTAAATTAAATTAAATTAAATTAAATTAAATTAAATTAAATTAAATTAAATTAAATTAAATTAAATTAAATTAAATTAAATTAAATTAAATTAAATTAAATTAAATTAAATTAAATTAAATTAAATTAAATTAAATTAAATTAAATTAAATTAAATTAAATTAAATTAAATTAAATTAAATTAAATTAAATTAAATTAAATTAAATTAAATTAAATTAAATTAAATTAAATTAAATTAAATTAAATTAAATTAAATTAAATTAAATTAAATTAAATTAATTAAATTAAATTAAATTAAATTAAATTAAATTAAATTAAATTAAATTAAATTAAATTAAATTAAATTCAATTAAATTAAATTCAATTAAATTAAATTAAATTAAATTAAATTAAATTAAATTAAATTAAATTAAATTAAATTAAATTAAATTAAATTAAATTAAATTAAATTAAATTAAATTAAATTAAATTAAATTAAATTAAATTAAATTAAATTAAATTAAATTAAATTAAATTAAATTAAATTAAATTAAATTAAATTAAATTAAATTAAATTAAATTAAATTAAATTAAATTAAATTAAATTAAATTAAATTAAATTAAATTAAATTAAATTAAATTAAATTAAATTAAATTAAATTAAATTAAATTAAATTAAATTAAATTAAATTAAATTAAATTAAATTAAATTAAATTAAATTAAATTAAATTAAATTAAATTAAATTAAATTAAATTAAATTAAATTAAATTAAATTAAATTAAATTAAATTAAATTAAATTAAATTAAATTAAATTAAATTAAATTAAATTAAATTAAATTAAATTAAATTAAATTAAATTAAATTAAATTAAATTAAATTAAATTAAATTAAATTAAATTAAATTAAATTAAATTAAATTAAATTAAATTAAATTAAATTAAATTAAATTAAATTAAATTAAATTAAATTAAATTAAATTAAATTAAATTAAATTAAATTAAATTAAATTAAATTAAATTAAATTAAATTAAATTAAATTAAATTAAATTAAATTAAATTAAATTAAATTAAATTAAATTAAATTAAATTAAATTAAATTAAATTAAATTAAATTAAATTAAATTAAATTAAATTAAATTAAATTAAATTAAATTAAATTAAATTAAATTAAATTAAATTAAATTAAATTAAATTAAATTAAATTAAATTAAATTAAATTAAATTAAATTAAATTAAATTAAATTAAATTAAATTAAATTAAATTAAATTAAATTAAATTAAATTAAATTAAATTAAATTAAATTAAATTAAATTAAATTAAATTAAATTAAATTAAATTAAATTAAATTAAATTAAATTAAATTAAATTAAATTAAATTAAATTAAATTAAATTAAATTAAATTAAATTAAATTAAATTAAATTAAATTAAATTAAATTAAATTAAATTAAATTAAATTAAATTAAATTAAATTAAATTAAATTAAATTAAATTAAATTAAATTAAATTAAATTAAATTAAATTAAATTAAATTAAATTAAATTAAATTAAATTAAATTAAATTAAATTAAATTAAATTAAATTAAATTAAATTAAATTAAATTAAATTAAATTAAATTAAATTAAATTAAATTAAATTAAATTAAATTAAATTAAATTAAATTAAATTAAATTAAATTAAATTAAATTAAATTAAATTAAATTAAATTAAATTAAATTAAATTAAATTAAATTAAATTAAATTAAATTAAATTAAATTAAATTAAATTAAATTAAATTAAATTAAATTAAATTAAATTAAATTAAATTAAATTAAATTAAATTAAATTAAATTAAATTAAATTAAATTAAATTAAATTAAATTAAATTAAATTAAATTAAATTAAATTAAATTAAATTAAATTAAATTAAATTAAATTAAATTAAATTAAATTAAATTAAATTAAATTAAATTAAATTAAATTAAATTAAATTAAATTAAATTAAATTAAATTAAATTAAATTAAATTAAATTAAATTAAATTAAATTAAATTAAATTAAATTAAATTAAATTAAATTAAATTAAATTAAATTAAATTAAATTAAATTAAATTAAATTAAATTAAATTAAATTAAATTAAATTAAATTAAATTAAATTAAATTAAATTAAATTAAATTAAATTAAATTAAATTAAATTAAATTAAATTAAATTAAATTAAATTAAATTAAATTAAATTAAATTAAATTAAATTAAATTAAATTAAATTAAATTAAATTAAATTAAATTAAATTAAATTAAATTAAATTAAATTAAATTAAATTAAATTAAATTAAATTAAATTAAATTAAATTAAATTAAATTAAATTAAATTAAATTAAATTAAATTAAATTAAATTAAATTAAATTAAATTAAATTAAATTAAATTAAATTAAATTAAATTAAATTAAATTAAATTAAATTAAATTAAATTAAATTAAATTAAATTAAATTAAATTAAATTAAATTAAATTAAATTAAATTAAATTAAATTAAATTAAATTAAATTAAATTAAATTAAATTAAATTAAATTAAATTAAATTAAATTAAATTAAATTAAATTAAATTAAATTAAATTAAATTAAATTAAATTAAATTAAATTAAATTAAATTAAATTAAATTAAATTAAATTAAATTAAATTAAATTAAATTAAATTAAATTAAATTAAATTAAATTAAATTAAATTAAATTAAATTAAATTAAATTAAATTAAATTAAATTAAATTAAATTAAATTAAATTAAATTAAATTAAATTAAATTAAATTAAATTAAATTAAATTAAATTAAATTAAATTAAATTAAATTAAATTAAATTAAATTAAATTAAATTAAATTAAATTAAATTAAATTAAATTAAATTAAATTAAATTAAATTAAATTAAATTAAATTAAATTAAATTAAATTAAATTAAATTAAATTAAATTAAATTAAATTAAATTAAATTAAATTAAATTAAATTAAATTAAATTAAATTAAATTAAATTAAATTAAATTAAATTAAATTAAATTAAATTAAATTAAATTAAATTAAATTAAATTAAATTAAATTAAATTAAATTAAATTAAATTAAATTAAATTAAATTAAATTAAATTAAATTAAATTAAATTAAATTAAATTAAATTAAATTAAATTAAATTAAATTAAATTAAATTAAATTAAATTAAATTAAATTAAATTAAATTAAATTAAATTAAATTAAATTAAATTAAATTAAATTAAATTAAATTAAATTAAATTAAATTAAATTAAATTAAATTAAATTAAATTAAATTAAATTAAATTAAATTAAATTAAATTAAATTAAATTAAATTAAATTAAATTAAATTAAATTAAATTAAATTAAATTAAATTAAATTAAATTAAATTAAATTAAATTAAATTAAATTAAATTAAATTAAATTAAATTAAATTAAATTAAATTAAATTAAATTAAATTAAATTAAATTAAATTAAATTAAATTAAATTAAATTAAATTAAATTAAATTAAATTAAATTAAATTAAATTAAATTAAATTAAATTAAATTAAATTAAATTAAATTAAATTAAATTAAATTAAATTAAATTAAATTAAATTAAATTAAATTAAATTAAATTAAATTAAATTAAATTAAATTAAATTAAATTAAATTAAATTAAATTAAATTAAATTAAATTAAATTAAATTAAATTAAATTAAATTAAATTAAATTAAATTAAATTAAATTAAATTAAATTAAAAAATAAAATAAAATCAGGTCGAGTCAAAAGTCCAATACAATCCAATCCAATCCAATCCAATCCAATCCGATTCAATTAAATCAAAAACGCAAATTGCAAAGCAAAGTAAAAATTTTAGAACTAAACATTCGATATTTGAAATTGTAAGTTAAGTTAAAACTTGCAAGTCAAATGATAGTGTATATTAAAAATTAACGAGTTTAATTTACGAAATCTCAAATTTTAAATGCAAAAGCTAAGTTTGAAAAATTCCAACATTTTATAAAAAATTAGCAATTGAAAATTTCAAAAAAAATTAGTTAAAAAATAAAATTAACTATAAAAAATTAACAAAAATAGAGCAACAAACAATTATCAATAAATTTAAGAAATTAGAATTAGCTAAAAATCAAAACTAAAAGCAAATTACAGAGAATATAAACAAAAATACATAAAATATTTGAATACAATATTTGAACGAATAAGTTTCGTAGGGTGTTGGAAATATCACACGAAATCGTATATAATGCCGAAAATTGCTTTTCAATGTTTCGGTGACAAAAACTTACAAAAGTGCTTGCAATAGAGGATTTACTGCAGATGCCAGTGCATATGTCGGCAGTTATTTGGTATCCTGTACGAGCGCCGCGGCACCACGCCAGCACCACCAGCAATGGCCCGGCTATTCGCGAATACCTACGCTTTCGATTGTTATTGTTGTTGAAACTAAATTCCGCGCCCGGTTTTATGAATTTTTTTCGTAGCGCGCACCGAAGAAGGCGGCAAACTTCACCAAATGAAAATATGAACTTTTCTCTTTATTGTTTGGCACGGCACGGCGCGGCGTATGCAAAAAACAAAAACACACAAATTGTACAAAAACAACAAAGCGGGGGGAAAAAGCATGAAAAAAGCAGCAGGAAAAATACTAACAATATTTGGCGTTGTGCTTCATGGAGCACGAATGTTTCCAGGTGCAAATTTGGAGCGCATCCAAGTTATGAAGTTTACCCGAGAATATTTTGTAATATGTAGTTTTGTTGTTGCGAAAAAAGCGCAAACTTTGCCCCACTCAAACTGAGAAAAGAAAATGCAACACTGGGTGGCGCCGATGTTTAAAAATAAATATGCGTGTGTGTGTGTGCACAGAAATGAAGGAAAATTCTGCTATCGACAGAAGATTTCGTCATGGTCCTATTTTGGGCATACAGGGGTGAAGGAGAGAGAGTACGTGCATAAAGTAAACAAACTTATGGCATCCCATTAAGAAGCATAAAAGACGGAGCAGCACACACTCCGCTGTGCAATTCACAAAACAATGAGCTCCAGAAGTACGGGCTTGCGTTGCCTTCGATGTGCCCCGTCCAAAGGCTTCTTCACTCCCCACTCCACTTTCGACTCCGTCGAACTGCTATTAATTACGCATTTCGCTTGTGTCGCTGCTGCCATCGTCTGCATGCGCCTCGCCCCGTTCTAAAGTGTGTCAACATGTCATGCGATATTTTAATGACTTCTGACAAGACCGACAAATTATGATGGCGAACGAATGAACGCAAACTGGAGCGTCAACGTCTTCAGCTGTGACATACTCGTAAGATGGAAATTCACAAAACGCTGCCGTGAGGAACAATGCCGACGAAAGGACGACTGAAAGCGAGCGACGGCAAGCACAGACAATCGTAAACACACTCACACACTGACCGATAAAGCCAGCAGGGCGTGTTCGCATTCAGCCGAAAAGTAGGCAACTCTCCACTAGGCCAACATTCGACTGCTGCAGTACGAATCGTCAGTGCTGTCGTGCTATTTTTTCGCTCGCCGACTACTCTGCAGCCGTTTTCCTTTGTGCTGTCTCTCGTTGCCACAAATTATATCTTGGGGGTTAACCGACCTAATTGCCAGATTACCCTGAAACCCTTTTTGCGCCATTCAGCAACAAAAACAATGCGAGCGTAGTGGAAATTCGGAAGTGCTGGCTGTGTTGTTTTGAGGTCAATGCTTTCTGCATTCCAGCTCTGGACTTAGCAATATGTACGACATGAAGCTTGAGGCACAACCTTGCGGAAGTTTCTTGCGCGCCCAAACATTTGCGCAATATGCTGCCGTTCAGTACAGCAAGTAACTGTTTGTGTGTGCCGTTATGTGTCTCTGATTCTGTAATGAAAGCTCCATTTATTTAAATAGCGGTCGACTGAGTTCACATCTGCTGAATAACGGTCCAAGGGTGTCCCCCCGCCCCACAAGTGGCTTCAGGCATGGAGGGAAGTGTTTCGGTATGGGTCAGTAGCAAAAAAAGATTTTATAATCGGTAACGGTTGGGCATCTGTCAAATGTAACCGATTCTTTTCGAGAACCAAAGTCTTGAAAAATTTTCGTTGTTTTTTGTTTTCAATTTAAAATTTTAAAAGCATTTTTACATTAACGTGCGCATTTTTCCATGATGTTAACTCTTGATTTGGTATCGAATGTCCTGGTATCTTTAACGAATTAACTAAACCGTAAAACTCTAAACACTCAAAGTAAATTGAAGTTGTCACGCATTTAACCCTTAAAGAAGATATAATAAATATATAAAATACTTAAATATATATAAAAAAACTACATATCTGTCATCTGAAATTGTCATTGAATTCTCGCATTTAAGTAATTTTGAAGTTCCTTTTTTGGTTGTTCATTTCAATAAATGTATTGAAAATATTTTATTACCATGAGGCCGATGGATAGGCACTGGTTTAGGGATTAGCCACGACATAAGTATGTAGGATCGGTCAAGCACAAACAACGAAATTAAACTAAGAAAAATCAATATTTTGAGCAATTTGCCATGGAACAGTTTTTAGTATAGCAAAATTAGATTGATGACATACATACATATGTATGTTACATATGCTAATGTGAACGTTATGAATTGGATCTTCAACCAAATATCTTACACGATGCGTCCGGAGGAATGATTCTAAAATATTGTAGCACCCAAGAGCTCGAAGAACAACAGTGCCGCAGGGGTTTTACATCAATCTAGGTTCTTATAACGAAAGAATTAGACACTCAACTGCTGGTTAGATCATTCATAATGGCATTTAAGTAACATTCAGATTTTTGTTGGTGAAATACAGCTCCAGAAGAAAACCGCTACTTTAATAGCTAACAGGACACGAAAAATACACCTAAAAATAAAAGTATTTTCTAGACTAACTTTGGGCCACGGAATACGAAACTGAAAATCAAAAAATTTTTTTAAGAAGCGTTTTCGAAAAATCTTCGAAAAACCAGTTCTTTCCCTGTTGTTTCAGTTATGAGCATATATCTCGTAAACGAATCATCCGACTAACACAAGCTGTCCGTCGATCAGAAGATAATACCTTAACCTTTCGAACTGCGATATACAGATTGTCCAAATCAGATGAGATTTGGGGAAGTTACTGACGGTGAAAATTGTAAAAAAGTGAATTTTTCGACCAATTTAAAAATCATGTTTTCGAATATTTTTTATAGATAAAATAAAATATCTCCTCTGGTTTTAAAATCTAAGATAAAAGATATATTATTTGAACAAATATTAAGCCCAACATCAACAGAATTAAAATAAAAATGACAAAGTTATTATGCACTGAGTGAAAACACCAGCTTTACATTTATTACACCGTGCGAAACAATTTTTTTTTTGCCGAGACCCATCCAAATGTTGATATAGACGTCAAACTAGAGGTCATTTATAGTATCCTGGCATAGTCAGTTTTTTATTTTCTGACCCAAAAACCTTCTTAAAGGACTTCAAAATTTTAAGGACATACATATAATATACATACATTTAAAATATTTTGTGTAATATTTGCGGTTGTGCAATAATGAAGATATGGGTATCAAATGAAAGAGCAAAATTGTCTCCTTTTAACTAAATTTTCTATTTTGAACTTTCAGGACCAAAATATGTCGGGTATGGAAAACATACATGTTTTGGAGCGCAACAACAACACCACTAAGCAGTGCCAGTTAGAACTAACGGAGTTATGTCGCAACCCACACATCATCCTAGAGGACGACACACAACAGGACTACTAACGATACCAATCTCACTAGACACTATGCTCTCAAGCAGAAGGAATAAGAAGAAAAAAATTCCGAAAAATGCGTCGATTGAGGGAGCGATTCGTAGCCCAATTCGATCAGTTTTCTCATTGCTTTCATTGAAGCGTTGCTTTTTTTCAAATGTGGCCGGTTTCTCTTCATTTCATGCTTCAATCGATCCCATAACCTCTGTATTTCATAATTAAAAAACTAAATATAATAAAACAACTTAACGCATAAAGCGTTAGAGAACAAAACTATCGCTGTTGTCTACTAAATAATCAGAAAAAGTACGAACACTTTATGGCACCGAAAATATTTCATACGATTTCCGAACTCTAAAATAATACGGCGCACTACAATCAATCGTAAACGCAACTTTTCGGAGAATTGCATAAGTGGAATCGGCCAAGAGCGAACTACTCAAGCAAAACTTAAGAATCAAGCACGCTTTTTACACATGGAAGCATTTCACGATTCGTTTGGGTGTGTTCAAGAACCGCTTCTACTTTTCTGCCTGCGTCTGTCGCCGCAGCACTTGCAGTTCATTTATCATTTGCCACTGACAGCTGACGTCCCGATTACGAGTATTGGTATTGAGTTCCCTCATTTCGTGTCCATTCCACCGGCCGCCAAAGTTACAACACACCTAAAACTTTAACATTAATACTCGTCCGTCGTCGCTGTGGCTGTTGCTTCCTACAGCCACTGCCGCCTCAGTCTGCCACACAGCGGCGCTCGCATTATGCGCATAATGTATGCGGCCATTTTTTAATACGCTCACTCATAATTATGCTCAACTACTCATGCAGCTGCAACACCACCACTGCCGCCGTCGCCACCACTCATCATCATCATCCGCATCAGCCACATGCACAGCCGCGACCACATTCACTGCCCCATCCACATCCACATCCACATCCGTTTCCGCCGCCACAGCACTAGTTGATAGCCATCCGCCAGTAGCCGGTAGCTGGCGACTGCAAGCTGCGCTCCGAGCCAGCTCCATAAACGTGGCCGGCTTCTGCTGTGCATTCGCAGCTACGTGCTGGATTTTTACTACTGCAAAATATGGCAATCATTTTTCCTTAAAGTCATTCCAAAGAATGGCCAACATTTTCAATTACAACGGAATGTTGGCAAAATTTATTATGCCCGGCCATACCCTCGAACATGGCCTGCGCTAACGCCACCACAGCCGCCGCGACCACCAGCAGCTTGAGCCGCAACTTCGGGAGCAGCCACAACAGCTGCCGAACGCCCGCCCGTGCTGCAGCCTCCCGCTTAAGCCGTTCAGTCCGCTTCGCTGCCATCCTAGCAAATTCATCTAATATTCATGAGAAAATTATATTTCCTTGAAAATTTTGTAGTAATTTTTCATGCTTTTATTTTATTTGTATTTCGTATTTTCTCGCTCGGTGCGAGCTTTGCTCATGCTTCTGATGTTTTTGTCTTTACTTTTCACATTTTTATTGTTGTTGACTTCTCCTCTGGCTGCTGTTATTGTTTCTGCGGTTCGGTATTGTTTTTGTTATTTTGACTAAATACTTTTTCCTTACCCGAACGTCTGCTCAACTGCTCATTGTCCCACACGATTTCGCACAGAGTCCAGGCGATCCGCCGGATTGTTGGTGGCTCCGAATTTTATGTTATTAAAGCGTGTTGAAGCTTCTGCTCTTCCTCCACGCTCTTCCCTTGCGCATCGGAGCGTAGCCGAAATTGGCATCAACATTGTACTGCTAAGCTTAGGCGTAACCAATGGGAGAAATAGGCGAGTTAGAGTTTCCTCGCCCTAAACATTTGTTATTCTTTTGAAATCTACTGCTTTCCTATTCTCAACTTGGGTACAACTTTTGAAAATGTTTACAGAATGTGCCCTTTGCACTAATGTTAACAATAAATATGATGGCAAAGCCACTTATAAAAAAGTCTTTAAGGTTAAAATACGTTAATCGTTTTCTCAGTGAAGGTTAAACATTTCTTTCTGCATTGTAAACCGCACTTCCTATAGAGTTATCAGTCACAGAAATCTCAGTGGCCGGGATAAAAAAGCTTTTATGACTATGTTATTTGGCTACTTTCTCATTTGAAATTGCTATTAGTTTTATTATAACTACATATATTTGGACAATAAGGTTAGGTAGAGATGAGTGTGGGCGACACAGACCGCACATCTACTCGGAGGTCGAAGTGTCCCATTGTGAGTAATTTATTATTTTCCTCTGGAACTAGCCTATAGTTTTAATCCGAGGCAAATCAGTTCGATCGCTTAATGAAGGAGAGCAGATCCGAGATCAAAACTCACTGGACGAGAGGCGCCATTTAAGCATAGACCCAATAGAAAGGAAGCACAGAGTTATCCACTTCGGTAATGAGCAAGGCACCTTATTTGCCATTTTCAATGCCTGGAAGTGAGGTACGGTAATTCTGAACTACCTTCGATTTCACTGCAATGGAAAATTTGACAAAATCGATCATTTGACATAGCCGTCCATCAAACAATGGCTTCGCGTCCAGTGGACGATGTTCAGTTGCAATCCCCACTTTTCCGAAAGCCGTTTTACAAATATAGAAGACATTCATGATCTTTTTCCGTCCCAATCTCCACGTTTCACTTCTAAAAGAGCCTAGAATCCGGTATTGTGTCGAATTTCCGAGCGTTTTCCTTTTCTTAATTCCCCCCCTGTTTTGGTGGTAGTATTTTGCTTACACAAATTAAATTAAAAAGGGGAATCACGAAATTGGCAATGTTTGGCAGTCAGTTTCGATTTGAAAGTAAAGTATTAAAATGTCGAATATACGTAAAAAGAAATTTTTTTACTTTGGACGTTAAAATTAAAATCTTAAAAAGCTTGATGAAATAGTTCAGTTGAATCGCAAATATGCAAATTTTAAGTGACTAATAAAAAGAGATTTGTATGCGAATAAAACTTTTTACATTATTTAATGTGAAGAACAATAAAAGAATTACATTCACATTCAAGTTATTAGATGTCGTTTCAATAGTTTTTGGACTTTTTACATGAATTAAAAAAGTCCAGAAATTCGAACATTTCGGAAATGCGAACACAAAGTGGTTAAAATTTTTGAACGTCTACTGTATCCAAATAACTAAATAAATTCAAATATAAAATATTTTTATATATAGGTATAAAATATATAAAATATTTAATATAAAATTTATACAATCGAATTTTTTCTCGAAATAATCCATTATTAAGTTATAGTAAGTTTGCTACCGTATTATAGTTTGCGGAATTTCCATTATAATGAAATATGAAACATTTGAGATTTTTTTGTATTGCTTCCCAAAATCGTACTAACAGATGCCAAAAAGCGTGGTGAAACCAAAATTTCCATAGTACTGAATTTTTGAATTTAGACATATCCAATGAATTTGACATCCATGTGTTGATTTTATATGGTAGTTCCTCCTCAGAAAACATATGCGAGCAGAAAAAAATACAACAATCAACGTATTTCGGCAACCGTGATTATAAAATGTCCGACACGTAACTCCTTTTTGGTAAACCGTTTTAGTAATTGGTGTTGCCAAATCATTTTTCCCACATTTTTCGGAAAAATTCTTAATATTATATATTGGGTCTCAAGCGTAGTGGCGAAGCAGATTTAAAAAATTTATGAAAAGCGGAGTATATTCGCTACGATCTTACGAAAGTCCGAACCGTGCCCGAGTTACTCCGCCGAAGGCTTACAGAAAAACCGCGAAATCTAAACAAAGAATATGAGTACACTTTTCATTTTCGAAATATTATGATCATTCAAATATTTGTATTTCTAATTCAATATGATCTACCTCAATCTTTTTAACTATACCAGACGTTTGAAAATGAGGAAGCTTTTGAAATAAGCGAAACAGTACTTCAGCAACTAATTTACTGAAAACTAAGAAGTGTTACCTCGGGAAGAATGCTATTATGCAAATCATAAGATTTTGTCCGTGGTTATGTTTGAAGGTACGTATCCTAATACGTTTGTTTAACATTTGAATATAAAATAATTTACTTTTTTTACGTTTACGTTTTTTGATAAATCAAAACTGTCTGGAAAAGATGTTAACTTTACGTACCTATGGCTTAAAAATGTAACACTATATTTATAATTGATGAATTAGGCATTGCAAAACACACGGCCGATGGGTGGTCCAACTTCTGTAAAGAAGTGGCTTACGATGGAATGATTGTGTTCAAAAAAAAATAGAGACTGTTGGCCAAATTGTAGAGGTCGATGGAAGCAAGTTTGGGAGACGAGAGACAGGGAGACAAGTCCTTGTCGAAGATATTCTTGACGACCTCTTTCTTTTTGACTCCGCGGCTGATGCTCTTGAAAATACGACGGTGAAAGTCCAAATGAATAATGTTTTCACAATTTTCTTTCAGTTGCAAATGGGACATTTGATTATACTCACTACAGTTTTAAGCGCGTACAAGAATAAGAAGGCAAATCGGTTTCAAACATCGATTCAAAAGTATAAACCAACAAGATTTCTTAACATTTATAGCCCATGGAATCAATGGAAAAACATGCACAACAAACATGAAGATCGGTGAAATGTTGTCGTTTAAGGACACCTGGTTAACCTCAAAATTGCTCCAAAAATCGGTTTCGATCCATGAGTTAAACCATTTCTTCATATCGTTCACAATTAATGGCAAAAACCGTGAGAGTTTTACCGCAACGTGAAGTTCTCAATTAGTCTGACACTAGGTGGCAGATGGCGCTCAAACAAATATGAAAAGCCAGCCACGTCCATGCGAAATGTATCAAACACGCATTCGGTTTACTCTTTTCCAAAACATTTTGGCAACACTATTTTGCATAGCACTCTCATAAACTTTGGCCTTGTGCATACGTAACTTTAGACTCTTAAGTTGTGTACAAGTTAGCACCAGATACGATGACCAGCGGCCCAGACAGCACAACACCAAAATACTGACATCTCAACACTGGGGACGATGACCAGCGGCCCAGCCAGCACAACACCAAAATGCTGACACCTCAACACTGGGGACGATGACCAGCGGCCCAGCCAGCACAAAACCAAAATGCTGACACTACCAACACGCGCTGTATGGCAAGTCAACGACCACCATCGAGTGGAGAAGCCGTGTCAGCCAAAATAGATATGAGACAGCAAAACGCAGGTGGATCAATAGGTTACATTCTAGCTTAAGAACACTCTTGTGATTAGTTGAAAAATATCAATAAAACTGAACGGACACAGTCCGAACCAAAAAATCATTTTTTTTAATACGATAAACAAAAGTTTATCTAACTTACACAAGCGCCGAATTATTAAAAAACAAAAAACAATCTGAAACTGACAGCCGGAGTTTAACTTTATTTTTTCCTTAAACTTTTAATGAATTGCAACAAACTTGAAAAGTTGCAAGTATGTTGCATTCCGTATCCTTCTTTACATTTCTGTCGGTGTTTATTTGAAGGATGTTCAGTCCGTTTTAAGGGCTGCAATTGTGAACATTAATTGCTGCGCTGTGGCTCCCTCCTCCCCACCGGCCAGTACTTAACCAGCACTTTAGCATAAGTGCTGTTACTTGTCTATCCTCCTCATTGTTGCATTTCTGTTTTCCATTATTAATAATTGTTTGCTCTTCTTCCAAGAAACGACTTTTTTTTAATTACAACAAAATTCATAGTTGGCCAGCTAGAAGAGATCAGAACGATTCAGTAAATGAAGTCGACACGAAGACGAGCCGCAACCGTAAGTGGCGAGTAATAGAAAAGCCAAAAAAGGGACTGAGTTGTAGTTCGGAAGGGGGCTGACCGAGCCCTTGGGGCGCCACAAATGACGTATGCCGGCACTGTGCGCCTTGTGAGCTGAATGGAATGGAATCGAGTTCAGTTGAGTGAAATTCTTGAAGTAATGCGTCAGAAGAGATGATTGAAAGCTTTGTTGTCTTGCAGTGACGGACAAGTGTTTGTTACGTGTGGATGTTATGCCTTTTCTGTTTCACCGATTATGTTTTCCGCAACTTAACGCCGTTTAGGGAAAAGTTCATTATGTTTACTATTTTCGTTACTGCACATGACAAATGGCACAAATTGCAGCTAAACGAGCCAGCAAAGCGATTTTTCATTTTGTTTTTTTTTTGTTCCATTTACAACAAGGTTGTATTTTGTTGCAATGTTTTCATTGAATATATCCAATATACAAATCTACGGAACCCAAAAGCCAAATCCCGGGATTCAACGAAATTGAAGCAACGAACACCGAACCTTAAATGTAACTACCAGCCAGCAAAGGTCGCCCATGGCGCTTGCCACGCGTATCCAGCCGATTGGCGGTCGAAAACCCCAATCGACCATCACAAAAAGTCACGATTACGTGGGGAATCGTAAATAAAAGTTAGCTCTGAGTGAGAACACTGCTGCCACAATTGTCGCCATCACATGGCGACATGGCTCGAAGCCATCTAAACCATTTCTAAGTGCTACACTACAAACCTGTGGGCCAGTCGAAAACTGCTCCGCCGTGTGCTGGAAATTGGCGCAATTAAAATACCGCATCGGTCACAAACAGTATGCGGCATGTGGCATTCGGTCCGCACTTGTACGCCACGTACACCTGTGTCCACGATTTCGACCTTAAAATATTGCAGAGTAGTAGTGCAGTCGTTTTGCTACAACTACGAACAAAATTTGTTTATCAAAGGCCAAAAGTTAATGTTCTCTGCCTGCTCTCTCTATAAACACAACAACGAACTCTAGATCTGATATACGAGTATCACTTTGCAAGTCCATTTTGCCACGCACCAAGTGTAAACTTATACACACACACAATTTTCATGAATATGAAAAATTGTGCTCGCTACGCTTTTATGTTGCTTGCGAAACATTAAATATTGATTTATGTGCGGCACACTATGTATATGAAAGGTAGTATAAAAATTATATATTAATTTTAGTGCTACATAACGATTCACACACCCAGTGGGTACAGCTAAGTCGAAAATCGGTTAAAAATTTGCGGTTAGGTTAGGTTAGGTTATGGTGGCTGCCTCTATAAGAGACACACTCGGAGGCCCGAAAGGCCCATTGTGATACCACATATATTTCACCCGTTTTGAAATGTGTATGCAACACTGTTTTTTCCAACATGTGTTACAGCACACATTTCAAGCGGATGGGGAAAGGGAGGGGAGGGGACCTACAGTTTAACGCCGAATCCGAACGGCGATTGGCAGTTTTTCTTTCACACTTGGAGGTTTTGCCTGCCAAGAGCGCACTTGTGCGATTCTTGTAATTCTCATATCCTTCATATGGATAGCGATAGAAGTAGATGAGCGTTTTTTCCAGCCCGAGCCAGGAATCGAACCTGGGGCGCTCGGTCTGAGAAGCCAGCGCGCTACCCGCTGGGCTATCGAGGCCGGCAAAAAAAAAAATTTGCGGTTCATTCTGCGCTTTTTCCACACCGATAATACAGATTTACACGTTCGAGTTAACCTGTTGCCGGAGAAAATAGACACTTTTTTCAATGTTTTTCTGTGCGTTACATTCAAACCCGTTCTAATATCCTTATCAAAACCGTTGTAATATCCTTACTTCAGTATTTAATTTCTTCCTTATTGACTTATACAATTGAAACAACTTTGAAGATTTGTTTCTGGAGTATGTTAATAAAAAATCGATCCATGGAAAACTGTCCACCTAGTTTGCACTGGGCACACGCTCCGAGGCGCAAAGCCATCAACAATTGGTCCTTTGAAGTTTGTTTTCACTCTAAGACCAACTAGATACTAATTTTATGACCCGAAAACATTGTTGAAGCCAAAAGAAATCGATTTTCTCAAAATCCTAATAGTAAAAGAGACCAATTGGCCTAATTACCACGTGTGCCGTTTTTAACCATAGTGTGTGTGTGGTTAAAAAAGAACACTCTTACTCATGTGATGGGGTACCCCAGTACAAATTGTATGAAAATGTCTCACTTTTTGTTCGCACTGTAAGACATTTTACCGTTTTCGCTAAATTTTAAAGCTGTCTTTCGACAGGTTCAAAACATTTTTACGTTTTATAGGTTTCGATAATGATGCTAGCCGACGTTTATGAGCCCAAACAAATAAAGCGGCTGCCATTTTTTGTTGATAAAATTGTTTTATTACAAATTATTTGCTTTAGAAAGTTTTACTTACAAGAAATATCTAAGAAATCCATGCAACTCCATAAAAAATGTGTTGGGTTACCCGAGTGCCCCAGTAACTAAATGGAATCAAACATTCGAAAATAAAGACATAATATCATTTTGGGAGTTGTCATGAAATTTCATTTCATTTCAATTTCATTTTCTAGGTTATCCGCAAGTATATAAAATTTCAGTATCAAAGTGGGCTGGGGTACCCGGGTACCCCAGCACACACGTAAAGGTTAAAGTACTAAGCACTTCTTAACAAAATTTTAAACTCAAAAATCAAAAAAGCATAAATAAATACGTTCTAAAAATGTGAAAGATGACAAACATTTAGACATTGTTTTAAGGCCCACGAAATAGCGCTATTTAAATTAAATATTTTCTCTATTGCCAACTAAGTAAATTTCTCTCCGAAAATTTTGAGCAAGACGAACAAGGAAGGTGGATTCACCAAGATTTATTGAACTTCGAAAGACGCCACCAAGAATTTTTGGTCCAGGGTTTGAGGAGTTGCTATTGACGACGTGCGGACTGAGTGGATTAATGGATGAATTTTCTGTCTCGTTCAATGTCTTTTACTCCTATAAAAGATGATCCAATGGTGAGAGATGGTAATAATTCATTAAAACAAATCATATCATTACTTCGAAAACTTTGGTTCAAAACCCCAAATACTACTGTGTCCAAAAAATAAGGTGACATTGTATTTATTTTGAAAATTCTTTATTTATTCTTCCAAATCAATTTCATCCCCTTCAAAGTAATCCTCTCCCGATGCAATGCACTTATGCCAACGGATTTTCGAATCTTCGAAACACTGATTGTAGTCACTTTCCGGGATGGCCTTCAGTTCCGTCTTCGCTGCGGCTTGAATCTACTCTATCGTATCAAAACGGTGTCCCCGGAGCGGTCTTTTGAGTTTGCTGAACATCCAGAAGTCGCACGGCGCCAGATCAGGTGAATACGGTGGTTGCGGAACGATATGGGTTGAGTTTTTGGCGAAATGATCACGAATTACGAGTATGGGATGGTGCATTATCGTGATGTAAAAACCAAAAATTGTCTTTCCACAATTCCGGCCTTTTTAGTCGGATAGCGTTACGCAAACGACGCATAACGTTCAAATAATATTCCTTGTTGACTGTTGACTAAAAAAAAAAAATAATTCTCCAAATCCTTCGACGCGCGCAGTTTAAATTCAAATGTCACCTTATTTTTCGGACACAGTAGTACAAAAACTTATAGTACATAATATGGTTTCAAATGGTATTTGGCTCAAAAGTTGTACGAAACCCCCCCTCCCCCCCCAATTAATCGTTTTTATAAACTGGGCTTTCAAGTGTTCCCCAGACGTATTACACGTAAGACTGACCCCCATTTAATTTCCCTTCCGAATGTTTTCTCTATACATATCTACCTACCCTCTATCTACAACTCTTAAGGTGGCTGCCATACAAAACTAGTTTTTTCAATGGAATTGGCACCAACTTGTAAATGCAGTAACTAAGAGCGGAAACATCGTTTGTTGTAAACTTGCAATAAATATGTACAAAAGCGATGCTATTGCCTGCGATCAGCACAAATAGCTTAAACACAACATTGTCAATTTCGCCACCTCGATAGTTTCTGATGCATTCTTTCGCTTTACACTTTCATTGTTGCACAAGTTGTTAAAACCCAATCAATCTTTGCAATTGTAGTGAGCCCTGAACATCGTTTGTTGTAAACTTGCAATAAATATGTACAAAAGCGATGCTATTGCCTGCGATCAGCACAAATAGCTTAAACACAACATTGTCAATTTCGCCACCTCGATAGTTTCTGATGCATTCTTTCGCTTTACACTTTCATTGTTGCACAAGTTGTTAAAACCCAATCAATCTTTGCAATTGTAGTGAGCCCTGAACCTCCTTCTTCGAGGCACTCATTTTATCACGTCTATAAGTATATACAAACATCGATAGTACAAGTCACGACACACCCGCCACCAGCCGCCGGTCGGGCGCTAGCCGTGTCCGACCTAATCTCGTATTTGGGCACTATTACAGCCTGACGCAGGTAAATTGCCGTTTGCGCCCAGCGCGTACAAAACCGGCAGCTTCTTTCGAATTCAGCCTCTTCCAGTGCTGCCGCTCTTTCAATGCCACACACCTGTGTAACTGTGCGGCAAAAGCCGCAATCCTCGGCGCATTCATCGAGCGGGATTTTCGCCTCGTTGTGTCAATTACGAGGAGTGATTGATGCCCCATCACTCATACGAACACGGCAGTTCGAAGGGAACCCAAAGCAGCTGATGATTCAAGCAGGTGACGGCTCAATGCGAGCAGCCGGCGGATCAACGGACGCCTGGGTGGATGGTTGAATGAATGGATGAATGGTCGGGTGGTTCTGTCGCTCCGCTGCTTCTAGTGGTTGTTGTCGCACTGCCGCTGCTGGGAGCGAATGCACGAACGAACCCCAAAATTTGTGCGAACGTCCACAATGACACCTGATTGAGATTGTCATGTTGAAAGGCTTTCATATTTACTGGCACACACACCGGCGCTCTGGTGTGCAGAAATGAGCATATGGCAGCTCCAAAATGTGCAGTCGGATAGTAAGCAAAGTGAAATGAGCGTGAGGGACGCAAAGGCCCGGGGGGTGCTTGACAAGTGGCTCGCTCGCGGGTTTTAAATATACTCGGCGAAAAATCACTTCCAGCTGTTTGAATCCCAATTGCACATATTCGAAATTTCGTCAAAGAAACACAGCACTTAAATTCGAACGCATATAGTAAAATTCAACAATTCAACTAGCCGGGCGGCAGCACTTTGTGTGGGCTCCACCAGCACCGCTGTTCGCCTCATTAGCATGTGTCAAAATATTATTGCGACGATATCGGGTCAGGCAAACAGAGCAGCGGCTGAAAAGTTGCTTTGTGCTGTGCGTATTGTTGGCATTGTTGTAGCCATTGGTGCCATATGTTTTGGTTCTGTGGGTACTGTACAAGCTGCTTGCCGCTAACGCATGCAAATAGCAAGTCAGGTCCGACGCAGCCCCAAAGCAAAAACCATATGTCGCAAACTCACGTGATGTCGAAATGCCACATTAGCATTGGCTGCCTGCACACACGCACACACACACACACACACCACTTATGCGAGACAACTGTGCGCCATTTACCATTTGGAATAAATTTCGTATGAACGCAGATTTTACACACACACACGCACACAATTCAGCACGCAAAATTGGCGAGCCGCCAACGTTACGGGCAGTTTTCCGTGCTCGATTCTCTGTAAAAAAGGATTTGCGGTGACATCATTGTTCGTGCTCGCGCACACAAGGACGCAGTCAAACATGCATGCGCATATATCCTGTCAATAAAGTATCGGTAATCGATAAGTAAAAAGTTCCACGCTAATGATTTGTTCATTTTTTTCTGGTAGCACTGTACTTAATTACTTTAGCCAAACATAAATTTATGAACCCTTCGCTAGTTTGTCAAGAGCAGCTAAATGGTAAACATGAGAAAAAAAGGAAGAGATCGTCAAAGACTTTTAATCCGCTGAAATCAACCAAACAGTTAATTGAATAATCGTAATTACATTGACATCGCCGCGAGGCTTGTTCCAAAAAATAATAATTTGCTACAAAAGCAGCACCGTAAGCAGTTCTGTTCAGCCGTGCTGGATCGCTACAATTCTTATCCCACACTTGTGAAACGCATCACAACCAGTAATGTGATTTGGGTCGTCCACAAGTTTGACATGCAAGCAATAAAAGTAGTGGCCGACCGAATATTCGGTTTCGGTTCGGCCCAAATAAGTAGTTTCGGTTTCAGTTTCGGCCAAAACATGCCCGAAAAAAAGGCCGAAACCGAAACTTTCTAGAATATTTTTGACATTTTATTGTGTTGCGAGTGAACAGCTATTTAGTGCAGCCGAGCAGATATATAGTGAAAGGAGGAGTAATTTAGATGCCACCAATGTAAATAAACTTCTTTTTTTAGCATATAATATTAAATTATATAATTTTGAATAATGAATTGTTTTTATTAATAAGTATTTATTTATTTATGTTATGTTTGTTCTTTATTTACTTAACGTAAAATTCGTTTGTTGAAAAATATGCTTGATATGGTGATTTTTATTTCAACTAGAAAGTTTCGGTTTCGGCCGAATATTTAAAAAAAACCGAAACTCGGTTTCGGCCCAAAAAAGTTTGAACCTCAACTTGCCTCCATCCAACTCGGGTGTGGTCTAAAATCGTACATGCTCGGTAAAAAGCATACCAAAAGTTGGCATTGCAAATATTTTTAAATCGTTAAGGGTTTAAATTAAATGCAAAATGCCACTGTTGGCACGCGATAATGCAAAACATACAGATGCCCAAAGAGCCACAACACATCAGAAGCACCGACAGTCAAATACACAGCGCAGCGTAGTTTGTTTGCGGACACGCCGTCCAGCACATTCGCAAGTCATGGCAAACGAACGCCACTACAAAATTAGGAGCAAGTCGGCAGCGACCCGTAGTGCTTGCCGACTTTTCCACAATAGCGGCTGACGCTGCTGCACAGTGTGACGAGTTCATATAGCGGAGTGACAAAAATAGAAGGAAAAAATTAAATTTCGTATACAGGTATTGTATGAGTAAAGAAGTTACTGTGCAACCACCTCCCATGCAATCGGATTTGAGAAAACTTTATCTTAACCCTCGTACAGGCACATATTTAAAAACCTTAGTTCACGCACTTGGTGCCTGGCCAGACCCCTATGTATTTACATGCATTTGTATGGGAATAGGAGGTGCGCTTCGTCGAATTTCTAGCTCAATTAGGTAAATGATTTTGATTTCTTACCTTTCTATTTTGTTTTGGCATAGAATCAGCTACATGTGTGTAAAAAAATATATTTGAAAAAGAATCGAAATGCAGAAAAAAACAACTTTTTGTTTCGATGATTTTTTTCGTTTATTACGACCAACCAGACGCTGGACAATGGCTTTTTTTTTGCAATATGATTGATGTTATGGCTTTGGCAACATATATCATTTGCAAAGAAAACGAGGGAACCACTCGAAAAGACGGACGTCGTACTTTTTTGGATACGATTTCAAAAACATTGGTTCTCGCAAATATCGAAAATCGCATGAATAAACCACATATTCTCGTACAGCTTACGACTCGTTTGGCTTTTGAATCGTTCTTCGGTAGAACAATACAATTACCCAGCAGCTCAATAGTTTCTCATAGCAGCGGTCCTGATACACTAAGTGGCCGTAGAGACTGTCGAGTTTGTTTACAAGAAGGCGATAAAATTCGTCGAAAAACTCGTTTTTTTTGCTCCAAATGTACAAACGCTGTATGTCAACAACACTCAAAAATCGATTATACATGCTTTGCATGCATTCCCCGAAACCCATAATCCGATTCCATTTCATCATAAAAATCATTAGATTTCCATTCCTTTCGTTCAATATTCTTTGTTTTGGCTTGTAATAAACGAAAAAAATCATCGAAACAAAAAGTTGTTTTTTTCTGCATTTCGATTCTTTTTCAAATATATTTTTTTACACACATGTAGCTGATTCTATGCCAAAACAAAATAGAAAGGTAAGAAATCAAAATCATTTACCTACTTGAACTAGAAATTCGACGGAGCGCACCTCCTATTCCCATACAAATGCATGTAAATACATAGGGGTCTGGCCAGGCACCAAGTGCGTGAACTAAGTTGGATTTTTTTAATCCTTTTTTTTCGTCCTGTTCGAAAAATGTTGTCTAAAATTTGATTGCACAGATCGAAAGCCAATGAAAATTTTGAAGGGTACCCGGAGTTTCATTCCGATCCATATATTAAAACTATGTTAAATTAACGCGCAAAATCGAAATATGCCTGGCCAGACCCGTGTGCGTGTACGAGGGTTAACAATGAAAATTATCTTAGGTCACAAAAGCTACGATCATAATATTTATGTTTTGTAATAAATCTATTTATAAATTTGTACATGCCTAGATAAATGTGCGCATTTCAAAAGCAATCAAAATTAAGCTGCTCAGCAGTTGCTTTAAGAGGGTTAAAATCCATCACTGACCCCCACTAATTTTTCCTTCTGAATATTTCTTTCGAACATACTTAGCCTCTCGCTCCAACCTTTAAGGAGGTTCCCATTCAAAATTTTCGGTTTTATAAAGTCTTCCCCAGACGTATCAAATGTAAAACTGACCCCCATTTATTTTCCATTCCGACTGGTTTCCCATACATATCTACCTACCCGCTATCTACAATTCTTAAAAGAGCTGCTATACAAAACTTGTCATTTTCAATGGAATTGACCTACCCACTTGTAAGTGTAGTGAAGAAAGCGAGAAAACATCGCATCTCGGAAACTGCTAAACCTATTTTACGAATTAATTCAATAATACAAAATTAAAGTGCAAACAATCGCCACCTGAGGGCATCTCCCTCAATTCAACTGTTGTCAATTTTTGGGTTTCTACGAAGCAAAAATCATCATCATATAATTGTAATCGCAATTGATTTTCCTCTGATTCACCTTTAAAGTTTCGACACAGTTTCTATCTACTTGATTTCGTTATTTCGTTTTTCATAACGAAATTCAGACGTGGAAGAACAAGCATAATTTTGGTCTTGCCAGACCTAAATTATATTAAGCTTATGCAGTAAGTTTTAGAGACTCGCTAATATTTTATTTTAAAGTATTGAATCCCAAAGTAAAAACCAAAACTTTGCTATTTGTAGACATTTTTTTTTAAGGAGGGACTATACCCTTTCGAACGTTTTTTGAGGGCATTTTTGCCAACTTTTTACTTGCAAATGAATACCAATAGACGGATGAGGTTTTTTGTAAATGAAAGAACTTGTATTAGTGTACAAAATTGCATTTTTTTATCCATCCACCCCTCACCCCTCTCCTCCCACAGCTCCTCGAAGTTACGGTCTCCTTGTTGCAGCGTTCCGTGGTGGTCACGATTGAGCCTCTGGGATTTCTCTGAAAGTCAAAATTGTTTTACCATTTTGAACTATAGGCTTGTCGCTCGTCTTTAACGGATGGGATTTTTAAAATTCAAATTTAAAAAAAAATGGCGGCCGTTTAAAGTAAAAATCTCTATTTTTGACTGAAAATTTGGTTTCAATAAGGCGGAAAAAATTTGCAAATTGAGATATCAAAAAAAGCATCCGTTAATGACGAGATACTACCCTTAGCTTGGAATATACGAAATTTCAAGTGAATCCGTTGAATTTATTCCGAGAAATCATGACCACCGACTTTGAAAACATGGTTTCGAGAAAAACGGGTTTAAAGTTTTGGAATCAGTTTACACTGGCCTGACCGCGCTAGGGAAAAGCCTCATATCTCAAAAAATGTTGCGAATTTTGGCAAATCGCTTTGCAAACACATTCTCAAGAGTTTACTCTAATGAATTAATCAAAAAAAAAATTTCGATTTTAAAAGCTGTAAAATCTTACTTTAAGAGCTCATAACTTCTATGTTGTTCAATATTTTCTCTTTCGGTCTATCTTAATTGAAATATTTCCAAAAGGAAAACTTATACTCAGATTTGTGTGGTTATAATATATAAATTTGGCTTTTTTGTCAAATTGAAGGATGCCGCAATTGTCAGAAAAATATTTGGCGCCGCGCTCCACATGAATGCTGCTGTTTGCCGATTTTTACTGTTACTTATGCAGCGTGCGACATTCGCACACTTGCGCCCTGCCTGCGAGCGCTATGAGTTCTGCTGCAGTCGCATATTGCGATGGCGATATGCAATTGAATTCAGCTACAATGACAATGACATGAACAACGAAAACACCGCCAACACCAGCAGCGACTATGGCAACAAGAGCGGCAGCAACATGACAGCTACATTAGCCACTGTACACACATGGCGTCCCGCGTTGACTGCGGCGATGTGCGTTCTCGCTATCGCTGTTGCTGTCGCAATTGCCGCTTCGCGACACTCCCACATGCATGGCTGCACGCACACACATGGAGGCGGCCACCGTGCACATTGACCCGTCAGAGTCGCCGATGTATATAATCGATCTTACGAGCCGATCAAAGCCTCATTCGCACATGCACAAACGAAGGCAGTCAGCTGACAAAAGGTGACTTTTTCTGCAGCCTCGTTTGACATCCTCTGGAACAAGGAACGACAAAGAGTCTGCAACAATCATGGCTGAGCATGTAGATGCCACGGGGATCAAATACTACAACGAGCGATAAAATCGTAACTATCAGAAAGAAATGTATTCAAGCGCGGCACAAACAAAACGCGCGCATGCTAATTCGAACTTCGAAGAACTTGAAGCCTCCAAGCGGCATACAAGTTCATCCGAGCGGCGGCTTTAAGTGAACACAAATCCAAGTACGTTAAGCAGCTTCAACAGAACGTGGTTTACAGCCCGTGGGGTCTCGCCTACCGGACAGTCATAAGAAAAGTCAAGGGCCCCAAGGCAACCCAGCCAACGTGGCCAGTGCTAATGCAGCCCGTAGTAACACAACTTTTCTCAAACTCGACGCGTAGTAAGTAGTAGTTCCCAGCGCAAAGCGAATTGACAGCGTCACAGAGGCAGTTCCAAAGGTCACTATGGAGAAGATACTGCCCGACAACAAGGCTCCAGGCCTTGACGGAGTCGCAACATTGCCTTGGCAGTGTCGCTGCGATCGAGACCAGTTTGCGACTCTATATAATGCGTACAATGAGCCATATACGTGAACACTCTGATGAGAAGACATATCCCACTCTATACACCAACTTTTATTTAAGGGGCACAACTAGTTTGACCGCCTGAAAAAAGGAGATTTTTGTGAAATTTTGAATTTTGTGAAGTATTGCATCGAATGTTTTAAAATTTTGCAGATATATTTATGCATAAATAATGAATACAAAGTAATTTTTTCAAATGAAAATATTCGATTTTCAGCAAGTTATCCACAATCTCCTGAGTCTTCCAAAAAAAAACGTTCTCCCACTGCTGCAGTGATTGTAGCCTTCCCAGTGCCTGAAATCAAAAAAACCAAAAATTTTACTTAACTAGGTTATATTTCCTATACAATGACCCTCGGTTGTAAAAAAAAATTAAATGCAACAAAATGGCGGTTTTTTGAAAAAAAAATTAAAATTTTGCTGAAAAATCTGATGGTTTCTGGCCTGGCATAATTATACTTTTCATCCTATCATTAAACTGGAGGGTCATTGTATGGAAAAACAAATACACAATAAGCTAAAAAAAGACCCAAGTCGATCGGATGATTTGTTATCAAGTTACAGCTGCAGAAAATTTGAAAAATGTAGTTTTGAGAAAAACGCGTTTAACAATAACTCAGGTAAGATTTTAATATGTTATTTTTAAAGGTATAAATTATCGAAAAATGCAAAAAAAAAAAAACGAAATTTTCAAAATTTCAAACTAGTTGTGCCCCTTAATGTTGGTTATTTTTTTATTTTTTAAAGTTATTTGTAATTCATGGCCAATAAAGTCCATCAATATTTCTCGAAATCCCGCACACATTCTCACCATTTTCATCAAATCATGGTGTTGCCGTACTTGAACGTCGTTCGCACTGCCAAATTATGTGGAATGAAATTAAAATGATTATGCATATAGTGAAACCCTGTAAACATTCGAACCTAAATTTTTCCAAACTTGATTTCAAGCTGATTTTCGCTTGCCTTTGGAAAGTGCTTATCTTACATCAGCTTTCTAAGAAGAAAAGGGTTTTTCATTGAATGTCGAGTAAAAAAATTTTAAAACTGAATAAAAAGAGCTGGTGAGAGATATGACGAATGCCTTTATTTCTGATCAAAGTACATTCAAAACCGTAATGTTCTGAAATTATATCATTCAAACGGCCTCGGCGGCTTTGTTTACAGCACTCAATTCGAAAAGTCTAATTCAGAGTCATTCATTAGGCCGAAGAAGAAAGATTGACACTGATCTGTATCGCACGCAGTATTAAAGCCGGGCTGAAACTTATTGTAAGCAATAAAAAATATTTCAGGGATATTGGCAAATCAAAATGTTCGAAAGGCAAGCACGCAGAAAGCATTTCTAACCGCTCGTAATGGCAAACGTCCTAACGGACCGCAGATAAAGTAAAAAATTAAATTTTAGCTGTTCGTGAAAATATTTTCTATAGGATTCCCGCAGCTTAATCAGCAACGGAACACTCTCCCATAGACACGCACACACACACACACACGAGGACGAGAATCGACCGTTTATCTCAGTTACACTCGTGGGCGGGCGTCTTGCAAGTTGCAACAAATGCAATTTCCTGCAAACGTTGGCCATTTTTCGTGTGCACTTCATTTATTTTGTTTTCTTGCTGCAACGCCAACAGCGGCAACTGCGAAAAACAAACAGAATCAGCGACGCCTCCGCCGACGAGTGCATTCCCATCCGACTTTCGGCAGCAGCGCGAATAGTTGCGGATACTTTTCGGTGTTGCCACAGCAGTTGCACGCGGCTCCGTTCGTGGCTGACGGCGCGCATTCCTGCATGTGTGCGCGCGGATGCGTGTGTTCGTGCGGCTGGTCATGTTATTATTTCTGCGCATTGCCGTCAAACCCCCTCAATCTGCCGCCGTAAAAACTCGGATATTCATAAGACAGCTCAATAAAGCCGGCTGGCAGGACAACGTGCCGTAAATGTGTGCGTATTTGGCAGTGTGCAGCTGCGACTCTGGCATGCGACCGGATGCCACAGAATGGCAATAATCGACTGTCGGCTGCCGAAATGTAGTCGCGTGGGTCAAAGACAAGACGCAGCCAAAGCGAGTAGATCCGTGCTTACTAAAACTATGTAGTGATGTGGAGTAGTTGGAGCACTGCATATGATCAACATACTTAAATTCGATTTTTGAGCCAATATTTATTGTCAATTTCGAAAACGAAAATACGATGTAAATAATGAAGTGTTAAACCGATTGAAACGATCCGTCCCGCTTGCTTATAGTATGACTCATACACCAAAGTGTCGATTGCGACTATGTTATACAAGCCATCCAGTGGCAGTCAAAAGATGTATTTTTCCTATTCTTTAAGCCTTCGTTGCATTCTTGAAGCCTTCGTTGCACAACTGAAGAATGAATGACTGTAAATTTTTGAATAGAATAGTTTCCAAATCTATGAAAAGTTAACATTGCATATATGCAAAGCCATACAGTGAAGAGTTAAGGTTCAACTATTTGTGGTACAAATAATATATACAACATTGAAATCGGCATATAGGCACGTTTCAGGCATTTCATTCCACTAGTAATTTTATTGACGTTTGACAAGAGGGCGTAGAACTTCCCATTCTACCAAAATTTGCAGCAAAACTTTCGAAAGATAAGTCATACACAAATGAAACTCGGCACTAATTCTTTGTGTCCTTCGATAAACTTCCTTAAAAATATTTTCCACAATAGTCAGTTAGTGTATTTAGTAGCGCAGGCCAGGTATATGCTAGTTTTAAATTAAAACCCATAACTTTGTCAAGAAACTATGAAGCGAAAGTCGGAAATTAAAACTAGGGTTCTATGTAGCATTCACTGTAAAAAATTCTGTTTTAGAAGGTACTTCAAATTTTTACTCCTTCAACTTACAATGTAATGCGTATTTAATTATAAATAAAACATATTTTGTCTTTCTCGTTAAAAATTTGAACCTAATTCGAAAACATTCGTGAAGAAGCACAAATTTGCGCGAGTTTATAAGGACATAAAAACCGCTGTAAAATCCAGACGGGCAAAAACGGGCTCCGGACTCCTGGCACTCATACTTGCCAAAACTTTGTGTTTTTAAGTCCTTTTTTTAAGTCCATTAAAGTTATAAAAACATTTATTTATTAAATGCCTCCTTCATTTATTGAAATAAATGCCTGCTTTCAAGATACTGGTTAGAAAAGTTTCAATTTATTTGCTCCTTTTAAACTTCAGCTTTATCTGAAAAGTGCCAAATTGCAATATAATTTTACACTCGAAGAATTGATCAACTTTGACAAGCTCCACAAGCAAAACTATTTATCCTATTTAGTTAAGGTTTTCGGTTTTCTAAGGCCCAAGCATTTGCCTAAGTTTCAAAAAGTACAACAGTTTCCCTCAACTCGAACACGACAAAATTGATTTTTGCAAGTGGCCACTGAGTCACCGCAACCGCAGTCGCAATAATTCATAATGGTTACAAACTCAACCATGCCCGGACTACTCCTCGAATCCATTGCCTGCCTTACATACTCGTAAATTCAGATAATAGGCCGACACAAGCAGTAAACATTGCATCGCCCGCTCCCGACCGATGGCCGGCAAAGGTCATGTCCATTGTGGCACGCAAGGTCGACCGTTCGTGCAGTCGATCGGTCACTATGCTACTTATTTCTGCTTCGTATAACAACAAAGCACATTTAATTTGCGCCATTATTAGGCGGGGCAAATATTTAAGCGCTCTAACCGAATAACGAACACAAACAGACGTCAGTCAGAACAACATTTTGTCTGCAGTGCGCGCCGCTAACCGCACACATACAACACACCGCCAATCGCCCACAGAAAATTGAAACTTATTGAAAGATTTCAAGTGGTGATTGGACAATAAATTCGCGCTGCGGCAGCGCCAACGGCGGTGGCAGCGCACTAGCTGCTTCGATTTTAGTTTTGCGATATCCGCTTCCGCCGCCCGTCACGTCCTGCCATTCCCAGCCGCCTCGGCCATTGTTGGAGCCTCGTGTGTTTTGCGCTTGTGTGCAACCTATTTGGCAGCAATCGGCAGGCAACAAACAACAAACACGAATTGGCTCCGGCCGTGCTGTGTGTACAGTTTAGTGCGGTGGTCGCCTCGCTTTTTGTTCGCTTTGTGTGTCAGCCGAACGACTCCGGCTGCCGGTGCTGCTGATTTTGGCTGAGCTGTTGGCCCGGAATGTTGATTTCTTGCTGGCGACGCTCCCAAAGACGCCAGCGAATTATTCAAGGAAACCGACATGGGCGCAAAGTTGGCCCCCGGTGGGGGCAGTGCTGCGCAGAAGAGGGTCGCAAGCAACCGCACCGCATTCACACACTTATCGGCTACGACAATGGAGCTCTTCGTTGCTGTGTTTGTGCGTGCGAATTTGTGTTTCTGTGTGTGTGGCGCAGCCGCACATCCATAAAAATCAAGAAATATTGTAATCGCATGTCGAAGGCGAATATCTTGGTGCATCACTCGCCCCGTTCGCTGCGCCCATCACAGCGTGGAAAACTGCGAGCACAAAAGCGCTCGGCAACACTTTTTACCATGTGCAATGTCGCAGATTGCGCCAAAAAGCAGGCCAATACGGCCGACTGCTGGCGGCGGGGAGGACACTTGGTTTTTTATGGCGTTTATATGACCGATTTAATGTAAGACGTGTTTACGGAATCAGCGTCTGTATTGGGGCTTCTCAACGCCAACCTCTGATGGGGAAAACATTTGCAGCAATGTAGTCGTAGTTGCTTGGAGGCGGCTGTGGCAGATAACTTTACAAATGCCAGTATGTAGGACACGGATTTAGTTCCCATTGCGGATTGTTTGCACATGCAAACGCAAATTAGTTGTTGCCTATCGCTTCAGACCAGATAATAAGTTTTTGGGCAATCTCGAATTACTTTCAGTCAAAAGCTTTGAACAGCATTAAAATAAGCGACTGACGAAGACCGAAAAGTGAGCCAGATTAACGAATAAGTAATAAGCAACTCATCCGATAAGCATGTCCAGGCGTCAGGCGTGGGTATCAAGTTGGCACTGAAGGACTAGACCACACTCATAGACCTGGCTTCCTTCCTTCCTATTTTCTTTCCACATGGCGCAAATATAATCATAGGTGAACTGCCGATCGGCAGAGAAGCAAGAAAATTCTAAAAAAATTGAGAATGAACGAGGCTCAAACGAGGCGAAGAAACATAATAAAATCACAAGTAAAGCACCGATATAGTGGCAATGATGATCTTAATTATAATAATTATCAATTTGACCAAGGCCCCTGCACCACCATCTAAAAGGTTTTTGTGTCCCGCAATTAGCTGCGCTCAAGTGTTGAATCAGAGCTTTAGGTGCTCTTTACCAAAAACTCTGCACTGGTCAGTTTATGGTGATGTGCTCCATTGTTTCGTCAACCTCGTTGCAAACTGTTCATATTTTGTAGTTGACAAGGCCTGCGAAGAATACAAATTAAATGGCCTATCAAAAACTTTGTCACCTATCAAGTAAACATGATTTTGTGCAATATTTGAATGAAGCTTTTCTTTTATTACAAATTTGAATTTTCACACTTTAGTAGGAAATCTTGGACAACATATTTTTGGTTATTTACTTTTTTATAGAAGAGATAAGCGTCTGAGAAGAGAAAACAATTACTGAGATTAAAAGAATTATAATTTTAGTACTTCATTGCCTTTTTTTTAATAACTTTCGAACTAATAAAGTTAAAGTAATGAAATTTTGACACGTGATCACTGATCAGGGAGATTTGGGGTTTTAACATACTTACTTTTCAAGAAAATTCTGTGTAAATTTTCAAGGTTATAAAGGATTAAAATTTTCAAAGGACCTTTTTCATATCCTGTTTTTACAAATAGATAAAAAATTAATTTTATTCTTGAGCTTTTCCTCTTTCATTTGATATACATATCGCCATATTCTAACGAGGTTAAGTATTTTATATATTTTTTGGTTTATCCCCTTCAAAATTTTTAAGTCCTTTTAAAAGGGCAAAGGATGTCGAAATTAAAAACTGAGTACGCAATTACTATATTTAGTCTCTAGTCTCTGGATTATTCCCGGTTGGAAAAATGCTGTCGCACGGTGTAATACTTTTATACATACGCAATATATATTTTTACAAAACTCGCGCCTTAAATCTTCGTTGGTTGCCCGTATCAACTATTCTATAGGTATGGAATTTGCAATCATTTCATCATAGCCATAGAAATGTATTTGAATTTATTTTTATAAAGTATAGATACGTTTGAGTCAGTATACAAGTATAGTATTATGTACTATATAAATACTAAAAGTGCACGTCAAATGTATACAACCGTGAAATTGGAACGGCGGCCTGCGAAAATTACAAAACCAAAAATACAAAAATTTAGTGAAAGAGCCCAACAGGAAATTAAAACCCGCAAATCTAAATTTCGGAAATGGTTATCCAATGTAACAATTATTTCATTAAATCCGCAGGCACGTTTGCCGCCTACCAGCGCCCGCACGCCACTCCCACTGCGCGTCTCAATGAAAGCCCATAAATGAGCCGATTGGAAACGCAGCGGCCTCGGGCCGCGTGACTGCATCAGAAATCGCGACATCACACTTTGACTTTTTTGCCGGCTCGTCGTTTGTTAACTTTTTTTCACAGCTCTCTGAACATCAAAATATAAATATTATTTAATGCGATTTATTTCGAACTTGTGCGGTTTTGAGTTGTCCGTGTGGTAATATTTTCCAATTAAAATATGAAATAAATATCAACGCCAGGAAGGGAGTATGTGTTTGTATTGAGGATGATAAACTCGAGCCATTTTGACACTGCAGGGATTTCGGAATTGAAAGGGTTTTTTTTTACTCTTTTAACTAATCGGGATATTTAAGGGAGTGATTAATTGATTTTTTAATTAACAAACTTCTTAGTTGCTTTACCACATTTGAAGACATCATAACATCAAATTTTTAATTCTCAAACAATAAAATAAGAGGCGGCGAAATGGACAAAAACGGAAAATTAGGATTAATACAAAGAAGACGAAGGCGAATTAGTGGATATCTAAACCAAAGCATCAGAGTGAACCAGTGCACGCACATTTCAAATTATGTCAAGAGCATTTGCCGCCTGATATACGAGTATTTGTAAAAAATATTAAAAACAAAGAACAACAAATTTATACAACATTTCCTGAAAATTTTTTACATTGTTATTGTTATGTATCGTTGTATGTAAGTGGAAATATCAATGGCTTGTGCACAAAATATCAGTTTCGTCATTGGATATTGTGTCCTTGGCATTCTTCTCAACATATACAATCTGAAATGTACAACAGGGGTTGCTGTTATGTTGTCGATATGTTATAACTGCATGTGTTTAGTTGTTGTAGATTTATCAAATTTACTAGAAATATGTACATATACAAGGTGCGTCCCAAAGTAAACAGGACTTTTGCAATAGGGACGTTTCTGGTGGCGCCATCTATGTGTGAGGACATGCGTTGGAAAGGTACATCTTTCATTCACATACTGTCTAAATTTCATGACATTTGGTCTAGTAGACGCCGAAATATCCCGCTCAATGTGACAGTATGTTTTTAACTTTGGTACGAGAATGTCGATCGAACAAAGAGCTAATATTAAGTTCTGTTTTAAACTTGGTAAAACTTTTACCGAAACGTTTAAATTGTTAAAGCAAGTTTATGGTGATGATTGTTTATCCCGTGGCCGTGTTAATGAGTGGTTGAATCGATTCAAGAATGGTCGTGAAGACTTGAATGACGACGAACACGTCGGCCAGTCGAAATTTGTGATTACTGACGATGCCATCAAAACTGTGCGTGATTTTATCAAAATGCAGCCAAAATCATCATTGGAATTGATGGAAATGGAATTGAACATCTCCAAAACATCAATTGATCGCATTTTAACCGAACATTTGGGTCTCCGTAAAGTGTGTTCTCGCTTCATTCCGCACACTTTAACCGACGACCAAAAAGCGCAGAGAATTGAGCACGCAAAAGACATCGTTCGGGAAGCCAGACGTGATCCAAATTTCTTGTTCAACATCGTAACCGGTCACGAAACGTGGTGCTTTCAATATGATCCCGAAACAAAGCGTCAAAGTGCCGAATGGAAGCACCCAGATGAGCCAAATCCGAAAAAAACCCGCCGTGAGAAGTCAAAAATCAAAACTCATCTCATTTGTTTCTACGATTCAAAGGGAATAATTCATCGAGAGTTTGTTCCACCGGGAAAAACAATTAACGCTTTGTTTTATGTTGAAGTTTTGAAGCGTTTGGTGCATCGCATTCGTCGTATTCGGCCAGAATATCGCGAGGAAGGAAGTTGGCGTTTATTGCATGATAATGCACCGGCTCACAGAGCCCTAGTTACGACCGATTATTTGACCAAAAATCGCATTTTTACCATCAATCATTCACCGTATTCGCCTGATATGGCTCCCTGTGACTTCTACTTATTCGGTCAGTTGCATTTGCCGATGAAAGGAAACCGTTATAAGGACGTTGAGGACATCCAAAAGGCTTGTACCAACATTCTGAAGGCGATGCCGGCCGATGACCTAAAACACTCATTCCAAATGCTTTTGGACCGTGCAAAACGTTGTATCGCAGCAGAAGGAGAGTATTTTGAATAAATAAAAAGAATTATACAAAAATAATCATCCGTTTTCTTTATTTTATAAAAGTCCTGTTTACTTTGGGTTGCACCTTGTACATATCAAATTTATAAAAAAAACCTCACGCCTAAATACACCACAAAACAGACGGATGCCGGAAATTGCACGTAGGATTTAATAACTCCTGATTGTCCACTTCTTGTCCTGACTGTTTTGCGCTATTTGAGTTCTATAGGTGGAATGGTAAAAATATGTGTTTTTGCCAAAGACCTTATAACTCTATAAGATGTCCTACGTCCATACAATCGCATGGCAAAGGACAAGCTCGATGTTGCAATATTTTCATTATCGAGACCACCATTGATTTGTATGAACGTAGGACATCTTATAGAGTTTTATGGTCTTTGGTTTTGCTCTATTGTGAACGTGTTAATAGGAGGTATGTTCTTTTTTTATCAACAGTCTCCGTAAACCAAAAATGGTAACAAGAATTAAATTAGTTGAAATATCTTCAAGGGACGAAAGCGATTTTGAACCGATTCATCACAAGAAGATCGCATTTTAGACTGCGACGATTAATTGAATTATTTTCTTTGTTATATTGTTAATTTTTTATTTTATTGAATGAGAAAAACAATTCCTTTTTAATTTTTCCATGCGTAGTTTAATTACTTTCTCACTATTTCGTAAATCTATGACATATTTTCTAAATGCGACTTTTTTGTATGACTGCATATATTTTTTCTAAAAATCATGTCCAACGAAAATATGTATGTAAACTCAATTTACCCTTCAATTTATATAATCAGAGTTTCTAAAAGTATGTATAAAGAGTTTCTACAGAACGCCACCTGACTAGGTATGCCTATGTCTTCTAAATCTTTAGTAGTTACTTTCAAAACTCATGTAAATTAAAATTTTAATACATTTTGTAGATTAGACCATTTATTAGTGAGCCTAATCTAACTAGAGTTAGTTTACATATTACATATTTTCGGCAACTTTTCCTAACACTTATGACCCGAATGGGTTCAAATCAAGTGCCCACAAATCCTTTCTTCAACGTTCTTTCAGAATCCAATGCGCTTGGATTCCATCCCTAGTTTATGTATGCCACGAATTTTCAAAGTGAACTTTAACTCTAAAAAATTGACAGTGGTTTTTGAAAGGGATTTGAATCGTTAACAATAATCTCGACAAATCCCATTACAAATTAATTTAAATGTTGGAAATAATACAATATTGGGAAAATTGGGAATATGAAAAATAAAACGCGAATAATTGTAAAGGTGTGCTGATTGGGTTAGACAGAGATTAAATCGTAACAAGTCACGACGTGAGAATAAAAACAAAACTCGCACAATTGCCGAGATTACACGAAATTAATTAATGGCATAATTAAAATGTGTATTATTTCCAAAGCCGTTGAAATTTGGCTGCGCTATGTTGCTTTAGCTCGAGTCCTTCATTGTGTGTGTGTGTGTTTGTGCACTCTTTTGACCAGTTTCGGGCCAAGTCTTTAGAAACATCGAGGGAAATCGTCCATCAGTTGCATATCCCACTGCCAGATAGTGCGACATGCTCACTTACTGGCTGCCTTCAAGCCACCAACAGTCACGTGGCCTTAAGCCTTAAAGCTTAAAACCGCCGTACTGAATTACAATAAATGCAAATCCATTGCGCGCGACTTTTCTTTATTTTATTCCAGACCACCACCGAAATACACTGACTGACTCAGTTTTCGACGCTTTCAATTACAATTTCGCCGATTGCCCCAGTGAGTTATTTAAATTGTTTGAGATTCATTTGAAATTTATGGCTGAGCGGGTATGTTTTCTCCACAATCGAAAATTTTCATCATCGTTCGTTCGCGGCTGCCAGAGCATAATAATTCAATTCATACAATGGCTTTTGTCGATGGAAACATGTAGCGAAATGCCAAGCGACTCCAACAAACCTCAACGAAGCATTGCGAAGAGACGTACGACCGAAAGCTTCCATGCACTGCTCCAAAGCCAAGTGGCCACTCTCGGCTCTCACTCTTTTCGCTGCTGTCGTTTGACTCTCCTGTGCGCTCAGTGCTGATTAAGTGCCGCCAGCTTGCGTTCCACCGGTGCGTGCTCGCGCCTACAGCACATATTCAGCTGCTCTATCCAGCAGGACAGGAAAGCTCAACGGCTGGCCCCATTCGGTTCGCATTTATTACGCTCCAATTTCGTTGCTTCAATTATAGCCCTAATTGTGCTTTTATGGGCCAAACATGCAACACTGTCTTCGCTTCGCGCTGCCTTGCGCTTTGTGCCATGCACCTTGGGCCCGCTGCCTGGTGGCATCTGCGGAGCCTTGTCTGTGCGCCTGCCATGTTTCTGCTGACTGTTTTCGCTCAGCAAACTCCTGTCAAGGTCAACTTCAGGCACGTCGCAGCATGCCACACCCCACCAACCCGTCTCCGTCGGTGCCGTCCCACCAAGTGGTGCCGAGCACCGAGCGCTGAACACCGATCGCTGGGCTCCATGCTCGATGCGCCGAAAGCCGCGACAGTTGAAGCATCGCGTTTAAAGCTTCGCCACACTTGGTGGCGCATTCGAATTTAAAGTTATCTCCTTTATTGTTCAGGACATTGTGCCCATGGGTGTCTGCAATAATCACGCCATGCGCTGCACGAAGGCGTCACCGACGACCAGCCACCGGTTGTTGCTTGGTCCACTGTTCGCATGTTTGCCCGCTTACCTGCTGGCCTCTCTCTGCCTCCTGTCTGCTCGCGTGTGTGTTGGTTTATTTGTTTGTCGGCCCGCACAGCGCTTTTCGCATATACCCTCCACCGCCTTCGTCCTGCCCGCCAAACAGTTCACGACGAACATCCCATATTAGACTCGTGTTGTTTCTCGCTTTTTGGTTGTATCTGTTTTTTTTATTTTAAATGTGCTTGACTCTATTTGAACTCTGAATTTAAGCACTTCCGTTTAGCAAGCTGCCGCCACCCATTTTGGGTTTTGATAAGGTTTCCCATAATTTATCTGCATGTACATATAAATGTGTGGGGTAGAGAAGATTGTTTCTCCACATCCCTCTAAAGGGAAGGAAGTTACAAACTTGAAAAATTGTTTAAATCGAAATATTCACATACTTTCCTCGGTGTGAAAGACAAGGACGCATCGGAAGAACATGTAAAGTAGCCACATGTCGGGCATTTGGAAAAGTTTCTTAACTTGAATATGATTTTCTTTTTAAAACAGTATATAAATATATATGTACATATATATCTGATAAATGGCATTGGCACGTACATCATTTTAATATTGTCAAGGTGATATGTTCGAATTTAACCCAGACATGCCGAACGTACTACACCCGTTTGAAGTTCTGCGGAAACTGTGCCTTAAATTTGCTTACCAATGCCCTGAAATGTAGGTATAGTTATATGGTTATATAGGACTCGATAGTGCAGCGGATAGCGCGCTAGCTTCTCATACCGAGGCCCTAGGTTCGATTCCTAGCTCGGGCTGATTAAAACACTCGTCTACTTCTATCGCTATCCACATAAAGCAGATGAGAACTACAAAAATCGCACAAGTGCACTCTTGGCAGGCAATGGCAAAACCTCCGAGTGTGAAGGAAAGAACTGCCAACCGCCGTTCGGATTCGGCGTTAAATTTTAAGTCCAACAGTATTGCATACACATTTAGAAAACAGATGAAATATGCGGTATCACAATGGGCTTCACAATAGACCTCTGAGTGTGTCTCTTGCAGCGGCAGCCACCATAACCTAACCTATACATGGGACCTTCGGCATATCTGGGTTAAGATAGAGTATAAACTATGCGAGATTTAATTAAAACCTAACCACATCCGCTCATAGCAATTGATCTTCCAACGCTCTACAGATCAGTACCTGATAGCTAACTATGTTAGAAATCTAGGTCCTCGATTCTCTAATTTACTGTTAATTTGTTTGACCAAAAATCAATTCATGTTTATTTCATTCATTTTTCCATAGCTAAATGTATATAGATTGACGCACAGTAATTGGATGTCAACTTGACGCTTTACCAAAAATAAAAATAAATAATTACATTTTTAAAAAATATACATACAAGGTGCAACCCAAAGTAAACAGGACTTTTATAAAATAAAGAAAACGGATGATTATTTTTGTATAATTCTTTTTATTTATTCAAAATACTCTCCTTCTGCTTCGATACAACGTTTTGCACGGTCCAAAAGCATTTGGAATGAGTGTTTTAGGCCATCGGCCGGCATCGCCTTCAGAATGTTGGTACAAGCCTTTTGGATGTCCTCAACGTCCTTATAACGGTTTCCTTTCATCGGCAAATGCAACTGACCGAATAAGTAGAAGTCAAAGGGAGCCATATCAGGCGAATACGGTGAATGATTGATGGTAAAAATGCGATTTTTGGTCAAATAATCGGTCGTAACTAGGGCTCTGTGAGCCGGTGCATTATCATGCAATAAACGCCAACTTCCTTCCTCGCGATATTCTGGCCGAATACGACGAATGCGATGCACCAAACGCTTCAAAACTTCAACATAAAACAAAGCGTTAATTGTTTTTCCCGGTGGAACAAACTCTCGATGAATTATTCCCTTTGAATCGTAGAAACAAATGAGATGAGTTTTGATTTTTGACTTCTCACGGCGGGTTTTTTTCGGATTTGGCTCATCTGGGTGCTTCCATTCGGCACTTTGACGCTTTGTTTCGGGATCATATTGAAAGCACCACGTTTCGTGACCGGTTACGATGTTGAACAAGAAATTTGGATCACGTCTGGCTTCCCGAACGATGTCTTTTGCGTGCTCAATTCTCTGCGCTTTTTGGTCGTCGGTTAAAGTGTGCGGAATGAAGAGAGAACACACTTTACGGAGACCCAAATGTTCGGTTAAAATGCGATCAATTGATGTTTTGGAGATGTTCAATTCCATTTCCATCAATTCCAATGATGATTTTGGCTGCATTTTGATAATCACGCACAGTTTTGATGGCATCGTCAGTAATCACAAATTTCGACTGGCCGACGTGTTCGTCGTCATTCAAGTCTTCACGACCATTCTTGAATCGATTCAACCACTCATTAACACGGCCACGGGATAAACAATCATCACCATAAACTTGCTTTAACAATTTAAACGTTTCGGTAAAAGTTTTACCAAGTTTAAAACAGAACTTAATATTAGCTCTTTGTTCGATCGACATTCTCGTACCAAAGTTAAAAACATACTGTCACATTGAGCGGGATATTTCGGCGCCTACTAGACCAAATGTCATGAAATAGACAGTATGTGAATGAAAGATGTACCTTTCCAACGCATGTCCTCACACATAGATGGCGCCACCAGAAACGTCCCTATTGCAAAAGTCCTGTTTACTTTGGGACGCACCTTGTATATATCATATGTGTTTAAAAAAACGTCCGAAAAGCAATCCTCTTCCTTTTCCATACCCCCAAAAAAAATGATAAAATTTAAGTCTTTTTGTTGATTCTTAAAAAGAAACAAAGATAGCATTGTACTAAAATTGTTTTTCAAAAATCCGCCCTGTTTCTCAACATATGGAAATAGAAGCTCGCTTTGAATGCAAATATTTTTAAAACTTCAATTTTACATTTTTCGACTGCCAACTTCATTATATGACTTTAACAAAATTTAGAACAATTATTTATTAAATATTTATTTAATCGGTTTAATCATTCTAATATAAGAACTTAAACAGTCCGTAGATCTTTTAAGTAAAGGCGCCCAAAACACTGGTCAGATACCTCAAAAAAAAATAAATCAATGAGGAAACCCGGCAAAATTTTGTTACTGTTGCTCAGTGTAATTGAAATATTTTTAAACGAAGGTTCTTGGAGTGTTATTCGAAAATAATTTTCACTGCGACTCAAAGTTATCGAAATGATGTTTTTCACTAAATACTTAAGTAGAAAATATTCTTATATAAATAAACGATTATAAACAGGTAGAAAAAACTTGCACATTCCAAAAAGACATAAAACATTTGGCTAAATTAAGCTTAGGCATTTGATCGAGCTTTCCCACAGGTGTAAAAGAAATGTGGAAAACTACCGACCAACGATTCAAACTTTGCTAAAAAATTAATAACGATGCATGTGACTGAACGGGTGAATATTAAACTATTCTGCACACTCACGGAAACTGTTGCGCACACGTTCGTCTAGCATTTAAATTCTGGCAACTTTCCTGAAGCTAGCAACGATGAACTTGGCGCCGCTCGATGGCCACACCAATTTGAAGTGTGACTTTCAAAGATTTCCTCGTTAAGGCTTTCGTATTTCATAGGGCTTTGGCTCTATTACGAAAATCAAACATTACACTTTGTTACATTAATCCCCCGCACGCTCCACAGAAACGCGCACTGGGTTGCGACATGCTGCAAAATCGGATGTACACACGTGGGGCCCTCAATCTGCCGCTGCATGCACCAGTCGACAGGCACGTCGACGTGCCGTCCTCAATTCCAGCCAGCTGCCTTGCGCAGATCCGTCTCGCTCCGCTCTGCTGCCAGTATGTGCTTTGGAAATATTAAGAATGTTTTGTCACACTTGAGTGGAGGCTGGGCGGCCGCACCTCTCCGCCAACCGCACAGCAGCCAGCACAATGCAGGAGGCGACGGACGATTCGACACCTTAATGTTTGATGTTAGTCCTAGGGATAATGGCTGTCAGTGCAGCGCACAGTGCCTGTGCTTAGTCGAACGTAAAAAGTTTTAAAATATTTACGAGCTATTAACACTTTGCCGCCTGGATTCTTAGTTCAGTGTTGAGGCAGGAATGTGCGCCACACACACGCGCTGTCGTCGGCCAACAATATGCAGGCAACATCGCAAATAATGTTTTGTCACCACTCGTGCTGGTGCGTGTGCGCGCCCGCTGCAAATGCTGATAATGATGACAGCGCCACGGACACCGACCAACGGCAGCCACCAACGCGCACTTGTCGCGTGTTCGCGCGCCGCATACGTTGTCCTGCACTCGCGGGCAAACTGGCAAAGCGTTGCAACGGACACAGTGCTGCCGACATTTTCTCTGCAACAGTCTATGCATGCGCCACCTCGGCCCCGCTCCGCTTGGGTCGCGATTGTTATCATGCCCTATGCGTTCCGTTATCTTTGCCATTCCCACCTGCAATCTTTGCGCCCTGGGAATAGCGCATACACTTTTTGTTTTAATGTGATTAAAAGCGGTGCAGCAATAATTTTAATAATTTTATATGACCCCTGACTGTGTTGTGTACGCGCTTCGACACAGCGCAGCGTACACCTCAGCATCGTTTCCGTTGAAAAAGCACCGTTTCCGGCGGTCCGTTGCATATCCAAGAATAGTGTTTTATTTTAACACATACACATCCAAATAGTGCGCACCTAAATATTCTATCCTAAGAACTTATATCTGTGGTCAAAAGCACTAACCGCTTAAGTCGACTTAAGAAGAAATTGAGTTATGGATGCCACCACGTTCCCTTGACTGTGCTCTACGTTTGTGTAAAATCGGGGAGTTTGTAACTTTAAAATAAAATAAGTTATTAATAAAAACCTATTCGCATTCCCATAAGGAATACACTACGCGCTAAAACTTTAAAACGAGATTGCTCGAAACAGCAATTTTCGACTTAGGCGGTTATTGCTTTTGACCACAGATATGTATACTAAGTATTTCAATGGTCTCTATTGAAATTTCTGAAAAATATTTTTGTGATTTTAATGCCAAAAGCCCTTGAAAACACATTTCATTTTTTAATAACGCCCAAAATGGTCATCAAGTTGGGCTAAAATGGATTAGGATCAGGGGCGTAGCCAGAACTTGGTCATGGGGGGGTTTTAAAAAATGTGTTTGCCAGTTTAGTAATACGTGTTTTTTAAAGTAAAGTGCACTTTCCAAATGTGGGGGCTTATGTGACTTAATGCATTGGAAATTAAATTTTTTTCCGATTTTTAGTAAAAATTTCATGAAATCTGGTGCACTGGAAGCGAAGTTATTGCATCTGAAGTGAAAGTATGTTTGTGGCATCGTACAAAAATGAGCATCGAACAAAGATCCAATATTAACTTTTGTTTTAAAAATGATTAACCCTTATGTGAGTGCTGGGGTACCCGGGCACTTTGATACTGAAATTGTATGTACTTGCGGATAACCTAGAAAGGTGAAACTTGATGACAACTCCCAAAATGGTATTAAGTGTGTCTTTATTTTCGAGTGTTTGATTCCATTTAGTTGCTGGGGCACCCGGGTAACCCAACACCATTTTTTATGGAGTTGCATGGATTGCTTAGATATTTCTTGTAAGTAAAACTTTCTAAAGCAAATAATTTGTAATAGAACAATTTTATATTTATTTTTGGGCTCGTAAAGGTCGGCTAGCATCGTTATCGAAACCTATAAAACGTAAAAATTTTTTGAACCTGTCCAAAGACAGCTTTAAAACTTAGCAAAAACGGCAAAATGTCTGGGGTACCCCATCACATGAGTAAGAGTGTTCTTTTTTAAGCACACACACTAGGGTTAAACTTTAACCGAAGCATTTGATGAACCAAGTATATGGTGATGATTGTTTATACCGTGGTAGAGTTCATAAGTGGTAAACGCGATTTAAAAACGATTGTTTGGACATAAATGATGACCTACTGAAATTCGCGATCACCGTAGATCAAAACTGGGCGGTAATTCATAAAAGATTAGCCAAAATCTTCATTGAAATTCTTGAAACTTGATTTAACCTTCGCTTTACTTATACCCGCCCGGGTTATATTTTTAATATTCATATTTAATATCTGCACAAATTTGAAGCTAATATTTTCCATAGTCAAAAAATAAATCATTAAAGTTAGGCCTTTTTTCGAAAAACAAACTATCGCCAGAGGAAGATATTAAATAGTATAAAAAAATTTATATTTGTCATCCGAGTGAACGACATTGGTAAACGACGTATACAAAAATCTTTGGCAAGGTGAAGGAAAAGCATCTCAATAGCATAAATTTATCGCATTTTAACTGAACATTTGGCTATCGAAGGATGCCATCTCATCTATCGACACTTGTTTTGACTGGTTTTTTTTTACTAAAAGTCGTGTTTTAAACATCAACCACTCCTCGTTTTTGCCTGATGCGGCACCGTGCGACTTTTACCTTTTCAAAAAAGAAAAAAATCGCTGTATTGAGCCTAAACGGGACTATTAAAAAACAAATTAGTTTCGCTAAAAAAATTGTTTGTTATTATTCTTTAAAATGTTTAAAAATTAAAAGAATTTTTGCTAATGTGGGAACGTACATACGATGCATAGTGATTGAAAATGTTGACAAATTATAGGCTATGGGGGGATTCTGACACCCAAAACCCCTCCCTTGGCTACGGCCCTGATTAGGATAACTAAAATTATTTAATTTTCTTGCTATTTTATTATCTGAATACCAAAGCACCTCTCCCTGACGCACCCGGCTCAACCAGCTATGCAATACGAGTATCATCCTTACATATTTGGGCGACGATTGTATATGCATCGCACTACTCTTCAGACTGTCGTTACCTGTCATAATTAAGGATCGGAATTATATACACATTCATATTTTATTGGAGCTTCGCATTTGAATGGGTTCAATAAAGAAACTATTTTTATTGGAAAATATTTCGAATGAGCTCACATAACTATGCATTGAATACTTATTTGCATATTTTTGCATGTTCACATGCACGCTTTTTTAAAACACACGAGTTGTTTGTGTAAACTTTTTCGAATTTCCCAAATTTCACTAAATTTCCGAAATATAAGCTTTATGAAATGTTACCAGTTACCCCCGGCTTTGAAATATAAGAATAGAATAGCATTTTGAAATATCCTGAAACATTCTTCGTTTCGAAAGTTTAAATTTCATGTTTCTAGATTCAGCAGTTTGACCTGGCTGAAAGCTCAAAAAAATTAGGTGTGCATATTGTTTGCATATATTTTGTATACCTACTTCGTTCATATTTTGTTTGCATATAATTCCAATACCTAGTCATAACCAAAGAGTTTGATTCACTTTGAACACTAGGCCGCAGTTACCTAAATAAAGAGGTTACCTAGTTGAAGGCGATAAGCTATATATAATCTTCTCTAGCACTGCCCGACTCTCTACACAATTCAAATTGGCTGCAGTAATGGCTCATCTAACATGAATACTCATAGTGAATGCCCTAAAATATAATCATTTCTAGTATTTAAATAATAAAAAGATGAAGATTCCAAGGCAATCACTGAATCATTAAAGGAATGATCTGTGACTGTTATTGCATTTTTAAGCCAAACAAAAAATTAATTAAATGGCTGGTACTAGCAGTTTTCTATAGTAATTATCTTTGTATAAACGCTGCCAATTAAGTGTTTTCCCTAAAAACATACAAATTTTTTAGAAACAAAACAAGGTCAATTGAATTTTGTGAACTCTTTCAATATTATTCAAGCGTGTTAAACAATGTTTACCCATTTTAATTGTAAAACACAATACAAGAAAAAAACAATGCAATTTACAATAAGTTCATCATATGGATTGTGGGGCGTATAAGTAATTTCAATTAAATATTAGTTTGCATTTCAAATGAGTGAACGAGTTTATCTGAACAACACTGGGCTCTTACTATGTGTGCAAAGTTGTGTGGAATGGTGTAATTTTCTTGCTTGCAATTATTTTCCCCCAAGAAAAACTAAAAGGTTTTACATGTAGCGTATCTTAACTTTAAAATTTTATAAAAAGAGTTGTGTACGCCATCTACTTTTGTTGACCATGACTTGATTCGAGAGGTCAAATTTTTTATGATTTTGTCGGAATGGATCTCAACAATGGTGTGTATGATGCCGTTATCCACCATATCCGTTGGTTAATTGTTGTTTTAAAGAAATTTAAAAATTCATTAATTAAGACATTTTTTACGAGAAATAGTACTACAATGCATTTTGTTGTTGTTTCTTAACAAATATATTTGACAGCAATGTACGTGACCTGTGCCATGGTCACGATCTTAGCAATTTTTGATATAGTTGCATGATGATTTTCTAAAACTGAAAAACTTGCATTGAATTATTTTTAATGTACATTAGTTCCACTAAGTCTGAAAACAATAGATCAATAAATAATAAATCATAATTCTCTGAAAAAGTCTTGTCAATTTATTTCTAATTTGGAGAGCTTTCAACATACATACGAGGTGTGACAATTAAGTAATGAGACTGATTCCATAAAAACCGTATATTTAAAAATTATTCTACAACTCTGCCATCCCCTTCAAAGTAAGTATAGCTCCCCTTGGGCAGCTATACAACGATTCCAGCGCGTTTCCATGCTTCGTAACATTTCTGGAACGCTTTGACTGGGATGTCCGCGAGTACTCTCGTCACGGCCGCCTGGATGACCGTAATCGACTCAAAATCGGTTCCTTTGACCACCGATTTTGTTCTAGGGAACAAAAAAAAGTCACAGGGTGACATATCGGGCGAATAAGGCGGCTATTGCAACACGGCGATCCCTTTAGAGGCCAAATACTGGGACACGCTGAGGGCGGTGTGGCACGGCGCGTCGTCGTGATGAAGGATCCAGTTACGAGCGATGTCTGGGCGCACCCTGTTGACTCGTTTTCGCAATCTTTCAAGTACCGATGGAAGAAATTCTTTGTGGACGATTCCACGGCTATCAAAACGCAACGCTATCGCGACGCGTTGCTCTTGATTTCGTTTCTCCATTTTCGTGACGAGCACCAACAACACACGTCTACTCAACACGACACAGCAGGCGAACTAAACAAGCTAGAGCGATGGTAAATATATCAATATCAATGGAGAGGGGAAGGACGCCGGGGAAGGGGAGGGGAATTTCAAGGTCGCCGGTTTACCACAAGCGCGGCAATAAAATCAATATAATTACTTAATTGTCACACCTGTATTGTATTGAATTTGAAGTCCGTTAGCCCACTTAATCTGTGTTGAAGGAGGGCTATCCAACAAAATGCACCAACTACGGGGGTAGCGCACTATGTTGCAGATTGAAGCCACTCGCCTAAGTGCTGATTGGACCTTATCAGCGTTGCTTTAGACCTGGTAAGTCCACCACCGACCAGATATTCACATTAAGCCAAATCCTGGAAAAGACCTATGAGAGTGAAATCACTCCTCAGCATCTCTTTATCGATTACGGGTAGCAAAGTCCGATAAGGAATCGCCCACGCCGCATTGTCTGAACTTGGTATCCCTGCAAAGCTCGTGAGACCTTGCAGAGCGACGTTGAGAAATCCACACAGCTCCATCAAGGTTGGAAGTGTGCTCTCCGACCCATTCGATACCGTTCGAGGCTTTAAACAATGTGATCCTTTGTCGTGCGATCTTTTTCATTTCACCATGGCAAGGTTGGTGTACATTGTAGTGGGACGACCGTCGCCAAGAGTGTCCAGCTCCTTACCTACGCTGACATTAACCCGAATGTGCCGAAATTGTTGTTCTTTCGAATTTTGCGATAGCAATTTGAGCGATTTTTTTTACGATTTAACATAAAGCATAATTGAAGAAATACATTCTTTGAGTACATGTTTCGTGCAACCATATGGTCACGCTAGGCGCTATTGAGTTAAAATCATCGGGCGTAACAAGCGAGATGTCACAGCTGCCTTTTGCGGCGAAAGAAAATCTTTCAAAATGGTAAATGAGGAAAAGACGAAATATATGCTGCTTGCACGAAGGACTCGTAGCGGCTAGGGGCTCGCTTTGAGATCGACAGGTTTATTTTTTAAGTTGTCAAGGAGTTCGCTTACGTGGCACCGCCAATATATATAATATCTCCCGCATTGGCGATGGAGCTCTGGCCAAAAAGGTGTTCGACACGATAGTTGGAGGTCGACGGCGAAGAGGGAGCCCGGTCACTGGTGGAAAGACCAAGTCAAAGACGCTGTATCATCTATTGGTGTGACCAACTTAAGAAGGCGCACGCGAAGCAGAGGCGCCTCGAGAGAACATTTACGGCAGGACGTAACGGGTTGTTGTATTCAGTTAAGTACGTAGGTGTATACATACATAGAAGCAATGGCGCGTCAGCCTGATTATAAGACCTCGCTTATCTAATCTTATATATAGTACTAGCAGTACTAGCATACAAACTCTTAACCTATCGTTGACCCCGTCGGATTTCGATTTTCGAAAAAATGAAAAACACCTTCCGATTTATTTAGCATTTGGAGCAGTTTTACCAAGCTTGAAGTCTAAAAACCTATTAAATCATATTTTTTATACAAAATGTTAACCCATCGTTGATCCCGTCAAATTTTGATTATAAAAACCAAAAACACTTGTCTAATTATATCTCATTTGAAATGTTTTCACTAAGTGTGAAGTCAGAATACCCAATAAATCATTCAGTTTTTGGAGAAAACAAAAAAAACAAAAAAAAATTTTAACCCATCGCTTTAAAAAAAAAAATTACAAACGCGTGTCTATTTATTTTTTTAAGTGTTTTCAACAATTTTGAAGTCAATAGGCCCATCGGTTCATGTTTTTTCGTACTCTTTCCGAATACGAAACTTAACCCATTGTTGACCCCGTTAATTTTTTATTTTCAAAAAAATTAAAAATACGTGTCAAAGTATTTTTGATTTGCAGTGTTTTCACCATGTTTGAAATCAATAGATCTATTAAATCACGTTTCTTCGTTCAACACCTTAACCCATGATTTGCCAATTTAGTCCCCAAATTTCAAAATTCCCGCCTTAGCGGATGTTCATTTTTTTCAAATTTCAGATTTGTAGCTTCAGCCGTTTGGGCTGGTCTGGTCTGGTACAATATTGAAATGTGCTTGTGGTGTGTATGAATAAATATAATAATGTTATGATTGAAAATCACAATGTTTATTATTCTGTATGATACATCCACCTTGTTTAAAAGTACTTGAATCTCGCCCACACTACATAAACTTAAACAATTACCAAATGCATAGACACACCCAAAAACTGCTCGTACACTTAAAGAGGATATTTGGGATTTTCATTTTTAGCACTGAAGCGAAATCACAAAATTAGAGTTAGTAAAGATATTTAGTTGAATTACTCCGATGCCTATTCAATAGTACGCCCACCACTGCCCTCTAGACTCATTTTGATGTTCGCTTTTCAGCGCTCGCCACATGCTGTTGCTTTCCATCAGCTGTTGCGCTGTTGCATGTGCAGCCACTTTAGCCGATTCAAATATTTGCATATTTAATATTCAATAATTAATTTCTCAGTAATTGAATGAATTGAATCCCCTTCCGCAGAAGGACAGCACGAGATTGTCTGGCGTCCCTAGTAACCATCTCTTGTCAGACTGCTCCCGCTTCCGCTGCTGCAGAGTTGCTTTGCGCATATTTGGACAACATTCATATCTAAATTTTACTATTTACCTGTCTGCTTATCTGACCGTCTGTCCAAACGTTCGCCAACTGCGTCCCCCTGGCTGCCGAGAAGCAGCACAAGCATGCATCCTTTTATTTATTTGTCTGCGCAGGGCACAGTTCACCCACACGTTTGCCTCGATTCAACCAGACTTTCGTAGACGTCTGTGTGTATGGAGGGCTGGGTGCTTAGGTACGAAGTAAAATATGAGCAGCCAAATTCAGCCGATCCGATGAAACAGACACAAACTATTTAATACATTTTATCGCCGCATGTTTGTACAGCATCCAACATCCAACCATCCCCCGCCCCCTCTCTGTACGGTATGTACATATTATATGTACTATATGTAATTCTGTGCGTTAGATGTTGAGGATGTGAAGCAGCTTTGACTAAGCGACAGCATTCAAGAAGATGTTTAAAAATTTTAAAAATGTCACTCAGATATTTTTACATCCTTTCACTGTTCCACTGCGATTATTGAAGACCGCAGGGGTTTGTGACCGATACAGCTTATCCGAACCATCGATTTAGCGATATCTATTCATCGGTCGGTTTACCGGATGTCTGATATAAACAACGACTCTAAAAAGAGTTAAAATATCACAATGAAATTCAGCTTAAATAACCCAGAGGTCAAAAACTGACCGTCCAGCCTTTAGTAGGATTTACACGTCTTCAAATGTTTCAAAATGAGGACACTTCTATATCAACCAACACAATCTGGCTATTTACTCACAACTTAAAATTAATGTATTTTATAATACTGTTACGAAAATTCAGTTCTGCTGGCCAACGCAGCCGTAGTTCGTATCACTGGATTGTGTCAAAATATAACACACGGAATTTTCACGCAATTTACCACTGTAGTCACCTTATTTACAATTATCCAAGTCACTTTACTTCTACTTCACGGATCCACTAGTCAGTTTACTTTCACTTTATTTGTCTTATCTGTGTTCGCCAAAACCAAACTGACTGACTGTGCTATACCTGGCTGCCTTTTACACTTGTTTGCCCGTAGCGCGACTCTTTATCGATCATTTCTAAGCCTTTACAAGTTTTGTCTTACTTCACTGCTGAATAATTATATGCTATTTCTTAAACAAATAAATAAATCAATTCCAACATCGGCACGAATCGTCTCTGCCGGGTCCGCAGTTTCGCAGAGCGAGTTGCATGATCGTCACAATAGGTTAGCCGGCCTCGATAATCCACCGGGTAGCGTGCTGGCGTGTCATGCCAAAAGCTCTAGATTCGATTCCTAGCTCAGGCTGGCCAAACACTCATCCACATACATGAAGAAGATGAGAATTATACGAAAAGCACGGGAGTGGAATAATGCAACACACAAAATCTCTAAGTGGTGGGTGGAGTTTTTGATATCACAATGGGCCGTGTAACAGAACCCCGAGTGTGTCTCTTACAGGGACAGCCACCATAACCTAACCTATTAAGGGTTATATTAATTTTATCTTCATTAAATGTTTTTGTTACAAATAGTGGAAAGTTTAAAATTTAAAATGGCTAACTAACAAGACGAGTTTATGGTGCAGGTGAAAGGAAGAAAATCTTGTATCGAGTAGTCAAGTAAACCTTCGAATTGTTTAGTCTAGTTTCCGGTTCGAATTCAAGAAAGTCCTTTCCGACCCCGCTACAACATAAAATTTGAACTGTAGGTACATTGAAAAAACTTAACCTTATAAGTGTCATACGCCACGTTGAGTGTTATAATTAAATGACACTCATACGCCACGTAGCGCTGCGCAAAAAAATGCACACATCGCAATTACACAGTTTGAATGTATTTTTTTTGAATTGGTGTCTGAAGCAAATTTGTTGGTCGTTAAAATATCTAAAACTTGCCGAAGACATTAAACCGATATTCGAAACGATTTAGGACCTACTTAAGCGACAAGCTTGACGATAATTTCCAAATTTCAAAGTCGGATTTCTCATAAACTAGAGCCAATCTTACCAAACGGCTGGTGGATCTCAACTCAGTATACCTATAGGAAACTCACCCAGTAGGTCCCCCCCATGTCTAAATTTTGGACTTGCACAGTGTTATTATTTGCTACATTTAATTTTTACGTTGCGTAATAACTGTTATGTCTTTTTCGTTCTCGATAATTATTATTTTGGGATTATTTTTTTCCGTTGTTTCATAACTTTTATTTATGACCTTTTTTATTTACATTACCGATAACTATTATTTGAAAGAAACTTTTTTTACGTTGCTTAATAACTTTTATGAAAGAATTTTTTTTACGTTGCCTTATTACATTTTGAGTATGAATTGATTTTTAGTTGTTTAGTTGTTGGTGGAAATTGGTTTTCTGCAGTTAATTTGCAATCAATTCATACCCAAAATGTGGTAATTCAACGTAAAAAATGTGTTTTCAAAATAATAATTATCGGCAACGTAAATTTAAAAAATCATAAATAAAAGTTATGAAGCAACGTAAAAAAAAAATTCTCAAAATATTTATTATAGGATAATAGTTACAGGTCACGTAAAAAATTTCTTATTGGAAATAATTATTATAAAGCAATATTTTTAGAAATTTCTTAAATAAGAGCAATTTTTTTATTTCCAAAAATATGGATAATAATTATTTTATGTCTCTGTAATAGACATATTTGGGGTCCAGAGGGGCAAAACATGTGTGAAGAACCATGATTTAATAGGCCTATTGACTTCAAAATTGGTGAAAATAATTGAAATAAAAACGAGACATATGATTTTCATTTTTTCGAAAATCAAAATCTTACGGGGGCACCGATGGGGAAACATGATTTCAGTGGTCTATTGACTTAAAATATGGTGAAAGCACTTCAAATTAGAGGTAATTAGACAAGAATTGTTTCATAAAAAACTAACGAGGTCAACAAAGGGTTAAGAGAAAGAGATTTATTGGACCCATTGACTTCAAATTCGCGTGGAAAGCCGCGGGGCCCTGAAAGTTAAGACTAACATTGGAGCACACTAAACATATGTGGTTCATCTTAAAGAATACTTGCAAGGAAGTACGGCTTACAAACAGTCAGTATTTTTTATATTTCTCAGGAGAATTTGAGCGCCTTACACCGTGCCACAAAAATTGTTTTTAACTCCACACAAGAAAAATCGACCTGGAACTGCGTACTCAGTTTGTGAGAGTAAATGCCAAGCAAACACTCTAGTACTACCTGTAAAATCATGTTGCTAGCCGCATTAAACGGGTGCAGCCATCTTTGGCGCGCATTAAGCGACAATTCATTTGAGTTCGAAAAGCTCCTTCCAGTAACGTGCACGAATTTCGCCGATTTCACCGGTGCTGTGCCAATAAGTTCCAACAGCCATGCACCCACGCACTCACAGCAAATCGGAGCGCGTACCGCACGGCCGCACCGCGACTGCGTGCGCTGAGACAACCGTGAGCGCAGTTAATTTCATATAATTTTCCGAGGTAAAAAAGTTAACTTATTTGTATGCGCCTAATTTAGCAGAAACCGATTTGGGCTCGGATTCAATTAGACGCAAGTGTGTCCCACTGTACAGGCGCTACTGGAACCGCCGCTGTCACTGTCAGCTACCTAACGCTGCCAGCGCGCACAACCGGCGCCCGCAAGTTTCGCTGGTATGGCAACTGCTTCGAAATGGCTCGCCACACTTCATGCCACACAATACACATACATATACACGCACCCAATCACAGCCCCATGCACGGAGTGCGGCACCGCAGCAACGCTGCTTCGTCTAGTTAAAATGCTATTAAAAGTTTCAAAGCGATAAGTGCGCCAGTGCATGCAGCCGAAAGGATAAACATTGGTGCGAAATTAGCTCAAATAATTTCGAAATCAATCACAGTGAATGATGAGACCAATTCGGTGTGATTGATCAAGCGGAATGATAGCTCGCTCTGCAGCGCTGCCAAAATAACGGCACCAAATACAATAAGCGCTCGTGAATGGCAATAAAAATTACGGTACCCAGAAATTGCCGGTTGCAGCAGTACATACTGTCGACATTAAATGTTTCGCTGGCATGAATTAGCAATAACTTTAAGCCCTGCTGGAAAAAAGTCGCAGATGTGTCGTATTACGCGGAAACGATGCGAGAATGTCCTTGAAAGTTTGTTTTAGTGTGCATGCCCTTAAAATAATTAGGAAGCAGGTTCCATACATGAAAAAGGATTGGTAGGATAGGTCACATGTCAAGAAGACCACCCAGCAGCTTTGCAAAAATTGCGTTTGAGTGCAACTCATAAGGGAAGTTGAAGTCGCAGACAACCAAGGAATGCTTAGAAAAGTTCGATGCTTATGAACTAGCAGCTGTGACTGAACAATGTGACTTAACATTTAAACTTAGCATTGGGATACGTTTTAGTTCCATCACGGCACCATTTTAAAGCATAGTATGGCGAACCTGAGGCTGCATGTCATTGAGCATGCATAGAGGTTTTAAGGAGGAACATTTTAAGACCCAAACAATTTCTTTAAAGAAGTGACTATAGGCGGCCATAATCGAAAAGTGGGCAAAAATCGAGAAATTAATTTTACGTTCAACATTGTTGTATAACTTTCATATGAATTTGTCTTTGTTTCAATTTAACTTTAACCTTCACTCTGTGCATGGGGAAAATATGAATTCGTGATGGTATTTCTTTTTGAACGATATATTAATACTTATATCATTGGATAGCTATTGATGAAAGGATTCTAAAAACATAAGCAGGTATTTTTTTCAAGTGTGACAGCCAGTATACCCACATATTGCACACAAACTGTTTGTTGTGCTTTGGGGAATAAATGACCCCGCTATTTATCCCAATACATTTTGTAAGCAAAACATATCCAAGTACACTCACCGGTGGAATAGCAAGTTCAAAGATGGTGTGCAAATAAATTACATAAATAATACTAATACCAAAAAAAAACAACAACAACAATATTAAAAATATTTCATAATATAATGATACTATAATTTTTTCCCAAAGAAACTATTATTTTACTCATTCCCATACAAAATATACTGGTTCAAAAATTGGGAACTCAGTTCCCCATTGCACGGGATTAGGGCGTAAAAACCATGCACAGAGTGAAGGTTAAGGTTCACTTTCCATATTTCGAGCTTTTTATGAATGCTGGCCTCGATGGTCCAGGGGGTAGCATGCTGGCTTCTCATACCGGAGGCCTAGGTTCGATTCCCAGCGCAGGCTTGTGAAACACACGTCTACTTCTATCGCTATTCACACGAAGCAGATGAGAATTAAAAGAATCTTCCAAAGTGGCAAAACTTCCAAGTGCGCTGTTCAGATTCAGCGTTCCCCTCCCACTTCCCCCAACCAATTGAATGTGTGTTGTAAGATATGTTGAAAAAATAATGTTATCATATCTTAGGCCTATATCTTGTCTTATACAGAGGCAGCCACTACAACCAACCAACCCAACACTGAACCAAGGATTCAAGAGCTAGTTAAGAGTATCCAGTCACAAAAATCTTATTAAAATAATATACTTACCTCTATCTTTGAAATTGTCGTTAAAAACAAAAATACTGTTGGCTTTGAATAATTGTATGCGTGTTTTTTTATAGACAGAACAACCCTTTATTAATTTACATTTACTGTATATTACCTCTAAACAATTGGTGGTGCATAGCAAGAAAGAAATTTTGTCAAATGGTCCCTCATCACTAAAAGGTTAAGAACCACTGGACTAAACCGAAGCGAACGCCACAAAAACTGTGAATAACACCAACAATTATGAAAAGTCGCTATTCTAAAATGATAAAACAACAGTAACCAACCCGCCACCCATCCATCTGTCGAGGATGTTCCACCTCCAGTATACTACTGTGTCCAAAAAATAAGGTGACATTTGAATTTAAACTGCGCGCGTCGAAGGATTTGGAGAATTATTTTTTTTTTAGTCAACAGTCAACAAGGAATATTATTTGAACGTTATGCGCCGTTTGCGTAACGCTATCCGCCTAAAAAGGCCGGAATGGTGGAAAGACAATTCTTGGTTTTTACACCACGATAATGCATCATCCCATACTGCACTCGTAATTCGTGATCATTTCGCCAAAAACTCAACCCATATCGTTCCGCAACCACCGTATTCACCTGATCTGGCGCCGTGCGACTTCTGGCTGTTCAGCAAGCTCAAAAGACCGCTCCGGGGACACCGTTTTGATACGATAGAGGAGATTCAAGCCGCAGCGAAGACGGAACTGAAGGCCATCTCGGAAAGTGACTACAATCAGTGTTTCGAAGTTTGGAAAATCCGTTGGCATAAGTGCATTGCATCGGGAGGGGATTACTTTGAAGGGGATGAAATTGATTTGGAAGAATAAATAAAGAATTTTCAAAATAAATACATTGCCACCTTTTTGGACACAGTAGTAAACGGCAGCCGCCGTGGCTCAGTTGGTTAGTGCGTTGGACCGCGAGTCGAAGGCAGCAACGTCAGGTTCAAATACTGCCTGTAATAACACCTAAAAAAATAACGGGAAAAACTCGTTTTCTCTTTCGGTGGCTGTCCTCTCAGCTGGAAATGGCAAACCTCTGAGAGTAAAAATTGCTTATGAAAAAGCTCCCAACCTGCCGTTCGGAACCGGCATAAAACTGTAGGTCCCTTCAACCCGCGTACAAATTGACACGCACAACACGGATGGTTGCGGGAAGCTAGGCCTTAGTCTCGCGTAAGCGGGCTGTCGTGCCAGTCAATTATTAAAAAAAAAAATTATTAGTAAATAATAAACTGCGCACACATAGCCAAAGCCAGGAAAGTGGTTGACTTAAACGACCACATCGACGGCGGATGGCGCTTGCAGGCGACGATTTTGACTCACACATGTATCCAATTGGTCGTAGGGAAACACAAACCTTGGCATCAATGTACGTACACACATACAAAGAAATCGTATTCATGCGACACACCTTCCGGTGTACCTTTTACAGCGCCACTGGCAGCAAATGCTCGCTTGCAATCTACGTTTGCTTGAGCACATTTGAGCACAATTTAAAAAGGAATTGTTTGCCTACTTAAGTCGCCGCACATGTCCATAACAACACAGACGCGCCAGCACAATTCTAAGGCCAATTCACGCTGCTCGTGAAATGCGAAGCAGTTCATACTTGTCAGGCAGCTGTGTTGCGGCGAAATCTCTTTAGCACAGTCGTCGCTCAGCAGAAGTGGGATAATGGGTCATTCTGCGCTAAGAAACAGTCAAATTATTATTTTTATCCAACTCAGAATAAACCAACTGCCGCATGATAAATTGTTAAAAGTATTTGCATACTCACATACGACACGCGCACGACCGCAATAAGCAGGCGAAACGCAAATTTCCTTTTGCAATTTCCAGCGCTGACGCGCATAAAGAGCCGCTCATAAATGCGCAGTATTGGCGAGGGGGGCGGACGCGCCGCCGCCTTGCGTGGAGCGAGCTGCAAAAGTTGTAGATGAGATACCATTCGGGCACTTTGCATTCATGAGATAATAAAAAGGCGAGCAAATAGAAAAATTACTCGGCGAAGGCATCGCAGGACGGCCAACAGAGTGCGGCCGGATTTGCCCCGCATGTGGTCACACTGTGCATACCCCCCGGCCCTCGGGTGTTCGGGTGTGTATTTGCGTATGAGCGTCTGTGCATATAGTTCGGTTTTCATGTACGAGCGACAGCCGCACGCGTGGGCCGAGCCAGCTGATTTCTAAAGCGATTATTCAAAGGAAATTCTCGGTAAAAGTCAAAGTCAATATTTTATGAAGGGCTTCGACAATAAAATATGAACAGAATGGGTTTACGTACAATAACATGCCGTCACTTTGTTAAGTCGTTGTAGATTTGTTGTCCCTTTTACTCATTTGCATCGGTTGCAATTTCCGTTTCGAGGCTGAGAATGGAAAGAAATTCGTTTGTTTGTTCGACGGTGCGTGTGCGTGGGAATGCGATGTGAATGCTTCAGTTGTTGACGCAAACGAAGCAAAAAAATAATTGAATAAAGTAAACATATAGAGCACCGAAGTGGAGCAGTAGGTATTTATAGAATTGTAGCAAAACTGCGACAAAATCATATGTACGACTTTTGAATTTCAATTTATCCTTCTTCCCTCATTGATTCTTTTCATTCTGTTGTTGGTTGCTCTTAACGAAATATTGTAAAAAGCACTGCGTGTATGAAACTTTGTAAATAATAGTAAAAGACTTGCAGTTTTAAGTAGATTTCGAACGGTACGTTGGAGCCGTTTTCATAAACAATTTTACTCTCAGTAATTTGCCATTCCCTGCAGGGAGGACAGAAGCCTGCAAGAAAACTGTTTTAGACTCGCTTTTCTCCTTATATGTGTCAAAGATCACCGACTCGATTGTTAAGGAAACCATTTATTATTGAACAAAGAACAATTACAACATAAAAGGACTGTTCGATATTACGCAATCGCGGCTGCGGCACGTCCACTCGCCTCAACGTCCACGTCACCACTGATTCTTCTTTGACATATGTAAGTAAAAAACGAATTCCTCTTTCTCTATTACTGATAAGTTAAAAGCTGAATAGCTGATAAGCTGAAAAGTCTTTGGCCTGACATAGAGATGGCGCCAAAAATTAAGAATTATTGTGTTGTACATGGAAAACCATCCTTAACTTAGATTCTGTCAAAGTTTCATGACATTTGGTTGACTCGTTTTCAAGTTATTGCTTTCGAAGTGACGCTACCTCTGAATTTTTGTAAACAATGGAAAAAAGTGAATTTCGTGTTTTGATAAAACATTGCTATTTGATGGGCAAAAATACAGTGGAAACAAAAGCATGGCTTGATAAATGTTATAATACATCTGCTCCACCAAATTCAACTATCAAGTATTGGTTTGCTGAGTTTCGTCGTGACCGTACGAGCACCAGTGATGCACCGCGTTCAGGGAGGCCAAATGAGGCAGTTAATCCGGAAAACATCCAAAAAATCACGGACCTTGTGTTAAATGATCGCAAAATAAAATTGAGTGAGATAGCTAACATCATAGGCATCTCAAAGGAACGCGTTGGTCATATCATTCATGAACATTTACACATGCGGAAGCTGTGCGCGCGATGGGTGCCGCGTTTTCTGACAATTGACCAAAAAGCAAAACGTGTTCGTCCTTCAACCGATAATTTGGAGCGAATTCGTCGTAATAAGAAGGATTTTTTGAGGCGGTTTGTGACAATGAATGAAACATGGATCCATCACTACACACCTGAGTCCAATCGACAGTCGGCAGAGTGGTTGTTGCCTGGTGAAAGTCGTCCGAAGCGCCCAAAAACACAACAATCGGCTGGCAAGGTTTTGGCCAGTATTTTTTGGGATGCACATGGTATAATCTTGATAGACTATCTTCAACATGGAAAAACAATCAATAGACAATATTACTGTGCTTTGTTGGATCGATTGGACAACGAGATCAAGTCTAAACGACCTCATTTGGCTAAGAAAAAAATCCTGTTTCACCAAGACAATGCACCAGCTCATTCTGCTCGCGATACGACCGAAAAATTAGAGGAATTACGCTACGAAGTCGTCAAACACCCACCGTATTCACCAGATTTAGCACCCAGCGACTATTTCCTCTTTCCCAGGTTGAAAAATTGGCTCGCCGGAAAAAGATTTTACTCAAATGAGGAGGTCGAGTTGGAAACAAACGCCTATTTTGAAGAGCTTCACGCGGACCACTATAAGAAAGGCATCGAAATGTTGGAAGACCGTTACACTAAATGCATTACTCTAAATGGAGATTATGTCGAAGATTAAAATCATTTTTTCACTAAAAATATCGTTTTTTCATTGTCAGGCCAAAGACTTTTCAGCCCATGTAGTACTATTGTGGCCTTTACAGTCAGGAGGATCACAAACAAATGTATGAAACAAATGTTAATAAAAGGAATTAATGTTATATTATTATATTAGCCCTTAGCGCTCCGTTGGCTCCGCTACGAAGCCATCCGTCATTTGTTCCGTAGTAACTCCGTAGGCTCCGCTGCGGAACCCAATGTTTTTATAATGTATAAAATAAATAAAATCAAAAACATTCACAAGCACATGTAATTCTTCCCACTTAAAGGCTTGATTACACGTAACGAGTAGAGTGACGCGACAGCAACTCGAACGAGTACTCGTTTCGTCTAAACAGTAAGGCGAGTTGTGGATTGAGTCAGTGACCGAGTAGAGCGGCGAGAGAGTCACTAGAATCACATTTTGTTTACTAGGCCGAGTACTACTTTACCGTTATATTTTTCTCTTTTTCGCAGCGATTCGCGGAATCGCTCGTCACATGCGGAATCGCTCGTAACATGCGGAATGCGTCACACACCACTTTCCGCTCGGTTGAGTTTAATTGCGCGAGTTGCTTAGTTCATTTTGTGCATTGTAAAACCGAACTGACTCGCCACGTGTGAAAATACGTTTGAACAACTCGTCGCTTTTGCTCGCCATCCCAATTCTCTCGGCCTAGTACGATTTTGATGTCTCGCCACTTTACTCGTTACGTGTAATCAAGCCTTAATATTCCTTCTTCTCACTCGTCCCGCCTCGAAAATGTGCCGGAGTTGCTGGTAGGCAATGGTAAAAAAACGTGCGGAGCGCTAAGGGTAAAAAAAATCCTGGCAAGAGCATTAAGTCTGCCACACAAATTTGTATCCTTATTGGAGAGTTTGTGAGTTGTGCCTCTAATGTCACAGATTAATGCTGGGTGCAGCTTACTTTATACAATTAAGTACAGTGGACGTCCAATATAACGAATCTTATGTTGTACCCCCAATTTGTTAAATCGAAAAATTCGTTAAATGGATCGAAATTTTTTTTGTTTTAAACCATCCTTCTTAAAGAAAAAAGTCTCATATAATCAGTTTTAACCGTCTGCCTGTCCCTAGGGATCTATTTGAACCCAGGCGGAACTAAAAAAACGGTTGAGCGGATTTGTGCACTCGTCTACTTGTGTTATTTAGTGTTAATTGCGCTTACATATTCGTTATATCGAATAGCAAATTTCACTTTTGTTCGTAATATAGAATCATCAATGGAATAAATTTGGCTGTACGCTAAATCGAAAATTCGTTAAATGGTAAGTTCGTTATACTGGACGTCCACTGTATATAGAAAAAAGGAGTTCCACACTATAGCGCAATTCATATTGACAAATCATTTTAACTGTGGTCCCATCAAATTTGTATATCTACTCACTACAAGTGAAACTTGACGGGCCCCACGTTATTTCCATTGTTATTATCTCCCTTTATGTAAATGAGAAACACAATGCAATGCTCACATTTGCACAAAATTCAGCGAAAAGTAAGACCCATTCGTATTTTCAGCGATTGTGCTTTCGAGCAATGCTTTTACAATTTTAAATATGTTTTCATTTCTCTGCTTTGTGCCGCAAAAATCAAAAGTCCCTTTACTGAATGCAAATTAATTTGAAAATCGAAGAAATACGAAAGCAGAGAAAATAAGTCGTGGTTTTAAGCGAAACACTTTTGAATGATGCTGCGAAATGCTGCCAGAAAAGGTGTTGCCACTGCAATCTCGGCGCCGCGCTCCCAAAACTCACAATGAGAATATTTCATGAAAATACATTTTTTATCCGAAAGAAATGCATTTCCATTTTGTGTTGCCTGCTCCGCCACTGTGCGCTCGGCCCAGCGGTTAATGCAGCAGACTGCATTCCAACCTTTGCGCGCTGAAACAATGACGCGCTGGCATCACTCACCGGCACAACGATCGAGATTGCTACGAAGCCGTCAACGACGGCGCTTGCAACGGTCAGCAGGAGATGATGGCGTTGTGGCTCGTTGCACGTGTTTACGGCCCTTGGCTCTTGGCATTTCGTATGCGCGTCGTGCTGCCTTCTCGCACGCCGTGCCAGCAGCGCGCATTGTTCACCTCTGCAGCGTTAATGTGGTTTAAACTCGCCCGCCGAGAATTTCTGAACGCAGCAACAAGGCGATGAACAGCATTCCGGCGACGCGGTTTGGCCGACCGTTCAATTTGGCCGGCTTTAAACGTGTTGAATTTAAAATGGCGCTGCGATGCAATGCGAACACCGTGCTCTGGCATCCCGGCGTCACTGCCACAAAGCACCCAGCACACAATGGCCAAGTTAATTACAATTTACATTGTTTATGAGGCGTTGCGAGACCTCCTAAGCCCCGCCGAACACCGCTGGCCCTTTTGTCATTTTTGCCGCGCCCGCATTCAGCCCTTTAAAACTGCGGGCCAGCTTAAGCGAGTTGATTCCCGACGATTTAATAGTATTTTAATCACCTAGTGACACGGAGGGCCCTACAGGGCGCGGCACAGTGCCGGCGCAACAGCCGCAACTGTGTGCAAGTGCTTGCCGCCTGTTTTTTGTGTTTAATTTTCTGAAGAGAAACCACTTTTCATTCGCCCGTAATCGCAACGTGGCTACTTGAGGGAATAATTACGCGAGCAGTTTTAATTTTCCACATTTTTACCTTTAATTGTTTGCGGGCACATTAATATTTCGCACAGAAATAAACTGCAGCATTGGGCACCGTTCGACGCGCAACCGCAGCGCGGCCTCAGATCATAACCGTGTCCAGCGGCGTCAGCGCTGGCTACCCCAGTTTGTTGGCTTCGGCAGCTGCATCGGCTGCTCTAATTGGCTTACAAAGTTAAACAGACCCAATTTCGACCGTGAATGAAATGAAACTAAGTAATTGCTGTGAAAATGCAATTCGCACATTGGCGCGCCGCGTTTGCCCTTGCAGCCCTTTCACATGCACATCCACACATGCGTGTGCAAGTATTGGCAGCTGCTAGCAATACGAGTAACTCTCATTCTTCGAATTTCAAATTGAAGTCCCGAAATTCATTTATAGATGTACATACATTGATTTAAGTAGAGCCGTCTACATAAAGCTGAAAATACCGGAAATGTCTGCGAATCGTTTGCAAAATATTCTGGCCTAACACAATTAGCAACGATGCGCTGTGGAGGCTTACTGATGAGGAACCCATTTTGAGGCAAATGAAACGCAAAAAATGGCAATGGATAGGTCACACACGGAGAGACCACCCGACAGAGCAGAAGTCGCGGTCGGCCAAAAAACACATGGAGAAGGTCGACTCTGTGCGAACTAGCCGCTGTCAACACCACATGGGACGGCGCAAAAACAACAGCCACGAATCATGTAAGATGGAAGAGTCTTGTGGAGGCCCTATGCTCCCAGGAGGAGGAGTGAACAAGGAAATAAATCTTGTGGAGAATACTAGTAGAATACCAGTCGATTACCTCCAGCGGACATGAAAAAAAATATAGTTATTGAGTGCAAAATTGTTGCGTCTCTCCCAAGGTAAACACTCTATGCTAAGATCGCGGCGTCATTCTGGCGTGGCTGGAAACGAAGCAGCAGACGAGATATTAAGAAGGGAGTTGGTATCGACAGAATAATAAACGATCAAATTGGACTTTCGTGGAAGAAGAGAACCAGCTGCGACAACTGTCGGGCGTAGTGGCCTAGATACTCTGTCCGTGACGAAAACTCGGTTCATCCCTGATGGCTCGGACACATTCAAGACGGCAGCGACACGCCCACACAACTTCAAAATGGTGTCAGCAACGTCATCATATTTTTGAGCTCCTAAACACAATTTTTAAAGTGGTTGCGCACTCCCTTTGGCAATGCGCAACAATTTTTAGAACTACTATTTTAAATTAAATAAGCGCTAACAAACGTTTAATTACACTGTGCGTGAAATTTTCCCTAAAAAATTGAGACATGGGGGGGACCTACTGAGCGACTTTTCTATAGGTATACTGAGTTGAGATCCACCAGCCGTTTGGCTGGATGGCTCTAGTTTAAGAGAAATCCGTCTTTGAAGTTTGCTCATTTTAGTCGAGTTCGTCGCTTAAGTCTTCGAACGTTTAGATGCTAATAGGTCCTAAATCGTTCCGAATATCGCTTTACTGTCTTCGGCAAGTTTGTAGATATTTTAACGATTAATTAATTAATTTAATTATAATTAACACTCACATAATTGACAATCATACGCCTGCGCAAAAAAATTCACATATCGCAATTACACAGTTTGAATGCATTTTTTTTGGATTGGTGTCTTAAGCAAATTTGTTGGTCGTTAAAATATCTACAAACTTGCCGAAGACAGTAAAGCGATATGTGGAACGATTTAGGACCTATTAGCATTTAAACGTTCGAAGACTTAAGCGACGAACTCGACTCTTAAACTAGAGGCAATCCAGCCAAACGGCTGGTGGATCTCAACTCAGTATACCTATAGAAAAGTCGCTCAGTATGTCCCCCCCATGTCTGAATTTTCGACTTGCACAGTGTTATTGTTCAATGTATTTGGAACTAGAAATTTTTCCAGAAATTTTGCAATTTTTGCATAAATAAAAATCTTGATTTCTAAAAAAGTTTGCATTATAAGTTTTCATTAAAAAAAATAAATGCATTTTAGTATAATTCAACCAAAACCTTAAATTCGATGAGAAAATAACTGCAAGTTTAGTCATATTCGAAAGCTTGAAGTCTTTGGTATAACTTTTCCAAAGATTGTAAGGACATATAAGTATAGCCGTTTTCTGAATGTTTTGGAGACATTTCTGTAAAATCCTTCATTGACTCGAATCAAAGAAAAGCAGAAATGCATTACAATCTTACTTTCTCGCTGACCCGATCTCAACTGCCTTACCATAAACTCTGTTTAACTGCACTAAAGTCTTTTTAATATATATTCACCTTTGAGTCCAAACACTTATATTGAAGAAGTATTTTGATTGCCAAATAAAAGACTAAAATATCAAACATTTATAAATACTTGCCATTGAAAGCATTAAAAAGCTCTCTCTTCTAGAATTAGGCTTTTTCACGTTTTTAACATATTTTCGTTTGAAAGACCTCCAACTGTGCCAATGTTTTATTCTAATTTACAATTTTCAATTCAATTAGCTAATAAAAACACACTCACAACTGTTGGAAGCACACCATATTTCTAACATATTTCCAAAGAAAATTGCCTTCTCAACGCCGCACAGCACAGCACATTGTAGGCCCTTCCACGTACTTGCGCCGGCCATTTGTAGCAATAGTAAAATTTTAATTCAATTTCATGCACACGCATGTAGATCTATCCTATATGTATGCATGTGTAACTGCCTACGTGAATATGGCAGTGGTTTGTCTCGAATTGCATTCGATTTTATTGAAAATTGCATTCTCCAATGGCAGCATATGTCTTATCCATCGAGAGGAATCACTCAGTAGGAAGAACATTTCTACACCACTAGTGAATTTACAAAAACGAAAACAGAGATTCCTGCCAAAGCAAAAAACTTGCAGCATTAATTCGCTCGAACCTATGAACCTGCCTACCGGATAGCTAAATGATTGTCGACACTCCGTGCGCCCACAATAAAATTGGAAATTATTGTATGCACTTTGCGTGCGAATGCCGAATAAATATAAAACCGTCCACTTGCTACATGTGCTGGTGTGTGGGCCCCTTCAGAGGAATATCGCATTTTTAAACGCCGCACTATGGCGCCTTTTGATTTTTTTCGTTGCAACAATCAAAACTTTTGAATAAATATATTTAAACATTTTAATTGCATCTGAGAGTATAATATCCAAGGTTTAAAATTAGCATAAAAACAGGGTGCCACAATAACAGGGGGCTTTAAAATTCGTTGTCAAAGTTGAGATTTCATTTCATTACAAAAACTTCATACTAAAAATGACTTTTTTGTTTGCATTAAAAAATAAATTTAATTTTTTTATATATTTTTCTTAGCAAGTTTTTTCAAAATAGTTAATTACATAGACATTCCTTTCAGTCTAATAAAGAAAGCATTTTTAAGCTATAAGTATTTGTAAGTTCTTTTTGTGATCTTACAGATCTCATAGATGAAATAACTGGATCAGAAGAGACTGCTAACATGTTGAAAAGGTCTTCATTTTGTCTAGATCGTGATATTTTGCAAGTGTTCATACATCTATACTCGTACTTTTTGTAGTCCTTATTTTTGCATTCTTGAGCTTCTTCAGACAATTCCACTATTGCTAAGCACTGGTATTCTATTAAATCCTTTCCATGCGCCAAAATTGTATGTACCGTAGGAGTAATTTTCTTCTCAGGATACTACTGTGTCCAAAAAATAAGGTGACATTGTATTTATTTTGAAAATTCTTTATTTATTCTTCCAAATCAATTTCATCCCCTTCAAAGTAATCCCCTCCCGATGCAATGCACTTATGCCAACGGATTTTCCAAACTTCGAAACACTGATTGTAGTCACTTTCCGAGATGGCCTTCAGTTCCGTCTTCGCTGCGGCTTGAATCTCCTCTATCGTATCAAAACGGTGTCCCCGGAGCGGTCTTTTGAGCTTGCTGAACAGCCAGAAGTCGCACGGCGCCAGATCAGGTGAATACGGTGGTTGCGGAACGATATGGGTTGAGTTTTTGGCGAAATGATCACGAATTACGAGTGCAGTATGGGATGATGCATTATCGTGGTGTAAAAACCAAGAATTGTCTTTCCACAATTCCGGCCTTTTTAGGCGGATAGCGTTACGCAAACGACGCATAACGTTCAAATAATATTCCTTGTTGACTGTTTGGCCCGGCGGAAGGAATTCATAATGCACAACACCACGATAATCGAAGAATTCAAATGTCACCTTATTTTTTGTAGCACAGTAGTACTTCTGAAGCAGCAGTTCGGCTGTTTTTGATGGATATTCACCAAATTTGGATGCATTATTAATTTGGATGCAGTTATTCGAGCAGTCACTTCATCGTTTTCAAAAAAACCTGCGTGACGAGTTACCATAATTTTTATTCCCATACCCGCACTTTGGAGAGGCCAACTACTACTACTACTACTACTTTCAGGCCAAGATCTTTGAAGAATTAATCTTGAATTATTTTTTCTTCAGAGAAAGTCTCCAAGAGTCGTCTAGAAGTATGATCCATGAGGTCTTGGAAGTTCACTTCGGCTGATGCTTCGGTAATTTTGGGATTAAGAGGATTAAGCAGTCCTTCTTGGCTTGACTTATTTGTTTGTATCCAGGAAGAACATTGGCATTATGTTGTAATAATGACTCACGCCTGCTGGTGTGCCTGCTTGTTATGACACACTTTTCTAAATAAAATAACTAACAAATTCGTAACCAAAAATATGTGCCAACAACACAAAATGGGTTTTTGACCGTACTGAATGTGCGTGATTTTTCGTATACCTGCGTGTTTTTCGACCCGAAGTTGTTTCACTTTTATTGCTATAGAAAGTAAAGCGGCAAAAAGCGGCAGCCATTTCCAAATTATCAACGGTCTCAAAATTATTCGAATTCATTGCCAAACAAAAACTTTCTTTTTCAATAAACCGTTTGATTTCTGAAAATCAGCACGAGTTCATGGCCGGTAGGTCCACAGTTTCTAACCTGCCAGTTTTTTCTGAATACTGCATATCTGCTTTTCACAACCATGTTCAGGTCGACACTGTGTATACGGATTTTTCAAAAGCGTTTGATAAAGTTAGTCACTCTTTGTTGCTTTCGAAGCTACATAGTCTTGGAGTTCATTCTATCTTCTTAAGTTGGATGAAATCGTATCTGGCTCGCCGTAATTGTGGTGTTGTAGTTGACAATGTATTCCTTCCGCATCCCTTTATTGCCTCCTCTGGCGTACCTCAGGGTAGTATTTTAGGTCCTCTTCTTTTTGTAATTTTTATCAACGACATAGCCAGTTGCTTTAAATTCTCTAAGTATCTTTTGTATGCTGATGATTTGAAGATTTACTCTTCAATATCATGTTTCTCAGACTCTCGAAATCTTCAAATGGACGTTGTCGTTTGGTGTGATAAAAATAAGCTTAATTTAAATATAAATGTTTCCATGTGACCTATACAAAATCCCGGTCCCCTATTCCCACTTCTTACCACATTGGTGGCTGTCACTTAGTGAATCCTACTGAAATTGCTGATCTAGGTGTCGTGTTTGATAATAGGTTCTCTTTCCAAAGTCATTTAAACAGCACGATTGCAAAGGCATACTCTATGCTGGCCTTTGTTCGCCCTTTCAGTTCTGATTTTACGGATCCGTATACTCTTATGTTGCTCTATACCTCCCTGGTACGGTCTAAGCTACAGTACGCGGCCTTCATTTGGAGACCCTAGTATGCGTGTCACATCAATCGTCTTGAACGAATCCAAAAAATGTTTCTTCGTTATGCCCTACGTTCTTTGCATTTTGTTTACCCCATTCCCTCCTACCGGTCCAGATGTCTGCTTATTAATCTAAAATTATTGGAGGGTAGGAGTATTCTCTTACTTACCTTTGTCTTTAACCTAATACGGGGTGCGATAGACTATCCTTACCTACTCGGACGTATCAATTTTTTTATTCCGCAAAGATCGTTAAGATATCATGCTACTTTCTCTTTGGAGAGGGTAAGAACAAATTACGCTTCTTTTGCCCCAATTTTTAGAGCTTTAAAAGAAATCAACTTTCTCTCAAATTCTTTTGTTTTAGATTTTTCCTATTCCGAAACCCAGTTCAAATTGTTGTTGAATGAATTAATTAGCTAGGATATTTATATATTTCACTTACATTTTGTAGTAATCTGTACGAACTTACTGTATTAATCTCCTGGATTACTTTAAACAAATAAAACTAAAACTAATTTTTGGATTTTAGGTAAATAAGTAAATAATAAATAACCACCCTCAATTTCGCAGAGGTTATTTTTGGTATCTTTTTTTATACTCGATCAAAGTTGGAAAAAAGGTCGAAATATAGACTTTTCGTACAATCGGTAGATCGAACAACTTTTAAGACAAAAAATAGCATTTTTGATTTTTATTATATTTACAATTAACGTACCTTTTATAAAAACCCAACAAATTACCGATTGGTCGCTTTATTTACAAATCAATTTTAAAGATGGCAAAAACAAAAAATACAAATTTTTCTCGATGTGGATAAATTGTCAACTTTGAGCGGTTCTACCTCCCAAACTACTAATCCGAATTTAATGAAAGTTATATTTTCGTAATCCCTGGAAAATTCTCAATAAGATATGTGTATTAATTTTATGGAACGCTTTCATAAAATTTTTGATTTTTGCAACGTTATTCCGGCAGAGGCCCCATAGTGCGCCGGTAAGACGTGGGCTGCGGGCGGTCGACTAACGGTGGCGCCGGGTCTGTGGCCAGAGCTGCAGGTTAATTTCTTTTCTCGAGTCCTCAAATTCGCTCAAGTATTTCTCCTGATTGCGTTTCGTTCATTCGCACCAAGAGCTCGTTGTTTGCCCTCGGCTGAGCACGAAAAGTTCAAGCTGAGTTGGCCGGCACACGTACACACGGCTTGGTAATCGAATTATGTGTGCGTAATGAATGAGTGCAATTTGATTGCTGCGGAAAATCAAATAATACAAAAAATAAATGCAAACACCCCACATCATACAGTACACAGTTTGTTTGCATGTACATACCTATGTACACATGTAGGTAGGTATGTGGAAACGAGCTCACAGCCTGGCCTACATACAATAGCTGTACAAATAAATTGAAATCAGTTAAATGTCGCAACACTTGCAGATAACGCAACGCTTTCAAACTTTTAATTCGCACATTTTCTCCTCACTGCCTGTAAATTGATTAAGGCTTGCGCACGATGAAATTAGTGCATACGTTTTTAATCATACTGTTCTATTAGTTCAAATTTAAAATTTTTTTTCTTATAGAAATAGTTTTGTTAAACATGTCCAACCCCTTAAGTCGAGTTTTGAGATCATTCGATAGTTTTTGCCTTCAAAATGAGCAGCGAAATAGAAGTGCGTGAAAAAATTATTAGACTGCGCAATGAAAATCCAAATTTGACTTTCAAAGCAATTGCTCAAAAAGAACGGATTTCACGAAATACCGTTTTATCTGTTATTAAAGTATACAATGAACGTCTGACTATTAGTAGAAAACAAAGAAGTGGCAACAAAAGGGGCTAAGTAACCCTGCTATGGGCAAGAAGGTGATAGCAATTTTGAGAAAAAATCCAAATGCTTCAGGCACAAAAGTGGCTGAAAAACTAGGATGCTCTGAAAATTTTGTTAGAAAAGTTGAGAAGAAGGAAGGGGTGAAGTTATACAAGTTTCAAAAAGTTTCAAACAGAAAATCGAAGAAGAACAGCGAGGCAAAAGAGCGAGTCAAAATATTGTACCGTGATTTCATACGGAATTTTGATTGCTGCATTATGGACGATGAAACCTAAGTACTGGGTGACTTTTCACAGCTTCCAGGTGTGGATTTTTATGTGGTAAATCATAGAGGAAATGTACGGGAGGAGTATAAGACTCATAAGAAGTCTAAATTCCCTAAGAAGTTCTTGGTGTGGCAGGAAATCTGTAGCTGTGGTATAGGAAGCAGTTCATTTGTAACAACTGGGACAATCAACACCGATATATATATCCAGAAGTATCTGCAAAAAAACTTTTGCCATTCACAAAGCAGCACGCAGTTTCTACTTTCTTTTGGCCTGATTTGGCTGCGTGCCATACAGTAAAGCAGCAGTTAAGTGATACTAAAAGAATAATGTAACACTTGTACTCAGATATGCGAATCCACTTAACTGCCCAGAGCTCAGACCAATAGAAAGATATTGAGCTCTGGTAAAAAGGACCATGAAAGGCACAAAACAGGTTGCTGACCCCATTACTATTTTTCCAAAAAGTGGCTGTCATCAAGTAAAAAAATTTCTGAAAATCCTATAAAAAGCTTAATGCGAGGCATTTCGGAAAAAATCGAAATTTTTGTCAAAACTTAATTTAAAAAAATAGTTTGTTGATGAATCAAAACATGAATAAAATTTCTGTTAATATAACGTTGTTTTCATTTAAATATGTTCACTAGTTCAGAAGGAATTTGAATTTATTTGTGCACTAATTTCATCGTGCGCAAACCTTATACGTCCTCTAAGCTTGTATTGCAAGCAAGTATACAAACGCTATAGGCCACCTTCAACGCTATAACCCACCTTCAGCGCGGTCGGGCACTGCATCAACGACTTCGTCAAACTTTTCAACGCATGCCTGTCTGAAAGTGCCTTCCCCAATAGGTGGAAACGACAACGATTGGTTCTGCTTCCCAAGAAGGGAAAACCCGCCGATTGCGACACTTCAAGTTCTACTTGAAGCGAATCATCGAAAACTATTTCACAGGCAGAGTTCTCTCGTACGAAACGTCCGACGGCTGCAGACATCACGACATAACTGGAGGGGTCCCGCAGGGCTCGGTCCTGGGACCACTCTTATGGAACATTATGTATGACGGTTTGCTGCGGCTGACGGTTCAAAAGGGGGTCAATATTATAGGTTTTGCCAATGACATAGCAGTAGTAGTCGTCGCTAAACACATAACAGAGGTTGTCAAAATTGGAAACGGGGCGATTCGGGCGATTCAGGGGTGGCTAAAGGACGCAGGACTTAGCTTAGCGGAGCAAAAAACCGAGGCGGTGCTTATAAGCAGCAGAAAGGCAAGAGAGGTGGCCACGCTAAATGTTGGAGGACATCCCATTGTCACTGAATCGGCAGTGAAGTACCTTGGCATCGTAATAGACACGAGCTTGACCTTTAAGGACCATCTGGAGCAGGCGAGCGCAAAAGGAGCCAAAGTAGGAGGGGCGTTGTCCCGACTAATGCTCAACACAAGGGGGCTTAAGCAACATCGGAGGCAGCTGTTGGCGAGCGTGGTCAAAAGCGCCATGTTATATGGGTCGCCAATCTGGGCTGAAGCCTTAGACAAAAAAACGTACGGGAGAGGAAGCAGATCGGTGTACAGGCTACACGCTTTAAGAATCTTTAAGCGCCTTTCGAACCGTCTCAGAGAACGCAGCCCTGGTGATTACTGGCCTATGTCCAATAGGCCTACTCGCAAAGGAATCACCAAGCACTGGTATGGATTCAATGTCACGCAAAGCAGAGGGACAAGCTGCCCGCCAGCACAGTTGGCAGGAGTGGCAGCGTCGCTGGAACACCGCAACATTAGGCCGTTGGACATACAAACTGATCCCTAACATCCGAGAGTGGATGGAGAGGAAGCACGGGGATGTAGACTTTTACCTGACACAACTTTGAAGTGGGCACGGTTGCTTCAGGGCGTATTTGTTTCGCTTTAAGCACAACACAACCCCAAACTGCGAACACTGCTTGGACGGAAGCGCCGAGGACGCGGAACATTCGTGCAGCCGCTTTGATTTGCCTCAAAATCTTGTGAAATTCATGCTCGCAAGCCAAGAAAAGTGGTCGGCAGTTAGCACAATGGCAGCGCAACATGCACACAAAAAACTGTTTTTTCAATTATGCTTCATATTAAGGGGCACAACTAGTTTGACCGCCTGAAAAAAGGAGATTTTTGTGAATTTTGAATTTTGTGAAGTATTGCATCGAATGTTTTAAAATTTTGCAGATATATTTATACATAAATAATGAATGCAAAGTAATTTTTTCAAATGAAAATATTCGATTTTCAGCAAGTTATCCACAATCTGAGTCTTCAAAAAAAAAACGTTCTCCCACTGCTGCAGTGATTGTAGCCTTCGGAGTGCCTGAAATCAAAAAAACCAAAAATTTTACTTAACTATGTTATATTTCCTATACAATGACCCTCGGTTGTAAAAAAAAATAAAATGCAACAAAATGGCAGTTTTTTGAAAAAAAAATTAAAATTTTGCTGAAAAATCTGATGGTTTCTGGCCTGGCATAATTATACTTTTCATCCTATTATTAAACTGGAGGGTCATTGTATGGAGAAACAAATACACAATAAGCTAAAAAAAGACCCAAGTCCATCGGATGATTTGTTATCAAGTTACAGCTGCAGCAAATTTGAAAAATGTAGTTTTGAGAAAAACGCGTTTAACAATAACTCAGGTACGGCCGTCAAGTAACGCGCCATTCTAAATAATGAGAAGCTGCTATGTAGAAGGCTGTAACTCAGAAACTATTTAAGATTTTCACTTAAGATTTTAATATGTTATTTTTAAAGGTATAAATTATCGAAAAATGCAAAAACAAAAAAAAACGAAATTTTCAAAATTTCAAACTAGTTGTGCCCCTTAAATCGCTCAAAAGTGTTTTCGCAAATTTCGAAAGAAAAATAATTCCGGCACAATCGGGTTAAATTTATTGTACAATGGTAAAATGGATATAGACGAAAGCTTAGCAAAGGGAGTGCGGAAGCATTTTCAAATTTGTGTTTAGGAGCTCAAAAATATGATTGTGCTGACGTTGCTGCCGCTTTCATTGTATTCACTTAGCTACAAGGCGACGGTCGCAGTCGGCGCCAACTTGAAGTTGTGTGACCGTGTCGCGAATGTGTTCGGGCCATTAATGTACAAAAATTGCCTTAATATGCGGCATGTGCTTCTTAACCACATTAAGTATTGATTCCGTGCAACCTGTACAAATACCATCTTTTTGCACTGCGAGTACGTACGTGCGCACATTGAATTTCTGTTAATATCATATCTCGCGCGCACTTCATTTAAATCTCCGAGACATTACGAGTCGCTTGATATCTATCATTTTCATTGTCCTTGATTTGCCCACTGCTGCTGTTTCGCTATACTTTTTGTGTGCCGGATTTCTCACCAATCGCCTTTGCCGGCGCTATCGCAAATAAAAACGATAAACGCTTTAAATGCAGCACTTATCGCGCCCACCTCTCGTTCGGCCGCCGTTGTCTGCTGTCGCACAATTTGTAGGCAATTGGCTGAAACGATTGGTGGTGGACTTGGCTAAATTTAATACACTTTCACCGGCGCAAGCGCGGACCAGGCCGAAGCACGACATCAGGCACGGCGCAATGTTAGCAACGCCAGCCGTAATTCAATACAACTTTTATTTACGATGGCAACAATAAAATAACAATTCGCCTGCTCCTTTTTAATGCTTCGCCGGTTTTTCGCCAACTTTTTATATCTGCAGAGAAAAACGTAAAATCAGAAAATAAAGCCAACATTTGTATGAATTGAATAAACGGCAGCAAGCAGCAGGCAGCACAAACACGATTTAGCAAAGCCTGCAATTTTGGTGGCGCACCCGCCAACCCCCCTCCCACCGTAGCACATCTGTATGTGTTACGGGTGTGTTGGAATTTCGAGCATGTGTGCGGAACGCGGTGAAGGCGGGTTGCAGGGGAGCTTTTCGTGCGTAATTCTAAACCCACACAATGACATTTCATGTTTGCACTGTGCACCGCAAGCTGTTTTCCTTTTATACTTTGCCATTTTTCCTGCACGCCGATGGTTCGCCCCCCCCCATCCAACGAACCCAGCATACACACATGATGTAATGTAAACGCATATATACATATGTGTGTGTTTGCGAATGCAGCCAAGTAGCACCGACAATTTTATTTACGATAAAAAGTGAAAATTTTATGAACGGATTCATTTCTTGCATATTTGCAAGGAAATATTGAAAGTGACGCGGGTGCGGGGCACTCACACGCCACCGATTGTGGCCGCAAAAGCTGCGGCAACTGTGTGTAAAATGCGAACTGCATAAAAAGCGACTAAATATAAAAAGTTTATCAAAAGAAGACGTGTCGCAAAATAGGAATTTATTGTTGTTTTTCTTTGGCCGCTCGTATACATCGCCAAGCACAAACACCGTTTCGCACACACTCCGATCCATGTAGTCAGGTGTTAGTATTCGATTGTCGAGCCCCATTCGCCCCCCATTCGCTCCCCATTCGTAAATGCCGGTGGAAGGGTACACTATAAAAAAGTCGTTACAGTTATTCCGATTAATGGATTTAATTACTTAATTAATGGAAAATTACATCATGAACATAGCGCAGGGAGTCAAACTCAGTCGACCGATTCGATCTACTTCCACACCATTTCCTCATTAGGTACATAATCCTCATCGCCGTCATCTTCGTCAAACAATGGTTGTTCTTCATCACATTCTAAATTAGCATCAAGTAAGGGAAAAAAATTCCGGAGGCCGAAAAAAGGCATAATTTTATGGATTTATTTTGCGACTATGGGAAATATTAGAAGAAAAAATTTCACCCGGGTGGGTATTTGGCAAACGACGTATCCAAACATTTGAAGTAAAGCGAAGGCTAAAGTGATCAAAGTGACAAGTGCGGGGAAATAATAATACAGTAATCGGGGAAAGGATTTTGTGGAAATTGCCTTTTTTGTTTGCTGCTAGATAGAGCATTTCTGATTGAAAATGAGCACGAATTAGGTCCTCCTGATTAGAAATATACCACTTTTATTTTGCCTTTTTTTGCCTTAATAAGGCAGTTTGCCTTTTTCACCCATAAATGCCTTTTTTTAGTGCCTATTTTACCTATAAATGCAACAAAATGCCCTTTTCAAGACTTGTCGAGCGCCTTTTTATTTTTCTTTCGTTTTTAATATTTTCCCCCATTTGTTTCGCAAAAACACCTTGAAACAAAAACAAAATTAAGTGGCAACATTGCAATTTCGTTAACTTATCGATGTTTTACATTGATTTGATCATTCCTAAGCCGTTATTTTTTGTTGTGCAATGGAAAATTTAAAGAAAAAACATGCCAAAATCAAAAAGTTCGGTTAGCGCAAAAATTTTATTTATATTTTTGGGATACAAGTACAATTAAAATATCTTAGTTTCTTTACAAAACACGAGGTATAAATATTGTATGTGGCATACGTCAGATGAAATAAAATTATTAAAAAATACATACCGTTTCCCCTTTTTTTTAGATTTTCTAGTATTTCATCATAATTTTAAATGGCTGTTTTTGCCTTTTTAACAGTTTTTAATGCCCTATTTTGCCTTTTTAGGCAGTTTTTAGTGCCTTTTTGGGAGTTTTTAGTGCCTTTCCGTGCCTTTTTTGCTATTTTATTTTGCCTTTTTTATAGGTTTTTAGGTCCTCAAAATCCTTTCCCTGATAATAATATTATGTTCACAGTTGCACAGTCATTACGTCTTTCTTTATTGAACAGCTTTGCTGTTTTATACTTTACAACGAGAATATGCCGCAAGAGAAGGAATCGCCTTCGCATTAACTTACTCTAAGTCATGTGTATTAAGCGCATATATCCACTTTAACAACAGTTTCTTTATTCAACACTCTACAAGATCTACATACATACATATACATGTGTTCATTTTGTGTATTCATGATATTTTAAGTCATGCCTACCTATTTAATTGGTGATTCTATGTAGAAGTCACGCCTGTGGGTATAAGTATATGTATTAGCAGTCCTCAAAGGCCAGGAGGTGCTTCTTTTCGTCCGTTCGCTTTCGTTTCGAAAAGTGTCTTGCAAAAGCATTATTTTTCTTGCATTAATGATCCCGAACACGGGGGACGAGGCAATATTTTGTAGAATATTTACGTTGTTTTCTGGTAGGGTTTTGTTTTGTTTATGACCTACGTGAACATTTCTGAAGCACGCTAAAATTTATGCGAATGTCGAGTTTTAAGTGCGCCAACCAAAAAAATTGCTACATAAAAACAACAGCGGCGGCTACAAAACAAACAAGAAAAACAACAAGTTAATAAAATCAAATAAAACAGTGAAAATCATAAATTCCATAAGGTTGGTCTCAACCCCTCTCCGGGCAATTTGTTGTTTACGCTATTCACTCTTTTCAACATGACTGCTTGCAGCACGGCCTGGCTCGCGCTCACCAGTCGCTGCCCCTCAGTCGACCGCCACCGCTGCAGTACCCAGAGCAATAAAAAATAACGCGAACATAGTCAAAATACAAATAATCATCCGTCCACCTCCCTCCTCTCCCATCACTTTCAAACAGAAAAACAGAAAACACCAAACAACAACCACTCACAACAATGCAGTACAGCGTAAAGCAACCGAAAAGCAGTTCACGTGCGTCTCTGCAGCGACATCGCATCTCGCCAGTCATACAGAAAGGCAAAGAAAGCAGCATCGGTTAAAGGTTTTACCCGGTTTCACGCGACGCTGTGCCACCGGCAAACATGAGCTGCATGGTTTCGAAGGACCTTAACGATTATTTGATTACAGTAGCGCAGCTGTTCCACCATGTTGTCTTCGCTGAAATTTATTAAATATTTTCTTTACTTGTTAACCGCAAATCAGGGAAAGATTTAGTGAGGGAATCTGCCACTCAGCAGCGCCTAATGGGAACGCGCGTACACTTATCCACATCCCCAAGCACGTAACCCTCGACTCGGTGCGACATGGCAACAATGCAGACAACAACAACACACTAATTTGCGTTTTACCTCGCATTGATGAGTGCGTTGCCGTTGCCTATTCGACTTATGTACGTATGTCTTCCCGGCTCTGTCTAGGCCAGAAGCTAGAATCCTCCTCGAGTGCCATAGACGATCATACGTACAAAATATGTAGTAGGGATTGCAATCTCGGGATCCCGAATCGCAGGATCCCGGACAATTTCAGCACCGAAAAAAATCCGATCCCGGGATCGAAACATAAAAATAGCTTAATTTTTGGTTTTGTCACCTTAATTTCGAAAAAGGCAAACCTTATTTAATATAAAATAATTGCACACTGCCTGTGACGTTTGAATAAGTTTCAATGCAACAATAGCTCTGTTTGTGTACGAATACTTTGTACCAGACATGGGGGTTTTGCACTAAATTCATAGTGCACTATGCTTTTCACTACCACTAAATAAATTTAGTGGTAGCTGAATTTTTTCCACTAATCACTGAATTTTATTTAGTGGTAGTGGTAAAAAGTACCACTAAAAAAAAATTAGTGGAAGAAAATTGCACTACCACTAAATAAAGATCAGTGATTAGTGGAAAAAATTCAGCTACCACTAAATTTATTTAGTGGTAGTGAAAAGCATAGTGCACTAAACAAAGACACCCATTACCATTAAATAAACCACTAACAACGATATGCGCAAAAATATATGTTTTATTTAAACAACTTATTTGCTTTCATCAAGACTAGACGTTCAAAATTGTCATCAGTGACATTAGTGGAAAAGAATTAGTGATAGTGGAGGAATTTTCAACTATCACTGAATTTTATTTAGTGGTAGTGGCAAAAAGTACCACTAAAAAAAAATTAGTGGAAGAAAATTGCACTACCACTAAATAAAGATCAGTGATTAGTGGAAAAAATGCAACTACCACTAAAATTTATTTAGTGGTAGTGGAAAATTTCCCAGCAGACCTCTAGTGGTAGTGGTAGTGGATTTTAGTGCAAAACCCCCATGTCTGCTTTGTACAAACTAGCTCTGTTTGTGTTTCCTTCCATTAAAATTGTCCGGTAGCTAAAATCAGGGGAGAGAGAAGCAAAAATGAATCCATTCAAAAAAGTAAATAAACAGAAATTTCTAAAAACTTGCAAGTTTAACTCTTGTTTACACCGATGTGACTTGTAACATTCACAACACACAAGGAAGAGGGTGTAAATAAGAGGATTGAAGAAAGAAACAGCTGATATAAAAGCTTCATTTGAAGTTTAAAGCCATAGGGAAACATGAATTATTGATATTACTCACACCAAAATGACGGAAACGGTGGCCAAAACTTACAAATGGTATATGAAGATTTGCATAAAATTTTACCCACTGGGATTGAACTGGAGAGATGCTTTTTTCAGCAGGTTTGCCATGTAATTTGGCAACTAGCTGCATTTTGATATTATTATTTTATGTTATTATTATTATTATTATTAGTGGGGATACTGCACCGCGACCTAAAGATCTATTTTATCTATTTTATGTTACTTGTCATGAATATTTTGTTCTTACTGTGAAACCTGAATTGGAGGATTGAGCGTTGCGTTTTCTGATGCAACGCTCTCGCTCAGTGCGGCATACCGAAATTGAAGCGTTGCTTTGGGATTGTAAAAATCATGAAATGTAAAAAAATATCTGTTTAGTTGCCAAAAAAACAACAAATTATTATTATTTTGCAAAACTTAGCTCTTATTTGAATAAATTCCTCACAATTTAAATCAAATCAAATATAAATTACAGGCGTTTTTGTTAGTCGCAGCCAACTTCAACCGCTAACGCCTTGTCAAAATTGGAAATTCGAATAGCGCAGCGTCAGAGCGTTTTAATTGCGATTTGCCCCATACATTTTGTATGGGCATGAGGCAATTTTGACAGTTGCTTGCCGCTAACGCTCCAATTTAGGTTTGACTGTTAGTTTTAAGGTGAAAACACAGAATTGTATTTAATACGAAAATAAAATGTATTTGATTGAAACATACGTATGACTATTTACCTACCTGACTTAGTTCCTTAAAATAATATATTCAATCCCGAAAAAATCCCGGGATCCCGGGATTGCGATTTTCAGTCCCGAAAATCTCGGGAATGTAAAACTGGTCCGGGATTGCAATCCCTAGTAGGTAAGTACCTATCTATGTCATGCACTCAGGCAGTAATGTATGTGTGTTTACACATGTTTATGAATTGATTCTGTACGGTACTTATGCACACTGTACATAAGTGGCCAAAAGTAACGGCAGTTGATCCCTGCTTGATGTTATTTTGACGCTTCACAAATTACACCACCGAAATTTAGTACTCGTACCTTTATTTTCTTGCAAGCAAATGTTTTTGCTGTTGTCTTGTCCCCATCGTTGAATTTTTTGTCACATCGCTTTGCTATTCCGCTTTAATTGCCTAATTTACGACATTTATAATATTTCGCAAAGGCACGCAAACGCAATGCGTTTTTGTAGTCACTCGACTGCTAAGAGCCCCAAATCCAGCCTCTATATTTACGCTTGATTAAGTTGCGATTTTTTTCTTTTGTTTGTTTCTTACAATTGGCGACGCTAAACATTAATCCTTCACTTTCCTGCACTTTCACTCGGAGCCCTTGGCATATGTGAGATGGAACTGTTTATGAGCAATAAAGCAGGCTCGGTTATGAACTCTCTAAAGACCTATTTCTCTTTTTCAATCATAAGATGACTTTCCAGTTCTGAACACAAATCTGAAAATAATTTTTCGACTGCGAAAGCTGCAGATCCGACACGTTCTGACATCTTGGATCCATCCGTGAAGAAGTTGTAGGAATGATAGATGTTCTGTACCACGTGGGGTCTAGTGTTAAAGTTAGCTTGAGGTGTAGAGTAGTCTGAGCTATCGCTTAACCCTACATGTAACCTACTGTGACCGTAGGACCGTAGCATGAGCTGCCTGGTTACCTTTACCCTAAGCGCAACCTTCTTAGCGGAACATTTCGCTGCCAGACCAATTGGGAGAAAGCCCAGAATTTTGTCGAGTGCTGCTGCCAGAGTGGAACGCATTGCGCTTGTTATACACAACCCAGCAGCTCTCTGTACATTCTCTTTTATATGTTACATTTCTAGTCTGAAACACAAGCAAAAAATAAAAAGATTTTGAATTGCTCGAAGCAAAAAAAAATTAAAAACTGCATATTTTTAGGCCCCTAATTTTTTAAGGAAATTTAACACATTTTGATGAAAATGACTATGGTACATTTTTGATATTATTTGGATGCGAATGTGTATTCCGCCAAATAATTTGGCTGTTTTGTCTTGCTTGATGTTTCTTCTTAAGATATTCATATACTTCGTAACTTGATTTATGAAACAACTGTACAATTTCCGCCATCAGAAAAAACGCCTTGAAATTCAATATTTTCCTAATTTGAGGTCCAATTACCGCAGCATTTTAAAACTTATAAAAATAAGTTGCATCGGAAAAGAAGCCGTGTGGTGTTGTTAGTGCGATAAAGTGAAAATCATGTCAATCGGTTTTTTGGTTTAGAAATTACGATCAAAAATATGGAAAAAGTAGAGGAAAAACTGAAAAAATGACATGGTACCTATATCTCACTAACTAGAGTTGCTGGAAAAAATCTGAGGATAGATTCGAAATCAGCGCACCCAAATTAGCAAGAAACAGTAGAAAAACTCCATGCAAGAGAAAAAAAAGTGTTTTTTGTTGTGCTGTGTAATGAACGCACAGGTATTTTTCCCAAACGGGTTTTTTATTAGAAAGGTACATCCATGCCGTTATGTATGAAATAAAATTTCAATCATTTAACTGCCATTGCTGGCTTTACAGTACATCATTCGTTCGACCCAATTTTTCACTAGATTTTCCAATGTGTGCGGCTCTATCTCACCGATGGCTTGTCGAATATTGGCTTTCAAGCCGTCAATTGACTCTGGTGGGTCCACACAACATCTATCCTTCACGGTTCCCCACAAAAAATAGTCTAGCGGAGTCAAATGGCAGCTGCGCAGCGGCGAGTGCACATTTCCAAAACGGCTGATTACACAATTTTCAAACTGAGTGCGACTGAACATTCACTTTTGAAGTAAAATTTAAATACTTCCCAGCGTTCTTTGAGCGAAAAGCGATCCATATTCGCTAACCGCAAACAATAAACTAATTATCTGTCAAAGAATGGCAGACGTAAGTGCTGCAAAAGTCGATTTACTCGTTAGTTCAAAATGCAACCAACAGATGGGACGCCCTGCACAACCCTTGATGATTTCCATTTCATCGGAATGTAGTTCAGCCTCAGACAGTTTCTGAAGATGTCGTTGAGACATCAGAACAGCACCACCCTTCTGTAGGGGCGCAGGAAATATGCCGTTCGGACCCAGGGAATTGAATGGATCGAACGAACCCAAAGCCCATCGCAGTCTGGGAGTGGTGAATAAGCCCTCACAGTTCCCGTGATTTGTGTTATGCGTGGTTGTTGCACAGTTGGAAACCACAAAACAGCCAGGTAAGTGGGCTTTTATAAGTGCCTCAAGCGTCTCCTTGCCATCCTTGGTCCATTCTCCTGATTCCTTACAGATAAGTGAAGCAAGCAAGGAGAATCTTGCACATCAATAGTTCAACGTCCGCAACGTCCGAGCCGGAGAAGGCTAGAGAGGCATTACTAAGATGCACCCTTTAACTGATTTACATAAAGATCCCAGTCCGTGTTGCGTGAATTTCTGAAGCCCCCTTTTGATACGTGGTTATTTTATACAAACTATCGGTGGCTGTCCTCTCAGCTGGAAATGGCAAACCTCTGAGAGTAAAAATTGCTTATGAAAAAACTCCCAACCTGCCGTTCGGAACCGGCATAAAACTGTAGGTCCCTCCAACCCGTGTACAAATTCACACGCACAACACGGGTAGTTGCGGGAAGCTAGGCCTTAGTCTCGCGTAAGCGGGCTGTCGTGCCAGTCAATTATTTAAAATTATTATTATACAATGTACTACTGTGTACAAAGAATACCCGGAATTCGATTCCTTCGATTATCGTGGTGTTGTGCATTATGAGTTCCTTCCGCCGGGCCAAACTGTCAACAAGGAATATTACTTGAGCGTTATGCATCGTTTGCGTCAAGCTATTCGCAAAAAGAGGCCGGATTTATGGAGAGACAACTCTTGGTTTTTGCATCACGATAATGCACCATCTCACACGGCATTGGTTCTTCGTGAGCATTTCGCCAACTCATATCGTTCCACAGCCACCGTATTCGCCTGATTTAGCTCCTTGTGACTTCTGGCTATTCTCCAAACTCAAAAGACCACTTCGAGGACACCGTTTTGAATCGATTGAAGAGATTCAACGTGAATCGCCGCGCGCATTGAAGGCCATACCGGAAGGTGACTATTTGGCATGCTTCAAAGATTGGAAAGTCCGTTGGCATAAGTGCATTGCATCGGGGGGGGACTACTTTGAAGGCGATGAAATTGACTTGGAAGAATTAATAAAGATTTTTTGAATTATAAACAAATTCCGGGTATTCTTTGTACACAGTAGTATATAGCTGTGGTCAGAGAAGGACCACAGTCCGACTCTCTGACTCTCCAGTCCGAGATCCAGGTAGAAGCGCCGTAAAAGGTAGTTTTGTCCAATACGCCTTACGACGTCGGGCACTTGAAAGTTGGGATATTCCCCCTATTAGCAGTTTCTACATTGCTTTGTAGTATAAAATTGAATAGGGACTTCGTTGTTGTTTTTACTTCCCCACTGAGGGTGGTGCGAATTCGCGTCCATACTTACCACTACTTCCGTCCAGTGGCTTCCTCCATAAGGATCTGTAACTCTACGGGCGGTGCCTTGACGTCCTGGGCCATGTAGCAAGAGGTGAAGAGTCTAAGCTTCTCGTCCCCTTCGTTGGCAACCACCGTCAGTTCATCGGAACTGAAATTGAGTAAGAGGTATGTATTTTCCTAACAAGGACGGCGGATCGTGTCTTCCTTACCATTGTAGCGTAGAATAGGTTGAAGTTGATGGACCCCAATCCTGAAACCTTGTTCCCGGAGGACACCCAGGATTCTTGAATCGAAACTACGTCGTAGCTGCCCTCCTCTAATGTGGGAGGAGCTCAACTGAAACCACCTTGCTATGGTGGAGGTTGATTTGCAGGACCTTTTCCTTCAGCAGGTACAGTGTCCTTCAGAGCGGGTGTAGCTGTTGCCGCCAACACCCGTTTCTACCCCCATTTCATCCGTGTCTCCATGGTCCAGCCGAAGCATTAGGGTAGTGTCAGTCATGGGTGCCAGCGGTAGCGGACAAAGCTTATATGCCACCCGATGCAAATCGCCAGAGTACCGCTCCTAAATTTTTGTATTAAAATACTTACGAATATTATCAACCACAGATGATCTGTTTAATTGCAATTTTGTTTCATACAAATGATACTACGTAGTATCAGAAAGAGAGAAGTAGTTGGAATAAAAAACTACAATTTTTTACTTAAAAAAACTGGCGTACACAACATACTGTAACGATAAGACAGTCTGTCGCTGTGCAAAGCAACCCTGTCGCTACGCGCCGTGCTATAATTCAATATGGCAATGATGGCAATTTTTAGTCCAACCTGGCAATGATGGAAACTTCTAGTCTAACCTGGCAATGATGGTCGCGATCATCATGGAAACCTTTAGTCCACTCCGGAATGTGCGAGAACGATCTGCGCGATGGCCGGACAGGTATAAAAGGCAGCCGGGTGCGGCGCAGCGAGTCAGTCTGATTTTGACTAGCGGAGTTGCCACGCGGAATAATTAAGCGAATATTTAAGTGTAAAGACAGTGAAGTGTAAATCTGTGAAATAAAGTGACTGTTGGTTCTTATTGACTGCGTTTGAGGAACTACGTGTGTTTGTTTATTTCAAATTGCACAATCCAGTGATTCGTACTAGCCCACTAGAACTGGTATTTTCGTAACATTTGGTGTCAGAAGTGGGATTGTGCTACTGAATAAATAAAAGACAAAAAAAATTAAATAAAATTCTAAAACGCAGACATGGTCAAACTCGAGCAACTGAAGGTGGACCAGCTGAAAAAGGAGCTGGCTGCCTGGAATTTGCCGACTGCTGGCGGAAAGGTGGAGTTGCAGCTGCGCTTGCGAGAGGCGTGTGAGACACGAGGCGTCGATTGGACTGCGCACGAGTTCGGGACGCAGGAGCTAGATTCGTCGGCCAAGGTGGAGGAATCGCCTGCCGGTGCTGCGTCGATGCAAAGTACGGCTGCAGCGGCTGCGCCACCACAAGCCATGGACATGAGCCAGCTAATGGTCGCAATGAAAGGCATGTTCGAGGCTTCCGACCAGAAAATGGAAGCTTCAGGAAAATTCTGCGCGCTGGGAACAGAAAGTGGAAGAAATCGCCAACCAGCTTAATGTGAAGGTGGAGCACCTGGGGACTCGAGTGGAACACTTGGATAAACGAGTCGACGACCTGGATGATTCCCTGAACAAACGTGTTGACGATCTTGATGATTCCCTGAACCAACGAGTTGATAGTCTGGTAGACTCGATGAGCAGAAAAATGGACGAGCGGCTTAGGGAGGTACAGCCGCGAGAATGGTTGCCGCCGGTTCCGGAAAGTGTTGCCACCCGAGCGGAAGTGCCTACTTATGATGGGACTACGCCGTTCGATACATTCAAGCTACAATTCGACCTGGCTGCTCTGGAAAATCAGTGGACCGATGTAAGGAAAGGTCGGAGATTGGCGTTGGCTCTTAAAGGTGCTGCGGCTGAGGTAATAAAATCCGTTCCAGAATGTTTACGAAGTGAGTACGAGACCGTCATAAGGGCGCTGGCAGCCAAATACAGCGACGAGCACAACAGAACGCTGTACTACTGTGAGCTGAAGAACCGCAGGCAAAGATCCAACGAGGCGCTGCAGACATATGCAGCGGACATTGAGCGGCTCGTGCAGCTGTCCTACCCGTCCTTCGGCGCTGATGATCTCGAGAGGATGAAGATTGAGGCATTTATCGAAGGTCTTCATGATCCGGAGACACGTCGCAGTGCGTTGATGATGGGCAAGCCGACATTTAGGGAGACGGTGACCAGCGCGATGACATACGAGGCGACATGGATTGGGAGCACTCGGTATGCACCTGCAAGGATACGCCAGATCCAGCCGGACAACGACATTGCGATCCAGGCAATAAGCTCTGAGCCACCGGGCAGGCCACGGGTGGTCTCCTCTAAAGTTGTATGCTGGGTATGTGGCAAGCAGGGCCACATATCACGAGACTGCCGCCAACGAGGGAGGCGTTCCCGTTCTCGATCGCAATCGCCTGAAGCGAGGAATACTGATAATCGAGGCCCAGCCAAAAAGCGCAGGGCTGAGGACGGCGAGTCGTTAAACTAAAACGGGTCAGCCCAAAGGGGCGTGAGCTGATCCCCACAATCTGCCGCCCCACCGTCCTTGTCTCACAGCTGAAACGACAGCCCAGCAGCTTGACAATTGAAGGAAGCTGTAGCAGTGGTCAATTGCGAGAGTAGCCCGCCGGGAGATAATAAGAAGAGCGGTTTTAATATGGACGCCATACCGCAGGAGAACCAGTGGAGCAGCGAGTTGACGGCCAAGCAGAAACAGAAGGCGAGGTCACTCCTGCAGCACTATGGGGCAATATTTGCGGCAGAAGCAGGCGGAAGAACAGCCATAGTGAAGCACAACATCGACACCGGAAGTGCAAAACCGATTCGCCAACCGCCAAGACGAGTTCCTCTGGCCAAGAGGGAAGAGGTCACAAACTTGATCGAAAACATGTGGAAAGAAAAGGTCATAGAGCCTTCTTCGGGGCCCTGGTGCTCGCCGGTCGTGCTAGTCAAGAAAAAGGATGGCAGTACCCGGTTTTGTGTGGACTATCGGAAGCTCAATGATGTGACCAAGAAGGACAGTTATCCACTACCGCGGATCGATGACACCCTGGACACGCTGTCAGGCACACAGTGGTTCTCCACGCTCGACTTACGCAGCGGCTATTGGCAGGTAGAGCTTGCAGACAAGGACAAGGAGAAAACGGCTTTCAGTGTGGGCGATGGTTTGTGGCAGTTCACCGTCATGCCGTTTGGACTCTGCAACGCACCAGCAACATTCGAGCGGCTAATGGAACGCGTGCTAAAGGGGCTGCATTGGCGGACGTGCCTGGTGTACCTCGACGACATAATCGTGATGGGTAAAAGCTTCGACGACCACCTGGGAAAGCTGAAGGAGGTATTCGGGCGGATACAAAAAGCTGGGCTTAAACTCAACCCGAAGAAGTGCTCGCTGTTCCAAAAAGAGGTCAAGTATCTGGGTCATACGGTTTCTGCCCGCGGAGTACATACGGATGAAGGCAAAATCACGGCGGTGAAGGAGTGGCCCCGGCCACGCAATCTACACGAACTCCGCAGCTTCCTGGGCCTGTGCACGTACTACCGCCGATTTGTTCCGGGATTCGCGAACATAGCCAGCAGCTTGCACAAACTGACGAAAAAGAGCCAAGCTTTCGAGTGGACTGAAGAGCAGGAGCAGGCTTTTGCGCGTCTGAAGGAAAAACTGTGCACTGCTCCAATTCTGGCCTTCCCCGTGCCTGGAGAGATGTTTGTGCTGGATACAGATGCAAGCAGGCATAGTATTGGCGGTGTGCTATCACAGATAATAGACGGCCAAGAACAAGTGATAGCATACTACAGTAGGATTCTGTCGAAACCGGAACGCAACTACTGTGTGACGCGGAGAGAACTGCTGGCGGCATTGGACTGCGTAAAACACTTCCACAAATATCTGTATGGACAAAGGTTTCGCCTGCGCACAGATCATGCGGCATTGAGATGGCTCCTGAACTTTAAAGATCCTGAAGGGCAATTGGCGCGGTGGATCGAGCGACTGCAGAGCTACGACTACACGATAGAGCATCGCAAGGGCAGTAGCCATGGAAATGCCGATGCCTTGTCACGCCGTCCGTGCAAAGTCGAATGCAGGCAGTGCTCGCGAGCCGAAAGCAAAGAACAGATAGTAGACGTCCGGTTGGTAAGCGTTATGCCAGAGGAAGAGTGGTCTGCGGAGAGGCTACAAAAGGACCAGCGCGAGGATGCGGATCTTGCAAAAATCGTCGAAGGCAAGGAGCAAGGCGCACGTCCAGACTGACAGGAGATGGCCGGTGAAAGCCCGATCGCTAAGGCTTACTGGGCGCAGTGGGAAAGTCTGCGGCTGAGGGAAGGATGCCTGTATCGCGAATGGGAGAGCGCAGATGGTCGGACCAGCAACTCCCTAATGGTAGTGCCGAAATGCAGAATCAACGAGGTCATCGAGGCATACCATAACGACTCCAGTGGAGGGCACCTGGGCATCACCAAAACCGTCGCCAAGATAAAAAGACGATTCTACTGGGTAGGATGCCAGGAATCTGTAGCCGAATGGATTAAGAGCTGTGACCGATGTGCAGCCGCGAAAGGTCCGACAAGAAGGTCTCGGGGCCGCATGCAGCAGTACAACGTGGGAGCGCCCTTCGAGCGGATTGCTATGGACGTCGCTGGCCCATTCCCAGTCAGCACTCAAGGCAACAAATATGTGCTGGTGGTAATGGATTACTTCAGCAAATGGCCCGAAGTGTACCCTATTCCTAACCAGGAGGCCACTACGATCTCGGAAAAGCTGGTAAACAACTGGGTAGCCAGGTTCGGAGTTCCGTTGGAGTTGCACTCAGATCAAGGCCGGAATTTCGAGTCTGCGGTATTCAAGGAAGTGTGTGAGCTGCTGGGGATAAAGAAAACGCATACCACTCCTTTGCACCCACAGTCCGACGGCATGGTGGAACGTTTTAACCGGACACTGGAAGAATATCTGCGGAAGGTGGTAGGCAGGAATCAAAAGGATTGGGACACGCATATCCCCCTGTTCCTGATGGCGTATAGGTCAGCCCCGCACGAGACGACATCACTCACTCCGGCCCGAGCAGTGTTCGGCACAGAGTTGCGGTTACCCGCTGACTTGAAGTTCGGGGTGGTCAGCACAACGGGAGGCGCTAGGACTGACTACGTGGTCAATAAGCGGGCGGAACTGGAGGAAATTCACCAGTTCATAAGGAGCCGCACCAAACTCGTCAGCGATAAGGCGAAAGCCCGATATGATCTGCGGGCCAACTCAGCAGGGTTCCAGGAAGGCGATCTGGTAATGCTCTACAACCCGCAGCGGAGGAAAGGTTTGTCTCCGAAACTGCAAACGTCATGGGAAGGACCTTACAAAGTCGTGACTAGGATTAACGACGTGGTCTACAGGATTCAACGTTGCAGCAATAAAGGCGCTAAGCTGAAGGTAGTCCATTTGGAGCGCCTGGCGCCTTATCACAGCGGAACCTCGGCACTTGTTCGGGTCGAACAAGTCTAAGTGGTGGGCAGTGTAACGATAAGACAGTCTGTCGCTGTGCAAAGCAACCCTGTCGCTACGCGCCGTGCTATAATTCAATATGGCAATGATGGCAATTTTAAGTCCAACCTGGCAATGATGGAAACTTCTAGTCTAACCTGGCAATGATGGTCGCGATCATCATGGAAACCTTTAGTCTACTCCGGAATGTGCGAGAACGATCTGCGCGATGGCCGGACAGGTATAAAAGGCAGCCGGGTGCGGCGCAGCGAGTCAGTCTGATTTTGACTAGCGGAGTTGCCACGCGGAATAATTAAGCGAATATTTAAGTGTAAAGACAGTGAAGTGTAAATCTGTGAAATAAAGTGACTGTTGGTTCTTATTGACTGCGTTTGAGGAACTAAGTGTGTTTGTTTATTTCAAATTGCACAATCCAGTGATTCGTACTAGCCCACTAGAACTGGTATTTTCGTAACAATACATATTACTTATTACATATTATTATTATTATTGTTACATGTTATTAAATTATTTCGTGGTTTGGAAGTATAAAATTATGTTTTTATCTAAAACTTAAGTTTGTATCAAAGAAGAAACAATGGATTATTTTAATTTCATTTGGTTTCAATCAAGGCGAATTAATACAGGTGACCTCGTTGAATCAGCAGATTTGATTTTTTTGTGGTGGAAAAGGTCTAGATTGTTAAAGTGCCTGTGTAAAACTGTGACAGTTTAAAAATTAAAAAAGAAAGCTTTGTTCTGATTGGCTGATTTTGACAATCTAAACCCAGAAAACAAAAACAAAATACATTGAAATTTTGTTGCTGCCCTTACGCCAAGGCGAATTGATAGGTAATTTCTGGTGGAAAAGGTCTAGACTTTTCCACCAGAAAAAAATCAATTCGCCTCGTCCAACGAGGTCACCTGTATTAATTCGCCTTGCCTTACGCTATCACCTGTATGAATTCGCCTTGGTTTCAATAGAATATTTTTGAAACTTGATGATAGTTCTGTTGAAAACAATATTTTTCTGAAATTTGGCGCCCATTTCAAATATTTTTTTCTTCACGTACATAATTACCGCCCCTTCCAGTATGCCGCCCTAGACATTTGCCTCATAAGCCTCGTCCTTTGACCTGGGTGCCAGCCCAAGATCCTATTCTACCTCGCCCGGCTTTGGAATATTGTCGTTTCCGTCTTTCAGATGACTTTTTTGAGGCACAGGGAAACACTACCAGTCCCCCAAGACATCGTTGGTACGTCTTCTGCCTCCTTATTGGTTTGGAGGATCAGGTCCTGAACACTTGCTTAGTCGCAAACCTTTTGATCTGCAAGACAAGTTCTCTGCCTTTCGTTACCATCCCCGTTGCCCATCGTAGGTCCTCTCGCTCCGTAGGTCAAAGAGTGGCCATATTTTCCAGGCGCAACTTGATTTTTATGACCACATTGTACGAATCGAGGCCTTTACATGTATGTACATACACTAGTCAGAATAAGTTTGCGTACAGGCAAATCAAAATTATGTTATGATTAATATTGACCTCAAAAATGGGTTCTCTGTTTTTAAAAACTTATCCAAATTATTCATATATGCCTTAACTGCACTTTTTGTTCTGTTTTAGATGCATTAAAATAATAATTTCACATATATTCGTATTTATTGACAATATACTGACAAAACGGTGCAGAATAAGTTTGCGTACAAAACTAATAACGGGAATTTCCGGTTATGCTTTTTATTCTTTTTGGAAATTTTGTATTCCACTGAACAGTAAACTGACTTGTAAATTATTTGGAACCGTACATGTGATTGAAATTTTATAGAAAGCAATAGAATCCAACAGAAAACAATTAAAAATGGATAAAAGAATAATCTTACTAAAACTTTCCAAAATTGACAAAAAATTTTATGATATTAGAAAAACTTTTGGGAGAGCACATTCGTCATTTGAAAAAGCCATCTTAAATCTCGAAAAAAAAAACAGAAAATCGTGCTTCGTTACTGCGATCTGGCTATTTTCTTAAGCTACCCGAGCAAGAGGATTAGATTGTTTGCGATCAGTGCATCATAATCTAAGGCTAGTTGGATCCAATATCTTCAGAAATGTACAGAAATATTTTATAAAACCCAGTAGCAGTGACTTTATAAGAAAAGTCCTGAAAAAAACATATTTCCCCTACATAACAGCATGTAAAAAGCCCATATTTAGCTTACATGGAGCACAGAATTGCTTTCGTAAAAGAGTCCATCAAAGAGTCTAGAAAACCGGATTTCCGGGACGATATGTTGTTATCTATAGAAAGTGGGATCATTCATTATTATCTGATAATGGTTTGATATATTTGGCATTAAAAGGCATCAACTAATTTGAAGAGGATCCTGTTAATAACAAAAATCTGAAATTAACAGTGAAGCATAGCATATGTGGGGGTACGGTATGGGGCTGCATGTCAGGAAAAGGAGTCAGCAGGCTGTTTTTTTTATTCAGAAATGCTTCCGACGGGTTATTTACATATTCTAAACGCTTATGTAAGCCAAGGTTTCAAAATTTTGGATCAGGTTCCAACATTTCTTTTCAACTTTACGATGACCTTAAGGCGCCATGCATACGATGTGAAGCTATCTTTGCTATTAACTCGCTCAAAAAAGTTGAAAAAGTTTCTCCCTTGTCAGCTAACGTGCATTTAATGAAATATATAAGGGTTTACTTGAACCCTGAGCCCAACAACACTCCATCTTCAAAGATATAGTAAACAAATATAACAATTCAAGGATATAACAAAAGAACCGCTGAAAAAACACATAATTTAATCAAATTTATGCCGAAGCTTCTGCAGGGAGTTCCAATAAGAGAAGCATATCCAAAAATTAATTAATTTTTGGACAAAACTTAGTTTAAATAAAATTTTTTGCTACATAACCTTTTCTGAGGTGAATTCATCACATTTTGTTTTTGGCCCTTCTTTTACACTTTGGTCAAGTTTTTGTTATTATTATCTTAATAGAATAAAAGAACTAAGTTTATGGAAAAAATAAAAAATAATTTGTTTTTGAAAAATTACTTTAAGTGATTTATTTTTCATATGAAAAAACTATGTACCCCTTGTACGCAAACTTATTCTGACTAGTGTACATTTGTATACATACACCCATATGTATAAATTTCTCTAAAGAACACGCCACTCTCCAAGCATTACAGTTACCGACTCTATAACAAAAGTAGAATTTGTTTAGTCCTCAGGTTGACCATAGTCAGCGCATTACCAACGCACTCGTTTAGGCCAGATTTACGTTTCTATGAATTCGTATTATTTTTCAGTCATATGTGGGGCAGTGGCTTTTTTTCATGCAATGTGCTTTTAGGCACGGACACGGTTTGTTGTTACAGTAAATGGCCGTATAAAAACGAATTCAATAGGCCGCATTATTGTCAGAGGAAACTGTGGCAGAGACATGGAGCACAAAGGACGAATTTGTATCCCTAGGTGATTTGGTCATGATCCAAAAATGTGATTTGTGCTCCACTTTCACTTTTTGTGCAGTAATTCAACTCGATTCCTCTAAAATCGCTGCTGCTGCTGCTACTCGACTGACAGCCACAAAGAGGGCGTCACGACGCTCATCGAAAGCTGCAGGCTGCAGCATTCAAACCATGTCAGCAGGGCCGACAAACAAACGAACACACAAACACACTCAACTTGCCAGTACGCATGAACGAAAACGCGTGCGGGTGCAAGTGTGGACGGAATGTGAAGTGTGGTAGTGCGGGTTATGAGGTATGAAACTGCATGGATGTTTTTGCCACTCCTCATTTCCCTTAAAATGCCGTTGCATTCTACATTTCAAGCAAATTCGTTGCAAACTGTGAAAATTCCGGCGAATGCCTTTGGACTCATTTCGGTAAGAAACTTCCTTTGGCTGCCGTTCCACAGAATTCTCCTAGTTTTATTGCCCACAAACATATTTTTGCTCGGCATTGTTGTGCGAGGTAGTGATTTTTCTTCCATTTTATTTGCACCGTTGCGGCAGCCGGTGGCGCGAACGGGGTCGAAGTCGGCTGTAGTGGCATCAACAAAGTGCTGTAGCTATCGTCGCAGCTATGTATGTAAACATTTTTCGCCATTATTGTTTGCTCTACTTATGAGCACAACTATACTGCAACTATTACAACAACAGCGACGGAAACGTTATTTGTTAGCATTCAAAACTATCGGGCAACATACTTTGCACGCCATGCTGTGTTTTTATTTTCGTTTTTCGTTGTTCGGTGCCGCCAACCGCTGCCCCACATTTTATCGCCCATTACTTCGTATCAAAAATCTTCCGCCACAAACACATCCGCCAACGCGCTGGTGCGAGTACTTTGGTCGTGCGGGTGCTCCAGTGAAAGGGTGCGCACTGTGCTCGGTTCCGTCATTATCATTTGTCGGCGAGCAGTTGAAGGCGCTCGCAAGGCAGACAGGCCAAATTAGTACGCCAAGCCCTGCCCTTACAGCACCAGGCAAAGGCAGCAGACGACAGCAGCTGGAATCGCGGTATTGGTTGTGGTTTTTTCGACTGCACGGCGAGGAGTTGACTGTGCACGGGTGTGGAAACGGGAAAATTTTAACTTGTTTGCGTCGCTGCCATGTTCGGATGCCTGTGGTCTATTTATTTATTACGAAAGTGATATTCCAAATGTGCGCGGCGATTGCTATAGGCCGCGCTGGCTGTGCTCAACAGGAGATAGTAAGAATGGCCGTTTGGACATATGCCAGTCCATACGGTTCACCCGTACGTTCCCTTCGTGCCTTTACCTTGCTACTACGTAGTTAACCCGGCATTGGTGTGGTGGGGTATACCATACCCCAAAGGTTGTATTTTTGTAAATAATACGGATATCAGTTTTATGTGGGCACTATCGATTCTAGTAGCTGTTTATAACAGTCCAACCATACACATTTGCTATCCAAAAACAACTTGAGTGTGACCAGATTTCAGTCACATCCCGCTAAAGTTCATTGGGGTATGACATACCCCACCACACCAACAACGTAACTTTTTGTGTAAATGATTTTGAATTCAAATTGATATTTTCAATGGTCTAGTAGTCATCGATTTATTCAAAAATAAGAGGAAATTTCGCATTTCGTCGCCGTAGAAAACGAATGTCGTATGTTCCATTGAATTTAATAGCACATACGACAATTATTTTCATAGTATCATATGTTCCAAAAAATATCATTCTTTTTTACATCATCATGATTCCCTAAATCCTTGAGATAAGGCGAAGCTGTACCAAAACGGCATCAGTACAGCACACGATGTTCCTCACACGACTTGCGAAAAATGCGCCAATTTTGAGACCCTGTAATTCGCTACTCTTTTAGGGTAGCTACCAAAAGTGTAATGCCACATAACTATATGTATTTCGTTTTTAACCCATTTTCGGCCGCTGGTCGATTTTTCGACCAGCCACTTTGAAGAATAGTAGCTCTGCACTTAGACATTATATCTTTGAACTTTTGATGCAGAAAATAGCTTTTGGAGATGTTGGCGCAGGCACGAAAAAAGCATTTTTTTAGTCATATTTTTAATATTCTGAAAAATATATAACCTTTTCAAATTATTGATTTATTATTGATTATTTACGAAGCCTAAAGACCAAATTACCACAATCAATTGATATCCATAAGATTATGAAAATATGTTTACCTCTCAGCACCGCGTACTTTTCAGTGGTCGAAAAATCGACGATTGGCCAGAAGTCGTCATGTATGTACATATATAAGCCAACAATTGTTTGTTTTTATGCTTGATTATTATTTGACTAAAACTATGTACATATATATTTGTTTTTATTTGAAATTGAATTTTTATTAATTTATAAAAAAAATTTGTAAAAAAAAAAACACAAAAAAAATCCAAAAATATTCTTAATTAAGGTCCTAAATGTAAGTCCTTAAAAGGAATTACAAAAATATTGGCTATTTCTGGTAGCGGCCGAAAATGGGTTAAAACAGACTATGTATGTTTTTTGGAAAAATATATAAACAAAATTTTTTTAAACCCATTATATAAAGTCAAGTTATAAATTTCAGTATTTTTCGTTTATTTTTGTTATATTTGGTATTTTATTTTACAAATTGCTTGCACATGAAGTGTTTTTGCATTTTCTTACGTAAAAGTAAATGAAGAATAATATATAATTGCTATTTTTTATATTTGTGTTGTTTCGTGAGGTTGCTGCTATATCAAGTTTTGGGGCATGTCATCCCCCCACCACACCAATAACGTAAGTTTTTTCCACCACACCAACGCCGGGTTAAGTCAACGAAGCGACCGGCAGGTACTTTGGTTTGCACATTTCATACCTTCTTTATGGACATTCAGAATAGACGAGGTCTTTCAAAAATCTATACGACAATTTAGCATTTTTCATCGGCTTCAAGACCCCATTGCCCAACCAAAAGCTTTATTGTAACAATACAACAATCCGTGTTGTCCTCTTACTTGCAACAACTGCGGTAAAGCCGTAAATCGGTCTTGGTATGTAGGTAGGTCTAGGTACAATAATCAGGTTCAACAAGACTTGGTCCTTCCTGCGTAGATGCGCTCACTCTTCTTTTTTAATCTTAATTTAAAATACTGCCACTGTTTTTATTTTTACCTTAATCACTCCGCTTGGAAGCACAGAGGTTTAATCAATTAAAGTTCTGCCAGAGTGGGTGATTGACCCATCGATTGCCATCTATCGTCCCTATTAGAGACGCCTCCGTATGATGAACGATTTTGACTAAGTTGTATAAGCACACTGTGCGTGACCGTTGCTGATAAATATGTAGGGGAAGCTGATATCATAGGGTTGGTTTCTTCGATTAGTGCAGCGTAATTTTCCGTTAATCCGTACTGGCACTGTATTTTTTTTGCGCTTGTATGGCTACTGGATATGAGTTAGATTAGAGTGTAAATAGGAACTTGCCACAAAGACTGGGGAACGTTGATGTGGATGAAATCAGTATAAACATATTTATTTACATGGTTGACAGATTCTCCAGCGATTGAACGGAAAACATTTTCATCCCACACACCACTATATTTATTGCAAATACTTGAAGGAATCCGCGCAGCATAGAGTCGGCGCAATTTTATTAAGTCGCATTAACAACGCCACCTTTTACACACACAAAGGGAAATGAGATATCACACTCGACTAACTGCACTACAGCATCCGGCTTATAGCCGGATTTGGTTGGGACGCGAGACATTTTCAGCCGAAAAAACACAGGCTCATGTGTGATTTGGCTTTTCCATTCGACTTGAAAACTGTGCGTAGCTGAAACACCAAACCGCTATCACTAAGAGCAGCGAAGTGCATGCGTCCTTGGAAATAATTTGTTTCACATGCCATTCATCCGTTCCAAACGCACGCTGCCTCTATCCGTCGAAGCAATCCAAGCATCCACTCTCTGCGCGCCCGTGGCGGACGCTGTTGGCAAGCACCACCAAAACGACACATATCAGCGTTTCCCCATTCGGCTCGTGACATGCGTGAATTTTCTGAATTCAATATCGCAGAATTGAAACTAAAGGTGTTCCCAGCAATATGGCGCACGCCCGCTCAAAATCGCCTGCCGCGCAGTCACGTCACCGGTTTCATTTTCGCCGTCTAGAGCTCGAACATTTCACTGGACGAATGCTGCTCCGTCATTAATATTCACTTTAGGCCGTCAAGCATGCGGAGCTTAACCCTAATTCCCAGAAGTGAGCCTCACAGTCTCACTAAAGATTTCAAATGGTGATAAATCCAAAAGATTTTCGATTCCATTATTTTATGTAATCCTCTAATGGAATGTTAGAATTATATTGCATTTATAAATTTAACATTTTAGACAGTTTTTGTAGTTTTTAAACAAATGTTTTCAGTAATTTAGCTCATATAAGCCTGACAGTCTCACTTCTGGGTTTACGTTACTTTTAAAATTCTGGGAATTAGGATTAAAGCCTTCGCCTGATCGCCAGAATATTGGAAATTGTTTGAGACAAATGCGTCTGCGAGGTGCGCACACGGTGCAGGAAATGAGGAATAGGGGCCGGAAGTGTAAAGTGACCCCGAGCAACGTTCCATATAGTAACGTTTGATAAATATACATATACAAATTTAATGGGCATTAATAGAAGCTTTATTTAAAAAATAGTTTGTAGTAACTACAGATATTGACCCGGCTGCACATCGCTTCATAAATAAAGAAAAACAAATAATGTGTCTAAAAGTTTATCTGTTACATTAAACCAGGACACCTAAAATTGTTTTTTATTCATGAATTACAGTATTTATTACTAGAGCACGATCGATTAATCGACGTCGGCAAAAATTAGTATAGGCGTCGGCATCGGCCAAAAAAGGCCACATCGCATTTTGAGTTGAAGAAAAAACTGAATTTGAATGCAATATTTATTAATAAGTCTAGTTTACATCAGTATTTTTGTTTTTCCCAGTGGACACGTGGAATATTCATATGTGATATATTATTTTTTTTAAATACATGTCATTGTATACGCTGGATTCTCTGATTTTATTCGTTCTTTGGTCCTAGCGCAGGCTGTAAAAATAAAATTTTCGAATGTCTCAATGCTCGATTGTCTTAATTAGAGTTCGATCGACGACCAAATAGTAAAACATAATAATAAAATAGAATATAAAAAAGCTTCTAATCACATTTTCATGTAGAGGTAACCTAAAGCTATAAAACTCGAATTCGAATCATAAAGCCCTGTTCCAGAATCCGAATCGGAATCGGATTCGAATCGAAATGAAATCCGATTCCGATTAGCAAATTAAACAAACCTTCAGTCAGCTGTTTGCTTGAAATGTTCAAATGAAAAAGGCAATTGTCAAAATTTGTGAGATTTTTTATTTCATTAACAGCGCTATTCTGGCAACCATAACAATATTCACCTCGGTAACAATTGAATACTTGGTAACAATTGTCACTTTTTGGTATTCTGAAACAAATTCAAAAGCTCAAAAGGCGTCAATTGTTACGAAATTTGTTACCTCCGTAGGAGCAGGTGACAAGCACACAAAGCTTATAAAAATCAAATTTCAAAAAATTCAAATTCATTCAATTCAAAATTTCAAACTGCAAAAAATGCTTCAGCTGCTCCTGCGTCGTGCGCTTAAACTTAGGAGCTCTAGCAACGAAAAGAATATACAGTTTGTCAAGTAAATGTTTGCAAATTTAATTTTAATTTAATTTTGAAAAGCTTATAATATAACAGAAATTGCAATATTTTGAAAAATATACATTAATTGAATATTTCACTCTCATATAATATCAAAGTAATGTCTATTTGATTCGCGTATTGAAGGGCGAATTGATTTGAAAGTATCTCCTGGACGACCCAGAAAACTGTCTGACAGAGAAGAAAGAAAAATCATCCGAAAAGTTCGTGAAAACCCCCGTATCTCAATAAGGGAAATAGCTTTGAATATAAAAATAGAATACGGAACTGATGTATCTCATGAAACTGTACGGCCCCAAATTTTCAATGCAATATTGGTTTTGAAAGAAGACGATTTTTTTGACAGTTTGAAGCAGTGGCGGATCCACGGGGGGGGGGGGGAGTTTCGGGTCCGGAGCCCCCATCGGGAAAATAAAAGATGTTATTTGTAACATTTATTGGCTCCTAATTTTCAATTTTCGTTACGGGACGGAAAAGTGTCGCATGAGCAAGACAAAAAAGTAAAGGAGAGTTAATATTATTATTTAAAAAATTCAAGAACTTTATTAATCATTATAACATTTCATAAAAAACTGAAGAGCAGGCTACCTCAAACACTAGTAAATTTTCGAGGTTTTTGAAAAATTCTACTAGAATTTCGTCCTCGTTCCTGTCCCATCGTATTTCTTAGGTAATTTTTGATCCTCCTCAACGTCGAAAATGATCGTTCTGGAGTTGCTGTAGTTACAGGTAGTACTGCCAAGACTCGCAAAATTATATCGACATTCTTGAATGAGTTGCTTTTGATGACCTGAAAAATATCGTCAGATTGGTATTTGCATGTGTGACTCGATCCGAGAAAAGGGACTTACTAGGCACAAAATCGATTGTTGGATCATGATTGATTACACAAGTTCTTTTATTGAATATTCATGAAGCGCCATCAGAAATCATAACATCGCTATTATAAAACAAAATATAAATTCATAGAAAAGATTTTTTACATGGGTTTGAATGGTACATCAGCACCTTCTAGAACGTGCCGTGTAAGCTTTCACTTTTGCCTAGTAGGTGCTTTTTCTCGGATCGCTTTACATATAAACTTTTTTTGCATGTAAATTCTTGATCGAAAGACACTAACCAGTAAAGCATCAAGCGCATTTTGGATGTTCTGGCCGTGGATTCGTTGTCTCCACATCTTGACTTCTGACAGAAAATTTTCTTTTGAACAATCCAATATATCTTCGTAAAATGTGTAGAGGTCAGCGCATTTCTTTTCGTTAATTTCTTGTTTAAGAAACAGTTGCCCGAAACTTTGGAAGATGGATTTGTGTTCCGAGAACCGACTTTTGAGTTGAGAAATGAACGTATCAAGAAACGGAATGTAGAAAGAAATTCTGTAGTAGTCTTCAATGCTTTGTGCTTGAACGTTGCAACGATTTTCTTGTTGATTTTGAGTAATAGACAGCCCCCCCTTGGCCAAATCCTGGATCCGCCACTGGTTTGAAGTATAGCTTCATTTCCTTTTTTGATTTTTTACACTGTTTTCGCGTATCAAATAGACATTACTATTAATCTATATCTAAAAAAAATTTCAAAATATTGCAATTTCTGTTATATTTATAAGCTTTTCAAAATAATGTTTCTACCTTTTTTAAGTTTGCAAACATTTACTTGACAAACTGTATACATACATTGTGAAGAAACTCAAAAAAAATTACTTACTTCGCCAGATTTTCTGCATTTGCCATTTTTTGTTTATTTATTTTTTTACAGTTTGACAGAAAAAATACAAAAAACAGCTGTATTGACAGTAAAAGAGCTTTCACCTCGAGTGGTGAATTATTTGAACTTTCTTCTTGTCACCATTTTTTCAGAATACGGAAACAATCAAATTCAATTCAATTGTTACGGGGGTGACAATTGTTACGGTAGTGCCAGAATAGGGCTGTAAATGAGTTCGGTTATTTTATTGGTAGTATTGCTTGGGAACGAGCAGTCCGCCGTTGAAAAAGTAAAGCGTAGAATTTTGCGAGACCACAGCAATCCGATGGAATAGCCAGATTCTTCGTAACTAGTACAAGTTACATATGTATATCAGTTATGTTCAAAATTTCTTATTTAAGGATTATTGCTCAGTACCGCCTTAGCAAAGCAGCATTCAACATGATCTTGACCGAAGTGAAACACTTTCTTCGGCAATGCTCCATTCCGCCAGAATTGAAATTGGTGACGGCTTTGCGATTTCATGCCGAAGGAGGCTATCAACGATCGGTAGAAAAGGCTACCGCCTCTTCCATTTTGGAAAGTGTGTGCCTCTTAAAAGGTCCCCCGCCGGTCGTTAAAATCTTCTCTTCTATTATGCGCCAGCTTCCTTCTTACCTCACTTTTCCAATCAACCCAGGTCTGTGATTGAGGAAATTTTACAAAATGAATTGGTTTCATTTACTTGTCACCTTTTTCCATTCCCATTCCCCGTTACACTTTTTGTTGGTGGTCCTTGCCGTTCAGCGACTGGAATAAATGCTACCATTTTCAAATTCGTCTTTGTCGCCTTTGCAGAAACCTTTCGCGATGTCCGCATTCTCCTCCATAAAATCCAAGAGCATTTTGCTCTGGTCAGCAGTCTTGATTAACAATTTCTTTCCCTTGATTAACAATTAATTTATTAGTTTTATTTAACACGATGTTTAATTTATTTGCTTACATTTTCAATATTTGTTTTCGTTTTGCTGCTTTCCGATTTCAATTCCACCAGCTTTTTGTTTAACGGAATATTTTCAACAAAAATTTCCGATAATCGGGATGCAGAACACCAAATTTCCGATCCAAATTCGTTCGAACTTAATCGGATTTGAGAACAGGGTTGCATCGGAAAATATTTCCGATAATCGGAATGTAGAACACCGACGGTCGGAATCAAATCCATTTCCGATCCGATTCGGATTCTGGAACAGGGCTGAATATCTGGCTTATGATGTTTCAAAAACAAGTTGAAGGAATGTCTCTTCCTCTTACTAACAAGTGAACATACATTTATAAAGAAACATTTTAAATTCTTAGGTGTCAATGCGAAGGTCTATGAATAGTTTGAATAATGCCTTGGATTTCTCCTCGTCGTTCACGAGAGCGTTATAATATGTGGAGAATTCCTTTACTTTATTAAGGCATGTAAAAAAGTCTCATCCTAGTAACCTTTCACAATCTTTTCTGATCATGTTGAATTGGGAATCCGTGCTTTGAGTGGTCTTAGCTTTGGGATTGCTTCCTGTGTTAATTTGAGTATTTGCTTTCACGGCCTCTGAATAAGACTTGCTAGTTCTGGTTGAAGGGATATAAGCCAGAAGCGGAGGGGGTGGGCGTAGTGATGCCTTTTTTTGGTTTAACTTACTTATTAGTTCTAGTCTCTTGGGCATATTTTGGCACTTGCTGTATTACCCTCCAAGTTACAATTAACACATTTTACTGGGAAGCCTAGCCGTTTGTTTAATTTTCCAGAAATAGGATCAACGACCGCAATTTCCTCGGTATTGAGTTCTTTTGGAATCCTTTTGGAATCACATAAAAAAAGCGGTCTCAGATATACCCTCAACGGTATATTACGAGAATAAGACTGCGGTGACTAGGCAAGGTGCCGCTGATCTTTTTGCCGAGTTTTTCAGCTCAAATTTTGTGCCTGATTCAGCCGATGATCCGTCTAATCAGTTTTCAACCGCAAATTCAGCTCTTTCTTTTGGCTCGTTGATTTTGACTGCAGAAAGTATCGAAAGAGGTATTGCTGCACTCAAAATATCAACCAATACGGACTCGGATGGGCTTTCCGTAATTTTGTTTAAAATATGTAGTTCTCTTATTGAGCCCGTATTAATTTTTAATAAATCTCTATCGTCGGGAGTGTTTATCGATGGTTGGAAGAAGGCCTCAATAACGCCTACCTTTAAAAGTGGCAATAAAAGTATTGTGTCTAACTATAGGCCTATTTCTAAATTAACCTCAGTTTCAAAACTCTTTGAATGTGTTGCTAACTATAACTTAATTTTTTGTGTCCAAAATCTTATTTGCCCAAATCAGCATGGCTTCGTATGAGGTAAGTTCACTGTCTCAAATCTAGCAGTTTTTACTGAAGACTGCCTCTCCGCCTTTCAGAATGGGAACCAAATCGATACAATTTACACAGACTTTGCCAAAGCATTTGATAGAGTGAGCCATTCAGTTTTGATTTCAAAACTGGCTTGCCTGGGGTTTCATTCCTCATTTCTTCGATGGATGAAATCATACCTAACTAATCGGCGTTGTGCTGTCACGATTGATGGCACGTCTTCTGGTGCCCCTCAAGGCAGCATATTAGGTCCGCTGTTGTTTGTCTTGTTTATAAATGACATTAGTTCCTGCTTCTCATTCGCTAACTATCTTTTATATGCGGACGACCTCAAGATATATGCGGTAGTTAATAATGAGACGGATTCCTCTGCCTTGCAAATAGATCTTGACAATGTTCAAACCTGGTGCGCAAAAAATAAACTGTTTTTGAATATCAGCAAATGTGTTCACGCCACTTATTCAAGGAGGCTTAGTCCCTTGCGAACATCGTATTCCATATCCGGCTCTGTGTTACAAACAGTTAATAGAATAAAGGATTTGGGTGTATTTTTTTACGAAAAACTTAGTTTTTCTAGTCATTTCGATTACATTATATAGAAGTCTTATGCCATGCTGGGCTTTGTTCGACGGAACTGTACTGCGTTCTCGGACCCATATACTTTTAAACTGCTATTCACGGCTTTTGTACGTTCTAGACTGGAATATGCTTCTTTCATTTGGAGACCTTATCAGGCTACCCATATCAATCGGATTGAGCGTATTCAGAAGGTGTTTATAAAATTCGCACTGCGGTCATTAAATTTCACCGAGCCTCTGCCGTCATATGTATGAGTCTCGTTGTATGTTGCTGAACCTCAAGTCTCTGCACTCGAGGCGAACTTTTTTGGCTTGTTCCTTCGTGCTAAACCTACTATATGGGGAAATTGATTGCCCTGCTCTTCTCTATAGGTTCGGATTTAGTGTTCCAGTCCGGAACTTGCGGCATACAAACACTTTTGCAATTGCTTTTTGTCGATCGAACTACGCTCGGCAGGCTCCGCTCGCGCGAGCCCTGTCGGAGCTAAACGACCTCGCGGAACTCGATGTCGCTCTGCCTAAAAACGACGTATTCATTAAATTAAGATCATCGTTATAATTAATATCTGTTAGTCAGTAAGTCTTAATGTATATTTGGCTAAAGTATAATAAATAAAGAAATAAATAAACTCGATGCAACGTAATTTACCTCCATTGTAACTTTTGTTAAAATAAAAACATATTTTATATAAAATACTATTGTATTTCATAAGAACGGCAGCCTAATACCCGTGACAGACATCTGGTACAAAAATCATGATAGTACAAAAAACCGGGTTTTCCAAAATTTTTAATCTTAAAATCCCGGGGAATCCAAAATGCTTCAGGGTTGAAAACCTTACTAGCTAGTTAGATGAAAATTTTGAAGATTCTTCTTGGCGTTAACGATTCAGCTTAAATTTTTCTGATCACATGTCTGTTCTTATTTGTTCGTATTTGTAGTTTAAGTGATTTTCCTTCGCGTTATACCCTATTCAGACAGCCAAATAAATTGAGGCAATTTAGTTCTTAATTGAGTTTATCGCTTTTGCTGCTAACACACCCCAATCTAGCATACACCCAAATTTAGGTGTCTCGAAAATGTTATCGAATATATTTGTGTTTTGACGGACAGTTTTTAATCGAAATTTCAAATCAAACAAATGTTAACAAACGTATTTCCCTGCCGTCAGTTTCTCATTTCTTTATGGTTCCGTCAATTGTGAATTTGTTTATCGATAACAGCACGACACAGGGTTGCGTGGCGAATCGAGCTCAGTTTATGGTAAATTTAGCGTTATACTACGTTTACATTGAGCCCAATTGCGTAATTTCAAATGAGTCAATTCAAAGTGTTTACATTGCCTCATTTGCATTTCTTTTGGCAGCTAATGTCAAACGCTCAATGCTCATGTCCTCTTTCTGCAGCTCATAGAGCAACTCTTTTCCGGCTGCTGACAAAAAAATTTCTTGCTGTTTTGCTGCCTCTATATTCAACACAGTGCAATATTTAAATACAAATATATTACAAACCTTACATGCTAAGAATATTCTATATATTTCAAGCAAACGAAAATTACAATTTAAAATTTCCATTTTGATTATTTCCGTTTGTTATGATTTTGAACTGTCAAAAAGAGATAAAAGTCATGATACAAAAATTTAAGGTAGAACCGCTGTCAAATTTTTAGCCACTAAACGTACTTATGGACGTTTCTCGTATTTGTCAAAAGCTTGAGTCGTGATGCCACTTCGATATAATATTAAATTAAAGATATTTAAGGTTCTAAGAATATTAAGATTTTCTTTTAAATAAACACGGCATAGACCTTTCACTGTGACTAACATATTTTGGGAGAAAGTATAAAAGTGTTAATGCGAATTCAACAGCAGATAATTCATTGCAGGATTAAAAACATGTTCAATCGATTTTCTAATACTACGTTTACATTGAGCCCAAATGCGTGATTTAGGCAAAAATTCTCAAATGCGAAGCTAAATTACGCATTTCCCCATACAAATTCAAATCTACGAAATGGCTCATTTCAACAAAACGACGAAGCAAATGCGATAAAACATGACCAATTTTATTGAACGCATCACAAAATTAAAGCTCTTTCAAAAGCTTCAAAAGCTTTTGCTTCTTTTTGACAGTTCAAAATCAAAACAAATGAAAATTATCAAAATGGAAATTTGAATGGAAATGTTCGTCTGCTTCAAATATGTAGAATGTTCTTAGCATCTAATGTAGTGTGCGAAAATCATAGAAAAGAAAATAAAATATGGCTGGCATGGCGACCTATATGATCGCTACAGGCAATTAAAAAATAAATAATAAGTAATCAAAGACAATTAAATAAAAAGGGATTGGAAAGAAAGGAAGACATTTTTATTAGCCCGTAATAATTATCCGTCCCGTTCTTTGGAACTTTTTTTACGGCCCACATATAATGCTTGTTTAAAAGAACTAAAATAAGAAAATCTAATATTGTAAATTTATGGTCGCATCATTCGCCATGGAACCATTCAGGTGTAGAATATTTATACTATTTTTAAACGTAGGCATGCCGTAATAACATTTTAATTATGGAAAAATACTTGTCTTATTATTTATTTCTTTATTTAGTGCTTTAGTACTGCTTTCGCCCTATGGAAAGTCAATAAAGCTATTAAATTATGTTTTTCCATACAATCTTTTAACCCTTGGTTTGTCCGTTAGATTTCGATTTTCAAAAAAAAACTAACTTAAAACACGTATCTAATTATTTTTGATTTCAAGTGTTTTCACGAATTTTGAAGTCAATATGCCCATCAGTTCATTTTTTTTCGTAGTTTACCCATATTCTCAAAATTGTAATCAACCATGTGAAAATATAAACAAATAATTTTACTTCGAACTCGCCACGTAAAAATATTTTTAAACATTTTAAATTGGGATCAACCACCAAATTTTTATTTCAATGAAAGCATTGTGGCCAGCAGAAAGCCATACACCACAAAGATTCGATTGATGGTGACATGACAGCAATTTGTGCAGCAAAACCAATCGGCAACACAAAAAAGCATACACACAATAAACGACACCAACGAAAACATTAGCGAATCCCGAATCATCTTCGTTGAAACGACGATGACGATGCTTTGGTTCGTTGTTTGCTCTCCGCTTGCGCTTCGACGCATGCAAAAAATTAGCGATCACTACGCCACAACAACCACCATTTCAATATATACGAGCGGAGCCGTTGCAACAACAACATTGCTTTTTGCTGTTGTCAAACGCAGTGTTTACGTTCTCGCAAACTGTTGAGCGATAGCAAATTTCCTGCAACCTATGCCTCCGCTCATCTCTTACCGCCCGCGTCTACAAACACGTTTGCAAAATTTTTTAAGATGCGTACACCCATACCTCGCTATACGGCCGCTCTTTATACGGCCTTTCGCTATAACGGCCTTCTTCAATTAAGGCACGTTTTCGATTTACGGCCTAAAATGTTTCGCTATAACGGCCAAAAAAAATTTTTTTCGATGTCGATATATCACGTTTCTCGGTAACGTTTATTTTGTGGGAAATATTTTTTCCGTTGGCAGTAACTATTGTGAATGGGATTTTTTTTTTCCGTTGAATGATAACTATTATTTTGCAATATATATTTTTTACGTTGAAAATACCGGCACCAATGCATTTTGTATGCAAAACTTATCCAAGTTCTGAACCACTCAAGTTCTACATCACGAGCACACTCACCGGTGGAATAACATATTCAAACGTTACCGAGCAACGTAAAAAATATTTTTCTCTCATAACAGTTATGCGATGACGTAAAAAATATTTTTATGTAACATGAAGTTCTTTCATTTTTGTTTCTATATTTTTGTTATTATTATAAAAATAAATTATAACATTGTTATAAAAATAAAAAAAATAAATTTGGAACCGATCCCATTGAATTTGTATGAATTTGTATTAAAATAATTGATTCCTTATACGGCTTTTCGCTTTGCGGCCAAGTTTCGTGGAACGTATCTAGGCCGTATAGCGAGGTATGGGTGTATTCTTTATATTGTATATTCTTTGGTTCAATGTAAACGTAGTATAACACTACGGTTGCACATTTTTAAAGAAGAACGTAAAAAAAAACTACGCACTACAGAGAAGGTTCGTTTCTGGCCCGTACAGCGCGGTTGTGGAATAGTCTCCCTGCGGATATTTTCCCCAGCACTTATGATCTTGATGGGTTCAAGGCAAGAGTCCACAAATTCTTCACCCAACATCCTTTCTCCTAACCTATATATCCTTCCTGAACCAGCGCAATGCCTCGCATTTATAGGGGTATCCCCTGCGCGTTGGCTCGTATTAAAAAAAAAAAAAAAAAATGGCGGCTTAAAAGAAGCATTGGTTCTACCCAAGGCGAATTAATACAGGTGACCTCGTTGAATCAACTGATTTGATTTTTTTGTGGTTGAAAAGGTCTAGATTGTCAAAATGCTTTTGTAAAACTGACAGTTTAAAAATGAAAAAAGAAAGCTTTGTTCTGATTGGCTTATTTTGACAATCTAAACCCAGAAAACAAAAACAAAATACATTGAAATTTTGTTGCTGCCCTTACGCTATCACCTGTATGAATTCGCCTTGGCTCTACCTTATATTCTTGTATCATGATAAAAGCTATTGAAAGCGATGCGTGATGCGTTCGATAAAATTGGGCATGTTTTATCGCATTTGCTTCGTCGTTTTGTTGAAATGGATCATTTCGTAGATTTGAATTTGCATGGGGAAATGCGTGATTTTGCTTCTCATTTGAGAATTTTTGCCAAATCACGCAATTGGGCTCAATGTAAACGTATTAATCGCAATTAGTTAAATTAAGATTTTAGTATGAAAACTTGAGTTCAATTTAGAGCAATTGGGGATAAATTGAGAAAATGTCCTAATTGCGTAATTTAGCTGGCTGTCTGAATTCCATGATACAAAAATAGAAGGTAGAGCCGATGCTTCTTCTCAGCCGTCATATTGCGCATCTGACACTAAAGGTTTTTTTGACGTTCTTCTTTGAAAATGTGCTACCGTGCTGTTGTTAGAAAATCCATTTTTTACACACATACATTTTTTTATCGAACGAATCGTTTTTTTTAGGCCGAACATTTTTTAGAATACGGTTTATGAACAGAAATTTAAAAACAAAAAAAATAATGAATATTAATAAGAAATTAAAAAAAACACTTACATAAAAATGTACATTTGTACCATTCATTGCGTTGTTGCTTGTCTAACAGTTACTAATATTACTAAACAAAATGAACTAGTCACATTGAAATGTATATTTCGTGTTTATTTTAAAAAAGATCTAAAAATCCTTAGAACCTTAAGTAGCCCTAATTTAGTATTACAACGAAGTGGCATCACGACTCAAGCTTTTGACAAATACGAGAAACGTCAATAAAAACGTTTAGTGTCAAAAAATTTCCCAGCGGTTCTACCTTCTATTTTTGTATCATGCTGAATTCTACTAAAGATATATAACAAGTAGCTGTCCAAAAAACACAAACATGTGTGGCAACTCCAAACGGAGAGATGTCAGTTTTATTATCGCTGCAGAACAAACATTAGGAGAAAAACTTTAGCTTGGAATATTTGCAACATTATTTCAATTTAGCGAAGAAACCTATTTTACATATCGGAGTTTATGAAAGATTGCCCAAGAAAAACTTTGAAACTCGCTTGAAGTGTCATGGTCTCAACAGCGAAATCATGGTGAACGTAATGAAAGGAGTTTTTGTCGAATGGTGAGTGTAAGCAGACCCGCTTCCTAAGTGTCCAAGTAATCCAAGTCCTCTGGAATACCAAATGCTTTGTTCATTTCGCGATCTTCCTTATCAAACTTGCGTTTGCACCAGGTCTTCGTGGAGAAGATGTTGTCCGTCCAACGGTTTGCGGCCTCAGTGATTTTCTGCAAGGCAAAGCACGACGTTCTAAAAACTGCCCAATAGCCGAATGTTTAAAAAAAGGTACCATTATATCGCGCTTCTTTGTGCGTGTCTTATCGCAATCAATGTCAGCAGTGGCGACAACGCGCCGTTGCAATGTCTCTTTTTTCTGTATTAATGTCTCTATTTCGCGCTTCAAAGCCTCTGCTGCATCGGTGTCATTGGCCGTTGTCGTGACTTTCTGCAGCTGCTCAAAAGCATCGTTAATTTTACTTTGCATCTGAGCATTCCGTTGCTCACTTTCCTCCAAAAGCCGCGTCGTGGCATTAAGAGCTTCGCTGAAATCAATAACTTTGAGCAAACATCAACTTGTAACTGCACAAATAAACCTTGGAAATGCCCAAAAGTAAATACTGCCGGCAATCTTATCGGAGTACACCTCGCCACTGTCTTCCAGCTCCTGTAATGTACTTTTCACCGATTGCAATACAATGCCTTTTTCCTTGGGTGCCAATCGCTCTAAGTCTTTCAACTGGAAGATGTCGCACGTCTCGTGAAACAATTCCAACAATTTATGGCGCTTCTCCTCAGCAGATAATGCCTTTCTTTTCGCCATTTCCGTGAATTCGGGCAAACTGCAAGAAAGTGTATTAAATTATCTGTGTTTAATTGCAGCGATCCTGCTATGAAACAATTTCTGCTACATTTGGACGAAACGTTAGCCTTGGGTCGGAAGTTCATCATTCAGGACTTGGACGAAAATCATTTGTTTATCTCTACCGACATTGTCGAAACGCTGCAAGCACGCGTGGACGACTTAATGGACCGCATTAGTTTCCCCCTACATGAGAAGGAAGCCTAAACGTTTTATAGAATTCTAAACTCGTATCTTAATTTCCAATTTCCGTTCAGTCAAGTTCGAAATAATGGCTGGGCGTGAGTCGAATCGTATTAAAGATGCGGAGAAGAAACGCGTTCTCGATGAGGCTGCACGTAAACGTCGCGCCCGCAAAGCACTAGAAGCGCTGGAACAGGATAATTTCCACGAAGATCCCCATGCCGATTTGGTTATGTCGAAAAAAGTGCCAAAGTTCCAGGACAACGTGAAAAATCCCAAAGACAAGAAGGCTAAACGCAAGGGGGCGGAGTACTATCGAGCCAAGTACCGCAAGAATTTTCAACAACTGCTAGAAGAGGAGAAGCAATCGCGACCTGAGCCTCCGAACTATACGAGCGCACTGGTGCCGCCACCACAAACACCGGCGCGGCACTTCTGCGCGGTCTGTGGTAACTTCTCGAAGTATTCGTGTACGGCGTGTGGTACGCGATACTGCTGCATTCGCTGCCTAAGCACACACCAGGACACGCGTTGCCTGAAATGGACGGCTTAACTTACCTTTCACTTTGTAATGAAATTTTTGAAATACAATTCTGGCGCTTCTACGTTGTGTTTTTATTTCGATTAGTACCAAGCAAGCAAGTACCAAGCGTGGTGAAATTCCGGTAATAGGGTGATTTGATTTGGAGCAACTTTAAACAGCTGTTCTCGGTAGTGCTGTGCAGTTGATCGATTTAAGATATTTAAAGTTAAGTAATAAATCTATTAGTTTTCTGCATTAAACAATATGTGCTATTGCAACATAATTAATTTTTTAAATGGGTTTACTAAAAGCAGAATGGCATGTCGCATTCACTTATAATATTGTGACAATTGGTTAAATATCAACTTGTTTTTATTCGTCACAACCAAAATTTAAATCAATTATTTTTAAACCAAATCTGCAACAACATACATAGTTCAAATACAATTTCACAATCAACTTTTTCTCCGGTTTGGGAAAAACTTTTTCTGCACACCGAAAGAACTTTGAAATGTTTAAACCATTGCAATAATCAATATTTTGGATTTATATTTCCTAAACAAAAAAGTTAAAGACGGGAGATGTTTTAGTAAACGTCGAGCTAACAGATAGGATATTTACAGTGTTGAATATATCACGTGAACTTATTATTAACAATAACACATAGTAATCCAATGGAATAAAATTAATTTGCAATGGCTTACAAAAAGCTTTAAGAATATGTTCAGCCTCTAATAGAAATGTAGTTGGAAGTATAAATTTACTACACACAGGTTTAAGAGTTGGCTATAAAATAAAAAATTGTTTATAAAGAACAAATGATAAATTTAAATATTAGATGCAATAGCTATTGACAAGTATGTGTAGAAAACAACAACTTTATTTATACACAGTTTAATTATAAATTGTTACGAACTTTAGAATTTATGTGGTTTTAAGAATTTCAACTGACGACACTCGTCCTTTATAGTCGCGAGTTCTTATATCAACATCGAACAAAATAACTAACTAATTAAAACGATAGAATTGATAAGGGTAAATTGCACTGAGACCAGGATTGATCTATTGTGCCCAATACAATTGTTAGAGTACATCTCCTAGACCTACCGCCCTAATGAAACTTAGTAACTCGCGGGGTTTAGGTGTTTGACGTCCTCTTCTGCAAGCCGAAACTGGCCCAGGCAACGCAAAATTAAAACGATACAAGTACGTCTAACATTCTTACATTCGATACGTTTTGTATTTATAAATAAAAATATCCGTACACTGAAAACGTTTACGTTTTTGTTTTGTTAAAAAAAACAACCGACATCCCGACCTTTTTGAGCATTTTCAAATCCGAAAACAATTGTGGCAACACTATTCGAAGGAGACGTACTCGTTGCTACGATACATGCTCGTTGCTTTGCCTTTTGCGAAACGGCTACTTGTGTACTATTGACGTTTCAGAATATCTTCCAGTTAAGAAGGCTGAAGATTAGCAGCGGAGTTGTGTGGCGAACAAAGTTCTGGGAAATATAAAAATTCACAAGCGACAAATCGTAAACAATTTCGGACTAGTGAATTGATTGAATTAAATTATGTCGTCCTCGTTGAGATTATTACAGACTCAGGTGAGTTAAATCAGGGCATACGGATCGCGTAAAGGACGTCCAAGGAAGCCAGCTTGTATGTGTGTTAATGTGCGAAGAAAAAATTTAAAACCTGGCTCCGATAGAGCCAACATCTGCTCGTCTCACGGAGGCTTAGTTTCCAATTATATTTAAAGAAGTGGGACTGGTATCATTTCGTACGCCGCTGTTGCGCAAAAATTAGTTTTGAGCATTTGGATTCTAACCTCAATTGAAGGGGCAGTGTTATCTAACCGAGTAGTTGCAGACTTTCCGCTGTCACGATAAATTTTGCAATTAGATTAAGGGGGTGTAGTACGTAGAAAGATAACCATAAGATGTGGAAGTTGTAACTTAACTGTTAAAAATTAAGGTGATTTAATGCTATAAGTCATGCATTGTCTACAAAACATATCGTTTCTGACTCCAAACTAGTGTAGGGGTCACTACCGCAAAGCACACAGCTACTAAAGAGTTTATTCACATCATTTTAATTGTAGTTAATTAATTTGTACCATATTTTTAATTGCCAACGTCTAAAAATAGATGTTTAGAAAATGTTAGAATTTGCGATTGCAATGCGGGGACAGCATCTTTTGAATTTGCGAGAAAGTGATTTTTGTTTCTTTAAATAGTCAAATCTATGACCGTTTGGTGTTCCATATTCAGTCCGACTACTGACTACTTTTGCGCGGCGCATTTCTTCGCGTGATAAGGTAGCGCAGGCTTTACCTACGGAGCTTCCGTTGAGTGGTCACAAGATTTTGCCGATAAGCCGGTTGCACACGGTGGGAATTTCGCGACACATGAAATAACTCAAATAGAAAATACTAGCTTTTATCTGCCGACAGCTGGTCTTGCACGCCGACCGCTTATCAGCACTTACAATACGTACACTGGTGGCAATTCCCATAAACTCACTTTAAATAATTTTTAGCAAGTGCTCAAACTGTGTATTTTAGCATTTGAAGAAAAAAATACAGTTGCAGTTTACATGTTGGAGACTTGCTCTAAATAACGGTATGTGTACCGTTATGCACATTAATACGGTTTGCGTGATCGCGCAGAAATTCAGTGAGGCTTCTGTTTTCATAGAGTTCAAAAGTGGCAGTTCGCATAAATTCAGCTCCTTGAATTGATAATTTTTCACAAAATATAAGCAATCCGGGGCAAGTTAAGACCTTGTAAGCTAGACTAGTTAATTTTTGTATTACTGGGAAACAAAAATTTTTATTATTTTTAGAATTACGAAAATGCCGAGGGGAAAGTTGTTGCTGGCAGAAGAAAAAGGAAAAATTGATGCATTTCATGAATTAGGACTTTCAACGCGTGAAATAGCAAAGAAAATAGGCAGATCCCAGACATTAGTCTGCAATTTCTTGAAATTGCGTAGTTCTTACGGTACAAACGTACGTTATAACCGAAACCAGAAAATTTCTCCAAGGCAGAAACGCGCAATAATTACGATGGCCACTAAAGAAAAACTTATGTCGACGGAAATTGTGCGCAGAATCGGTTTGCCGATACAGCCCCGGCGTGTTCGACAAATTTTACAGCAATCGAACCGCGTGGTTTATACTAAACGCCTTAAGAAACCCCCATTAACTGCAGTTCATACGGCCAAAAGATTGGAGTTTGCTGAGAAGCATATTCAGTGGCGTGAGGAGTGGTCAAAAGTGTTGTTCAGTGACGAAAAGCGCTTTAATTTAGATGGTCCTGACGGTTTCCAATACTATTGGCACGACAAATTACTGGAAAAGGAGGTTTGTATGAGCCGAGCGTCGTCCGGTGGCGGAGTCATGGTTTGGGCTGGTTTTTCCATGACTGGTACAACAGAAATCGCATGGGTTCCTCAAAGAATGAACTCCTCAATCTACTGCGAACTTTTGGAAGAAATGATGATTGAGAAAGCAGAGGATTTGTGTGGTCCTGATTTCATTTTTCAGCAAGATAATGCTGCGATTCATTGCTCCAGGGAGTCGAAGCACTTTTTTAGGCAAAAAGACATTCAGGTTCTCGAATGGCCAGCGCGAAGTCCTGATTTGAATCCCATCGAAAACCTTTGGGGTATTCTAGCTCGAGGTGTTTATGCGAAGGGCGGCAATTTTACTCAGTTTCTGACTTAAAAACCGCCATCAAAGAGGTTTGGGCTCGCATACCCACGCAAACTCTGCAAAACCTTGTTTTATCTATGCCAAAAAGACTTATTCAAACTTTAAAGCGTAATGGAAAATGGTCAGATTATTAAAATTAGTATTTAACATTTTTAAGCTATGAAAGCCTTTTTAGTTACTAAAATTATTTTTAATTTATGTGTTGAGTTTATGTGAATTGCCACTTTAAAATGTACTTTTTTTATGAAAACAATTTATAAGTTGGAAACAAACTGAAAGAATGGTGTATTTAGTTTTTATTTAGGATTTTGATGTAAATATTTAGATATTTAAATAAACACATTTCGTCAAAATACTTCGTTTCTAGAAAAAAATTACAATATGTAATCCAATTGAAGTGAGTTTATGGGAATTGCCACCAGTGTATGAGTACATTCTGTATTTTGCATTTGAAGCCAACTTAATAGCATGGCTCCGACTTAATAGCATGGATGATACGAATATTGGCAGTGCTATAGAAGTGTCCATGAGCGATTAATCGTTTGAAAGTTAGGTGCATGAGAATACGGTATGGAAACTTATGAGAAGTATTTCTAAAAGATGTATGCTGTTTTGTGCTTCAGGAAATTTTTTTTAAGAATGAAAGTTCCTATATTTATTTCGAAGTTCCCTATATTTTGCATTAAATTATGGTTAAAATGCGGCGTGATGCGTGATTAATGTTCCAGTTGCGACACCCCAACATTTAAATACTTGTATTGAAAATTGTATCACTTGAGTTTCATGTGGCTCGAATGCTGAAAGTTATAAGGCACCTTTCCGATGATGGGTGAAAGACTGGGTTTTGAGCGTTTCTTAATAATGCATATGCGGTGATGCATTTCAGTAATGGGACTGCATGAAAAAATTCTGAAGCGCTGCTCTTTTTCACACTATTTCGACGTGCACTCGATGTGAATATACGAAAAGTTATTCAGCTGCACGACGTTTGTGGAGTAAGAGTTATGCAATCGATACGACGCAACATGTTAGATAACGTGATGTCATTGGATGCAAATTAGTTGTGTTAGTTGAAAAGTAAACACACGCGTTTTTAGAAACCTCTTTCCCATTACATTTTTCAATAATATTCTTCTAATTTGTTGATCGTTGAAATAATGGTTCAATTGGCGATTGAGCGCTTTTTCTATAATATCAAGTTACCCGAGTTCTGAGCATTAATCTTTTGGTTGGAATAGGCGAATGTGTAGTTCAGATGGGTAGCCACTCCCACGTTTTATTTACGTGACATTCAATTTTAAAGTCATGTGCTAATTTCCTGTTTCCCCATCTACCAAAATAGGTCCGCAAAGCTGGCCAATATGCAGTTGACCTACAGAGCCGTCAATTCCACGCGTCGTGCTACACTTCGTCCAAGGTGGCCATGTCGAAAATGGACCCCGATGTATTCCTTCCCTATGAGAAGCTGACCAAGAATTTGGAGGTTGTGAGAGGCCGCCTAAACCGGCCACTTACTCTGTCCGAAAAAATCCTTTACTCGCACTTGGACGATCCGCAGAAACAAGACATCGTGCGCGGCACTTCTTATCTTCGTCTTCGGCCCGACCGCGTTGCCATGCAAGATGCCACCGCCCAGATGGCCCTCTTGCAGTTCATCTCGTCCGGACTGAAGAAAGTTGCCGTGCCGTCAACGGTGCACTGCGATCATTTGATCGAGGCACAGATAGGAGGTAAAGAGGATTTGGCCCGTGCCAAGGACCTGAACAAGGAGGTGTACAACTTCTTGGCCACCGCTTGTGCTAAGTATGGTCTCGGCTTCTGGAAGCCGGGCAGTGGCATCATCCATCAAATCATCTTGGAGAATTACGCTTTCCCGGGTTTGCTGATGATCGGCACTGATTCGCATACCCCCAACGGCGGCGGTCTCGGCGGCTTGTGCATTGGTGTAGGCGGTGCCGATGCAGTGGATGTGATGGCCAACATCCCATGGGAGCTTAAGTGCCCAAATGTGATCGGTGTAAATCTAACTGGCAAGATAAGTGGCTGGACTTCGCCCAAAGATATCATTCTGAAGGTGCGTCGTGTAACACTATCACATTTTCTAGCACACTGATAAATTACTGTCTTGTTCATAGGTGGCTGACATTTTGACAGTCAAGGGTGGCACTGGTGCCATCATTGAGTACCACGGCAAAGGTGTTGAGTCGATTTCCTGCACGGGAATGGCTACGATCTGTAACATGGGTGCAGAAATCGGTGCCACCACGTCGGTATTCCCCTTTAATGATCGTATGGCGACCTACCTAAAAGCCACGGGCCGCGCGAACATTGCCGACGAGGCTCAGAAGTACAAAGGCAATTTGCTCTCCCCCGATGGAAATTGCGAGTACGATGAGCTCATTGAAATTAATCTCGATAAACTGGAGCCCCACATCAACGGTCCCTTCACTCCCGATTTGGCTCATAACATCAACAACCTTGGCGAAAATGCCAAGAAGAATGGCTACCCAATGGATATCAAAGTAGGCCTGATTGGTTCGTGCACCAACTCTTCGTATGAGGACATGGGTCGTTGCGCCAGCATTGCGAAGAACGCAATGAAGCATGGCATCAAGTCAAAGATTCCGTTTAACGTGACACCCGGCTCAGAGCAAATTCGCGCTACGATTGAGCGTGATGGCATTGCTGAAGTTTTCCAGAAGTTCGGCGGCACCGTGTTGGCCAACGCCTGTGGCCCTTGCATCGGTCAATGGGATCGCAAAGATGTGAAGAAGGGAGAAAAAAATACAATAGTCACTTCGTACAACCGAAACTTCACGGGACGCAATGACGCCAACCCCGCCACTCACTGCTTCGTCACGAGGTGAGTAAATTCTCCCATACTTTAAAGGTCAACAGAACTTGAAATAACCAATAACCTCTCAGTCCCGAGCTAGTCACCGCTCTCTCAATCGCTGGCCGCTTGGATTTCAACCCTCTCAAGGACGAGCTTACCGGCTCGGATGGCAAAAAATTCAAATTGGACGCTCCCTTTGGCGATGAGTTGCCTTCCAAAGGCTTCGATCCCGGTATGGACACGTATGCTGCACCTCCGACTGTAAGTGTTAGGCACATTTACTACCTGTCCTGGAGCTAAACAATTATCTGCTATTCTACAGAAAGGGGACGAAGTGAAGGTTGATGTCGACCCGAAGAGCAAACGCCTGCAGCTGCTGGCTCCTTTCGACAAGTGGGACGGCAAAGACTTGGTGGAAATGACGGTACTGATCAAGGTCAAAGGCAAGTGCACCACAGATCACATTTCAGCCGCCGGACCTTGGCTTCAATACCGTGGCCACTTGGATAACATATCCAACAACATGTTCATTGGCGCCGTCAACTCCGAAAACAACGAGATGAACAAAATCAAGAACCAGCGCACTGGTCAGTGGGGCGCTGTGCCGGACGTGGCGCGTGACTACAAGGCCAATGGCATCAAGTGGGTGGCCGTTGGTGACGAGAACTACGGTGAGGGCTCGTCCCGTGAGCATGCTGCGCTAGAACCACGCCATTTAGGCGGTCGTGCCATCATTGTCAAGTCGTTCGCCCGCATTCACGAAACAAACTTGAAGAAGCAGGGCATGTTGCCACTAACTTTTGCCAATGCAGCTGATTTCGATAAGGTAAACTGATACAGAACAGCGAATTTTGCAAATACTTATTCCTTTCATGCTTGTTTGTGTTTGATTTAGGTGCTACCCACTAGCAAAATTTCACTCGTTAACTTAAGCAGTTTGGCTCCCGGCAAACCAGTCGATTGTGAAATTAAGAACGGCGACAAAGTTGACAAAGTCAAGCTGAACCACACCTTGAACGGCCTGCAAATCGAATGGTTCAAGGCTGGTAGCGCACTCAACCGCATGAAAGAGTTGGCGGCTAAATAAACGATCTGCACCCGTGACCGACGTCTGCACGCCCCAACACAACCGCCCTTCCTCGCCACGTCGAATCGTGTATCTCCTGCGTCACTACTTTTTCTTTTAGGTTTTTACATTTTGATTTTTGTCGAAGCTAACTGCAGTCCCGCTCGGTTCTGCTTCAAATTTTGTACTTTATTTTATTATGATTTATATTATTGCGATTTATATACAGCAAAATCGAAATTATATTTATGTTATTGTAAAATGAAAAAATAAACACGATTATGATTGCGAATAACACTTGCACCATATATAAATATATTTAGAAATTTAATTTTAAATCAAACTAGAATAAAATTCTATTAAAACAAGTTATAAAAATCTTTACATTGCATTGTAATCATTGGCCATTAGTTGATTGTGCATTTCGTGTTTTTAGACAATAATAAACCGTACAAACCGCAACCTGATGTCTCTGGTACTCATTATCGAGTTGCATAAGATGTGCTAATACATACATATATATATATACTATACAGTTCTAGAATGTCAACAGCATCGCCGTTCTTTTCACCGCCACTCAAGGTCGCTAGTAAAGAAATAAAATACGCGTACATACATATATATATATTTTACTATTTAAACTTGGAGGTATGTGCTTAGTAGATATGTATGTATGTATGTACATATATATACATTTGTGTATATGTTGAGTAAAATGGGTGCAACCGATTTGTGGCGACAGCAAGTTGTAATTGTGATTAGTGTAGAAATAATGTCAGCTTCTATATTAAAGGATTAAGAATTTCAACGTCCGGAAACTGATTCAATTTTCGCAAAGATCTGATTCGAGCAAAATAATACAATAATTTAATAAAATACCAATTAAAACGGCAGAAAAATATGTTGGTTTTAGTTTACATGAGAATATTAAAATTTTCTTCAACTACAAAGTTTCCTCAAACAAAAGTACTTACCTTCATTGAAAATGTCTTATGTCTGTGTCCTTTGTGTTATGAGTAGTACATATTTAGTGTGTCAGAATAACCTGAGCAATAATACAGGTATCTTGACAGGGCATTGTAGGTTAAACTATCACCTAGCTGAATTACGAATTCGTGGAGACGAATGATGCAGTTCGCTCTATCCCTATCAATAATAATAATGCTTTAGGGAAGAGTGACCTAAGAATGTCCACTAAAGTCTTCGTAGAACTGACCAATGTTCTCACTCGGAGTCTCCTAAAATACGCAATTATGCATCATAGCGGCAATGAACCAGGGGGCCTCCAGATCCGTTCATGTCAAAGCAAGTGCCATTTTATTTCTATCCCCCCTTTACCCTATCTTTTCATCTAGAACCAACGCAATGCTCGCGCATACCCTGAGTATTCGTCTTTACCAGAAAAAATGTTTGCCCACAAAAAAGCACCACATTTATTTTTATATGTACATCTAGGTTGTAGTGCAGATTTGCCTCATATACCATGTTACTCGTCTATTTGATCGGTAACGAATAATATTGCAGTACACAAGGAGAAGTGTATGCTCGAATATCTTTTCAATCACAATTTGACCCACCAACGCAATTTGACCATTAAATCTTGTCCTCAATGACATTGACTCAATTCGACCATTAAATCTTGTACTCAATGATATTGCTTATTAAATGTAAGTACATTATAAAAACTCTTGCACAGCACATAGTTACAAAACGAATTACAGTTGAGAGCTTGAACATAAAATTATATTTTTGCCACAAGACAAAATCTCGTTGCTGGCAACCTAGTATCGGTAGTCGAAGTATTTGTTGTAATATGGTATTGTGATGGTGGGATCTATGGTCAGGATGGCGGGCAACGAAATGCGGCTTTTCAGGTCATAGGTCACCATTCGCTCGCACACACGCCCCCATACTATGCCGTAGCAGGAGGCGACGGTCTTGCTTTGCAGGCCCTGTTGTGTAAGTGTCTGCACCAGGTATTTGATTTCAGACAGGGAGCTGGCCTGCTGAAACGGACTGTAGCCGTTGCACATCTCGTAGAGCGTGCAGCCTAAGGACCAGACGTCGGACTTGAAATCATGCTTGTCGCCTTGCATCACCTCCGGCGCCATGTAGAAATAGGTTCCGATCACGCCCAGTACCGGTTTGTAGGTAGTGTGCACCGCCGAAATACCGAAGTCGGCAATCTTCAAGCAGCCCCTACCGTCCAGCAGCATGTTCTCCGGCTTCAAGTCGCGGTGCATTACGTGGCGAATGTGAAGGTATTCTAGCCCCATCAGGCTGTCAAAGATAAACGATTGAAACTGCTGTTTCGGAATGGCCGGCCGACGGCCCCTGTTCCGACTGATGGCGTCGCGTACAGTGCCGTTGGCGGCAAACTCCATCACAATGTTGATAGTGCCGGCATGAGCGAAGGAGCGTATAAACCGCACGATGTTTGGGTGACTCAACTGGGCAATGATGTAAATCTGTGCAGCAAATGCAAGAAGGAGGAAGATTTGAGCTTGTTTCGCCGGCGTTTATGTTCCAACCGAATGCCCTCCGCACTCACCTCTTCCATAATCATTTTCATCTCGGTTTTCGGGTTACGCACGATGACGCGCTTCACACAGACGAACTGCTGTCTTCCGGTCTCAAAGGTCTTGCACAGAAACACACGCCCGAAGCCACCCTCACCCAATATGCGCACCGGCTGCAAATTTGTGTCCCCGACATCCATCTCACGTAATTAAAATTGTTGTAAACCTTATGAACTGCAAACTTATGCATAGACCTAAAGCGACCAAAGGGCACCTGTTCACCTTTTATTTTGCAACTGAAGATGTGGTACCGGTAAAACTAACGGAACGGTTAAGTGCGCTACTCGCACAAAAGTCAGCCCATCAACTCCGCACTGAGAGTTTTGTTGTTAAGATTCGTCACGTCGAAAAGTGAGCAATGATAAACGACTATCGTCGGGATGTTTTTCTTTTTTCTCCGCACTTTGTTTTCGATCTACTGGCTTTGTATATGGTATACACATTCGGGAGTACTCCACCCTAATTAAGGAGGAAACCTATTCAGCATAACCAGAAACAAATAATGTCCATCAAAAGAAGTTCAAATTGTATCGAGTTCAAATCATGCCAACTTTCACGTTCGACGAACACGGCCTTCTTTTGAAATTATGATTTCAAATCATCCTGAACAGTAATCGATGTTCGTAGACGAGGCACTACCATTTTCAAATACATTCCGATACAATTCCGGCTACATAAGCTTTTTATTAGCAAACATATCAATTTCTTCGATTTCCCTAGTCACTGAACTTCCCCATGGCTGAATGTACTACGTTGAAATTTGTATATGACATTGTTTTGTCCCATAACTTTACCTTTACCCTCTTTTGTATGTCACACCAACTAGCTACCAGCATTCAAAATGGAAAGAAATATTAAGTGCGCTTGAAATTATTTTAAAAATTTATTTTCGTTTATCAATCAATTTAAAATGCAGCACATAATTATCATTTTTGTTTTAATATAATAAATTTTATAACAATTCTTTTGCGTTTACTTTATATTGTGTTAATTTTATTTAGTTGTTTGCTTTCACTTTTGCTAACAGCTCAAGGTGATTTCGGGCATCGTAGAATTCTTAATGTAAAAAAAAATAAAAAATTAAAATTAAAAAATTTCACTCGTTAACTTAAGCAGTTTGGCTCCCGGCAAACCAGTCGATTGTGAAATTAAGAACGGCGACAAAGTTGACAAAGTCAAGCTGAACCACACCTTGAACGGCCTGCAAATCGAATGGTTCAAGGCTGGTAGCGCACTCAACCGCATGAAAGAGTTGGCGGCTAAATAAACGATCTGCACCCGTGACCGACGTCTGCACGCCCCAACACAACCGCCCTTCCTCGCCACGTCGAATCGTGTATCTCCTGCGTCACTACTTTTTCTTTTAGGTTTTTACATTTTGATTTTTGTCGAAGCTAACTGCAGTCCCGCTCGGTTCTGCTTCAAATTTTGTACTTTATTTTATTATGATTTATATTATTGCGATTTATATACAGCAAAATCGAAATTATATTTATGTTATTGTAAAATGAAAAAATAAACACGATTATGATTGCGAATAACACTTGCACCATATATAAATATATTTAGAAATTTAATTTTAAATCAAACTAGAATAAAATTCTATTAAAACAAGTTATAAAAATCTTTACATTGCATTGTAATCATTGGCCATTAGTTGATTGTGCATTTCGTGTTTTTAGACAATAATAAACCGTACAAACCGCAACCTGATGTCTCTGGTACTCATTATCGAGTTGCATAAGATGTGCTAATACATACATATATATATATACTATACAGTTCTAGAATGTCAACAGCATCGCCGTTCTTTTCACCGCCACTCAAGGTCGCTAGTAAAGAAATAAAATACGCGTACATACATATATATATATTTTACTATTTAAACTTGGAGGTATGTGCTTAGTAGATATGTATGTATGTATGTACATATATATACATTTGTGTATATGTTGAGTAAAATGGGTGCAACCGATTTGTGGCGACAGCAAGTTGTAATTGTGATTAGTGTAGAAATAATGTCAGCTTCTATATTAAAGGATTAAGAATTTCAACGTCCGGAAACTGATTCAATTTTCGCAAAGATCTGATTCGAGCAAAATAATACAATAATTTAATAAAATACCAATTAAAACGGCAGAAAAATATGTTGGTTTTAGTTTACATGAGAATATTAAAATTTTCTTCAACTACAAAGTTTCCTCAAACAAAAGTACTTACCTTCATTGAAAATGTCTTATGTCTGTGTCCTTTGTGTTATGAGTAGTACATATTTAGTGTGTCAGAATAACCTGAGCAATAATACAGGTATCTTGACAGGGCATTGTAGGTTAAACTATCACCTAGCTGAATTACGAATTCGTGGAGACGAATGATGCAGTTCGCTCTATCCCTATCAATAATAATAATGCTTTAGGGAAGAGTGACCTAAGAATGTCCACTAAAGTCTTCGTAGAACTGACCAATGTTCTCACTCGGAGTCTCCTAAAATACGCAATTATGCATCATAGCGGCAATGAACCAGGGGGCCTCCAGATCCGTTCATGTCAAAGCAAGTGCCATTTTATTTCTATCCCCCCTTTACCCTATCTTTTCATCTAGAACCAACGCAATGCTCGCGCATACCCTGAGTATTCGTCTTTACCAGAAAAAATGTTTGCCCACAAAAAAGCACCACATTTATTTTTATATGTACATCTAGGTTGTAGTGCAGATTTGCCTCATATACCATGTTACTCGTCTATTTGATCGGTAACGAATAATATTGCAGTACACAAGGAGAAGTGTATGCTCGAATATCTTTTCAATCACAATTTGACCCACCAACGCAATTTGACCATTAAATCTTGTCCTCAATGACATTGACTCAATTCGACCATTAAATCTTGTACTCAATGATATTGCTTATTAAATGTAAGTACATTATAAAAACTCTTGCACAGCACATAGTTACAAAACGAATTACAGTTGAGAGCTTGAACATAAAATTATATTTTTGCCACAAGACAAAATCTCGTTGCTGGCAACCTAGTATCGGTAGTCGAAGTATTTGTTGTAATATGGTATTGTGATGGTGGGATCTATGGTCAGGATGGCGGGCAACGAAATGCGGCTTTTCAGGTCATAGGTCACCATTCGCTCGCACACACGCCCCCATACTATGCCGTAGCAGGAGGCGACGGTCTTGCTTTGCAGGCCCTGTTGTGTAAGTGTCTGCACCAGGTATTTGATTTCAGACAGGGAGCTGGCCTGCTGAAACGGACTGTAGCCGTTGCACATCTCGTAGAGCGTGCAGCCTAAGGACCAGACGTCGGACTTGAAATCATGCTTGTCGCCTTGCATCACCTCCGGCGCCATGTAGAAATAGGTTCCGATCACGCCCAGTACCGGTTTGTAGGTAGTGTGCACCGCCGAAATACCGAAGTCGGCAATCTTCAAGCAGCCCCTACCGTCCAGCAGCATGTTCTCCGGCTTCAAGTCGCGGTGCATTACGTGGCGAATGTGAAGGTATTCTAGCCCCATCAGGCTGTCAAAGATAAACGATTGAAACTGCTGTTTCGGAATGGCCGGCCGACGGCCCCTGTTCCGACTGATGGCGTCGCGTACAGTGCCGTTGGCGGCAAACTCCATCACAATGTTGATAGTGCCGGCATGAGCGAAGGAGCGTATAAACCGCACGATGTTTGGGTGACTCAACTGGGCAATGATGTAAATCTGTGCAGCAAATGCAAGAAGGAGGAAGATTTGAGCTTGTTTCGCCGGCGTTTATGTTCCAACCGAATGCCCTCCGCACTCACCTCTTCCATAATCATTTTCATCTCGGTTTTCGGGTTACGCACGATGACGCGCTTCACACAGACGAACTGCTGTCTTCCGGTCTCAAAGGTCTTGCACAGAAACACACGCCCGAAGCCACCCTCACCCAATATGCGCACCGGCTGCAAATTTGTGTCCCCGACATCCATCTCACGTAATTAAAATTGTTGTAAACCTTATGAACTGCAAACTTATGCATAGACCTAAAGCGACCAAAGGGCACCTGTTCACCTTTTATTTTGCAACTGAAGATGTGGTACCGGTAAAACTAACGGAACGGTTAAGTGCGCTACTCGCACAAAAGTCAGCCCATCAACTCCGCACTGAGAGTTTTGTTGTTAAGATTCGTCACGTCGAAAAGTGAGCAATGATAAACGACTATCGTCGGGATGTTTTTCTTTTTTCTCCGCACTTTGTTTTCGATCTACTGGCTTTGTATATGGTATACACATTCGGGAGTACTCCACCCTAATTAAGGAGGAAACCTATTCAGCATAACCAGAAACAAATAATGTCCATCAAAAGAAGTTCAAATTGTATCGAGTTCAAATCATGCCAACTTTCACGTTCGACGAACACGGCCTTCTTTTGAAATTATGATTTCAAATCATCCTGAACAGTAATCGATGTTCGTAGACGAGGCACTACCATTTTCAAATACATTCCGATACAATTCCGGCTACATAAGCTTTTTATTAGCAAACATATCAATTTCTTCGATTTCCCTAGTCACTGAACTTCCCCATGGCTGAATGTACTACGTTGAAATTTGTATATGACATTGTTTTGTCCCATAACTTTACCTTTACCCTCTTTTGTATGTCACACCAACTAGCTACCAGCATTCAAAATGGAAAGAAATATTAAGTGCGCTTGAAATTATTTTAAAAATTTATTTTCGTTTATCAATCAATTTAAAATGCAGCACATAATTATCATTTTTGTTTTAATATAATAAATTTTATAACAATTCTTTTGCGTTTACTTTATATTGTGTTAATTTTATTTAGTTGTTTGCTTTCACTTTTGCTAACAGCTCAAGGTGATTTCGGGCATCGTAGAATTCTTAATGTTTTCTTGTTTCATTCCCTCGTTTGCAGACATACATTCATCATTTTATACAATTTCAAACCATTTAATTTAAAGTAGAAATGCCAACAAAATTGTAATTCTGCCCAAACTCGCACCTCATTTGACTTTTAAAAAAAATCAAATATTAGCATCAAACCAGCGATAACGAAGCCTACACCCGCGAGTAAGCGGACCTTTTAAAAAGCGACTATACTGTTACACGTACGCTAATGTACTTCAACATGCACAGCAATGTCAAAGCAAAAACATGTGATCAGTTAATGCAGCAGCTGATTTGAGACTGAAAGGGGTAACTCAATAATGAATACAAAATTCACTAAATCTCCAACTCCCACCATTAAAAATTGCTATTTGCTTGGGCTCCACATTTGGTTAGAAACGTAGAGATTATAACACTCATAAACGCCAGAACACGGATTGTTGTGTTAAATTTGTATTTGAAAATGTATGTAATAATAATAATTGACTGGCACGACAGCCCGCTTGCGCGAGACTTAGGCCTAGCTTCCCGCAACTACCCGTGTTGTGCGTGTGAATTTGTACGCGGGTGGAAGGGACCTACAGTTTTATGCCGGTTCCGAACGGCAGGTTGGGAGCTCTTTCATAAGCAATTTTACTCTCAGAGGTTTGCCATTTCCAGCTGAGAGGACAGCCACCGAAAGAGAAAACGAGTTTTCCCGTTATTTTTTTAGGTGTTATTACAGGCAGTATTTGAACCTGGGTCGCTGCCTTCGACTCGCGGTCCAACGCACTAACCAACTGAGCCACGGCGGCTGCTTGAAAATGTATGTAAGAAACTTAAAGCTGCCTGATCTACTGCTGCGCTCAGAACTCGCCTCAACAAGAGTAGATCGTATGTTTCAGTGAGTTTAATGGGACATACGTGTCCCATACGTGTCTCATTTCTCAGCCGACGAGTTGCTGCAATCACCTTGCTCTGCATGCGTAGCAGCACGGAAACACAACCTTAAAAAAAACTGCTTACCCACGTGTACTGTCTTCGTCATCTCTGCTTTATAATCTTTGATCAAACAAGTTGCACACATTTGTTAAATCTTAAATTTAGTATGTATGCCTGTGTCTACATCATTAATTTGTGATGAAGCCATCCATAACAGTTTTCAATTTGCATTTTTCATTTTAATGTACATACATATATACGTATAGTCGATGCAAACATGTATTATATCGTTACAAAACTGCGCTGTCGCCGCTCCCCACCAACGGACTGCCGATTTCTTAATTCGCCACCAATCAATGGTCAATCGCTACTTTGTTTGGGGTTTGTGTTGCTGATCAATGTGTTATAATTCTCATTACTTTTCTCTTTCAAATGTTCTTCAGTTTTCTCTTCGTTTAGTATTAACATGCTTGCTTCAATTGTTTCTTGTTATTGTTGTTGTGTGTATTTTTACAATAATTAAGAAATATAATTTGATTTAATTTATGTATTTGTTTCGACACGCCCTCGATTGGTGTTCTACGCTCGTCCTTTACTTTCACTACCGAGTTTTACAATTTTATGATTAGATCCTAAACAGCTTTACCACTCTTGTATGCGCGTAACAGGAGCTCGGCCGAATGATTTTATTCAAAATTTTTTATTGAGGGGAAATAACTAAATTTGCTTTAGCTTTCTCATAAGTTGTAGTCTCTAGGTATGCAGACAGATGTTGTTTGTTAATTTAATTTTAATAATAATCTTCTGAAATTAATAATTAATATTTAAAATGGGGTTTCATCCATTGCACAACTGATTAGCCATTGTCAGTGCGTACTGTCCGCTGGTACCATATGCACTATTACGGCCAATCAATCTGCATACGGGAAGCATTGGCCCGGCCACAGTTCAGCTCAATGCTGTCCCATGAGGTGGTTATGGTGGTAGTAGTGGTGGTGGTGCTGGTGATAATGGAGGTGATTGTGGTAGACAGCGAACGCATTGAAACGAATCATTCCCACTCGGTTGTGCCAGGCGGTTTGGATGTCAAGTCGTACAAAATTCGCGAGATGCCATCCAGCTTCGAAATCTCGTGCACAATATTATTGAGAACCTACAGCACAAACCACGAAACATAAATGATACACAGTTTCATTTAGCAATTTGTTGACGAGTCACAAAATCGAAATCAACCATTCAGACTACTTACATGCAATGGCAGTTGAACGGAGCCTGGAATTGCCGGCACTCCAGTCATAAAGTCACTCGTTATGAAAGGTCTTAACACTATCGATCTGCAACAGGATGGCGTACGATTGGTCGGGTCCCGGTCGAAGTGCACTGGTATCAAGACGATCGGCATTTGCGAGATTTTGCGATACAGACCAGCTTGCATGATTATCTAAAATGAAATCGAGATATCATCAATTCAAAGCCAAGCTCCTATCGACATTCCATTTCAACATTCATTCTACACTTACCTCGTTGGCGATGGCGTCAGCCTGCCGCAGCTGCTTTAGGACGTAGTTGTTGAGCGTGGTATGTGTGATATCGGTTATTTGGTACTGGACCGGCTCGCCGAATATGAAACAAACACGATTCACGTTATGCAGAATACGCGGTATCAATTTCGCCAAAAACAATAAATCGTTCCAATTCGGATCACTGTTACTGGAAAGTCCAACGACATAACTATACGTACGTTTATCACCTGAAAATTGAAAAATTTCACTCGTTCAGAATGACTCCGGTAGAAATTGCATCGCACACCCTTACCTTGCACGCCCACAGAACGCACCGGCAAGACAGTTGCTTGTATTTGTGAGGTCGACGAAATTCGGATAAGTTCCTTCTGCTCGTTTTCTGAAGTGGCACCGGTCACACGATTTATTAAAGCATGATTTTTTTGTAATTTATTTTTATAATCTACTATCACTCGCGCTATGACCTGTAAATGCAAAATCGCAAATGATGAATACTGTTGGTACGCTGCTAATAGCAACGCGCACAGTGGCGCAACGCTCGCGCCGTACCTGAGTCTCTGAATAATCTTTCTCGATGAAAGGCTCTTCGGCGCAAAGAACTCTTATAGCTAAGCCAGGTCCTGGGAATGGTTGTCGTTCAACTATTTCTGGCGGCAAGCCCAAATCGTTTCCTAAGTCCCTCACCTCGTCCTTGTGGAAATCGCTCAACGGCTCGACGACACGTCCAGCATTGCGCAATTCCCTGGCACAATTAAAAAACCAGCCCCATCAGTATACATCTACGCGATACTCAGCGCACAAGTTGCAAACCTTATCATGTCCGTGTCGTTATGGTGTGTCTTAATCGTTTCAGCGTTCGTGCTCACCATATTCGATGCAGATTCGATTAGATCGGGTCTCAGCGTACCTTGGGCGAGCAAGACCTCCTCCGGCTTCAGCTTCAGCTCGGCCACAATGTCATTGGTGACCTTCACGAATATGTCGCCGATGATCTTGCGCTTCTCCTCGGGATTGTACGTCTGGCAGAGCATTGGCGTTTCAACAATAGAGAACTGCCCTGGCCGCTTGATTTGGGTGGTTCCCTTCAGGAATTGGTAGGCCTCCCTTCTAACTAATAAGTCTATGCCGATATCACGGAGGGACTTTTCCACCTTTTCGCTCTCGTTTTTACGCATGAATCCTAAGAAACGAACGAGAAACCAATTAGTAAACTGTTTGTCTGATTAAGTTTCAATACCGGCCTAAAACAATCTTCCAGAGAGGTCAAACGAGTGGGGACCGATTTAAAAAATTATAAGTTCAGTATTCTTATCACACAGACAAGCTCCCCCACCCAACTTTCCAATTTCTCTTTGTATATGGGTGGTATAGCAATCGATTAATTAGAATTAGTTCAAGTTCTGAGCATGTCCAAAAGAGACATAAGATATACTTCACTTCATGTGATCTCCGCCGGATCTACATCACCTATACTTATCCCGCATTTAAAATCGTACAGTAAAGCTTATGGGTGACAGTAGTGTATTCAGCTTTACTAACTTTTTAAACATTACCACAATGCCGCACGTATATCACTTTTATGTATATCGCCACAGTAGATACTTCCTTGAAATGGATAAATTAATGCCGCAAGCATGTGTATCGTTGAGGAAAACACACTCAAGAAGTGCAACACATGTAAACGTTACCGAGATATTTCAACTCACAGCTCTCTGCAGAGAGTTCGATTTTGCTCTTTGTGGAAATTTTTCCAAACACTTACTACTCGTATAACCGCAAAAAACTCAAAGAGGGCGCTATCAAGTGTCTCCTTCAATTTTCTATCTCCCACTAACCATCTAGAACCAATACAATGCCCGCGGATGTATTTTCAGTGTTGATCTAATTAAAAAAAAACAACGATTGAGCGGAATCGCACGACTTACCATTGTCTACATGTACTGCAATAATTTGACCAGGATGCAAGGCGCGTCGCAACAAGGCAGCACATACTGTGGAATCTACGCCGCCACTCACCAGCAACTGTAAATATCATCAGTTATTTATTTACGCAGTTAGTCTAATGACAATTACAACAAAAATACAACGGATTGATACACACCAACACCTTATTGCTCCCGACTTTATCCTTGATGTACTTGATGCATTCCTCCTTTCGGCTCCCCATTGTGAAATTAGGCGTAAGCTCACAGATATCGTACAGAAAATTTGAAAGCATTTGCTTGCCGTTTGTTGTGAGCTCCACCTGAAAATAAAATTACAAAATTCTAATTCTGCACAATATAAGCAACTGAAGAGCTCACCTCAGGATGAAATTGCACTCCATATATCCGCATGACCTCATTGTAAATGGCCGCAACGATGCGATTCGATGACCAACCACCCACTTTCAGTTTGTCACCAACACGCTCCACACTGTCACCATGTGTCAGTAAGACGCTCTGTGTTCGGCTAAGGCGACTGTTGGACAAAACGGGTTAAATTAGAGTTCTCATCAGATGTTCGGACTTAGACTGTAATAGACACTGTAAGGCGACGTGTAGCCCAACACACAAACTTGAGCATATTGAATTGTTCATCGCCTTTTTCATGATGAATTTACTTTAGAAGGATTGTATCGGCGATTACCGAAACTATACGTGTGTAATCACTTTCTTTTCCTTCGCATTCCCTGTCACCCCGTACGTTTAACTCACACTTACTTGAACAACGGACAAGAGGTTTCGATTTCAATGTTCTGCTGCCCATCTTCGCGTACATCTTTTTTGTGTATTGTGCCGCCGAACTCTTTGTTTATCAACTGCATGCCGTAGCAAATGCCGAGCACTGGAATTTTCAATTTGAATATGTCAGGATCATAATTGGGAGCATCGTCGGCGTACACAGAATTCGGGCCGCCCGAAATGATGATCGCGCGGTAACCGCCGGCACGTATTGTGGACGCTGGTGTCTCCAAGGGTAAAATCTCCGATTCCACCAACAATTCGCGCACTTTACGATCAATCACCTGCAACAATCACACTCTAGATTGAGAAAAGAAGTAACTGACAATTTTTTTTTAACATACCTTGCCATATTGTGCTCCAGCATCCAGTATGGCGACTTTATCGTGACGCAGACCATTCTCTGCCGATAGGAATTTATTGGTTACACTCATATTTTTATCGTTGCAGCACTGTAAAAACATTTCAGAAAATTCAATTTAAAGCGAATACAAAAAAACTTGGTTTTAAAAGTAGTCAGCTCAGTTCTCACTGAAGACGTTTACTAAAATATTTTAAGTCCTCTTCATTTTGAAGGTGGCTGATACACTCTGAACAGGCAACCAATTCGTATAGATGAAATTTCGACATTTAGCGTGATAGATAGACAGTAAATAGAAGTTAATTTGTTGGCACAATGTTGACATCACTGGATCTTCAGATTCAATTATGTCTATCTCTTACGATTATCGAACAGTTCCTCCCAGCGTGCAAATACGTATCAAATCAAATGAAATAGTTTTTAGACAACAATTAAGAGCACACACTTGATTTAACTTAAATTCTGGAATAGTGGAAACATAGTTTACGATTGTTGCATAAGAAAAAAGCCATATTTAGCGGCCAGTTCTGCAAAATCTTTCCAATTACAACGTGCCAAATCGATACTTGTAAATGTGGCAAAAATTTAATCACAAAGTTCGCTGCTGCTTCTTTATCTAAACCGCTGCTAATAAGTTTCGGCAACTTTGAATAAAAAAATAATTACCAACCGGCAGAATTTTAATTAACACACGTAGGAACATTCAAGGTGAAGCAAACAGCACAAGAAACTATTATTTAAACTGTGCACTCTGTGCGAGTGTGTGATGGGCGGTCTTAAGTCTGGAAGCTCTACGCAAAACATAACACGACAGCGCAGACACTTCAATGATTTGTGGAACAGGAGTAATGGCTGCGGCCACTTTCGTCACAGTCCGTATTCCTTGGGCGCTCACACGTTCACATAATGCGGCGCAATGGAATATACGACCTGATTTTCATTCAGCCGCGGTAATTTACATAAACTGCAATGACGTACGCCCTGGCAGTGACCAGTCAAGTTTAACACAAATCAACAAAATCCTTTCACGAAACGAAAACTATAGTTCTGACGAGCAATTGGCCTCTTTCGGCAGCGGAGTAGAGTGCAAAAGCACAGGAGGAAATGTCATCTGCTTCGCCTTTGTTTTTCTTTCGTTCTCCGATTTTTCGTATTGAAAATATTAAAATAAGAAATTGTCAATTGGACGATGCGCCCAACAGACCAGACCGAAACACACTACAATAGGCTGTTGGCACTCACGGACAATCACTGCCGGTAGAGCGACAAAGCGGGCGGTTGCACAAACGAACGACATCCAGCCGGGGCAACAGCAAACGCCCATTAAAACACCTACCGGTGCATAAAAAAATATAAAAGTAAATTAATACTCAAAACAAATGTGGAGCAACGAAACACAAATGTGAGCAAATGCAATACCCTCGCACTCAGCCACAGTGGCGAACGCACGGGGGGGGCTACGGGGCTAAAGCCCCCCCCCAGGTGGTCCCAAAAGCCAAATTTGATTCCATAAATTGCTTCCACAAGTTGGTATCACGTACTGATGTGGGTGACGAGAATATTTCTCATGAAATTGTTGTTGCGCTAAACCTAAGACAAAATTGTTTTTGTGATCGCTCCCAAATTATCATTTTTTTTGTATAGGATTTCCTATTACTTCATGGTTCCTATTACTTCACTGAAATTCATTTGCATTAGCCCCCCCCAGAGAGGTTTTCTGGGTGCGCCACTGCTCAGCCACGACCACAACTGCAGCCACAGACGCATGGTACATGGTCGCTCGTGCGGCCCACACCTCCAAGTTAAAGCAACAAAGCAGACGACACACAAAGCGAATTCGAGGAAATCAGCAACGTAATGCGGGAAAAAGAATTGTTTGACGCGAATTTTTTTTTCCACAGATATATTCAATTTTACGCAGACGTCAATTAATTATTACTTAAAAATCGATAAATATAATACAAATTTATTATAAGCATAAACATAGAGTCACTTCTGTTGCGTTCAGCGATTGGAAATTTATGGCGGCAAAAATTTAAGTTCTTGAATGTAATCTTCTTAAATTTTAAGTATCCCCATGTTTACCATCCCATCCCATTTTCATTATCACAATTTTAGTATTTTAAGAAGTAGAAAATTTATACAGAGCACATATGTCCCATGGTTGTAAAAGGGTTAAAGCTCATCTTAAATCGAAGGACGTCCAACCACAATAAAGAAAACAAAAAGTAATTTTAGTAATTAAGTAATTTAAGCATAACCGAAAAACCCCAACAATTTTGTACTAATGGGATAGCAAAACTAAAAAAGTCGCCTAGGTGACCAGCGCTTTGTAAGAGATGTTGAAGACCTTAATGTATCCTCATAGCTCTAAGCATTCTAATTGTATTCGAACCACAGCTCGCCGAATTTCAATACTCCTTGTGTAGAAAAATTTCAGCAAAATGTTGTTGATGTGACAATTGCAGTACAGTCAATTATTGACATCAGTCGTATCAAAACTCAGCACGTACAAGTCCAATGGAAGAACTCCTCAATCCATTAATTCTTAAAAGTTATGTATGGTTTTAAGTGATAAAAGTTATGCTTAAATATGTATGAGTTCTGTAGAATGTAAGACATGTTGTTACCCTCCGAACATATGGCAAGCAGAATTATGAGCACTAACAGATCACAAAGTATTTGATTAAGTATAGAGACGTACACATGTGTCCGGAATCTGTCGATTTAAACTACGCAGGTAATTACTAATTACTTTAGCCGAGATATTTTTTGTTGACAGCACTGTTACGAACATCCATGTCAAATTTCAAGTCATAAACATCATTAGTGTTTGAGTTACGGCTTTGTACGAAACAAAATGTTAATTTTTCGAGTTTTACAACTCTTGGTTTTTGCACCACGATTAATGTGCCATCTCCCACTGCATTCGTTGTTTGTGACCATTTCGCCAAATTCGCCTGATTAAGTACCGTGCGACTTCTGGCTATTCGCTAAACTCAAAAGTCCGGTCCGGCAACATCGATGTCGATTGAGGAGATAAGAGCCGAATCGAAGAATATGTTCAAGGCCATTCCGAAAATTTACAATTTGGGATGCTTCGAGTACTGGGAAAAACGAGTACTTTGAAGGCGATGAAATAGACTTAGAAGAATAAATAAAGATTTTTACATTACAACACAATTCCGAGTATTTTTTGGGCATTTGTCCTCTCAATTGGCAATTTTGCCGTTAAGATTTTCATTGCACTTATCCTGAACTGTGCGTTTATACTTGCATTTTTATGACGCCAACCGACGTTAACGAAAGGTAAGCGTTTATTAAGGCAATTTTATAGAAAACAAAACGAAAGCTCAGCCGTACTCACAAGGAGACGAATGTTCTCGTTTATCTGGACAGGATCGGAAGTACGTTCGGTCTTTGACGAATACATTTCGAGCTCCCCACAAGCGGTCACGTTCACCTTTCTAAGCTCGCAACGGTCCGACAGCATAGAATTGGAAATTTGACAATTTTAAATTTGCACAGGAAATCGGTTAAAGTCACACTAAGCGATGTAACGAGAAAACACTCGGAATTTATGTACTTTTTTCTTTAATTTTCTTATTGGAAAATAATCAGCAGAAACTTGGAAAAGCGAAATAAGGTAATCGTAAAGATCGAGGGAGCACTGAGTGCATAGGGTCGTCGCGCGCCGAAACGCACGTGTATGCAGCGCCAGCCCGCAATGCGCATTGCGCCACGAGGCTTGACAAATTGAAAGCATAACTGCGTTTTCCTAGTGCCGTTCACGCTGCTCCAATAGGTGAGATGTGGCAACTGCGCAAACAAATGCATTTTCCTCGACCAGCCCACCGTGCGATTTCCATAGCTTACGCCATCCAACTATCGACTCGAGCCCTTCTGAACGATGTGCGAGAACTCACCTTTCACCCTGGAATTTTCAGTTTTGCGATCACCCCTGAGAATTCGTTGACAGGTCTGCTCCTCTATAGGAGATTCCAATTCGCAAATTTACTCCGTCTTGTGGCCCTTTTATGCCTGCGGCTCGTTTGAGGCTGGTGCTCCGCTCCGTGGATATATGGCTCTCAATTGCAGTTGTGTTCTCCTTTTTTCGTCTTATTTCTTTAACTCTCTGCTTCTTCTTTACAACTTCTCACAGCTTGGTCTTTCTATTCTATTGTCACCGTCTTATTGGCATTCAATTGCCTAATTTTTTCGCCTCCAATCTTTTCTGGATATTTCTTGATGAATTTCTCGTGATTTTTCCTGCTTTGCCGCGAGGAAATTTGGAATTTTCTTCTTTTTCGTATTTTTTCCACACTGCGCCACCACCACACTATGACATATCGCAAAAGAAACCGAAACAAAATGGAATCGAGAATGAAAGAACGAGTGAGCAAAGCACACTGAGAATAATTAGCCGATCAAAATGGACTTGCGAAATATTTTTTGCGATTTTGTTGTTCTAATGTGTGAAAGAGACCAATGTGGTATCCATTGAAAATGGCGCTGCTACCGACGTTGCCAGCCTTAAGTACCACTGCAGCAAACAATATCGTTTCCGATGGTCTGGGTACTCGAGGTTCTACAATGAAAATCGCCAGTGAACTTTCTCAATTACGATTTCAAATATTTGAATGATGCCATGCACGAAAACATTGGATACAAATTTTAGCTCAAAATAAATGTCACACTTTCGTCAAGAGCTGCCATACTGAAATGTGTTCTGCTCTACCAACTACACAGAATTTCTTTCAATTTTCACACTTATACTACGTTTACATTGAACACAAATGCGTAGTTTCGAATGAGTCATTTGAAAGTGTTTACATTGCCTCATTTGCATCGCATTTGCATTTTGTTTGGCAGCTACTGTCAAATGCTCAATGCTCATGTCCTCTTGCCGCAGCTCATAGATCAGCTCTTTTCCGGCTTCTGACTAAATCATTTGTTTCTTTTTTGCTGCCTCTATGTTCTACACACTGCAATAGTTGAATACATGTATATTACACACCTTGCATGCTAAGAATATTCTACATATTTGAAGCAGACGAAAATTTCAATGCAAAATTTCCATTTTGATAATTTTCGTTTGTTTTGGTTTTGAACTGTCAAAAAGAAGCAAAAGCTTTTGAGCTTTTGAAAGAGCTTTCATTTTGTGATGCGTTCGATAAAATTGGTCAGGTTTTATCGCATTTGCTTCGTCGTTTTGTTGAAATGAGCCATTTCGTAGATTTGAATTTGTATGGGGAAATGCGTGATTTGGCTTCGCATTTGAGAATTTTTGCCCAAATGACGCATTGGGCTCAATGTAAACGTAGTATTACATATTAAACAAAAAAATACCTAACCTTGGACAAAAGTTACCGATAGAAATAGTGAAAATAAAAACTGAAATCAATGAGAGTTTAAATACATCAGTAATTAAGCTTTACAAGCGCGAAGTTGGCACAAGCCTCATAAACCAAAGCACGACCAGACATAGAAATTGTCTTTTCTCCAATTTGTTGGAAGAACTACAAATCTATTGGGGATACGAGATTTATCCTTTTCTTCTCGGGCTTTTCTTACTCTGGACCTAAGGCTCTGAACCTAAGAAAATAAAAATGCAATTTACTTTTAAAAGTAGATGCGTTTCAGTCGACCTACATTTAGACTACCACTTCAAGAAATTCCACATACTATAAAAGACTAAGGGCGAGCTTCTCGCAAAAATCCGCATTGTGGGTGTGAATTTGTACACGAATGAAAGAAGGCTGTATTATTATGCCGATTTTGAACGGCGGGTTAGAAGCTATCTTACAAAAATATATAGAATTTAATGCTAGTTTTACACATTCTTCTCCAAATTATTTAATACCATATTATACATATATGCTCAACACAATAAGCAAAAAGAATGTGCGTATCCATTTCCATTTTCTGACAGGTGCCTTCATACCCAAACCCACATAATCTGACAATACGATTATGTGGATTTCTTCAATCGGGAGAACAATTAATAAAGAGCATATATTTTTCCTCCGTAAAAAACATAAAAAACTTATGGGTGTTTGCATGGTTTTTTGGTATTTTTATTTCCACTAGTAAAACACTCGGCAGCTCTGTATTCCACTTTACGTTTCTGGCGCCAAATTCGGATCAAAACATTTTAGATTTTCTTTTGCCCAAGAATTAAAAATTAATTTTCCCTTTGTCAGCAGAATAATGGAAACAGAAAAGCAAAATGATGAGTTAATTGACGACGATTCGGAATTATTGGCATTGGAAAAACTCCTCTCTGCAGCAGACGATGCCGAAAAGGAGAAAAACGATGGTGAAAAGTCGACTGTTTTCGCGGGGCAGACGGCGGTGCCACGCCTCCGTGACGACAGCACATTTGCAGAGGCCTTTAGCTATGAGGTAAATGTCGCAGCACCGAAGTTGCGCGAGATGGAGGTGAAGCTAACCTCAAACATGGAGGAACTGGACTCGTCCGACGATGAAGAAGTAAGAAATTTTTTGGAGCGTAAATACAATGAGTATGGCTGCGATATAAATAAGAAGCTGAAGCAAAATCGGGCAGCAGAGCACGAAGCGAAAGTAGCGCTAGATGTCATTGCGTCCGAAAGAAACAGCGCTGGTCTATCATCCGGTGCAACTGCGTCCGAGTGTCGCATCAAAAATCCGCACAATCCTGTTAAGCGACACTCCTACGTGAGTAGCTCTTTTCTAACAGCAGTCACTCCGCAAGCGAGTAGTGTGCCTAGCAACAAGACCTCTGGTGCGACAGCATTATGCACGACGCCTTCAGCCATTTTCACAGATCCTGTGTTTGGAATGCGCATCATAAATCCGCTAGTGTCCAGCGCACTGCTACTGGAACGCATGGCCAACCGCAAAGCGGTGCCGTTCTCACAAATCGCTTTCCACACCCAGCGTAGCGATCTGTCCAAGGACTGGGTGTTCGCTGGCGTGCTGATACACAAGAGCCCCGTACGTACATCCAAGAAAGGTGATCCGTTCTCGATATGGCGGCTATCGGACCTGCGCGGCGAGATACAAACCGCTTCGCTTTTCCTATTCAGGGGTGCGCACAAGGAACTCTGGAAGACAGCGCAAGGCATGTGCGTTGCGGTGCTCAATCCGAGTGTGTTCGAGAAGCGAGCGGAACGGGGTGACGTCGCCTGCCTGTCCATTGACACAGCGAAGAAGGTAATGGTGCTGGGGCAGTCAAAGGACTTGGGTGTATGTAAAGCGCGTAAGAAGAACGGCGAGGCCTGCACGGCCACGGTGAATCTGAGCGAGTGTGACTACTGCATCTACCACATGAAGCAAGAGTTTAGTAAGATGTCGCACCGCTCGGAACTGCAGTCATGCACGGCGGGTCGCGGCCTGAACGAGCTGCGCAACAAGGTGCTTGGTGAGTAATAAAGCTTCGTTTAAACTTTCCAATAAAAAGTACAATTTTCTCCGCCATTTTAGGTAAGAGTGAGGTGTTTTATGGCGGGCAGTCGTTTACGGCTGTGCCAGTGAAGAAGAGTGCGAAATTAGTGAAAAAGGACCTACAGCGGTTGAGTTCGCTGTCGGAATATGCTGTGTCGCCTTTCGCCAGTGGTGCGAACCACATTTCAAGGGATAAACCCACATGCGACGCGATTCCTTACGCAGTCCGAACAGGACCAGTGTCCAAAGTGGCCTCCAATGTTGAGCTCAACGCAAAACAACGCTTGAAAGATTTGGAACGACTGAAATCTTTGCAAACGGAGACGCCCTCAATAGCAAACGTTTGTGGAAAACAATCTGCCTCGTCAGAAACACCCTCTGCGACTATAGCAATGTCGCCCTCAACTTCCGCCGGTGTGACGTCAACTCAAGCTGATGTACCCGACAAATTCAAAAATCGAGCTTACTCATTTGCTTCGAGCTCCCCAAAATTGTCAAGCGAAAATTTCTGTATTGAAGTCCATGTTGGCGCGCGTCAGGCGCAAGCCGCTAAATTAAAGGCGGCACAAATACTGAAGCAAAATCCCATTGAAAAGGTCAACCCGAACTCGGTACGCGGCTCACGAGATGGCAAGCGGCGTGCCATCGATGAACTCAATGAGAAATTTATAGGAAACGATACCAAGCGTCGAAAGTTGGAGGAAGAGCAACAGGAAGCTGAGCGAAAGTCTCGCATTCAACGCATTATTGACGCTTCGTCATCCCACACGAATTTGGTTGACCTACGCACACAGCAGGAACAGGACAAGTACTTCAGCAAATTGGAGAAGAAGGAGGCACTGGAAGAGAAAATGCTGAATACGTACAAGATGCTGTGCAAGGCGGTAATTTGCTTGCGCTGCAAGTACACCGCATTCTCCGCAGCAGATCGTTGCAAGGAGGAGAAGCATCCACTAAAGGTGATAGACGCTGAAAAGCGATTCTTCCAATGCAAAGATTGTGGCAACCGCACTACGAGCGTTTTCAAATTGCCTCACATCAGTTGCAAGAATTGCAAAGGATCACGATGGGAGCGCGCTGCAATGATACGGGAGCGGAAGGTGTGCAATGCATCGGAGGGCTTGTCGGTACGTGGTGACGAGGAAAAATTCATAGGAAGTTTAGCGTCCAAAGCAAACCTGAATTTGCTCGTATCAGACGAGGGCCACTGAACTAATTGTGTTCATCCACAAGCGCAGGGTAGCTTTTGCCACTATTTTTCGCAGTCATAGAAATCTTAATCGTACTCGTAGTACTTTGTGCATTTACGTTTAGTATTGTAATTTCTTATTTAAATGAAAACAATTTGAATTATAAAGATGTGTATTGGGCTGTCGATGAAAAATTGCATACATTTTAAGCGTTAAAGGAAGTACTTATGTATGAATGTTTTATTTAGTTCTTAAAAATATTTACATTAAGTACATAAAAGTGTATAAAGAAGAGCCGTGGCCAAATCGGCGGCATAGTTTTAAAATACGAAAACTTGTCTAATTTTATTTTTCAAATTGTTTTTGGCTTTCAGACAAAGTAATTTAACCCATGTTACACGAAATACACTTAAAATTTAAATTATGTGTATTTGGAATCGTATTCACTTCAAGCTCTAAGATTAAATGTAGCACTTAGCTATGTTAGCGTAGTTATTAATATTTTCCAATTAAACGCACATAGAGAATTTCTTTAAAACAGGATGCTTGAAATTCCCATTCGGAAATGTCAAAAATTTCTTTGAAATAGCTTAGGTCCAAGAGTATTTCATTTGGCATCGTTTGCAGTCTAAGAAAATTCACACACATCTTCCCACCGCGCCGTACTTAATCCACATTCAAATTAAAACTAATCAACAATTGCAAGTAAGGTTTTGACTCATCGCATAAAAACAAAACAAAGCTTAAACTACAGCGTCCTGTTCCTTCAGGTTTAGTAGACTAGAAAAACGAAATGAGATTGTCTTGGAGAGGTGCTTTTCGAAGTCGTCGCTGTCCAGATTGTCGGGAATGAAAGTTTTGTTGGTCATGTCCATATAGGAGCGACCGCGTTTGATGGGCACCGAGTAGTGTTCCGCGATGCCGCTGCCGCCCTTGCTCCCATTCTGGCTGTTGGAGGTGATGCTCGTAGTGCATAAGGACTTACGAATGTTGAGCGGAAAGCGGAGGTCGTTCTCGTAGCGCAATGTCTGCTCAGTGGTGGCAGTTTCGATGAGCGGACGAGGCATATCATAACCCGGCGGTGGCAGGAACTCTACGCTAAACGTGGTGGAGAATTCGCGGCTGCTGGGACATTCGTGTGATTCATGGCTCATTTTGGGTGGCACCCAGAGATGGTCGAGGCATTCGGGCTCGCCTAGGTCACCCGTAAGCTTCGTGAGATCCGTGTGCGAAGAGCAAGCCAGATTCGCTTCGTCAGTGCAATAGATGGGATTGGATATGGCGTTCGTTTCCATTTCGATGTATTTGGCATTGTTACCTAGCAGCTTTTCAAATTGTGACGCCAAGTACTTGAAGGAGGGGCGTGCATTCGGGTCATCGGCCCAGCAAGTGCGCACAATGGAATATCTGCGAAACGTTGAACTTAAGTCAAAAGGCATCAAAACGCAAACTGCTATATGTCAACTTACATTTCCTCAGAGCAATTCTCTGGTCTTTCCATACGATAGCTGGTCTTAAGTAGGTGGTAAAGGTTTTGTGGGGGCACTCCTGGATACGGTGAAGCACCCAGGGTTATCAATTCCCAGCAGAGCACGCCAAACGCCCAAACATCGGACTTGGTTGTATAAACATGGTCTGCCAGCGATTCTGGCGCCATCCACTGGAAGAGCAAGAGTATTTGAGGTGTCCAATGTAAGATGTATACGCGGTGAGATCACCTACCTTAACGGGCACCCGGTCCCGTGATCGCTTCAGGTACGCATCGTCCTCGTAGACATCTCGAGTTAACCCGAAGTCTGAGATTTTACAGATTTTACCATCGGCCAGCAAAACATTGCGCGCAGCCAAATCACGGTGAACCAACTGTAGACACCATCATACAATTGAATAAGTGAGGTATTAGAAAAATGTTTAATTACACTGTACAACAGCATTTCTGCAACAGAGTAACGACCGTATTTTTCTGAAAGAGGACATCTTACTGATCATTTTTGCCGAACAAAGTAATAGTCCAGCACGTCTGAGTTTTTTGTAATTTGCACATAAAGGTTAAAGGGGTCCCTACATACTTTTACACGGAAAGTATAAAAACTTGAAGAGCTGGAGCTTTGATGTCTAGGACAAAGTTGTTTGCATTAAAAGTGGGAATATTTTTTGGGTACACATTAACCCCCCTCCCCCTTTCCTTACCACCCCTTTTCATGTTTTTCGAAAAAATTTTTCATAAAAAGCTTGTATTGAATAAAATATTGAAAAAAATACCATATTGTCTGTTGGGAAAATATTCTTCATTAAAAAATAGGGGGGGTCTTCAAACACCAAAACTTTCTCAAAACTCCCCCCAACAAAATAAAAAGCCTTACACACGAAACCTTCATTTAATATTTTTTTCATAAATTGCTAGCTCTCCTTGAGATGTTGAGGAAAGTGTTGAATATTAAAAAGAAATATATTTTCCATTAAAAAATAGTTCTTCTAACCTAGGGGGACCCTAAAAAGTCCGCTCTTAATAAAAGAAACAATTTTTATGATTTAAAAAAAGACTTTATTAAGTTCGTGGATATTTCGCTTTACGGGAATGCTTAGATGGGTCAATATTGCGATTCAAATTCCAAACGTACTCTGCGAGCATTGCACAGTTGGATTTACCTTTATACCTTTCTTCAAAAAGTTTAATTTCTTGATGAAATTTTTCACCGTGCTCATCAGAAACAGCCCCAAGATTTTCTTTAAAAAAATCAAGGTGTGAGTGATACATATGCTTAAGAGACATTTTCACATTGATATGATGAAAAGCAATAAGCATGCTCTCAATGTTCTCTTTATAATTGGTTGCTCTTGCACACTGTTTCGAATTACACGGTCGAATTCAAGATTTTTACTGGAATGAGCTGATGGACTAATCACCGCCTACGCGAAATTACTGGTACTGAAGGAGTTGAAGCAGTGATACTTAAGTTGTAATAAAAATTGTTTCTTTTATTAAGAGCGAACTTTTTAGGGTCCCCTCGGTTAGAAGAACTATTTTCCAATGGAAAATATAGTTTTTTTTTAATATTCAACATTTTTCTCAACATCTCAAGCAGAGCTAGCAATTTATGAAAAAAATATTAAATGAAGGTTTCGTGTTTAAGGCTTTTTATTTTGTTGGGGGGAGTTTTGAGGAAGTTTTGGTGTTTGAAGACCCCCCCTATTTTTTAATGAAGAATATTTTCCCAGAAGACAATATGGTATTTTTTTCAATATTTTATTCAATACAAGCTTTTTATGAAAAATTTTTTCGAAAAACATGAAAAGGGGTGGTAAGGAAAGGGGGAGGGGGGTTAATGTGTACCCAAAAAATATTCCCACTTTTAATGCAAACAACTTTGTCCTAGAAATCAAAGCTCTAGCTCTTCAAGTTTTTATACTTTCCGTGTAAAAGTCTATAGGAACCCCTTTAACCTTTATGTGCAAATTACAAAAAACTCAGACGTGCTGGACTATTACTTTGTTCGGCAAAAATGATCAGTATGATGTCCTCTTTCAGAAATATATGGTCGTTACTCTGTTGCACACAAAAAGTTTAAAATTGTTGTACTGTGTTATTAATGTTAGTCTCTAAATTAACTGATCTAAATATCTCTATAATTTTTTAGTAATATTAAATTTTTTAATCGCGCAGCTTTACAAAAAAATACAATTATTTCACTCGAACAGTTGTTTTGGATGAATCAATATGTACATATGTATATCAACTGGCACGACAGTTCTAATAGCGACAAATGTCGTGCTCTTTGCAGCCATATTGCCAAGGCAACAGCCAACAAAAGTAACTTTTATTTAGTGTGGGCTCAGCTATGGCCCACTGACTTGTTGTCAAACACACTAACCACCATTGTCACAAGACGGAGTGAATATTAATTTAGTTGAACTTAAATTTTGCAAATAAATGACGCTTTAAACATGAGCATGCGCTTCGTTCTTAACCCTTTAACTGTTTATGTCGAGTATACTCGACAGAGCGAAACGAAAAATTTTCGCATAATGTCGAGTATACTCGTCGTGAAGAAAAAAAAATCGCATTCGTATTAATATTCAACGAATCAACTGTAATTTGTTTTCTCTGAGAAAGGGCAAATAAAGATCTTATAAAAAATGTACATTTTAGAATATTCGGTAGTCTGGCAACCCTATTTATTTTAATACACAATAGCTTGTCTTAAGGGGGTATTCTGGTCGAGATGGTCCGAAAAATCGATTTTTTTTCATTTAATATTTTTGATGTAGACAATAAGAGGAATGTGTGTGCAAGACCATTTTTCTCAATGACGAATACTTTTCGAGTTTCAAGGCTATACAATGGGCGACGCTTCGCTCCCACCATCCATTCGAGCGACGCGGATAATTCAAACCTACTGTCTAATCTGATAACTTTGTCAAATCTTGATTGCATCCGGGCGATTAGAAAATGTCTGGTTTTTTTTGTGATTTTTGCTACCTAGCTATACTTTCCCACAGTTTTTCACTGGTTTGAATACGAGGAAGATCCGTGCGTTTTATTCAAAATATTTTCTTCCGAGTGGTTTCTGAGTGATTTGCGTGTTATTTTTCGAGTGACTTCTAATCATAATGGATAGAAAAAGTGGAAGAGGAATTGCGAAAAAACCATCTCGCAATCGAAAAAAAAAGTTTTCTGGAAATCGCCATACTGCTCAGAAAAGTGAAGATTTTGCCAGTGCATCGGCTCAAAAACTTCGAGAAAGAAACAGCACCGAAGCTAATGTTGATGAGGAGTTTGCTTACAGTATTATTAATTTTTTTGCTGTTTTTTCTGTGATTTCTTCATTTGTCATTTGCAAGGATTGCAAAAAGGAGGTGCGGTTCTCAAAAAAGTCTCCTCGTGGGTTAGGATTTAAAGTTTGCAGCCTTTGTGATTGTGGTGTATCGATTCATGTTCCTTGATTCAAAATTCATATGAAATCAACCGCCGAATTGTGTTCGTGATGCGGCTTCTTGGTGTTGGCAGAGAAGGGCTCCAATTGTTCTGCAATTTAATGGATATTTGCAGTGGAATGGCAAGAACTACTTTTTACTCGTGCTTGGAAACCATTTATCACGCGTCGTCTACTGTTTATGATACCGTCATTTCAAAAGCTGTTCTCGAAGAAATCGAACAAAATACAAAAGCCGGGAACGTGTCAAAAAATCGAACAGTGTCTGGGGACGGAACATGGAAGAAGCGAGGATTTTCTTCACTATTCGGTGCTGCGAGTCTGATCGGAAAATATTCTGGCAAAGTTTTTGCTTCTATGGTGAAAAGTAAGTTTTGTCAAGCTTGCAATTTGTGGAGCATCGCATGACGGACGCAGCCAAGAGGGCGAAAATTGAACGAAGAGAGCAGATTTCGGCCTTGAACGAGTTTTATGAGAAAGAAGAGGGGGCAATGTATGGTCCTGGAATCGCTGATTAACCGTAAGTAACATCATTTGTGAATTCCATGTTCGTAAATCTTTAAACTTGTTTTTCTCGAAACCATTTTTTTCGGGACGGTAGACACGATTCACAAAAAACTACTGGTCCAATTGACTTGAAATTTTACAAGGATACTAAGCAAATGTGTGGGTATCCCCTTATCTAGGATTATGGCAAAAGCATTTGTTTAACTAATGTTTTTAATGCAAAATATCAACAAAAACAGGGCAAAAAATCGTCTTTTTTTTTAAACACCTGATTTTAATTTAAGACATTTTTTGTTTGCTTATATCCTAGATAAGGCGATAGCAGGAAGTCTTGCGATTACAAAATGGGTCACATTTTGTGTTTCAGAATATTTGAACTGAAGATATCATGTCCACCATGGAACAACTATTTTCGGCATGCTCAAGTTCGAGGCATCGAATGAACCGTTATTAAAGAAGATATTCTTAACATCATTAATGAAAATTATTGTTCAAAACCTGTAGAAAAACTTGCTAAAAACCTTGAATAAAAATATTGAAAAGCTTTTCATCCACAACGATTTGAAAACATCGATATTTCGGACCGCCTCGACCAGAATACCCCCTTAAGCTAAAATAACAAATTCTGGGGAAGTACGATTACAAAACGGGTTTTTGCAAATAAAAACGTATTTCGTATGCGTTTCTCAGTTGATTGTGCGTTATAATAGTTAAAAACTATCATTGCCCTTAATTTACATTTTTAGTTTTGTATTTTAGATTTCTTGAAATTCATTTGATCTTTTATTGCTTTTGTTTTCGTTTCTATAGGGTGGTCCACATAAGATTTTCAATTTGAACTACGCTTTATTTCGAGAATGACAGTCCAAATGTCATTTAATTTGTGTTCGTAATTTAGTTAAAAATTTGACATTTACGAAATGGGACGCTATACGCTTGAACAAAATTGGGAAATGTTGAGAACTTACTTCAAAAAAAAATTCCGGGAAATTCTACCCGGAACAATCGAAAAAGTATTTGAAAATTGAGTTGACCGAATGGCGTACTGTACGGCACTCGTGGCAGTCATATGAACGACATCGTTTTTGATTCTTAAATAACAAAGTCCAAGCTTTGTAATAAAACAGGAATTGTCAAAAAATATTCGTTCGTTTTTTTTTATAATGGATTCAAATTGAAAATCTTAACGAAAAAATATATACATTTTCTAAAAAACCAACACGCAACGTTTGATTTTTAGTCATAATTGCATACATTTACGGGCAGAAACATTTTACTCTGTTTATGTCGAGTATACTCGTCTTCGCTGGAAAATAATTAAGCAGGCAGAAAAAGTTTTTCGAAACAAAATTAAACAGTTAAAGGGTTAAATATGCGCTTACATAATACAACCATATACTGGACCGGACCGGAATAGATAGTTTATGTAGGTGGGTAGGTTAAGCCGTCCAAGTTTCCGTTTAGCAGGAAACGTAGGACAGCTACACAAAATCGATCTTCGTCACACAGCTTATATAAAAATCATTCAAAACTTGACCCAGTCTGTTGGCACGATTGCGAAAAAGACAGTGTCCTGTGAGGACTCCTATGACGGTCCCTATCTGTTTCCTCTTGAGAGAAATTAGGTGCTTAGAGCTGTGTAAATTGAGATTAGGCCAAATCTGTCTCGTTATGTTACCAATATTACTCTCCTGCCATAATCTATTACTCATACGAATGGAGGAGGTATATGTAAGTGTCGACAGACCTTCTTTCCATCTTAAATGTTTACGAATAAAAGTGTGGACGAATGGACGGAAATTCGTATTTTCTTGAAATAAGCTGATCACTTTTAAATCATCAGAAGAATCATCTGTAATTGGTCTGAATGCTTTGAATGTACGGAAATTAATGCGTATGGCTACATAGTATATGCAACATACCTTGATTTCCGTCAAATACGCCATGCCTTTGCAAATTTGCCACGCAAAAGAGAGAATGTTCTTGACGGTGATGGGCTCCACGCCATCGGCAAAGTCAACGCCCGAGCATTCGATCTTGCGACTCAGTCGCAAATAGCTGCGGAGTGAGCCGTAGCGCGCATATTCTATAATTATCATGGGGGAATCAGCTGCGGTGCAAGCGCCTAGCAGTTTGATAACGTTGGGATGAGAGACCTCCTGCAGCAGCTGGAATTCCGACAGCAGCGCCATATACTCGACGGAATTGGCGCCGTTCTTCAGCATCTTGACGGCGACAGTCGTAACTCCCGGAATGTCGGCTATGTCAGTTGCATAGCCTTTCACCACCTTGCCGAACTCACCCTCGCCCAGCACCGCATCCAGAACAAGTTTCTCGCGATTGAATTCCCACTTGGAATCACTCGCATCGAATTTGAGACCATTCTCCAACTGCATCAGCGGCAGATCCCCATTGCGCACGTCGCAGTCGCCATTGTGACTCGAGGCTGCTTTCTGCACCAAATGCGCCTCTTTGCCCAGTGTACGCCGCGCCAAGTTACGGCGCGAAACAACTAGGCACACTATCAATATGGCTATGACCAGCGGACACGTCACCGCCAATAACATGCACGACTTGCCGCAAACGAAACCGGCCACCTCAACGCCCTGCTCCGCGGCCGCATTATATCCACTATCGATTTCAACACTGCCATACTTGTCCAACTTGCTGGCATCCTCCAACTTGGTGTCGTTTTTGCGCTTCCGTTTGGGCCGTGGCTCGTCGTCGTCGAGCGGGGCACAAGAGCATTTGCCGTTGTCCTCGCAGGTGCACGTGCCCGACGCGGAAAGAATGCCGCGCTTGTTATCGTTGACCGAATGCGGTCCCATAATTTTGCTGCCCTGAGTGCAGTCCTGCGGGCAAGCGAAGAGGTTGAGCTCCTCCAACGCATCGCACACGTTATCGGGACAAAATTTTGCATCCGGCACACATGACGCGTAGTTGCGTCCAAAGAAGCCGGTGTTCGAGCCGCGCCACATACACCCACCACCGTTTGTGGCCAACCCACAGAACTTCACACACTGCTTCTGATATTTAATCTGGGCGCAGGTTTTGCTGCGCGATTTTACCTTGTGATCGCATGTGGCATTGTCGGGGCGACCGTCCACCAAATGAACGTTCACCACGAACGAGCGCAGGTGTGTGTCGTGCCATGTTATGTTTAAACTGGGAACAAAATAATTTTACATTTTTTATTTAATACATATAAATAGTAGTGATAGAACAAGTAAAAAATACTTATCTAATCATATCTCATTTAAAGTGCTTTCACCATATTTTAAGTCAAATCATGCTCCCCTACACATACTCTTAACCCATCGTTGACCCTGTTAGATTTCGATTTTCAATAAAATGAAAAACATGTGTCTAATTATTTTTTAATTCAAGTGTTTTTACCGACTTAGAAGTAAATAGGTCCATCGATTCATGTTTTTTCGTAGTCCTCCCGTATACGAACCTTAACCAACTGTTACCCCGTTAAATTTTTTGTTTCGAAAAAATGAAAAATATGTGTCGAATTATTTTTTATTTGAAGTATTTTCACCAAATTTGGTCCCGAATTTCAAAACCCTGTCTTAGCGGAGGTTCATTTTTGTTTTAGCTACAGTTTAAATTGCATGTCTGTAGCTTCAGTGGTTTGGGCTGGGCGATCATCAGCGAATGAGTCAGTAAGTCAGGACAAACAATTATATGTATATATACAAATAATAATTATCTATATACAAATAACAGTTTGTCCTGACTGACTGACCGACTATGTATATATATATACATATACAAATATACATATCGCTCCTTCGCTGCAAGAACGTCATAACTCAAAAAATTTTTTTTTCAGTTTATGGCAACCCTGTGTGTATCAGCATATGATCTTTTATCTGTCAAAACCACATTGTAAAATATTCAATACTTTGCTCACAAGACGACATGAAACATTTTTTGATATCTTGAACTGCCTGTAATGGTCAACTTTAAAATTGAATTTTCTCGGAATGATGCAGTTTTGAGTTATGACGTTCTTGCAGCGAAGGAGCGATATATTGAATATATACGAACGAATATATGTCTTATAAACATATACAAAGAGGAATAAATAGGATAAACTAAAGTTTGTTGTATCATTTCTGAAAATGTTTTTCTTCAATATACATATACATACATACAGCAAAGATATGTCTAAAGGTCCCAGATACGAGTATGTGGTTATAAAAATACTGATCCATAGCTTTATGGAATTTTCGATAAAGTTCATTATTAAATTATAAATAATAATAATAAATAAATAAATAACTAAATAATTACCTAACAACAATTAGTTATAATATTATAGCATTATGTATTGTAATTAATGGTTTTAAAATAAAATAAATTACTAGAGTCCGACCGATACCAAATTTTTTGGCCGATGCCGATTAATCGGTCGAAAGGGCGAAAATCGGCCGATGCCGATTACATAGAAAAAATAACACGAATGAGTTCAATCAAAAACACAGTCTATTTTATAAAATAACAAAAGGAACTATTACATATTGTTTGTAATATTCATCACAAAATAACAAAACAACGAGAAAAAAAATAATTAAAAACTAAATAAAATAACAAGAGAATTCAGAATTTTAATACATTGACATGTAGTATATTAAAAAAAATAATATATCACATTTATCCACTGAGAGAGAAACAAATATAGTGACGTAAATATTGCATACAAATTCAGTTTTTTATTCAACTTAAAATTACGAATTTTATATTAAAATTTGTACTCTCAAATTGCGACCCGTTGTACAGATGCAGTGGGAAGCAGTCAGAAAATAAATTTGGAAAAATTAAAAGGCCTGTTAAAAAATGCTTCCAATTAAAATCGAAGGATAAGATTGAAAAATTAAATGCCCTTCTTATGATATCCACATTAAGAGACGAAATGCATAGACATTTCGAGAAAATCTGTGTTTTTAAGAATACCTAGTTTTAAAAAAAGCATTTCTAGGAAACATTTTTATTAAACAGTATTTAAAAATACTGTAACGAAAAGACAGTCTGTCGCTGTGCAAAGCAACCCTGTCGCTACGCGCCGTGCTAAAACTCAATCTGGCAACGACGGCCGCGATAATAATGGAAACTTTTAGGCCAACCTGGCAATGATGGCAACTTTTAGTCCAACCTGGCAATGATGGAACTTTTAGTCCAACCTGGCAATGATGGAAACTCTTAGTCTCACCTGGCAATGATGGTCGCGATCATCATGGAAACCTTTAGTACACTCCGGAATGTGCGAGAACGATCTGCGCGATGGCCGGACAGGTATAAAAGGCAGCCGTGTGCGGCGCAGCGAGTCAGTCTGATTTTGACTAGCGGAGTTGTTACGCGGAATAATTAAGCGAATATTTAAGTGTAAAGACAGTGAAGTGTAAACCTGTGAAATAAAGGGACTGTTGGTTTTTATTGACTGCGTTCGAGGAACTAAGTGTGTTTGTTTATTTTAAATTGCACAATCCAGTGATTCGTACTAGCCCACTAGAACTGGTATTTTCGTAACATTTGGTGTCAGAAGTGGCATTGTGCTACTGAATAAATAAAGGACAAAAAAAAATTAAATAAAATTATAAAACGCAGACATGGTTAAACTCGAGCAACTGAAGGTGGACCAGCTGAAAAAGGAGCTGGCTGCCTGGAATTTGCCGACTGCTGGCGGAAAGGTGGAGTTGCAGCTGCGCTTGCGAGAGGCGTGTGAATCACGAGGCATCGATTGGGCTGCGCACGAGTTGGGAACGCAGGAGCTAGAGGCGTCGGGCAAAGTGGAGGAATCGCCTGCGGGTGCCGCGTCGATGCAAAGTACGGCTGCGCCACCGCAAGCAATGGACATGAGCCAGCTAATGGTTGCAATGAAAGGCATGTTCGAGACTTCCAACCGTGAAATGGTAGCAAAGCTGGCAACTACGAATCTCGAAATTTCAGCAAAAATGGAAACGGCGACCCAGGAAATATCGGCGCAAGTGGCGGAGCGAATGGAAGTCAAGCTTCAGGAAAATTCTGCGCGCTTGGAGCAGAAAGTGGAGGAAATCTCAGACAGGATTAATGGGAAAGTCGAGCACCTGGAGACGCGGGTAGAGCACGTAGATAGACGAGTCGACGACCTGGATGATTCCCTGAACAAGCGAGTTGGCGACCTGGATGATTCCCTGAACAAACGTGTTGACGATCTTGATGATTCCCTGAACAAACGAGTTGATAGTCTGGAAGATTCGATGAACAGAAAGATGGTCGAGCGGCTTAGGGAGGTACAGCCTCGAGAATGGTTGCCGCCGGTTCCGGAAAGTGTTGCCACCCGAGCAGAAGTGCCCACTTATGATGGGACTACGCCGTTCGATACCTTCAAGCTGCAATTCGACCTGGCTGCTCTGGAAAATCAGTGGACCGATGTAAGGAAAGGTCGGAGATTGGCGCTGGCTCTTAAAGGTGCTGCGGCTGAGGTAATAAAATCAGTTCCAGAATGTTTACGAAGTGAGTACGAGACCGGCATGAGGGCGCTGGCAGCCAAATATAGCGACGAGCACAACAGAACGCTGTACTACTGTGAGCTGAAGAACCGCAGGCAAAGATCCAACGAGGCGCTGCAGACATATGCAGCAGACATTGAGCGGCTCGTGCAGCTGTGCTACCCGTCCTTCGGCGCTGATGATCTCGAAAGGATGAAGATTGAGGCGTTTATTGAAGGTCTTCGTGATCCGGAGACACGTCGCAGTGCGTTGATGATGGGCAAGCCGACATTTAGGGAGACGGTGACCAGCGCGATGACATATGAGGCGACGTGGATTGGGAGCGCTCGGTATGCACCTGCAAGGATACGGCAGATCCAGCCGGACAACGACATTACGATCAAGGCCATAAGCTCGGAGCCACCGGACAGGCCACGGGTGGTCTCCTCTAAAGTTGTTTGCTGGGTATGTGGCAAGCAGGGCCACATATCACGAGACTGTCGCCAACGAAAGAGGCGTTCCCGTTCTCGATCGCCTCAAGAGAGGAATAATGACAATCGAGGCTCAGCCTACAAGCGCAGGGCTGAGGATGAGGAGCCGTTAAACTAAAACGGGTCAGCCCAAAGGGGCGTGAGCTGATCCCCACAATCTGCTGCCCCACCGTCCTTGTCTCACAGCTGAAACGACAGCCCAGCAACTTGACGATTGAAGGAAGGATAGATGGAAAGTTGTTCATGTTGACACTGGATACTGGAGCGTCATATTCGATCATAAAAAGGAAGCTGCTGAAGAGCTGGGAACCGCTGCATGGCATACAGCTGCGGACTGCGACTGGCGAGCGTGCGCCGGTAAGAGGAAAAGTTACAAAGACGATTGCTATCGGCACCAGCAGCCTGGAACATGAGTTCATCGTCGCGGATATAATGGACGACGTGATTATCGGCGTGGATTTCATGATTAGGCACGGTTTTACGCTGGACCTGAAAGAAAATGTGCTGAGGTATGCCAACGTTGAATTCCCGCTGCGCACCGGCTATGAGCGAAGCGTGGCGGTAAGGAAGGTTGTATCGTGTCAACACCGGAGGATACCAGCGAATTCTGAGGCGATTGTGTGGGCGAAGGTGGACGAGGACGATGGGACGAGTCGGCTGTGGGTTGTGGAAGCACCGAAACAAGGACACGACAACATCATCATCGGACGTACATTAGTGGAACCTAAGAATGGCAGAATACCAGTTAGAATACTGAACCCCCTGAATGCACCCAGATATGTCGGTAAAGACGAGGTAATTGGCGAGTGTAAGGAAGCTGTAGCCGTGGTCAATTGCGAGAGTAGCCCACCTGGAGGTAATAGGAAGGACGGTTTCAACATGGACGTCATACCGCAGGAGAACCAGTGGAGCAGTGAGTTGACGGCCAAGCAGAAACAGAAGGCGAGGTCTCTCCTGCAGCACTATGGGTCAATATTTGCGGCAGAAGCAGGCGGAAGAACAGCCATAGTGAAGCACAACATCGACACCGGAAGTGCAAAACCGATTCGCCAACCGCCCAGACGAGTTCCGCTGGCCAAGAGGGAAGAGGTCGCAAATTTGATCGAAAACATGCGGAAAGAGAAGGTCATAGAGCCTTCTTCGGGCTCCTGGTGCTCACCGGTCGTGCTAGTCAAGAAAAAGGATGGCAGTACCCGATTTTGTGTGGATTATCGGAAGCTCAATGATGTGACCAAGAAGGACAGTTATCCACTACCGCGGATCGATGACACCCTGGACACGCTGTCAGGCACACAGTGGTTCTCCACGCTCGACTTACGCAGCGGCTATTGGCAGGTAGAGCTTGCAGACAAGGACAAGGAGAAAACGGCTTTCAGTGTTGGCGATGGTTTGTGGCAGTTCACCGTCATGCCGTTCGGACTCTGCAATGCACCAGCAACATTCGAGCGGCTAATGGAACGCGTGCTAAAAGGGCTGCATTGGCGGACGTGCCTGGTGTACCTCGACGACATAATCGTGATGGGTAAAAACTTCGACGACCACCTGGGGAAGCTGGAGGAGGTATTCGAGCGGATACAAAAAGCTGGGCTTAAACTCAACCCAAAGAAGTGCTCGCTGTTCCAAAAGGAGGTCAAGTATCTGGGTCATACGGTTTCCGCTCGCGGAGTACATACGGATGAAGACAAAATCACGGCGGTGAAGGAGTGGCCCCGGCCACGCAATCTACACGAACTCCGCAGTTTCTTGGGCCTGTGCACATACTACCGCCGATTTGTTCCGGGATTCGCGAACATAGCCAGCAGCTTGCACAAACTGACGAAAAAGAGCCAAGCTTTCGAGTGGAACGAAGAGCAGGAGCAGGCTTTTGCACGGCTGAAGGAAAAACTGTGCACTGCTCCAATTCTGGCCTTCCCCGTGCCTGGAGAGATGTTTGTGCTGGATACGGATGCAAGCGGGCATAGTATTGGCGGTGTGCTATCACAGATAATAGACGGCCAAGAACAAGTGATAGCGTACTACAGTAGGATTCTGTCGAAACCGGAGCGCAACTACTGTGTGACACGGAGAGAACTGCTGGCGGTATTGGACTGCGTAAAACACTTCCACAAATATCTGTATGGACGAAGGTTTCGCCTGCGCACAGATCATGCGGCATTGAGATGGCTCCTGAACTTTAAAGATCCTGAAGGGCAATTGGCGCGGTGGATCGAGCGACTGCAGAGCTACGACTACACGATAGAGCATCGCAAGGGCAGTAGCCATGGAAATGCCGATGCCTTGTCACGCCGTCCGTGCAAAGTCGAATGCAGGCAGTGCTCGCGAGCCGAAAGCAAAGAACAGATAGTGGACGTCCGGTTGGTAAGCGTTATGCCAGAGGAAGCGTGGTCTGCGGAGAGGCTACAAAAGGACCAGCGTGAGGATGCGGATCTTGCAAAAATCATCGAAGGCAAGGAGCAAGGCGCACGTCCGGACTGGCAGGAGATGGCCGGTGAAAGCCCGATTGCTAAGGCTTACTGGGCGCAGTGGGAAAGCCTGCGGCTGAAGGAAGGATGCCTGTATCGCGAATGGGAGAGCGCGGATGGTCGGACCAGCAACTCCCTAATGGTAGTGCCGAAATGCAGAATCAACGAGGTCATCGAGGCATACCATAACGACTCCAGTGGAGGGCACCTGGGCATCACCAAAACCGTCGCCAAGATAAAAAGACGATTCTACTGGGTAGGATGCCAGGAGTCTGTAGCCGAATGGATTAAGAGCTGTGACCGATGTTCAGCCGCGAAAGGTCCAACAGGAAGGTCTCGGGGCCGCATGCAGCAGTACAACGTGGGAGCGCCCTTCGAGCGGATTGCTATTGACGTCGCCGGCCCATTCCCAACTAGCACTCAAGGCAACAAATATGTGCTGGTGGTAATGGATTACTTCAGCAAATGGCCCGAAGTGTACCCTATTCCTAACCAGGAGGCCACTACGATCTCGGAAAAGCTGGTAAACAACTGGGTAGCCAGGTTCGGAGTTCCGTTGGAGTTGCATTCAGATCAAGGCCGGAATTTCGAGTCTGCGGTATTCAAGGAAGTGTGTGAGCTACTGGGGATAAAGAAAACTCGTACCACGCCTTTGCACCCACAGTCCGACGGCATGGTGGAACGCTTTAACCGGACGCTGGAGGAATACCTGCGGAAAGTGGTAGGCGGGAATCAAAAGGATTGGGACACGCATATTCCCCTGTTCCTGATGGCGTATAGATCAGCCCCGCACGACACGACATCACTCACTCCAGCCCGAGCAGTGTTCGGCACGGAGTTGCGGTTACCCGCCGACTTGAAGTTCGGGGTAGTCAGCACGACGGGAGGCGCTAAGACGGACTACGTGGTCAATAAGCGGGCGGAACTCGAGGAAATTCACCAGTTTATAAGGAGCCGCACCAAACTGGTCAGCGATAAGGCGAAAGCCCGATGTGATCTACGGGCCAACTCAGTAGAGTTCCAAGGAGGCGATCTGGTAATGCTCTACAACCCGCAGCGGAGGAAGGGTTTGTCTCCGAAACTTCAAGCGTCATGGGAAGGACCTTACGAAGTCGTGACTAGGATAAACGACGTGGTATACAGGATTCAACGTTGCAGCAATAAAGGCGCTAAGCTGAATGTAGTCCATTTGGAGCGCCTGGCGCCTTATCACAGCGGAATCTGCACTTGTTCGGGACGAACAAGTCTAAGTGGTGGGCAGTGTAACGAAAAGACAGTCTGTCGCTGTGCAAAGCAACCCTGTCGCTACGCGCCGTGCTAAAACTCAATCTGGCAACGACGGCCGCGATAATAATGGAAACTTTTAGGCCAACCTGGCAATGATGGCAACTTTTAGTCCAACCTGGCAATGATGGAACTTTTAGTCCAACCTGGCAATGATGGAAACTTTAGTCTCACCTGGCAATGATGGTCGCGATCATCATGGAAACCTTTAGTCCACTCCGGAATGTGCGAGAACGATCTGCGCGATGGCCGGACAGGTATAAAAGGCAGCCGGGTGCGGCGCAGCGAGTCAGTCTGATTTTGACTAGCGGAGTTGTTACGCGGAATAATTAAGCGAATATTTAAGTGTAAAGACAGTGAAGTGTAAACCTGTGAAATAAAGGGACTGTTGGTTTTTATTGACTGCAGGAACTAAGTGTGTTTGTTTATTTTAAATTGCACAATCCAGTGATTCGTACTAGCCCACTAGAACTGGTATTTTCGTAACAATACATTACTGAAAAGGGGTATAAGAACCAGAGATTAGCAATGAGTACCGCAACTTTGGATACCGCCGCATTAATACGCATTCTTTTTACTACCTACTACACATAAGCACCGCAATAACATAAGTATCGCAACCGCACGCATACAAAACCCGAACGAGTTTGCGATCATCGATTCATTTCGCGTATTGCTTACACGACGACTTCGTAATCGTATGCATATTGCACAAATCGAGTCGCGCAGTTTTGGTCACCACCGCATTGATACTCATTCTTTTTACTACCTACTGCGCATAACCACCGCAAATCATAAGTATCCCAAATTCAATCATTATGCGGTATGCGTTGTTTGCAGTGATTGAAAGCAATGCGTACAAGTATACATAATGCATAATTCGCGAAGCGTATGAAGCAGGTATACGCATTTGGAAGAAATGTTTGCGGCATGGATTTTGCCACCTCAACTGCTGCTATTTTTGAAGCAAGTTGAAGTCTAAAAGTTATAGAATCATGCAAAACAAAAATGGTTAAATACTTTAAAAACACGATGGAACTCCAAATATATGATGATTGAATCAATTGTCGGTAATTGGACCCACATCAATGAAATACTCTAAGACAACGGGCAAAGCCATCGACTTTTCGACCTTTCGTACTCTAAAAATTTTTAACATTACAAATTATTATTAATTATTATAATCTATTACACGTATTATGAATTAAATATTACTTCGTTCGATAAAGGACATTTTTTCATTTCATGTTTAAAACTATTACATTAATTTTATTATTTGAGTATGTATACATTTATTGTAAAACATAAAAAAATTGGGTATATCCTAAAAAATGCCTGTCATTTCTTTTCTTTTCTACGAATGCTTAATCACAACAAGAGTCAAAGAACAAGTGCGAAGCGATATGAAAATGCGGTGGTATGCGGTGTTTCCATTTTTCCTTTGGATCATTCGCACCACCGCATTATCATATCGCTTCGGAATGCGGTGGTGCGAATGATTCAAACGAATATTTCCATCTTTCGTTTGGATCACTGCCGATCATTGCCGTCTTCGTTTGAATCATTCGCACCACCACATTCCGAAGTGCATAGTTCGTTTGGATCATCGGCAGCACCGCATAGCCGAAGTGAAATGAAGATGCGATCGTTTAGTAATGCAAGCTGATGATTCGTTCGTTCGGATTACTACACCTTTTCAACCTCAAAATGAGAATATGTTAATCCGTAATGAGAATGTGTAAGTTCATAATGTCAAATATAAATTCGTAATGGGAATGCGTTAGTTCAAAATGAGAAATATAAATTCATAATGAGAATGTGCAAGTTCATAATGTGAAATATAAATACATAATGGGAATACGTAATTCAAAATGAGAGAAGGAAAATTCAAATTGAGAATGCGTAAGTTCATAATGAGAAATATAAATACATAATGGGAATACGTAATTCAAAATGAGAAAAGGAAAATTCAAAATGAGAATGCGTAAATTCAAATTGGGAAAAGGAAAATTTGAAATGAGAACTATGTAGTATAAGGTTTATTTTTAGTAACTTTTATTATATGATTTCAAAAATAATGATTTCAAAACATAATGATTTCAAAACATAATGATTTCAAAACATAATGCAAACAAAAAGTGCTTAAAAATATTTACATCCCTACGTTCATATCCTGTAAAGCAAGGCCATTTGCATGGAAAGTTGGGGTGTGCTGTACAGCTCTGGCACAATCTCCACCAGTAATGGTGTGCTTTGCATTATCTATTATTCCCTCAAGATACTGTAAACGTTGTTCGCATACTGCAGGAGCGTGGACATTAGGAATGCGCAAATTACACTTCACTTCATTTTTAATTTTCTCATTTTGAATTTACGCATTCTCAATTTGAATTTTCCTTTTCCTATTTTGAATTACGTATTCCCATTATGTATTTATATTTCTCATTATGAACTTACGCATTCTCAATTTGAATTTTCCTTTTCTCATTTTGAATTACGTATTCCCATTATGTATTTATATCTCACATTATGAACTTACACATTCTCATTACGAATTTATATTTCTCATTTTGAATTAACGTATTCCCATTACGAATTTATATTTCACATTATGAACTTACACATTCTCATTACGAATTTGTATTTCTCATTATGAACTTACACATTCTCATTTTGAGGTTGAAAAGGTGTAGTATTCGGAAAGAATGAAGCATTGCGGTGGTGATCACATACTGATATCCGTTTTTTTGAGCAGTGGCACATATCGCACCGCATTTTACACGAATACATATTGAGCGATTAAAATATGACCGCATGCAGATCTCTCATAAGAACCCGTTGGTACAAAAAATGAAAACAAAAAATGAAAGCAGAAAAATAGGCCGTTGGCATCATCGACCAAAAACGGCCGATGTGGCATCGGCCAAAAGAGGCCGATGCCGAAGCCGATTCTTTTTTTTTTGGCCGATGCTGATACTAGCCGATACCGATACCAATTTTATTGGCCGATACTAGCCGATGCCGATTAATCGGTCGGACTCTACAAATTACCTCACCATAAGAACTGTAAGGAATCAACCTTTATATTGCATGTACATACCTTAACATTGATTGTAAATAGCAAGTCGTTACTCACAAGTAGACTGTCTCCGGCGAGTGTTCCAACGCAGATATGTCCTTCACATACACAATGCCTGCTAGTGCGGTAATGCCAAAGGCTCCACTGCGGTCCTCGGCCACTGCAAATCGCACTGCTGGTTTCTGCATCAAGTCCAGAAAGTCCTCGGGCTGCGCCACGCGACTATATGACATGGCCGTGCGATAGACAAAGACATCCTTCGGGTAAGTGCTTAATACACTTTGGGTTAGAGTGCGTCCGAAGCCTCCGTTTGCATTATCCAAAATGGCGTCTTCCGAATTGAAAATTTGTTGGGTCATTTTTCGATGCTGTCGCGCACGCAAAGCCAACGCCTGCGGCCGATCCGCCTGGTGAATTTTGCTGGGATCGGTGCGTACACATACTTTGGCTGTTGCCTGTGCTCGAGTTCGGGAAACGAGGAAATCAAAAATAAATCAATTAAGTTACACACCAAAGATTTGTGTTGAGGGTTTCACCCACTGTTTTCAAGACGGACGGGTCGGTGGTCTCGTCGCTCGCCTTCAAAGTGAAGCAATATGATGGCTGACTGAGAATGCCGTTGCGAGCAAACACTATTTCTGTAAATGTGTACGAAAAATAATTATGTGCAATTGATTGTGTTCCGAATTCGAAAAATATTTGCGGATGCTTACGGCAGCTGATAATCGAGTTGCGTTTTCCTGTGTGATCCGTTTCGTAGGCGTTGCAAACGGGGCGTACCAGCTCGCTGGTGTCATTGTGGATTTGGTATGTTAGATGGGAATTCGTCTGGACCGAGTCCTTGTCCGTGAATATGATTTTCTCGCCAATTGGATCGTTCTAGACAAATTTTTCAGAGAATATTACACATTAGAAGATTAGTTAAAATTCGCGAGAATTTCTTAATATTCCACACTGAGCAGACGTCAAAAAAAGCGAACGTACTTAATTTGTTTATTGCGTGTTGTGGCACGAATAACTTTTCCAGAAATACAAGGTCAGTTCGGGGAATTAGGCTCAATTAGTGCACATTTCCCATAGGACTCAATGTGAAACTGCACAGCGAACTGCGTATAGTATACTCCAGTTACCCTTACGTACATACGTGTCTAATTAGAATTGTAATTAAAAGTGTGTATGCCAACGAGGACCATTTTAGGAATAAAACTGGCCAGCGTGACCCTCTTGTCCCCAATTGCTGGTTGCTCTATTTAAATGTTCGTTTTAAATGTGTCCTCTACAAAGTGTCAAATTAATACAAAAACAAGTAATTACAGTTTTTTCTGCGACCGAATTTTGTATTTAGTAATTTGGGGCATGAACTTCTCGTTCTTGCACTGAGTATAGGAATGCCCGAATATGTTTTTATGATTCCCCGCATATCACAGAAAGAAGAAATTCTTTTGGGATAGGATTGACATACATATGTATGTATGTATGTTTGTTACTATATAGTAGATGTATTAAATATATGTAAATTTTTGCACACACATATCTACATATGTGTGAAATAAGTATGTATGTTAATAATGATATGGTGCGATAACTTTCACCCCTGAATTCAAATTTAATAAATTAACTTGCAAATACACCTACGCAGCTATATACTTAATATGCATGTACGAATGAATATTGCCTCTAGCTGACAAATTAAAAACACGCTAAGAATTTTAAGAACTTTGTCAACATGAGCTCACGAAATAACGATACTTAAAACTTCATAACAGTTTGAAGGTTAATTAAGTCGGTGACGTTAAAATACTGCAAAACCCGAAACAGAAAAAATGTATTTATTTAAAAATGCACTCATAATTGCACACGATGTCATCTTCTATATTGAATAGTTCGTGTTTTAAAGAGCGATTATAGACACCAAGATCCGTGCAAGCACAGACAACATATCATAATATGTGATATGCGTAATATGTTGCCTCTGGTGCAACCATTTAAGGTGTAAGTGTAATTTCGCATGAAATTAAAGCAACACTTTCAGCATCTCTTAACCAATGTTAAGGGATCACATTCACCTGCGCACCCTTAAAGCCGAGTAAATTTTGGAATTATTAGGTATATATTATTATATACACTACTAGCTGGGCCCTGCGGCTTTGCACGCAAGCTCTCCTGTTTCCCCCGATACGAATTCTTAACCCATTGTTGAGCCTATCAGATTTTGATTTAAAAAAAAACATTTGTCTATCTTTGATTTCGAGTGTTTTAAAAATTTTGAAGTCAGAAGGCCCTTTAAATCATATGTTTTCACATTTACTCCAAACAAATTCTTAACCCTTGGTTTACCATGGTAGATTTAGATTTTCAAAAAAATTAAAAGCACGTTTTTATTATTTCCCGATTGAACTGCTTTTGATAAGTTTGAAGTCAGAACGCCCAATAAATCTTGTTTCTCCATACAAATTGTTGACTCATTGTTGACCCCGTTAGATTTTGATTTTCAAAAAAGTGAAAACATGTGTCAAATTATTTCTCACAAAGAATACTTTCCCCAAGTTTGATGTCAATGGTCCCATTAATTCATATTTTTCATTTCACAGTTTCTCCCTACATACTTTTAACACGTCGTTGATCCAGTTAGATTACGATTTTGAAAATAATGAGAAACACTTGTCTAATTTTATTTATTTCAATTATTTTTACAATTGTTGAAGTCAATAGGCCCATCGGTTCGTGTTGTTTGTTTCGGAGTCTTTCCGAAAATAAACCTTAACCCATTGTTGGGCCAGTTAAATTTTGATTTTCGAAAAATTATAAAATACGTGTCGAATAAGTTTTGATCTACAATATTTTCAGGAAGTTCAGATTCAATATGTTTATTAAATTACGTTTCTTCATAAAACACTTTAACCCATGTTTTGCCTTTTTAGACCCCGAGTTTCAAAAAATCCCTTCTTGGCGAAGGTTAATTCTTCAAGATGTACCTACGGTCCAAAATTCATGTTTGTAGCTTCAGCGGTTTGGGCTGCGCGATGAGAAATCAACCAATCAATCAGTCAGTCAGTCAGGATAAACAATCAATTAATTAAGGGGGAAAGCCACTGTGACGGGTAAAAAAAAAAATTTTTTTTGTTTGTTTTAAATCAAAGCTTATATATTCAACAATATGTGTACAAAATTTGAAGTCATATGGTCCAGGACTCGATAGTTTAATATAGGTATGAAAATTTTAAAAGATACATGATTTCATTACGAGAGAAATGGACTCAAAACTTTAAACGCGTTTTTCTCGAAACGACTTTTTTTGAACTGGCGGCATCAATAACTCGAACAATTATGAACCGATTTCTAATTTTTTTTTTGTTTTGTTCGTCTTAGTAGTGGTTAAGGTTAAGCGTAGCCGATTTGGAAAATTTTGTTTTTTACTATTTTTTAAACTGTCTCAAAACCAAAAAAACAAGGTCGAAAACATGGAAATATTTTCAATCGGTCGCCATTTTGTTAAAAATCAAAATAAAAAAAAACGGCTACGTACAAAGATAGCTACATTCATACAGATTACAATAAAATTTTATTTTATTTTTCTGAGTACGGGTTTTTGAGAAATCGATGCCGCCATGGAGGGGGAATTTTTTTTTAAGCGCTACGGGATCATCTCTATTGTTTAAACTATTTAATATTTTTTAATAAAAATTTGTGGAAATATTATTAGATGTCTGCTTAATAAAATAAAAAAAACCCGATCCAAAAATTCCTATATTTACTCGGTCAAAAAAAGTTTAAAATCACTAATTTTTTGACCCGTCACAGTGGCTTTCCCCCTTAATTGACTGGCACGACAGCCCGCTTACGCGAGACTAAGGCCTAGCTTCCCGCAACCACCCGTGTTGTGCGTGTGAATTTGTACGCGGGTTGAAGGGACCTACAGTTTTATGCCGGTTCCGAACGGCAGGTTGGGAGCTTTTTCATAAGCAATTTTTACTCTCAGAGGTTTGCCATTTCCAGCTGAGAGGACAGCCACCGAAAGAGAAAACGAGTTTTCCCGTTATTTTTTTAGGTGTTATTACAGGCAGTATTTGAACCTGAGGTTGCTGCCTGCGACTCGCGGTCCAACGCACTAACCAACTGAGCCACGGCGGCTGCCTGCAGGATAAACAATCTATGTATAAAAAAATGGAAGTGGTACCACGCCCCCGTGTCAAAAACCCACCCCATTCCTCCTGTCGAAGGACACGACCAAATCGTTAGTTTGTACCGAGTGTCATTGATGTGAACGCTCTAGTTCCAAAGTTATACCGGAATTTAAAAAGTGCCACGCCCCCTGTCCAACGCCTATTAAATTTTACCGGTGGAACGACATGTTTACGCCATGACACTGTACCAAATTTCAATGCTGAGCGACTTATAATTCTGAAGATATTCCATATTAAAAAGTTGGGTTGTATGGGGAGTGCCACGCCCCTTGTCAAAAATCCACCCTATTCCCCCTGCCGAAGGACACGACTAAATCGTTAGTTTGTACCGAGTATCATTGATGTGAACGCTCTAATTCCAAAGTTACACCGGAATTTAAAAAGTGCCACGCCCCCTGTCCAACGACCATTAAATTTTACCGGTAAAATGACACGTTTACGCCATGACACTATACCAAATTTCAATGCTGTGCGACTTATAATTCCGAAGCTATTTTACATTAAAAAAGTTGGGTTGTATGGGCGGTGCCACGCCTCTTGTCAAAAATCCACCCTATTCCCCCTGCCGAAGGACACGACTAAATCGTTAGTTTGTACCGAGTATCATTGATGTGAATGCTCTAATTCCAAAGTTACACCGGAATTTAAAAAGTGCCACGCCCCTGTCCAACGCAAATTAAATTTTACCGGTGGAATGACACGTTTACGCCATGACACTGTACCAAATTTCAATGCTGTGCGACTTATAATTTCGAAGCTATGCCAAATTAAAGAATTGAGATGTATGGGCGGTGCCACGCCCCCTTGTCCAAAATACGCCCTATTCCCCCTGCCGAAGGACATGACCATATCGTTAGTTTGTACCAAGTGTCGTTGATGTGAATGCTATAGTTCAAAAGTTACACCAGAATCTAAAAAGTGCCACGCCCCTTGTCCAAAGCCCATTAAATTTTACCGGTCGAATTACACGTTTACGCCATGACACTGTACTAAATTTCAATGCTGTCCGACTTATAATTCCGAAGATATGTCATATTAAAAATTTCGGTTGTATGGGAGGTGCCACGCCCACCTGCCGTGCAAACATGTAACATCGCTATAAACCACCGCATTGACAGCTTCTATCACACACAAAAAAAATGTTGCCGAAAGAATGAGCCGTTTTCGCAAACACTTTCTCTACACAGAATTTTTGAATTTTTTTATATATAAGAAGATATGGCGAAAAAATATATTAAATTATTGGTTTCACACTATTTATTTCCCCTAAACTGTTGTATAGAAGAACAGCAAATAAATTTATTTTATTGGACGATTTTCTTAAACATTGTTAAAAACGAATTTTTTTCTTTTGCAAAATATCGTAATTTACTTATTTTTAGAAACAAAAACATGCCTCGTCAGGGACATGATTTTATTTAATACTAGCTGACCCGGCGAACTTCGTCTCGCACAACATTGTTTTTTTTATAATGAAATGCGCGAGATGGCGAATCTATGGCGATGCAAATTGACGAAGAAACCAAACTAAGCGAAGAGGAAAAGCTAGACTAACGCAATTGAGGCCCAAAAATCAGCAATTTTGCTGCTAAGTTTCAGTAAAGAAATGGACTGCACTTGAAGCAAGCCAATTGCAAAAACTAATTTTTATCATTTTTACTTACACCACGCCCCACAGTGTCGCGAGTAGGGACAAAAATAAAAAAATGAATTTCGGAAATGTAGAAAAATAAGTTTGTAGTACTGAAGTAAATACCTCAAATTACTAAAATGTGAAAACGGATTTTAAAAATATCAATTTATATACCGATGGCAGGCCACAAAACTTGCACTTTGTGAAGGTTGGTGACTTGGGTAGAAATGATTGAAATTTGTTGAATGTAAGTTCGAGGACTTTTATTGAAAAATTTCCCATGGAACCTTATGTTTAGTAAATATATTCTATAAATATACTATTTTTGCAACTCTGTGGAAGCTTTCCTTCTTTTGTTCTGCTTTCCATATTCCTTGTGCCGTTATTTGAAGAAACGTCAATTCGTAGGAATAAAAGTGCAGTGTCATCAAACTTTAGATAAACTTTAAAAAAATACTCCTTCTCACTACTTCGAGATTTTACAGTGGGATATATCTGAAAGTACGTATTAATAGAAACCATGGACTTTAGCTGCACAAACTTGCACGTTTTTAAGTAATTTCGCATTTTCAGTTCCGTCTGCAGTCAAAAATAGGGCCCTTTTTGCAGCATGGTTGGCAGGAAAACATAGTGACCACTGCTGCGCTTTGCTTGAGCTATACATTTTTGTTTGTAATAATATGCAAACACCACTTGATTTTGAAAAATTACAAAAAAAAAGGTAGATTCGATGGAAGGCTTCGGTAATACTGGGTGGCTTGCCATCGAATTAAGGCAACTTTCGAAAAGAAGCAAATTTTGTTAATGCCTGCAGAACCAATTATATCAGTTAACAGGAAAATTAAAGGTAAACATGAAAACCGAAACTCTGATAATAATTCAGTTTAAAAAAAAATTTAATTTAAAATTTTGTCAAAAATAAATGTAGAGGGTTTAATTTGAATAATTCATCATCGGAAACCGATTGTCCTAGCAGTACAAATTGTAATTTTTAATGAAAATATATGCTTTACTGAATTTAATAAAAGCTATTATTAATTTCTATTTGGGTTTGAAATTGCTTAAGTATGCACAGATATTTGTAGTTTTTTGTAATATTTCCTCTTTTTATTACAAGCGTATTTGTAGGTTGATCGATCGGTTGATTGATTTTTGGTAAATATCTTTATATTGATAATATGAGTTGCTGTACCAAATTTCATCAATATATCTTTTATAGTTTCCGAGATACTGTCAACTTAGTATTTGGTTTGTATGGGAGGTGGGCGTGTCCGTAAGACGATTGAAGTAATTTTTGGCGTATTAACTTCTCTTTATAACAAAATCATATGTACAAAATTTTATTGTCGTACGACTATTCCTTCTATTTTTGTCCCTCGCTACTATGGACTCGCGACACTGTGCGCCCCCCCCGTTCAATACCTGCACCATTTCCTTTGTCGAAAGGGAAAATGGTAGGTTCGTACTAAGTTTCATTGCTGTGCGACGTATAGTTCAGCGGAATATTTGGGTCACAAAAAATGTGCCCCGCCCCTTTTCCAACGCCCATCAAATCTTACCAGTAGAATGACTCATCTATGGGACGGCGCTATACTAAATTTCAATCCTGTGCACCTTACAATTTTGAAGACATTTCATTATAAGATTTTGCTTGTATGGGTCGTGCCACGCCCCCTCGTTCAATACCCGCCCCATTCCCTCTATCGAAGGACATGACTAAATAGTAAGTTCGTAGTGAATTTAATTGATTTGTGACTTATGGTTTGGTTTCGGCCCAAAGAAGTGGTTTCGGTTTCGGATTCAGTTTCGGCCAAAAATTGGCCGAACGGCCGAAACCGAAACTTGCTGGAATATTTTTTACATTTTGTTTTGTAGCGAGTGTCGGCCTCGATAGCTCAGCGGGTAGCGCGCTGGCTTCTCATACCGAGCGCCCCGGGTTCGATTCCTGGCTTGGGCTGGAAAAAACACTCATCTACTTCTGTCGCTATTCACATGAAGTGAATGAGAATTACAAGAATCGCACAAGTGCGCTCTTGGCAGGCAATGGCAAAACCTCCAAGTGTGAAAGAAAAACTGCCCATCGCCGTTCGGATTCGGCGTTAAATTGTAGGTCCGCTCCCCTCCCTTTCCCCATCCGTTTGAAATGTGTGTTGTATCACATGTTGAAAAAAAACAGTGTTGCATACGCATTTCAAACGGGTGGAATCTGTGGTATCACAACGGGCCCGTTAAGAGGCCTAAGTGTGTCTCATACAGAGGCAGCCACCGCAATCTAACCTAACCTGTGTAGCGAGTGAACAGCTACTTAGTTAGTGCAGCCGAGCAGATATATAGTAAAAGGATGATGCACCAATGTAAATAAACTTCTTTTTTATAATATAATAATAAATTATTTAATTTTGAATATTAGCGGGTGAGGTACGAAAGGGTGATTTTTTATGTTTATGTTTTTAAAAAATAAATTAAAAAGTATTTATTAATAAGTATTTATTTATGTTATGTTATGTTTGTTTGTTTGTTTAAGTAAATAAAGAATACTTAAATTAAAATTCGTTTGTTGAAAAATGGTGATTTTGATGCTTGATGTGGTGATTTTTATTTCAACTAGAAAGTTTCGGTTTCGGCCGAATATTAAAAAAAAACCGAAACTCGGTTTCGGTTTCGGCCCAAAAAAGTGGTTTCGGCGGACTCTAGTTCCAAAGTTATCGTCTAAAAATTTGGGCTGGTGAAAAAGTGCCACGCCCTGTTTTCCTAAAATTTGCTTTCATACACACCTTGTTCTGATAACTACGAATACAACAAAAAAAACGAGGCAAATCGGTCCAGCCGACTTTTTCAATAGATTTTCCGGAATTCGCATAAACCTGAACTGACTCAAGTAAGAGTGGTCTATTTATACCATTTTATATAGTTGAAAAGTTAATTAAAGATTTTTAAACAACAATATAATTTTTATATATGATAGCCCAGGTTTTTGACGCCTTAAGATATCTAGCACTTAGAACTTCACAAATATTTTCCTATATTTATATTTCCTTTCGTTATTTCTCTAAAATTGCTTACATACATTAAATAATACACATTATAAACATGTATATTAGTTATTAGAAGATAGTCAGCTTGCACTCAAATTTCCTAATTGAAGGGTGTGAATACTCCTTCACTTGCGCTTGAGTCGAAAATTATACAGACAAAAGTATTGCAATTAAACGCTTTTCGCGACTATTTATGTGCGTTTTTATTTAAAACACAAACAAAACAAAGAGCCATAAAAACGCACATAGAAAGGAGAGGGGGAAAAGCGCGCCATCCAGCTATCGGGACAATAATTACAAAACAATTCTTTGCCTGCTAAAAGACCGGTCAGACCGACCGGCAAAAGTACCGGTTGCGTGTTCCGAAATAGTTTATTACGGACTATTCGATGTATGTATGAATGAATGTAAGCCGCGACATTGGTATTTTTTGGGGGTAAAAACAACACGACACATAAGGAAGGCAGGACAAAGCCAAACAGCGCGACAGACAGTCTAGCAGACAAAGAGTAGCCACGCCATCTTTCTTCACACACACACTACACGGTTCTAACAGCACTACAACAAAAACGACCACGAGTCATGGAACAAAACTAATCGCGTGCAACGCTCTCAAACGTTTATCGCTTCCAGACGAAATCGTGAAAATCAATATTAACGTTTCGCTTATATTTCAGTTGTTTTGCAGCAATTAAAGCTTTTCCTTACATACCGCCTTAAAGTGTGGATCCTCCAAGAGAAACTCGAACTCTTTGTTGTTCTGTAGTTCCGGCCCGTTGTCGTTGCGATCCAGGAGCGTGATATTGAAGACTTTGCGGTACTCTTCTACCGCACCGGTGTGCAATTTGACCACACACAGCACGCCCGCCGTGAAGTTGCTAGTCTCGCTGACGTTGAGCGCCTCATGATCCAGCGGCACTTTGGTGTACAGGGCATTGTTTTTCACCGCAAAGTAATTGTTGCCGCTCTCGAGTACATATTTCAGCTCCATTGTTGGACAGAGGTACCTCGCCGCGCGCGGATTAAGAGCGCCCACTTGCAGTGGCCGGAAGTTTTCGGCGCGCTCGATTAGAACATCCTCCACAATGGTGTAGTGCGCCATCGACCAGAAGCACACGTTCTCTAAATTGCGACAATACTGCTCTTCATCCTGCGGAATCAACTCCAACGACATGTGTGGAATCTTGCTGGAGGTCGGCGCATTTCGTGGAATAGCCGTCAAGATGAATTTGGTCTTCGCGCTCAAGTTGCGGTAATCGTTCTTCATGAAGACTTCACCTGTACTGCCGTTGACCCGCAGCAGATCGTTACTCTCCAGGCTGTACAGATAATCGGGCGCTACGCTATTATTTGCGACGGCCAGCACTTGGAAACACCCAATGGGTATTTTTGAGAATATGCTCTGCGACTTCTCGTTAAGAGGCAAATTCAATTTGACCGAGGACATCGGGAAGTAAACCTCCGAGGCTGCAAGTCAAACAAAAATAATTTAAAACAATATCTAAGCATTGTATTCATCTTAAATTTAAAAATGCTTAGCATATGTACTCAACCATTTGCTGAGTCCCCTGACTAAGTAAATTGTTTACACATTTCAAAAATAATTTCAAGCTGCGAGGTCGCCTTCACACACTTTGCCAATGCTTTCTCCCGACACATCCATTTATTTGCTTTTCAATCAATTGATTTGCCGACTGGTCAGTCAAGCGGTGGTGTCAACAATCAAAGCCACAAGCTGGTCATCACTTACAGCCCTTTGCGGCGTCATAATACTTTTAAAATTAACACAATACTCCCGCTGCCAATCCACAACTCGTTGGCGTGCTGTGTGACACAGACAGACACAGAAATGTGTTGTCAATGGATTTGAGTGCTGTGGCAAGACCATAAAGTGGTCCTTTGTTGAATAGAACACTATGAACGAGTACCCACCGCCGAAACCATTAATGTTCTCTCAACTAGTCCTCGATTTCCTCCCAAATATGACAATTTGAAGTTTTCAGAGAAAAAACCATTACAAACTATTCGAATGAAAGTTCAACTCGTCTGTGCGATATTTGCACAACACATGCTTATTAACGCAATCACTCATACCCAGTGTTGAGACATATTACTTTTGAATGTAAATTTGTTATATTACATACTAGCAGGGCCCCGCGGCTTTGCACGCAAGTTTGAAGTCAATGGCCCATTGATAATAAATCAAGTTTCTTCATACAACACTTTAACCCATGTTTTGCCCCTTTAGTTATTCAAAACATTTGGGCCGCTTAAAAAATGCCAATGTCAATAAGAACATTCCGTCGAACATTCAGCTCAATCGGCCGTCTAGTTTTTGAGTTTTAGTGTCATATGACCAACCAACACACAAACAGACATTCATTTTTAAATATATAGATTACTGGCTTCTTAAGGTAATATCGTTATAATAAATATTATTGGGGTACCGGTTAATTCGTGCGGTTTTTTTGGGGAAAATTGAAGCTTTATTGTGAAAAAATGGTTACAAATTTAATATTCAAAGTATTGTCCATCACTAGCTATAACTTTTTCCCATTTTTCTGGCAATTCACGAATACCCTTTCTGAAAAATTCGGCCGGCTTTTCCGCTATCCACGAATCGATCCAATTTTTGACTTCTTCATAATTGGAGAAGTGCTGGTCAGCCAGGCCATGTTGCATTGATCGGAAGAGATAGTAATCGGATGGCGCAAGGTCTGGAATATACGGCGGGTGGGGTAGGACATCCCATTTGAGCGTTTCAAGGTAGGTTTTGTCGACCTGTGCAACATGTGGCCGAGCATTGTCATGTTGCAAAATTACCTTGCCGTGCCTTTGTGCCGGCCGTTTCGCGCAGTGCTCGGCTCAAACGCATCAATTGTCGTCGGTAGACTTCCCCTGTGATCGTTTCATTCGGTTGCAACAGCTCATAATAGATCACACCCAGCTGGTCCCACCAAATACACAGCATAACCTTCAGGCCATGAATATTCTGAACGGCCGTCGATGATGATGCATGGCCGGGGTATCCATACGTTGCTCGACGTTTTGGATTATCGTAATGCACCCACTTTTCATCGCCAGTGACAATTCGATGCAAACAACTTTTTCTTTTGTGCCGTTGAAGCAGTTGTTCACACGTAAAAAATCGGCTTTCGACGTCTCTTGGCTTCAATTCATACGGCACCCAATGGCCTACCTTCCGGATCATTCCCATTGCTTTTAGACGATCGGAAATGGTTTGTTGAGCGACGCCAAGTGATTTTGCAAGTTCTTCTTGCGTTTGGGATGGATCTTGTTCGAGCAATGTCTCCAATTCGTGATCTTCAAACTTTTTTGGCTGTCCGGGCCGTTCATCGTCCTCCAAGTCAAAATTGCCACTTTTGAACCGTGCAAACCACTTCTAGCACGTACGCTCAGCTAGAGCATGCACAACATACACTTCCACCAAAATACGATGACTTTCGGCAGCCTTTTGCTTCATATTGAAGTAATGAAGAAGTACTCCCCGCAAAAACACTTTATTCGGCACAAAATTCGACATCTTCAGAGTAAAAAAAAATATTGTTGTTTACGCTTCAGCTAAATGACACATACTGATTCTGAAACTATATGACAATAGCTTTCCAACACATATTTGGAAAGGTGAATCACTGTTCACAAAATCAAGTTACGCCATCTGTTAGAAAACCGCACGAATTAACCGGTACCCCTATTACTTGAAAACCAAAGTAACATATTAGAAATAAGTCATATTACTTCCAAAAATTTTGGTAATATTACTAATAATATATTACTTCAAAAGTAATATGTAATATATCTACTATATAAAAATAAGTCGGGTTTTCCTTCCTGACGCTATAACTCCAGAACGCACGAACCGATTTCCACGGTTTTGCATTCGTTGGAAAGGTCTCGGGCTGTGTGAGGTTTATAGCAAAGAAAATTCAGGAAAAGAACAAGGGGCGTGGCACATTTTTTATGACCCAACATTTCAGCAGAACTGTAAGTCGCACATCAATGAAACTTGGTACGAACGTACCATTTAGTCATATCTTTCGGCAGAGGGAATGGGGCGGGTATTTAACAAGAGGGCGTGGCTCCGCCCATACAACTAAAATCTTTTATATGGAATAGCTTCGGAATTGTAAGTCGCACAGCATTGAAATTTGGTTTGACATCCTCCCATAGACGTGTCATTCTACTGTTAAATTTTGATAGGCGTTGGAGAAGGGGCGTGGCACATTTTTTGTGACCCAAATATTTCGCTGAACTTTAAGTCGCACAGCAATGAAACTAAGTACGAACCTACCATTTATTTATATCTTTCGACAAAGGGAATGGTGCGGGTATTGAACAAGGGGGCGTGGTACCGCCCATACAAGCCAAATCATTATTATAGAATATCTTTGAAATTGTTAGTCGTACAACACTGAAATTTAGTACCCCGTCGTCCCATAGATGAGTTATTCTACTGGTAAGATTTGGTGGGCGTTGGACAAGAGGCGTGGCACATTTTTTGTGATCCAAATATTCCGCTGAACTATAGGTCGCACAGCAATGAAATTAAGTACGAACCTACCATTTATTCATATCTTTCGACAGAGGGAATGATGAGGGTATTGAACAAGGGGGCGTGGCACTGCCCATACAAACCACATTTTTAATAGAGAATATCTTTGAAGTTGTAAGTCGTACAACACTGAAATTTAGTGCCCCGTCGTCCCATAGATGGGTCATTCTACTGGTAAGTTTTTATAAGCGTTGGACAAGGGGCGTGGCACATTTGTTGGGACCCAAATATTTCGCTGAACTATAAGTTGCTCAGCAATGACACTTAGTACGAACCTACCATTTTCTCTTTCGACAGAGGGCATTGTGCGGATATTGAATAAGGGGCCGTGGCCCTGCCAATATAACTTAAATATTGTTCAAGCGCTATCCATTTCTTTACTGAAACTTAGCAGCACCATTGCTTATTTACGGGCCTCGATTGCGTTAATGAGTAGCTCCCTCCTCTTCCTTTAGTTGGTTTTCTTCGTCAATTTGCCATTTGCCACATCGCCATTGATTCGCCATCTCGCGTATTTCATTATAAAAAAACAACAAATGTCGTGCGGGACGAAGTTCGCCGGGTCAGCTAGTTATTTATAAAAATGCCGAATTTGGAAAATATTTGCCGAGCTATTGCGCACAGCTTAGTCTGCGTTGATGTAGTGGAAGTAAATACCTCAGTTTTAAAATCCATGCACCCTTATTTACTCTACTTACAAGCTCTTGTAATATTTATAAAACGTAATAAGTATGTCTAGTAATAAGTAACTTGAAAAAAAATAATATTATTACTGATTGCTATTACTTGCGGGGAAGGTTATAAGTTACATTACTTTTCTTTACCAAAAGTAATATTACGTAGTTAGTTATATTACGTAATATATTACTCCCATCACTGCTCATACTGCATACTACCAGTGTTGTGACTAATATATTAAAGTAGTGTAACTAATTACGTAGTATATTACTTTTGCTTTAAAAATGTAGTGTAACTAGTTACTTTTCCCATAAGTAATTAATAATTAATTTTAATTGACTAAGTAACTACCTTCAGTAATATTACTACTTTTTTTCAAGTTACTTATTACAATATTACTTTTTAGTCAACAAAGTTCTAATTTTCATGTAAAACAGCAGCACTGATAGCATGATTAAGATCTATTTCAATTATACAACGCTACACTTGTTCATACTAAACATAACTCGCGTGTTTCATTTCCAACTGAGTTTGGTAGTGGAGAAAAAATTAACATTTGCAAGCAAATTCAAGCTGTTTTAACAAAAAAGCTAACGAAATTCAAATTGTAATTCAAAATGAAATTGAGTAAAATGATTAACTTGATTGTTTTTTTGCAGAATGACTACTTTTAATAGCTGGAAATTCCGCAAATATTTCGATTTGTTGACGGAAGCAACCGACTTGCAAACTGCTGCAGTCAAAAATATAAAAGTACGCTGCAAATTGTGCGCCAGAAAACGTGACCCTATCTACTTAAAGATAAATTTTTTTTAAAATAACTAAACAAGTGCCTGAAGTTTTATAAAATAAATATCAAATATGTAAAAAAAAATCTTCGTTTATTTTTTTGGAAAAAATCTGTAGAAATCATGTATTTAAAAAAAAAATATATTACTTTTTGTGATACATTACTTGACATTTCCAGTAATAAGTAATGTAACGATATTACTTTCAAATGTCAGTAATGTGTAATAAGTAATATGTTACTGGCAAAAGTAATAAGTCCCAACACTGCATACTACTGCATTCATACATACACAGAACTCGTGGCAATTTTTGGGGCTTGTTTTGCTTTTACCCTTTCAAGGGTTTGCTGTGTGCGCGTCATAAAGTTATCACAACTCCGGTGGAACCAAAAAATTGGACTTTCTGTTGACATATGAGCACGTTCGGTGTTGGTGTATTTGATTGAATCTACATAAATTGAGCAAATTTATTTAAGAGCTCCGAAATCCGTTAGGGGTGCTTGCCACGCCGCCAGCGTGTGCTATCATACAAATAATGCCGGCTTGTATTTGTCGGCATATCAGTCACAAATCCCAAATCAACAGGACTTGCGTTATTCTAATGACGTTTACTAAATTATTGTCGAAGATTAACGGTTTGTGTGATATGTTTATCTCTGTTATTACTGCACACATTTATTATTATTGATTTTTCGATACCGAAGTGCAATAGCGCAGTAATTGTTTATTATGTAAATAAATACGTTAATTAAAAGCTCTCCAATATCGCACAGTCAACCTGAAACATATACAGCTACAATCGATTCGGTATCTTATACAGGATGATTCAACATATAGAGGGTTATGTCCAAAACCGCCTACAAGCGATAGTCAAAAACATATCGAATGAAGCACTATTAGACATGATTGTCTTGTCTTTCAAAAAGTAATTCTTTAATATTCTTAAAATGCCAACAAAAAAAATGCCTCTTAATTTGTAAGTAGCTTTAAAGTCGACCCTAATATCTCGGGGAGTTTCAACCCCAATCCTTCCCCCCTGAATTCGCCCCAATTGAGCCAGAATATCGATGCATGATGAAAGGCAAACTACACAAAATATGTTTACTTTAAAACGTCACTGATATATTTGACAGTTGCTAAGACAGCCCTATTGGAAAAACTATCACTGCTATCTGGTGACCTTTTAGTTTTCTTCATCAGATAAAGCTGAAACCGTCGAAATGTATTTATTAGCAACTAAACAGTAATTCCCGCCTAGAAGCTAATTTAAGGTCAACCAGATTATATAAAAGAACCATCCAAGGCTTTCCCCGCAGTAATAGAGCTGTCTCTTCTTGTCACTAGAGAAGCTTCCACAAAAATCCCAAAATGTTGTACAGGAAGTTCGTACAGAATCGGAGAATAATTGTATTGAATCGTGGTTGGCTTGAGTGGTTATAAAGCAATGGTTTTCATACAAATTGGGCAGCAATCTGATTTGCAAGACTGCCAACAATGGAAACTCCAATTAGATCATACTGTTTCTATAGTCTAACACATCGGCTGATATATCATCAACATAGTTTCGTTCAAGAATGGTACATTCATTCCAGCGCTTCTCTAACATTTCGACACCTTTCTTGTAAAACGAATTATCTTTGGCCTTAAAATAGGTATTTTTTAAGGGATCACCGCCTTATTCGAGCCAAATTTCTTTCCGGAGAGCATTTTTTTTAAGTCTGCGAACAGATAAAGGTCACTGGGAGCCAAGTCTGGAGAATAGGGTGGGTTCGGAAGTCATTCCAAGTTTAGTTCGCGTAATTTTGCCTTCGTAGCAAGAGACTTGTGGCACTGTTCATTATCCTGTCTGCTAGCAAACGCGGCACCCATTTCGAAAACAGATTTCTCAGAGTCAAATGTAATGCAAAATAAAATCCGCACGCTCCTTTGATATCTTGATAGTATCAGCTATCTCCTGCAATTTCAATTTACGGGTTTCAAAAACGATTTTATGGACTTTTTTACCGTTTTCCGGTGTAACCACCTCAATTGGCTGCCCACAGCATGGCGCATCATCGGTGTTCGTACGACCACGTTTAAATTGAGCAAACCAATCAATAATGGCCGATTTTCCGGGTGCTGAGTCCGGCTAACACTTATTGAGGCAGACTTTTGTTTCAATGGTGTTTTTTCTCATCCAAAAGCAATGTTTTCTGAGAACACGAAATTCCTTTTTTTATTATTCTGAAAACGAATAAAGTTGTTTTACTAAAATAATTGTTACTTTTGAACCAAACGTCACATCGTAATGAAATTTTTACAAGTACCGTTTGAAGGTTACTACTTAAAACAAATAAATACTACTACTACTTAAATACTATTTCTCGTTTTGTGGCGCTTACTATGGGTCAGACCGGGGACTAGTCAGCCGATGTGTTATAAGTCAATAATAGGTACATATAATGAATGCATCGTTCGGGGCCTCACATTTGGTCGGCAATTTGTAATATAGATAATAGGTACAACCTGGCACAAACTTCGTCGAGCGGCACAAACACATATTTTGCGGACGGCGGCAAAATGTTTGTTATTTTTCCATATATGAATGTACGAGTACATACTTACACACATATGTGCACAGAATATGTATGTTTGTGGCATCGACGACATACTAAATATTTCATTAGTGCTCCTTATCTAAAAACGAAATCGTTTCACGTCGATATTTTTTCTACTCCTGAGAGTAGGAAAACTCGAAATTTTATGGAAAACTGACGTAATTACCGGCCAGCGTTGGCTGTGTGCTATATATTACAATATGTACGATTACCAGCAGCAGATATCGTAAATATGCCGCTATGCAAATACCCGCGCATTTGCATTGTCTGTTCCGCGAAAACGGGCGAGTGGGTGGGCGAAAATCTATTACACTCACCCGAGCACCGAGCAAAACCTTAGGGACGGCGGAACCGAATGCATGGGCCTGGGAGCAACCTTTAATTCAATATGATTTTCACAAGCTGCAAGAGGATAATGAGAACAGTAAATTTTTAATGAAACAGTTTGTGATCTAACCAGGCATTCGGAGGAGTGCAAAATATGCACACATAATTGATGTCACTAGGGGGCAGCAGTCGGCAAGCTGTTGACGGTGAGTGCGCAGTTGACATTGATGTGAATTAATAGAGTATTGCTATGTTACTCGAGAGAGTCACCAAGGGGCGTTCTGCCTTGGTATTTCTCGCGTTTTCTAAGTACTTTTATTTCGCGACTCACAATGGAAAAGAGCTTACATGATAAATTATATTGATATTTTGGAGATAAGAATTTCGATTTCGATATCTCAAAATTTGGACCTTGTTTGTAAACATTTGGACGTTGTTTGAGCATAGGCATTGGTTCATTATTTGCTTAAAAAGATGCTAGATTTATGAGAAAAAAAAAAACAAACAAAAACAACGCACACATATTCCCAGACACACTACACAGAATGGTCACGCTCCATCAGCAAAAATTTGCAATAGCAAATATCGCAGCTAAATATTAAAGAAGCTTATGTAAATTAAGCCACATTTTTGTATTTAGCAAAATAAAGTTATATACTTTCCACTTCATCACCTTGCTAGCTGGTTAATAGTCGAAGAGTTCCGAATTTCAGCAAACAAATGCATCAATATTGCCACAATTAGATCCCACCCAGTCTCCTAAGCTTCCCAAGTTTGAACATTAAATGTTTCTTAATATTACCCAATTTCAGGATATTAACTAATCTCTTCTCTTCTATTCATTAATGATACAGTTTTATGTTTCGGCCATTTTTGCATAATCTCACAAAAAGTGAGAAAAAGCAGCGGCTTAAATCGAACGATTTTGGTGTCCAGTTGACATTGGAATTTCGGGAGGTGATTCGAATAACCGTTTTCACAATGATAATGCATTCTTCATTTGTGTAGCCCTCCATTTTTTATAAACAGAAAAATCGTAGACAACCGCTGTAAAATTACAGAGCAGCCACTTGCACAAAAAAATGCAACAACATTTAAATCGAGCACTTTTATTAGAACACCCTATATAAATACATAAATAAAAATAAAAAGCATCAATTTCAGTTCGTCGTTGTTGGCCGTCGTTGGCAATAGTTACATCAATAAAATAGTTAAGTAATTTGCATAAGTTAAAAGTTTTTGACAAAACAATAAACAAAAAAACCAAAAAATATTACATACACAATTCATGCAAGCCGATGCGTTTTCTGTTGCGGATGTGGGGCGTCGTAGATGAGTTATTTTCTTTTGCTATATCATTTAAAAGCAAAATTAAGTTTTTTATGTTTTGTATATTGCAATTTTGTGTCACGTGGCAGCCACCAAAATTAATACAACTGAGTGGCTTTTTGTTTGCATCTGTTGGCCGACTGTATTAGGCGGCGGATTCTATCAATATTTGTGGGTACACACAGCCAAAGAGAAGTGTGCGTTGCTGGCCAACAGTCAGCAATGACAAAGTGAGCGAAGCGAAAGTGAGTGAAGCACAAATCCTGATTTATATTCATATTCCGACACTGTCCGCAATGCAAAAACACTCATCAGAAACAGGAAGAGCTTTTTCCATTACTCACTATAAATGCATTAAAATTACGGCTGACGTTGCGTTCGGCAATGAAGTCACCACTGTCTGCAGACAAAACTAAACATAACAACTCATCTCTCAAATAAGGAACCCCAAGAAAAAGTTGGCAAAATCTCTGACGAATCTCTGTGCGAAATGAGCACAGTGAGTCATCGCATGACTAGTAAAGGTTGCAGGATGCGCCAGTCATCTGTAAATGGCAACCTCCGGCAGAAAATCAATCCGAGTGTACAAATGCCGCAGACGCCCTTTAATTTTCCTGATGCCCCCATTAAAGTCGAAGCAATTAATTTAGGCGATTAATTAGTAGCACATTGGAAATTGTCAACACACGCCACACCTCTCCATCCATCTATCATTCTATCAGCTGTCGTGAGTTCTGCTGGCACTTTGCACCATTTGCGCTGTGCGCTGACGCTTCCATCACCACCACAAGCGCCATCGCCAACTATCAGCTAAGCCCACCGTTACATCAAGTTCAGGTACAACATAAATTTACCCCATCAATCGCGAATACGAGTATGTATGTATGTACATATGTATATCTGCACTATGTATTTATACATACATATATCGATGCATCCCTTTCAGGGGATAGTGCGTTGCCATTAACGTCGTCCGAGTCGCCGCCCCTGCCAACACCTTAGGGACCGGCGACTATAGTAAATGCTGCGATGTTTACCTGTCCGTACAAACACCGCGTACCCCAAGTAAACATCCGATATTCGACGCGTTGTTTCTACTGAATGAAATGGTCATCAGCTCAATCGAAAGCAGTCAATCGAACCACAGAGGGTATCAGCCGGGTATTATCCTTAGGTTATGTGTGGTCTGTTTGTAATAGTTGGTCGAGGTATTGTATGAGCTATGTAGTGGCTGCTGCAATTACGTGGTAAAAGGCCTTTTCTAATCTTTCAATATATGTAATTGAAGATTGCACATTCTCAACTTAGTATTATTAACCAACAATAAAACTGTAGACTATGTTTATCACTGCAGAAACTTAAACATTTCATTCATTTCTTTGAAAATTTTGGTTGTTTTAGAGGCACACGTTTCAATATCAATTTGTTATTAATGAACAAACACAGACGGGAAAATCAAAGGCCTTAACCGTAGATCGAGCTTTGTATCAAAAATGATACATTTGGTTTTTTGTTTTATTATAACTTTTTTCAGGATATAATTAATTTAACCATTTGACTTTGTTGTGTTGGGATTAATAATAATAATAATTGACTGGCACGACAGCCCGCTTACGCGAGACTAAGGCCTAGCTTCCCGCAACCACCCGTGTTGTGCGTGTGAATTTGCACACGGGTGGAAGGGACCTACTGTTTTATGCCGGTTCCGAACGGCAGGTTGGGAGCTCTTTCATAAGCAATTTTTACTCTCAGAGGTTTGCCATTTCCAGCTGAGAGGACAGCCACCGAAAGAGAAAACGAGTTTTCCCGTTATTTTTTTAGGTGTTATTACAGGCAGTATTTGAACCTGAGGTTGCTGCCTGCGACTCGCGGTCCAATGCACTAACCAACTGAGCCACGGCGGCTGCCGTGGATCAGACATTAGGTCAACAAAAATTAGCTTATGATGAAGGCATAAACCATAACCTTAAATCTAGTGTGTAAATAATTGAGAAAGACTATCAAATATGTACATCAGAATTTAAAAGTTGGCCACTGGATAGTTATTTCATTATCAGTCTGCGACCTCGAAATTCCTCGAAAACGGAAGATGAATATGGCATAATATGGACGGTCTTACGCTATAATCTGGCTCTTTTTAAAGATACTCCTGCAATAATACACCGAAAGAAAATCTCTAGTATTTGAAAAGCTGAATACCTTTTAAGCGCAGCTAGTTAGAAAGGTAGTGAATGGATCAGTAACGAAGCCAAGGAGGGTTTTGGGTGTCAGAACCCCGCTCCCCATAGCCTATAATTGTTTAAAATTTTCAATCACTATGCATGGCATGTACGTTCCCACATTAGCACAATTTAATAGTCCTCTTTAGGCTCGATACAGCGATTTGCATGATCTAAAAGCATGTCTATTGAGTAGGGAGCGGATTTCCATGCAAATGCATGTTTTTTGTTTTGTGAATGTTTTCAACAAAATGGATGAAATATTTTTTCAAATAAAAAAATTTTCTTTAAAATGTCATTCAATAGTTAGTACATATTTTTGCATATTTCGTTTTAAATGCCTGTTGTGGCATATTTGCAATAAAATGTATATTCATATTCTAAGCTCTTTTTCTCTTTGAAGGAATATTTTTGCATATTTACAACAACATACATATTTTGGCATATTTTTAGATTTTTCTTAAATTTCTTATAGATTTAAGTACCAAAAATCTAGAAAAATATTGATTGCAAATTTTATGAGTCCTTTTTTTACTTCGTAAACGAAGTAAATGTGTTCAGTGCGAATTAAATTTCAAACGTTTATTAAATTGTTATGTTTTGTTAGTACTGTATTCTTTGTGTTCACAATAAATTTATAAACAAATTGTTTTGCATATTTTTTCAATTTTAGAAGCATATTATATGCGCATATTTTTTATTTTTCGCCATGAAAATTAGCTCCCTACTAATGAGTATTTTAGGTCGTCGACCGGAATGACCTTCAGGGTGTCGGTACAAGCCTTTTAGATGGCTTCTACGTCCTCAAAACGTCTTTGTTTCATTGGCAAATGCATTTGTTTGAATATTTGAAAGTCGCTTGATGCCGCATCAGGTGAAAACGGAGAGTGGTTGATGGTTTAAATTCGACTTTTAGTCAAAAAATCAGTCACAAGTGTCAACGGATGAGATGGCGTCTCTCGATAGCCAAATGTTCAGTTAAAATGAGATGACATGCTTAAATCCAATTTCAAGGATTTCAATGAAGATTTTGGCTGATCTTTGATGAATTACCGCACAGTTTTGATGGAAATCTTCGGTTATAGCTGATTTTAGTTGCCAACATGTTGATCATCATGAACTCTGCCACGGGATAAACGATCATCACCATAAACTTGGTTTATCAATTGAAATATTTCGGTTAATTTTTTAATAATTTTAAAACAAAAGTTAATATTAGCTCTTTGTTCGATGCTAGTTTTTGACCGTTGACACAAACATACTTTCACTTTACGCGCAATAGCTTCCAGTGAAACAAATTTCATGAAATTTTTACTAAAACTCGGGGAAAAAAATGTAATTTCCAATGCACTAAGTCACATATACATACGTGACGTCACCACAAAAAACTAGTTCATGAATTTTTTTGTAAACCAGGCAAAACTGAAAGGCAATTGGTTTGGTTTCAAATGGAATTAATAGATAGATCTAAATTTTTAGTTGTCAGAATAACTACCTGGCTAGGGCCTTGTGATTCTTATAGATCTCTTAAATAATACAAAATATCGATGAAGCAAAAAGACAAAATTTGAAATCTCTTACACTTTCTTCATTTCCGATAGAAAAGAAGTTGAAGCTATTCAATTGTGTTTGCGCACAAGCCGTTTTACATGCATAACCCTAAGGCGCATCTCATACCCCGCATTGCAGACGGATGCTTTCCATATCGATTGCTGTCGATTGTGTTTGTATCCATATACTTAGATGCATACATATTTACGTAAGGAGTAGGTGAGTTTTTCTCTTTTCAGACGACCCCAGACTGTCTGTGTTCACTGCACGCGATCAAACTGAATGCCGACCACTTTAAAAACGTATTTGGCTAAACTCAGTGCTGGCAACCCCTATACTCTAGTCGTAGCTGGGAAAGAGGTGAAGACCAATTTTCGCAAAGCCGTGTAATAAATATCGCCTACAAGTTTTTATATCAAGATAGCAAAAAAGACCTTATGTGCGTTGAGGGTCACTGGTACTGCCCGTGTGACAATACTTTTGTAGTTGTCAAGAAGTTCGCACCCCTTAAAACCGTCTTTACACTTGTATGCGCATTTTCATTTTACACACAGTATCTATATTTTGTCTTAACGCTTATATAGATTTGAGAAAAATATTTGTAACGTTATATTACTATTTGTGGATAGTAATAAAAATATATACAACTCATTAATCGATGAAGTAGAGTACCTAGGCTAGCCGGTTCTAAGGTTAAGATGTTTTGTCAGGTCCTCATAAGTTATCACTAGTGTGCTTATTCCTAGAACTTGGCGTTTTCCTAGACCCAACCTCATTGCAGGCGAAAAAGTGTAAACAATTCAAAGGTTTCTCGACTAACGAACCGACGTTATACTTATACCAAAACGTGCAAAGGTCAACATTTTAACAGTGTCTGCCGTAGTAGCCGCATATAGGTAAATCGTAGCGAACACAGAGAAAGAAACTCGAAGCAATATGAACGATGCAACAATTTACATAAAGCGCCCATCCACACCCGATGTAAATGAACTTGAAGCCATGAACATGAATAACTACAATAGTTGTTGTTTTTTGTTTTCATTATATTGACGCAATCATAGCACAGTTGTTCTTACTGTGAGAGTTGTTGCTAGTGTTGGCGGCGGTGCACTGGGTGTCAATGGAACAATAATTGAATGAGTACAAGTTGTACGCCATCAAGTTTATCAAAACGACAACATAAATAATTGGTTTATGCTCTATCACTGACGCTCTGTTTCCGTTTCGCCGCCTCTTTACAATGCAGCCATTGATGTGGTTGCGGAGTGCCTTGGACCGCGCTGCGGTGGAGTGAAGAGGAATGGGCGGAATTGATGTAGTGCAACGACAACCAATCACTTGCTATCTTATCAGCGCTTCCTCATGCATAAAATGTTTACTCCGCTTAAAATTAGGATTTTCCCAAGGATTACTTGCGAATGCTAGCAAATGCATTCGTACGTATGTTTGTGCCGCCCACTCCACTCCACGCCGCCGCACACATCCACGCTGATTGGTGGGAGTAATGCATATATTAAGTAATATAACTAACTACTTAATATAGATATTACTTAAGGCCTCGAAATGAAATATAGCCAAATAATTAAATTTTTCACAAGGAATCGCCTGATGGCGATTCAAGTAACTTATTACTAGGGAGCGGATTTTCATTCACTAAAAAATGAAAAAATTGGGCATATAACTAATATGCTTATACAATTTTAAAATATACATCTTAAATTGGAGAAATGGAGCAAAGCAATGCAACAATTTTTTTTTAATAAATTTATAGTAAACATAAAGAATACAATACTAAGAAAATGAATGAACAAAATGAACAAAGTTTTAAAAATATAATTCACATTGAGCACATTTGAATTACTGCGTTTATAAAGAAAGAAAAACACCAAAGATATTTTAAAAATAACATTTAAGGAAATTATTTAATGCATCTAAATTTAAAAAAAAAACTAAACATTTATTTATAAATTTATTAAGGACACAAAAAACATTAAACACAACCTTTTCTACACATGTTATTCGCCTTCACTTCTAGAATCGCAAAATTACTCAAAAATTTGTTATCAATAAATTTCTTGATTTGAAGTACATACTTAAATATATAAGAAAAATTTAAAAATATGCATAAATAGGCATTTTGTTGTAAATATGCAAAATATATCTACAAAGCGAAAAACAACTTCGAATAAGTATGCTTACAAATATGCATTTTATTGCAGGGCCCCGCGGCTTAGGACGCAAGTTTAAAGTGAATGGGCCCAATAAATCAAGTTTCTTCATACAACACTTTAACCCATGTTTTTTTTAACGGGAGGTTCATTTTTCAAGATGTCCTTACTGTTTAAAATTCATGTTTGTAGCTTTAGCTTTGTTGGGGCTGGGCGGTGACGAATCAGTCAGTCAACCAGTCAGTATATTGATATTGAGTTGTATGGGCAGTGCCCAACTGTGCCCTATTATGCCCTATAAGTGCCCTATTATGCAATGCCCAACAAATTTTTCCAGTCCAAGTGCGACAAAGTGCGACATCTGCGACAAAGTTACGTGGAAAATTTTAGTCCCACGCCCCTTGTTTACCAAATTGCAATGCAGTCCGACTTATAATTCCGAAGCTATTCGACATCAAAAATTTGGGCGGTGCGGTGCCATGCCCCCTCGTCCAATACCCACCTCACACCCTCTATCGAAAGGCACAACTAAATCGTGAGGTAGTGCCAAATGTAATGAATGTCTGACCTGTAGTTCCAAAGTTATTCAAACTATTTGGGTCGCTGGAAAAATGCCACACCCCTTTTCCAACGCCCACCAAATTTACCCAGTGAAACGACACACCTAAGCGGTGGCCCGGCACCTAAATTCAATGCTGTCCGACTTATAACTCTGAAGCTATTCCACAACTTAAGTTGTATGGGCGGTGCCATGCCCTATTCTAATACCACCGATTCCTCCTGTCGAAGGGCATGTCTCAATTGTCAGTCTGTTCCAAATTTCATTGATATGTGACCTGTAGTTCCGAAGTTATTCAAAACATTTGGGCCGCTTGAAAAATGCTACGCCCCTTGTCCAACGCTTATGAAATTTTACCAGTAAAACGACACACCTATACGGTGGCCCCGCACCAAATTTCAATGGTGTCCGATCTATAATTCCGAAGATATTCCATATTAGAAATTTAGGTTGTATGGGAGGTGACACGCCCACCTGTCAGGTCGTATTCGCACTATATGGTTTACCGAGATTTAGCTAAGATGAACATTCCGTGAGAGATTCTGCTCAATCGGCCATATAGTTTTTGAGTTTTAGTGTCGTGTGTGTTTGTGTGTTTATACAAACACACATTCATTTTTGTATACATATATATACATACATAGATAAGCCAAAACATGCATTTAAAGCGAAATATGCACTAAAAATTGAATACTATTTGAAAGACAATTTTCTGATTCGGAAAGATATTTCATCCATTTTCAAACATTCCCAAAATAAAACATGCATTGGCAAAGGATTCCGCTACCTACTTATTACTATACTATATTTTGGTAAAAATGTGTTCACTTTTTAGAATATAATTATATTTAATTTAATTACACTTGAACTAATATTTTTTTACTTAAACTTTTTCACTAAAGGGATTTGAAATAGAATACAGAAAGAGCAGAGGTGCAGGAGGTGTACAAATTCACATGCACAACACAGATGGAAGGGAAGCTAGGGTTTAGTCTCGTTATCGGGCTGCCGTGCGAATTATGTAAAAGTAGAGTTCCAAGGTGTGACTTATTTAGATCAAAACAGCACAAAGCTACGGGTAACAACTAGCAAATTATATAAAATATTGGGCATATTTGTAAGTAGTGTTATATTTCACTTGCAGAGTGACTTTATATGGTAATATGGGTAATGGTAATATGTTACTTATGTTGTTTAAAGCAATACAACAATTTTTTAATACATAACTTTGGTTTTAAGTAATATGTAATATAATGACATTACTTTTGAATAACAGTGTATTGCATTTAAAAGCAATGTGCCCCAACACTGATGCAGACGCTCGGCAGAGTTTATTTGAGATATAAGAAAATGAACTGGAAAGGACGCGCAGCTGTTTATGCTGCCTGCACTAGCAATCGTCAGAACCGTGCGCACTTTTGCATTTTTTTTATAAAGCAATAACGTCAGTGAAATTCGAACGAATGTCTGCATGTGCGCAGTTTAATTGGTTTTCATGAAGAATTTTTGATCGTTTGCCACTCGAAAGTCATCAATAATTGTAGGTCAGCGCAACTCTTGTGAAACCCAATCTTTTATTTGACTTCTTCCCTTCTGCCATATACATACATAGTTTCTTTGTTTAAATATTTGCATTTTGCGCCGTCACCAAGTGCGTTCAACTCATACACATTTGTATGCAAATATGTAGTAGACAGCGTGTATCATATGGATTTATGCTGAAAAGGTAAATTGAGCGTGGTGGGACTTTTGAGCTGTGGCTTTCCCTTCCCTGCCTGGCGAGCGGACACGATGAGCGATGAAGGTCAGACATCAACGTCAAATGGTCAACCCCGAAAATTAAAATTTGGGGCGTGTGCACGAATGTAAACGCTGCCGTACCCATCCATTCGTCTGTTGTGCGGCGCCTTTGCCCAGCATATGGACTGCAAGTACACCGACAGCTGAGCGAGCGCTGGGCTAGGACGGACAGAATGCAGCCGACTGCCGCACAGCGCGACGCACGGGCGGTCGAGTGTGATGAACTTGAGGACATGAGGACACCGCGAACTGCAGCAAAGTCGCTGCAACCGTTAACCAGACAAAATTCAAATAATAACAAACGCGGTGGGCGGCCGTAATTGCATCTGCATGCGCGAGTAGCTCTTATCACGGATATTTTCTAACCATAACGCCCGCTGTGCACCAACGGCGGTTCTTTCTTCAACGTCCGTAGAAGCCACTGCACACTGGCCCTCCACAACATAACCGTTCAACGCTCATATTTACTTATCACTCATGCATACTTCTTCATAAATACGTAGATACGTAGAGATGTATGTATGTATGTATTTACGTTTGTGCGCCACTTACCTCCGCATCGTCACTTACCTTCACTGATACTCCTTCTGCCGCTTACGATAAGCACCACAATGGAGGTAATTAGGACTTTTAATCCACAACTTGTTTTGACGGGCAACATGGCTGCAGTAGCAACGGCACGAACGCGCCGGCAGCAGCAACAGCGGCGTACTTGCAGTAGCAACGGTGATGTGCGCCTGTCACTTGTCCGCTGCTGTTATTGTTATAGTTAAGTATTGTGTGATAGTTTTTATTGTTTGCCTGACTGCTGATTACGTTGTTTTCTTGTGTTGTATTGTGAGATATAGGAACGTGTGTACAAGTGAATGGAATTCTTCACTTATTGTTTGTGGTTTGTTATGCCTTGCCTTGTTTGTTATTTATTTAATTATGTACAATCGTTATTAATTTGTTTACACTAATGTTTCACTTCTTCTTTGTTGATTTTAATGTTTGCGTTGTATTTTCTTCAATTTTGAGATGTGTTTAGTTATTGTAAATATCCTCTGTGTCTCCTATCTCGCAGCAGCACCTACACATGCACACACTTTCGTACTGTGGCATAGCAACGGCAAATTTTCATTCATTTATATTGGTATATTGTACCAGTTACTAACGGATTAAGAGGAAGTAAATATTTGTATGATTACATTTTTATGATTGTAGCGTAAAGAGAAACATTAATTTTAATTTGACTCGAAAACCACGTTTCTGGTTCAAGTTTCATACACCAGAAATTTCCATAAAATAACAATTTGAAAATTTCCAATGCATGAACTGCAAAAATTCGAATAACTAAATTCTTCAAGAAGAATATTTGATCAAAGTATCAAGCAGCTGTCAATGCTATTAATGGGATTATCTGATGTTTGACTAAGTGTATGAAATTAAATTAAATGTATTGCCGACTAGAATCGACGAGTACTCCTGTAAATTAAAGACGTCGAAAAGTCCGACATTGAGTGAAGAAGAAGGATTTTAAATTACCGACTTCAGATTACACTGGCCAACAAAAGTATCTTTTTGTACAGGCGAATATAAAAAAATGTCGAATTTCAATAAATGATTTTGGTGTTTCAGTCACGTGACTTTGTTTTACCAGTGGCGGATCCACGGGGGGGGAAATTAGGGAAATTTCCCCCCCCTTGGAACCGCAGAACCTGAAAATTTCACTTGTTTGCTAGAAAAATATTCACTGCAATAAAAAAATGATAATACACCCATACCTCGCTATACGGCCGCTCTTTATACGGCCTTTCGCTATAACGGCCTTCTTCAATTAAGGCACGTTTTCGATTTACGGCCTAAAATGTTTCGCTATAACGGTGTGTAAAACTTTTACACACAAAATTTATGATTTAATAATAATAGAGAAAATAGTAATGAATGTATTATGATTTTCTTAAATATACGACTTTCAGATGGTGAGTGTACCAGTGAGTAATGAATCAGTAATTCAAATGTTCTGATGGTTTCACTCACAGTGTTCGCAACTAATCTAACTAAATAATCAAATCTGGTTTAAGATTAAGAAATACAACATTAACCGATTGTTTCAAAGTTCACAACACAAAACACAACAAAGTTAATTACCATGTTGCAATATATTAAAAATTGGTTTTCAACTATAACTATATCTACATTTTAGGGCATCAGTTAGCAAATTTAAAGCAAAGTTACCGCAGCATCTTCAAACAGGGGTACTACATGTAGTACAGTCAACATATCATACATATATGGCTATAACTGTGACTAAAAACATCAGGCATAAAGCTTGTTGTGAGCAAACTGAGCATGAGTTTTGTTAGCAAGTGTTAACAACAAATTAATTGAATGCCGCTTGAAGCTAAATCTATTTATTTTGTGGCTTTCTTTCTGCACGTTTATGAGTAAAATATTTTAGCGTCTGAATCGTTTGTCAACGCTTCTTATACCAGTTTCTTCGATATTTGAACAATTACGTCAGCTAAATTGAGGACCACACATTTGAGAAATGTAGGAAACGCTTTTACAAACACACAAAAATTAAACAACAAAAAGAAACTACCGAAATTAATTAGTGAAAATTTTAATTGAACATACGCCGCGCTGCGTTTTGATTATGTTGAAGGTTTTTATGACTGTGTGTTGAATGGCACTTCTGATGCTATTGTTCCCAATTCACGCTAACATTGGGTCATATAAATATTCAATTAAATTTTATTGAAACAAATAAAAACTGCAAGAAGAATAACAATTGAGTTGAGGTAGGAAGAAACACAAGCCGAAGATAACACTTAAAAAAACAAAATGCTGCACGTTCACTCTATTGAAGTTTCAAACAACTAGTATTTTCTAAATCCAAAGTTTAAATTTTTTAGTTTGTTTAAAGCTTGACTTATGTATTTAAATGTTTGTAATATGTTTGAACTCATTTTGATAATTTATCACGTAAATAATAATTCTGCGTAAGGTTGATTGCATCGGTTTTAAACATTTTTTAATGTCGATGTCGAATGGCAGATTGGGATCTTCTAATAAGCAATCAACTTACTCTCAGAGATTTGCCATTGCAACACTGTTCGATTCGATAAATCCATCCATAAATTGAATTTCATTTTCAATAATTCATTTCAGAACTCAATATAGAATAATTAAGGAAACAACTGATACGTTAAAAATACATTGTTTCAGTATTTGTAAGTATGTTAAGAATTTTGTATCTGTCCAATTATTTACTTTTAAATGTGTAAAATTATATACCTATTTTTTTTTAATTTTTTTAAATTTATATTTTTTGCAACTGATTATTAAATCACGCCACGATGTACTTTTTTCCTTGCGATATTAATCAGCTAAGCGCAACTATTATGTACTCGTTCCGTTTATTGCCAACAACTCTTTCTAACAGTTGAGAGGTCACCATAACTCAGATTAATTTACGATTATGTGTGTGTGTTGTAATTTTTTCCTCTTCATACTTCTAATGTGATTTGGGTGTTTTAAAACCTGCATATATTTCGTCTTCACAAATGACGCACACCAATACGCGTATTGAACATGTCGGTATGTGCCACTGTAATTTCCGAATTGAACGAGCTCTTCTGGCCTAAATTTTTTCTGTGGTGGTACATCTCAGGATCGTGAACAATGCTTTGTTTTTAACATTTGTTTTTAATATTTCACCGACTATTTAAATGTCTTAGAAACACGGACCACTTACTTTGCCGGACAAAGCGACGACGAGCACAATTGTCATTTGAAGTTGTGCATGAACTACCAGCAAGTTATCATTCAAATTATTTAGAGCCTGGTTTTACGCATTCTTCTGAAGTCTGATAAAGCCCAAACACACTGGCACTTTATAATTAAAACTACAAGAGAATGGAGTGATAAGTCCTTGCAGGGAACAAGCAAAAGGTGAACAAGAGGTTACGTTGTGCAAACGAACTTATTGTGGCACGTCTATACTGCAGCGATTCGTGTCAGACTAAGCCACGAGCGGCGCTTTACGTGCTGCTCGTCCCGAGTGAAATTGGAGAAACACCGTAAAAGCGCCATAAAGTACATACAACGCTGCCCTCTGTTTACCACAAAGCTTTCCAACGTGCGATAGCGGCGGCAGTGTATGCGGCAATGCACCGGCAGCCACTACAACTCTCAGTTCTTTGAGCAACAGTCACAATTTTGATACACTTTTCAGCCATCCGACACAGTTTTGCTGCCACTAGTCGAGTTTTTAATGCTTTTGGCGTGCGGAGGTCGGCAGGGTTGGCTGGTCATTTGTGCTGCAAAGTTCGACAGAGTAGTGCTTGACGGAGGCACACTGCACCACCCGATACAATGTCCTTTTAAGGTGCGTCCTGTGAACGCTGTCGAGCCGCGACACGTCCGACGCGCGCGAAAGTCAAATTCAAACTGTTTGTTTGGGCAATTAAAGCCGCCGCCAGCAGGATGATGATTTCAAGCCAAAGTGGAACGCACACTGGGAATACGGGAATTACGCGACTGACATTCACTGCGTATACGCAACTATAATTCAATTTAATGCCCTTCACAGGCAACAATGCCCACACTGTCCCATTGCGTCCAGGGCATTCTTTTCAATTTATATAAATATTTTATATTTATTTGCGCTTTACTAAACATACGAAATAGTTTTTCGCATATACTGTGTTGGTATTATTTTTACATTTGCACCGGAAACTCGACGTTGAGTTCTTCGCACTCGCGCTGATAAAGTCAGAATAATGTCAGTTTTATGCGCACACTGGAAAAAGCACGTCCGTTGGGTCTTTGATGTGAAAGTGGAATCTGCTGGCGAAAAGAGCGAAATAGCCAAATGCAGGAATCATTTGCCGCCTCTGGCCGCACCGCGCGCCGTGCGCCGTGCAGCTGCGTGCGCGAAATATGTACTTGGAACTGGCAAGAAGTGATATCAGCTCGCAGACATTAGCCACCCTCACTTGCTCTGCTGGTTAGTGTACCGTATTTCGCTATCATAGTCGTGACGGTTGCTACTGCTGTTGCTGCTCTCCTGTTGCGGCTTGTTGCTGTTACTGACTCCGCGCCTAACTCGAACTGAGAAGGCAAGGCGGCTTGCTTTACTACCAGTTGCTGGTATCCTTTATCAGTTAGTTAAAGGCCTGAGCTTTATTTATTCTACATAACTCAGGGGACAATGAGTTTTGGATCGCTAAGATCAGTGAAGACAAATTGGGTGGTGCGACAAGAGTTACGATGGTAAAAACGTTTTGGGTTCTGCACACCTCCAGTTTATGTACGCCGAAATACATATATACAAGGTCTGTTCAAAAAGTATCGCGAATTTTTAATTTCCGCAGGCTCCCCTGTGACTTTCTTGTTCCCGAAACTAAAGAGGCTAAACTAGATATTCAAGAATAAATGAAAGAAGAAAAAAAATTCGCGATACACATACATATATACTAGGGATTGCAATCCCGGACCAGTTTTACAATCCCGGGATTTTCGGGACTAAAAATCGCAATCCCGGGATCCCGGGATTTTTTCGGGATTGAATATATTATTTTAAGGAACTAAATCAGACGTCTTTTTCAATCAAATAAATTTTATTGGTGTATTAATCCTTTAACTGTTTATGTCGAGTATACTCGACAGAGCGAAACGAAAAATTGTCGCATAATGTCGAGTATACTCGTCGTGAAGAAAAAAAAAATCGCATTCGTATTAATTTTCAACGAATCAACTGTAATTAGTTTTCTCTAAGAAAGGGCAAATAAAGATCTTATAAAAAATGTACATTTTAGAATATTCGTTAGTCTGGCAACCATATTTATTTTAATACACAATAGCTTGTCTTAAGCTAAAATAACAAATTCTGGGGAAGTACGATTACAAAACGGGTTTTTGCAAATAAAAACGTATTTCGTATGCGTTTCTCAGTTGATTGTGCGTTATAATAGTTAAAAACTATCATTGCCCTTAATTTAAATATTTAGTTTTGCATTTTAGATTTCTTGAAATTCATTTGGTCTTTTATTGCTTTTGTTTTCATTTCTATAGGGTGGTCCACATAAGATTTTCAATTTGAACTACGCTTTATTTCGAGAATGACAGTCCAAATGGCATTTAATTTGTGTTCGTAATTTAGTTAAAAGTTTGACATTTACGAAATGGGATGCTATACGCTTGAACAAAATTGGGAAATGTTGAGAACTTACTTCCAAAGTGGAGAGTCGTCAACCCAAACTGTAAGAAAATCGAATAATCAGCCGAAATTCTGAAGTCAATTGGCCGCCTCGGAGCTGCGATTTAAGTCCGTTGAACTTTTTTTTGTGGGGAGCTGTAAAGGACAAGTCTTACGCTAACCATCCAGAAACGATTGAAGCTTTGAAACATGAAATCGAAGTTGCCATTCAGGAAATTCTACCCGGAACAATCGAAAAAGTATTTGAAAATTGGGTTGACCGAATGGCGTACTGTAAGGCCAGTCGTGGCAGTCATATGAACGACATCGTTTTTTATTCTTAAATAACAAAGTCCAAGCTTTGTAATGAAACAGGAATTGTCAAAAAATATTCGTTCTTTTTTTTTTTATAATGGATTCAAATTGAAAATCTTAATAACGAATAATTTTATATATTTTCTAAAAAACCAACACGCAACGTTTGATTTTTAGTCATAATTGCATACATTTACGGGCAGAAACATTTTACTCTGCTTATGTCGAGTGTACTCGTCTTCGCTGGAAAATAATTAAGCAGGCAGAAAAAGTTTTTCGAAACAAAATTAAACAGTTAAAGGGTTAAATAAAACTAAGTGTTCCTTCTTTAACCTAAGAAAAAAATATTCATGACAAATAACATTAAAATGCATTTAATTGCCAAACCACCTGGCAAACCTGCTGATAAAAAGCATTTCTCTGGTTCAATACTAGTAGGTGAAATCGTATGTAAGTCTTCATATACTATTTTGAAGTTTTGGCCATAGTTTCCGCCATTTTAAAATAAGTCAAATTTGGTGTGAGTAATATAAATAATTAAAGTTTCCCCATAGCTTTAAACCTCAATTAAAACTTTTATATCAGCTGTTTCTATCTTTAACGCTCTTATTTGCACTCTTTCCCCGTTTATTGTAAATGTGACAATTCACACTGGTGTAAGTAAGAGTTAAACTTGCAAGTTTTTACAAATTTCTAGTTTATTTTTTTGGTTGGATTAATTTTTGGGAGCATAAGCGTCTTTCCTCCCTGAATTTAGCTACCGATAAATTTTAATAGAAAAGTACCCAAACAGAGCTAGTTTGTACAAAGTATCCGTACACAAACTGAGCTATTGACGTCACAGGCAGCGTGCAATTTATTTGTTATATTAAATAATAATATTTGATTTTTTCGAAATTATAGTGAAAAAATAAGCTGTTTTTCTGTTTCGATCCCGGGATCGGATTCTGTAAATCCCGGAATTTTTCGGGACTGAAATTATCCGGGATCCCGGGATTCCGGGATTCGCGATCCCGGGATTGCAATCCCTAATATATACATATACATACATATATAAAAATCAACTGCCGATTTGAATAACTTTTTTTTGGTTTTGTGTGCCTTGAATCAGAAGTGGTTTAAAAAGGGGCATGTCGCATTTTCGGTAAACCAAATTTTTCGCGTATCTTTTCAGCTGTAAGTCGCCCATCAATAAAACTTGCTCCGAAATTACCATTTAGTCGCGCCCTTTGACTGGAAGAATGGGGTGGGCATTGAATAAGAGGGCGTGGCACCACCCGTACAACCTTGAAATGAGACATGAAGCTAGCATTAGGACGTATCACTTCATTTCATGAGCATTGAACATTGGCTCTTTTTGCGACCCAATTTGCCCGCATAACTTTAATTCATTGTTATTACATTTAATAAGGGTTTTTCTCAAAATGGTAGTGTATTTTGAGAATAGAGTTGTTTTAAATGAATTTAATTGCATTTTGCGAACATTTGATCAGGTAAAATGACTTTGCAGGCTTAGACATAACCATGAATTAACATTTAGTTTGAGGATATTATAAAGTTCTCAAGCAAAGTACGACAGATTTGACTGGCTTTCACAGCAATTCCGTGTCGTCTTACAGTGTGCATTACAATGGCGTGAAGTTACAATCAAATCAATTTTAGGTAGTACGAAGTTCACCGGGTCATCTCGTCGTTCATAAAGATATATAATTATATTGTCTTATTTAGAGAAATCTTGAACTTTGGGTCCATGGATTGATTTATATACGCCGTGTTTTCCGAATCAACATAAATTCAGCGTATTTAATTTTTGAACCGTCCTCACATTTTGTCTAAACACTAGTACTTACAACAGTTATACAAAAAAATTAGTGGTTAATTAAGTTTGCTAACAGAGCCCAGCACCCCAAAAATGGTGCTGAAGTTAAATATAGTAGCACAGAATCAATGCTATTAATTGAAAATTTCAAAAGCAGATATATCAGGGGCAACGAAATCTTAAGTTCTTTAGGCCCTGTCGTTACTAAAACATATTTACCTCAATTTATTAAAGTGCTATCTATCACATAATTTTTCATATTAACACATTCGTAAACTTATTTTTAGCTCTAATATGTTTATAGTATATAAGATGATCAGCCCTGTATATGTTGTTGTGCTAATTACGCTTGTTATTAATCATTGCAGATTTGTATACCAATTGAATTGTCAAAACTGATACCACAAAGAAGTTAATATTTAAATAAACTTTTGAGAAGATTGAGAACTTTATAAAGCTTCCTCTTTACTATTTTTCTTCTCCTGCATTTATTTATTTAAATTTTAGCCGGTTCATTGTCGCCAAACACACAACATTTATAAGTGAGTCATTTTTTAGACATTAAAGAAACAAGTTTTTACATGTTCTCAATGGCTTGTGTTTAATAATTTGTATTTATTTATTTATTTAAAAAATAGCTTAGAATTAATTAGCAATTCATTCAGGCCAACAAACAATAAAGAAAGATAAAATAAAAATTTAACAAACAGGGTGGCGCAAAAATTGTCACTCAGTGTTCTTTGGCTCTAATTTGTTTATAAATGAATGTCTGAATGAATGAATGTATGTATAAATGAACGAATGAATGAATTAATGTGAAAGCAGAACTTACTTTTGCCGCCATTTGCAAAAGTTATAACATCTGCCGATAGAGTGATGACCTTTGCGCCACCCTGTACTTATATTATAAGTCTTTTAAGAGAATTCTTTAAAACATTTTTAGAAGATGAAAAATCTTAAGACTTTAAGTACAAGTTAGCTAAATATTTTTATTTGATATATGTATGTATGTGTACCGTAAATAAATATAAATAAATTTTCAATAATTATCACAAGTTGAAATGTAGCTAAATGTGGCTAGCTAACGAGTCGGTTGGCGGGGGTTCGCGACCTTTTCCCGAAAGCTCCCTACACTACAAGTTTGTATAGAGTCCCTTTTTAGTTATATTCTGCACAAAGGCCGATGTTATGCTGCCGGTCACGGGCACCGATCACGGATAAAATTGTTGTTGCTTCAATGTAAAAGAGAAAATTGGGAGAGCGTAATTTTTCTCTTTTACATTGAAACAACAACAATTTATCCGTGACCGACGATCATTTCACCGGCAGCATAACATCGGCCTAACTTAACCCGGACCGTCCGGGTGAAAACAATTCAATTCAAATCTATATGATTACGCTACGCGACAAAAAATGGGTTAATTGCGTGCACCTAAAAACAAAAGTATTTTCTAAAAAATGTTCGCGTTTTCGAAAAATCTTTAAAAACCAGTGTTTTCCCTGTTGTTAATACGTTCAAAAGATAATACTTTTGCCGTTCCAGCGATATATAGATTGTCCAAATCAGATGAGATTTGGTGAAGTTACTGATGGTGAAAGTTTAAAAATAGTGAATTTTTCGACCATTTTAAAAAATTAGAAATTTCCGAATGATTTTTTATAGATAAAATACATTTTCTCCTCTGGTATTAAAATCTAAAATGAAAGATATATTATTTGTGCAAATATTAAGCCTAACATCGTTTAAGCATCGTGATGTACACTGCACGCATCCCGTTAACCCTGCCGTGTCGTTAGTACTACTCTCGAATAATTAAATCCAACCTAGCTGCCTGGTGTCTAATATTTTCATCAAACTTTTAACATACTCCAAGTATTTGATAATTATTTATGTTTTTGTTTACTTTTTTGTAAGAAATACCACACTTCTCTATTAAGAACTATTGTGTAAAAAATGCAAACCGGCAAAACTGGGGGATTTAATATGGTAATCAACCCCTTCTACCCAATATCCAAACATTCCTTGCGAGGGTGTGTTAAGTTGGTTACAAAATTGACAATATCAAATAATCTATTGTTATTGAAATGTTGTATGTAGTTTCCACCCTCTACTATTCGAGACTGATGCGAAGAGGGTGTGTTGAATGGAAATAAACATCCCTCAAATTCAGACCGAAAGAAGTACAAGAAGCTCGGGGCACCGTCGGAAAATTCCTTTGCACTGCAGAATTATGATCCAGTGTCGTATCGAATGTTGTTATTGCACGGCGCAACGAATTGATCACAAAAGGCGGCAAGGCGCTCACTGATTTACAACTCCCGGAGGTCACGCGAAGTGCCCCAATTCGTGTGGGACTTGGACATTGCTGCCTTTTTAATTAATTTTAATAAACCCATTTGCTAGCGCTTTGTCACACCAAGACGTCCGCCACCTCTCTGCCTGCATGAAAACGCAATTAGCGCGCCCTCGAGCTCCAGCTCGAGCCAGTGCAAAAATGCTAAACATTTTAAATCAACATGGAATGCTGCGGCGCTTCACAAGTGGTATGGCTGGGGAAAAAGCTGTGGCAGGCTGATCGCATTGTTGCGCAACACCATGGAAAATATTCGTATTCTGCACATTCCGCATGTAGAATTTTTATGAATCGACGAGAACATGTCACAATTTCGCTGCTGCTAGAGCAGAGTTCGCAGTGCGTGCATGTCCTCATATTGTGCGTCTATATGAAAGTCTTTATGTTTAAAATTACTTATATATAAGTAGGTATATACATATGTTTGTGTGCGCAGTGTTGTGTACATGTAGCTGCATATTTGTGTGGTTTGGACTTGAAAGAAATTCACCATTTGAAACCAGAGTTGACTGAAAAGCGACGGCCAGAAATCAAGAGGCGCCCCCTTCAAGCAGGGCACTTCGATAAAAAGGAACTCATGTGACAAACCAGAGGCGTAGCCAAAATTTCAGTAAAGGCGTACCTCAGAAAAAAATAATTTCAGCCTTCGAAGCCTCCAAACGAATTTGATTTTATATACAGGGCGACGGGTTAACTCTTCATGACAACGTTTCTATAACTTTTGAGGGATTTCCGTTGATGTAGCCTTACCAGACAGTATCGTAATGGAGGGCATTCCCGCCTACTTCATTGAAAATTAAAGGTCCTCCTTTTTTCTAAATGCCCTCTTTTTTAGATTTCTAATATTCTCCTTTACTTAGACTTTTGATGATGAAATATTGCAAGCCTTATTACAAGACAATATGTTTTTTCCTAACTACAGAGAGATATTTCAATTTATCATGTTATGATAAATTTAATGAATATTTTGTTGAAATATATAAATATGTATTGTTTGTCTCTACACGCTAATCCGCGCTTCGAGTTGTATATTATTTTTTTTGATGTTATAATACAGTGGACGTCCAATATAACGAATCTTATGTTGTACCCCCAATTTGTTAAATCGAAAAATTCGTTAAATCGATCGAAATTTTTTTTTGTTTTAAACCATCCTTCTTAAAGAAATATGTCTCGCATATTCAGTTTTTAAACAAATATCTTGTTTTATTAAAGCATTTTCAAAATTAAATTTTAATTCACAGTAGAATGAACCACTTTAAATGGCCTACCCTGTATTTCATAAAATTTAGATGGTAGGGTAGGGTAGGGTGGAGTAGGTGCAGCTCTCACGTGCTTCTGAATAAAATTTAAATTATTTCCAATTTTAATTTTCAGAATTAGGAAATGATCAATATTCCAAAAATGTTTTAGATACAAGCGAAAATATCAAGCCCAATATATTTCAAACCGAAATATGTATGTAAATATTTACTTCAAATATTTTTCAACTCGAGTCAAAAAGAATTTAATACGAGTATGCAATCAAAATGGCGTGGTCTATGCTAATTAACGCCATATCGAGGTCACTCTGGCTCAGCTGAATAGTGCATGGACCATAAGTGCAAGGCAACGCTCGACCCCTATTCTCTGTCGTAGCCAACAACAATTTATTGTTTAAAAAACAGAAAACTTTTAAGAGTAAAATTACCTATAAAAAGAGCCTTTTCAGGTCAAACTATGCTAGGAATATGCCTCTAGTAAGAGCCCTTGCGGAACTGAAAAGTGTCGCCGATCTTGATATATCGCTTCCCAAAGGGACTTTGTTAAATTTGTTAATTAATAGCTTAAGTTGAAGTTGTATTCTTCATTTGTATTATTTGTATCCTTTAGTCAGTAAGATCATTATGTTCATTGGCTTATTTAATAAATAAATTAAAAATAAAATAAAAAATGCTTGCGGTTTGCGGGGAAGGCAAATTAGAATACGACTTTCGTACTTTTAGGGGCCTGATAATTTCGCTAGAGCATTCACAAAGAGACTCGCGATAATACTGGAAATTTAGAGTCCAATTTGAATGTGTGAGAACGATCTATGCAACAAGCAGACAAGTATAAAAGGCAGCCGGGTACAGGGAAGAGTTTGGTACAAGCAAGCAGTGGTGTAACCAAGGCGAATTCAATACAGGTGACCTCGTTGAATCAGCTGATTTGTTTTTTGTTTTTTTTTTTAATTTTGGAAAAAGTCTAGATTGTCAAAATGGTTGTTTTTGGTTGGTTGTTTGGTTGTTTATGGCTTGATTTTGATTCGCTGAACAATCAAGCCGCATAAACCCAAAAACAAAATACATGGAAACTTTGTTGTCACCCTTTATTAATGCGCCTTGGGTGCAACACGGGGTAGTGCAATGAGTAACAAGTGTAGATAGAGTAAAATTGTAAATAAAATTACTACTACTTAGTTTGCAGCCGCCGTGGCTCAGTTGGTTAGTGCGTTGGACCGCGAGTCGAAGGCAGCAACCTCTGGTTCAAATACTGCCTGTAATAACACCTAAAAAATAACGGGAAAACTCGTTTTCTCTTTCGGTGGCTGTCCTCTCAGCTGGAAATGGCAAACCTCTGAGAGTAAAAATTGCTTATGAAAAAAGCTCCCAACCTGCCGTTCGGAACCGGCATAAAACTGTAGGTCCCTCCACCCGCGTACAAATTCACACGCACAACACGGGTGGTTGCGGGAAGCTAGGCCTTAGTCTCGCGTAAGCGGGCTGTCGTGCCAGTCAATTATTATATTAAAAAATTATTACTACTTAGTTTGAGTTGCGTTAGAGAATTGTAGTGTTTTATTTTTTTGAGCACAATCCAAAGAAACGAATAAGCCTGCGTTGAGGTGGCCGAAAAACTGAAATGAAAACTGAATTTTGCGCCGGAGTGAAACTTTTTTCGGAAATACCGAGTTTTTTGAAAGATTAATATAAGTTTTTTGAGTGATGAGGAGTGATTCTAGCCCTTATCTTTGCCCCTGTCGTCAAAACACGACCATTCGGTCGTAGCTTTAACTTAACACCTCAATTCCAATGCAATAATTGCGATTTTTTCCTAATAAAAATGCGAAAATTGCTTTTCTGACGGAAACATTAAAAAGCTGCAATTATGAAAGTGGGAAAGGCGAATAAATGACTGCCAGTAGGGAATGCCGTTTGACCCCAACCCATTTAAGTTGGCGTTAAGCGTGGGAGCTGTTTGATCAGCACCCTAACGTCGTGTGTCAGAACACACAAAAAAATCTAATATCATCCTGAATTGTATTCCAGTAGAGCAACACTCATACATACTCCACGTGCATATAAGTTTACGTCTGTACCTACACATGTACATACATAAGTATGTAAATAGATGCCTGGACAACACAACTTGGCCGCACGAGCTTCCATCAGTGCCCCGCACCGCACGATGTGTGATTTCAAAATGCCACTTTCTCCTTTCGACTTTGATAAATATTTTAATTAGTAGATTAGATAACACAATACTTTATCATGCAACAAAGCCAGTTACTGTGCGGTGCCACGGTCTGTCGCGTCGAGGTGCAGTCACTTCATTTTTGGCAGTTTTGGGTCAAACGCATTACGTACCGTGTAATAATAAATTGAAATGAAGTCCACATATAGATGCAGACTCAACTGGCCACAGGTGTCCAAGTTTCGCGCGACTGAATTTGGCTTTAGTTACTGTTCCAACAGCCTGCAGTTAAATTCACGGAAGTCTTCGGTACAGAAGATCCTGAAAATCATATTGCAAGAGCCGTCTTTTCTTAAATAGATATACCCAAAGAGATGTATAATTAAATTCATCTAGGACAGCTTTTCTCATGTTGTTGCTTATTCTGCGCTGCCCTCAGATTGCTATGCGCTCCTTAATGTTAAGACAAACTCTTTCCAATATCGACCTGCAGATTTATTTTTCGGCCAACGACACCGATTAATGCACACAGATAGCCGGCGGATTCTAGGTAATGGCGCATTTGTGCCATCAGTGATGCAATTACACCAACCACTGGGGTTTTAATTATTAAACCGTTAGCCCGAGTAAGCGATGACGTTGCTCTTTTTTAAATCAAGGCAGTCGCGCTGTTACAGGTAAATCAGGTTAAATGATGCAATGTTGGTAAACACATTAACCGGAGAGCGTTGAACTTTGTGAACTTTGCTCGTGTGTACGGCGTTGGTTTGGCGTTGGTTTCATTAGCCGGAGAAAGGACATGACTGCGCGCGAAGAGTATTAAATTACGGAAAGGCGTAGCCAGAATGCAGTCAAGTAGCTCCTTGCCCTCAAAAGTAGAAAAACCACGGTGTGTATATATATTTCTACCTTGAAACGTATTAACGAATTCAGACGGCTTTTAGTGAGACTAGTTTATTGAAAACGGTAAACTAATCACAAGGCAACTTAGTTAATACGATGTTTAAATAATGAACTAAATATACCTAAGGTTTGTTTTGCTAGACAGGAGCTATACAAAAATCTTCAGTTATAAGTAAGTTAAAATCTCATAAGACACTCCCTAAGAGTACTATTTTGAAAATGTTTTAAGCTTAATAAAACTAAACGGGGACAGTTTTTAACACATCGCTATTCAATTTGTTCTTGAAGGTAACATAAATGATATTGAAGTCTGGCAGTATTTTTTTACTTCGACACAAAATAGAGATTTTTCGTGGTGCCTCACGAATTCTGCTCATTTGAAAAAAATTACAAATCTCATATTAAAGTCAATTCGTACTCCGTCTAACTTCGGTCGGGACGTTTAAGTAGTTCACCGGAACACCAATATATATCCGGAAGAATCAGGACGTACGGCAGCCATTCCCTGGACACATATTGTATTATATTGTGACCATAAGGCACCCTGTCGCTGTGCAAGGCACTAGAATGCTTTTACTGGTATGCTTTTACGGCCGAATACGGCCGACTTGCTATAATTTCGCTAGAACATTCGTAAAGATGATACTGGAAATTTTGAGCGACAAGCAGACAAGTATATAGTAAAAGGCAGCCGGGTACAGCGCAGAGAGAGTCTTGTTTAAGCAAGCAAAGGTTCAATACGGAATAGTCTAATAAGTAGGAAGTGTAAAGACAGAAAAGTGTGAATTTGTATATAAAGTGATTGCTGGTTTTTAGCTGCGTTTGAGAATTGAAGTGTGTTTCATTTCGAAGCACAATCCAGAAAGACGAATTAGCCTACAGAACTAATTTTCGTAACATTATTATTTGCGACAGTTAATTTATACGTTGCATAATAACTCTTATGAGAAACAAATATTTTTTTCGTTGTCGATAGTTATTATTAATTAATTTTATTTATTTATTTATTTATTTATTTACAAGAATATTGAAACTATAACTAAATTATAGCACAATATATACATAAAATATAAGCTATGGCATCTGAGGCCTTAAGCTAATATGGGTGTAGGATATGTAGTAGTGCAATTAATTTAATATATTAATACTATTATTAATACTATATATTAATACTATTAATACTATTATTATATAGTTAATTTGGGTGAGCTTAAAAGTGTGTGTGAGTGATTGATGTTAAGTGTGCAGTAAGCTGGGGTTGAATAATATGTTCATATGTCATTATATAGATTGCAAAACTTTAAATAATTTATTAGTGTTATTAGGTTATTAATTGAAGGGTTTTTGAGTAGGTCTGAAGGTATTGTGTTTGGAAGTGAACGTCGGTAAGTGTCGAAGAATGTGCATTTATCAAGGATGTGTTGGGTATTGTTTGTATGGCTATTGCAAAAGCTACAGATGTTAGACAGGTTTTTGTCAACTAAGTGTTTATGTGTGAGTCTATTGTGTCCTAGTCTTAGTCTTATAATTTTTGTTTGGTCTTTTCTAGTCAGGGAAGTTGTACTAATTTTGAGGTATTCGTTGATTGTCTTGGAGTTTTGTGATATGTTTGAGTACCATTGTGAAGAATTGTTATTATCGTTTTGGTGTTTTTTGGAGGAAGTGTGATTTTAAAAAGCATTTTATGTCCGATAAGACTACGTTGGGTGTAATTGTCAACGGTGCGTTTATACCATTTTTGGCTGCTATGTCGGCACATTCGTTGCCGGGTATCTGTACGTGACTTGGGACCCAGATTAGTTTTAGCTTATTTGGTTTCTCTAGTAGAAAGCTACGAATTGAGTTGGGGTCGAAGTCTTGGTTGTTTAGGTTTTTTATTGAGTCGATAGAAGAGAGGGAGTCAGTGCAAATTGCGAATTTACCTGGTAGCTTTGTTGCGTATTTGATAGCTATAAGTTCGGCAGAGAAATTTGAGCTGTAGGTAGGAAGGTGTGCTATTTGTATAATTTTTTTGTTTAGAATTATGCTGTAACTAGCTTTGACGTTGATTTTGGAGCCGTCCGTGTATAGGAACTTGAAATGTGGGAGTTTTTCGATAGTTGCGTAGAATTGCTTTCTAAATACTAGTGGAGAAGTAGAGTTTTTTTAAGAGCGTTAGATTTGTGTTTATTGTTGAGTGATCAAGTTTCCAGTGCGGTGTTTTGGAGTTTTTGTAAGGTTTAAAATTTATTGGGATATCGAATTGTTTTGCTAAGTTTGTTATCCTGTTTAGGCAGGATGGTGATTTATTAATTATTTTTTGTGGAGTTTTGGATAGGAGCGTGGGAAGGGGGGAGTGGTCGTTTATTATGACAGATTTTATAAGTTTAGCTGTAATAAAATCTCTATTGGTGTTCAACGGTAGGATATTGGCCTCGGAGTTTAGGGATATGATTGGGATTGTTTTGAAAGCGCCAAGGGCGGTACGTATGCTGGAATTGATGGTTGAGTTCAGCTTGTTTGTAGTAGATTTTGGCGCGTATGCGTATAAGTATATGCCGTAGTTGATTTTGGATATAACCAACGCTTTTACTGCGGACAGTAACGACACTGTGTTGCAATTGTATTGTTTACTTGCGAGGCATTTTATAATGTCGAGTCGTTTTTTAGATACTAGGTAGTCGATGTGACTATTCCATTTGTATCTTTTATTAAGGGGCCCGAACACTGTAAACTGCGATTTTTCATATGTTTTTTATTTTATTTATTAAAAAAAAACGGACGTTCCGATTTACATGAAACTTTACAAATATGTTAATAAATGTCTAGATTATCGAAAAATAATTTTTTTTTTTTTTTTTTGCGGCCATGTTTGTATTCTGTAGCTGATCCAAAATGTCGTCTTTTTAAAATGACCCTTGTCGCGTTGACAGCAAATCAGCATAACGGAGCCTCCTAGAGCAAAAAACAAAAAAGATTCTTGAAATATACATTACTGGCTACTGTTTGACGTAGGGGATTTTAAAAATATTGATTAGAAAAAAAATGGCGGCTGTTTGAAGAAAAAATTTTTTTTTTCGCGTAAAATTTTGCACTAAATTATTTATAAAAAAAAAAGTTTGGCATATATCGAAAAACGGCTACGTCGAGCAGAAGCGACACTATTCCCGAATAGAATGCAATTTGAATCAGGTCGATCGGATAAAAACTTTTTCAGTTATGCTGTCAACGCGACAAGGGTCATTTTAAAAAGACGACATTTTGGATCAGCTACAGAATACAAACATGGCCGCCAAAAAAAAAAAAAAAATTCTTTTTCGATAATCTAGACATTTATTAACATATGTGTAAAGTTTCATGTAAATCGGAACGTCCGTTTTTTTTTAATAAATAAAATAAAAAACATATGAAAAATCGCAGTTTACAGTGTTCGGGCCCCTTAAATATAAGTCCGAGTATTTTTAAGTTGTCAACTGAGCTTATGTTGATGTTGTTGCAGAGGGTGTTAACCTGGCAGTTGTGTTTTTTACATATGTGGATGTGTTTGCATTTTTGTAGTGATAGTTGGGCCCAGGGGCGTAGCCAGAACTTGGTCATGGGGGGGGGGGGTTTTAAAATTTTTTTTTGCCAGTTTACTAATACGTGCAAAGTGCACTTTCCAAATGTGGTGGCTTACGTGACTTAATGCATTGGAAACTAAATTTTTCCGATTTTTAGTAAAAATTTCATGAAATTTGGTGCACTGGAAGCGAAGTTATTGCATCTGAAGTGGAAGTATGTTTGTGTCATCCTACAAAAATGAGCATCGAACAAAGTTCCAATATTAACTTTTGTTTTAAGAATGTTTAAACTTTAACCGAAGCATTTCATGAACTAAGTTTATGGTGATGATTGTTTATACCGTGGTGGAGTTCATAAGTGGTAAACGCGATTTAAAAACGATTGTTTGGACATAAATGATGACCAACTGAAATTCGCGATCACCGTAGATCAAAACTGGGCGTTAATTCATAAAAGATTAGCCAAAATCTTCATTAAAATTCTTGAAATTGGATTAAACCTTCGCTTTACTTATACCCACCCGGGTGATCTTTTTAATATTCATGCTTAATATCTGCACAAATTTGAAGGTAATTTTCAATAACATGAAAAAATGTTTTTTTTTATAAATTTGGTTCATGTTTCTCATTATGTGCTCAATGAACCCTCTGGAAAGAAATCTTTTAATATTTTCCATAGTCAAAAAATAAATCATTAAAGTTAGGCCTTTTTTCGAAAAACGAACTATCGCCAGAGAAAGATACTAAATACTGAAGTAAAAAAAAAAGTTCTATTTGTCATCCGAGTGAACGACATTGGTAAACGACGTATACAAAAATCTTTGGCATCTCAATAGCATAAATTTATCGCATTTTAACTGAACATTTGGCTATCGAAGGATGCCATCTCATCTATCGACACTTGTTTTGACTGTTTTTTTGTTTACTAAAAGTCGAGTTTTAACCATCAACCACTCCTCGTTTTCACCTGATGCGGCACCGCACGACTTTTACCTTTTCAAAAAATGCATATGCCGATGAAAAAAGCGTTTTGAGAACGTAGAAACCATTCAAAAGGCGTCCTGAAGGACATTCCGGTCGACGAACGAAACTACTCTTTGGACATGTTTTTAGATCATGCAAATCGCTGTATTGAGCCTAAACGGGACTATTAAAAAACAAATTAGTTTCGCCAAAAAAATTTTTTGTTATTATTCTTTTAAATGTTTAAAAATTAAAAGACTTTTTTGCTGATGTGGGAACTTATTTACGAGACATAATGATTGAGAATGTTGACAAATTATAGGCTATGGGGGGGGGTTCTGACACCCTAACGCCCCCCCCCTTGGCTACGCCCCTGGTTGGGCCCCTGAATATTGGGACCAGTTGGCAATGTCATTATGTAGGCTGCTGAGGTCTAGGGGAGTGTTTTTTGTTTTGTTCATTTTTTATATAATAATGAAGTCGTCGGCATATGCCAGGAAGTTTAAATCCTTGTGAAGGGAAATGATGTTACTAAGCTTATTGTACGCAATGAGAAAGGGTATAACGGATAATGGTGATCCCTGTGAGATACCATTCCGTAACGGATATTGTTCAGAATAATGGGAATTAATTTTTATTTTGATAGTTCTGTTGGTCATATAATTCTTTATGTATCGGTAAATTTTTGGGCCGATATTCCAATGTCTAAGTTGGTGCATTGCCACTTTGTCAAAGGCTTTGGAGAAGTCTAGAGAGACGAGTGAAAGGTGTTTTTTCGCTGAGAGGGATTGAGTGATCTGATAGTCTAGATATACTAGAAGATCAGACACTGATTTTCCCTTCCTGAAGCCCATCTGATGACTATGTAGAAGTTTGTCTATGGTGACAAACCACCATAGTCTATTGGCAATGATCTTGTCTTGTTTGGTAGGATATGCGGCAGGGCATTTTTTAAGTAGGATAGATGTGGCCAAATGGCCACGTAGTAGTCCAAAGTGGTCACGTAGTTACAACAATTTGGCCACAATAAAAATGTTTGTTGAAAAGGATAATGCGGTTTTGAATAAAATAAAAACGAGGGCGACGTATGGAATTTGTCAATAGCATACAATCCAGAATTCATAGGGCAATTACCAGGTACAGACAATCGATGAGTACTATTTTTTGAGTTAAATTTTTTATTGCCAACATTAAGATGATCTGGTACAAATTAGTTACAGATTACGAACGACATATACATATAACAAATGATGGAATGAAATTACAATACAGAATCTTTTCCAAAAAATTTTTGGATGAAACTCTTTCCGAGTACAAAGTGAAATCGGGCTCACGGTAACTTCTTTCTTTCTTGTGAAGAAACTCTGCTACAGCTGGCCTAGAGTAAAAAATCGCCAGTTTTAAAAAACTGGTATTCTTAGTTTGCGGTTTTTTCAATGCTCATTCATCAAATCATTAGACTTTACGTAGGTACCCAGGGCTTTTTGGGGTCGCTGATTCCGATGCAAGGGTCGGTTAAGCTTTATCACATCATTTTCAAGGTTATTTGAAGTTCAAACTAAGAAATGGTGGTTTTAAAAAAATCTGAAAAATTCATATATGCATGATTTTTTTCAAAATAAATGTTGACCTGTGCTATAGAAGAACGACAAGAATAATTTTTCAGCATCAAATGCATAAAATTGCTGAAAAATACTGTTTCCTAATTTGTATTTCGAATAAATTGTATTTCGAATAAAAGATAATAAATTTTTCTGATATAGACTTGTAAGTATATGTATTGCAAGAAATACAAGAATTCCTATTAATTTTTTTTTAATTAATACCTGTTAAGTGAATCTTTGATTCCTATTGAAATAATAATTTCCTTTGTATGTATATTTGTAGGGAGTCACACCTCCAGGGGGGATTTTGGCGACCTAGTGAAAAATCCTTAAAAAATGCCATGATATGCGGTCAAGACCGGCTGTTTTGCCTTTTAGTCTATTTAGTGCAATGTCTAACTCCAAGTAGCTGATTTTTTCTTCGATAAAGGAAGCTGATTTGCTGGGTATTAGGGTGTATGTCTGTTTGATGGTATCATGGTTGCATTGCTGAAATGTTGAAGAAAAGTTATTATTTTGTGCTTCTTTCGACCAAGATTGTCCAAATATATTCGCTATTTCCGGTTTTTCTGTAGTTGTATTTCCGTTTGGGAGTTGCGTATCAATACAATGAATAGACGATTTGGATTTTAGTCCGTATTTTACCTGGTTGTGTGTGAGTGTTAATATTTGCAGTAAACTGACTAATAGACTCTGTTTTAGCTAGCTTTAGGTTGCGCCTAAATTTTGCATGAGCTTTTTTGTATTGAATTATATTGTCGTTCGTGATATTTCTTTTTAATTTATTCCATTGGCGATTTTTTTCTAGTTTTAGTTCTTGTAGAGTTTCGTTCCACCACGGGACTGTATATTTTCTTTTGCTTGATGTTTGGGGTATGGATTCATTGGCAGCTTGAAGTAAGATCCCGTGGATATTTGCGGTTTCTTTGTTGATATTTGTACTAACCGGTCTATTGTTGCTAAAATGGCTTGCTAAGAAGTGAAACATGGTCCAGTTTGCTTTAGTTAGGTTGAATTTGGGACGGTTTAGGACTACTTCAGTGTTATTGTCGGGGAAGAGAGAGATTATTATTGGGAAATGGTCACTACCGAAGAGCTGCGAGACTTTGTTAGCCAATGGCTTTGTATGGCGATGATTGGGGATGCGATTGATAGGTCAATTTGTGTGAATGTGTGGTGGGTGGAGTAATGGGTAGGCGAGCCGTCGTTCAGGAGTGTTAGTGAGGATTGTGTTATGAATTTGGATACCGTTTTACCCTTTTTATTATTGTTTTAGGCGCCCCAACTAGTGTGATGGGCATTAAAGTCACCCGTAATTAGTACAGGTAATCTGGATTGTGGAACTATGTTTTCTAGGTTATTGTAAGTAGGTGATGTATTGGGTGGAATGTAAGTGGAGCTGATTATGAATTTCAAATTAGATTGGATGATAACGTTCGTGACGTCAAAGTTATTTACAGCTGAGTTGGTATGTTTATGTTGTAAAGAGTTGTGGACAAGAAGTGCGGAGCCGCCGAACGCGTTTCGTGTGTGGCCAGAGGTATATAAGTGGTAGTTGATAGGTATAGGTAAATTTTGGTCGTGTTGTATGTGTGTTTCTTGGAGAGACACTATTTTCGGGGTGTGTAATTTTAAGAGTAGTTGTAAGTCGATGTAGTTGCTTGTGTACACTTTTATATTCCATTGGAGTATAGTAAGTGACATGTTAGTGTATTGTATTAAATAATTAAATAAATGTGATATATATACAAGTGGTAAGATAGTTGTTAGAACATTTACTCATCCATAGTGAGACTGTCAAAGTCATCAAAGTCATCACTATCATCTGTGTTTAAGTTGTGGCTTTCTTGTTTATGGTTGATCATTTTTAGTTTGTTTTTGCCTATTTGTCCCTTAGCTTTAGCTTTTAGTTGCTTGATCGTGCGATTTGAGATTTTTGTTGGGAATATTTTGATTTTCGTTTCTGTTAATTGTGGGGATTCGCAGTATTTATTTGTTGTTGAGGGACGACCTGCGGACGCAGTAGTATTGATGTTTGCTTGGCTGGTGTGTTGATTTGAAACTGAGTTGAGCTTTGTGTTTGTGGGATTCGTACTGTTGTTGCTGCGGACCATTGCTGGAGCGTAAGTGGATTGCGTCGAAGGACGTTGAGTAGGTAGAGGAGTTGGTGTTGTTGTGGAGCTGTTTGTTTTGAGAGCTGTTGGACGTCGTGAGAGCCGCTGCTAAGAGCTCGTCGCTTGAGCTGTACACTGTTGGTGTTCGTAGAATGTTTGCAAAAGTACTTGATTGGACACTTTTTGGAGAGTTTTAATTGTTTGAATTTCTTTTTGTTTGATAAATATAGGGCAGCTTCTGAAGTAGGGCGAGTGGTCGGTGCCGATGGTGTTGTTTTCCTTGCAGTTATGGCTGGCGGACGGGTGGTGGCACTTTTCGGTTGAGTCCGGTGATGTGTGGTATATTTGGGAGCAGTTTGAGCAGAGCTTTTGATTTTTGCAGTATTTAGTGATGTGGCCGTAGCGGTGACAATTTTTGCACCGTAGAGGCAGGGGTATGTAGGGCCGAATGTGTATTTTTTCGTAACCGATTGAAATCGTGTCAGGTAGTGAGAGCGCCGAGAAGGTGATTATTATGAGGCCGGTTTCGATAAGTGTTGAGCTGTCATTATTTTCCTTTCGCATAATTTTTCTAATTTCACTCACGCCTTGATCTTTGAGTTCCTCTAAGATTTCGTTTTCGGGTATTCCACGAAGGTCGTTCCAATAGACAACGCCTTTGGTGAAATTCAGAGTAGAGTGCATCGTTATTACTTGTATATTGGGGGATAAATTTGTTAGTTTAGCGAGTTTCTGTGCTTGTGTATGGTTGATCGTTTTAATGAGAATATCACCACTTCTGATTTTTTTGCACGTGTAGACCTGCCCGCAGACACCGTCGATCACTTTTTTGATAAGAAATTGAGACACTTCAGTTAAGGTTTCGTCACTGTTTATTCTTTTCATCACTAAATATTTAGGTCCAGGAGATTTTATTTCGATATGTTTTTTGTATGGTTTGGAAGGGAGCGTGGGCCCCGCGATGAGAGTATTAGTCACTTAATTCAACTTTACGCTTAGACGGTTGGTTTAAGAACTTACTCGCCCGAGAGCTTAGGTCGAACTGATTAATTAATTAATTAATTAATTTTTACGTTGCACAATAACACTTATGAGAAATTTTTTCTCGTTGTCGATAATTATTATTTTGGCATTTTCTTTTGCGTTACTTCATAACTTTTTTATTTATGACTTTTTTGACGTTGCCGATACCTATTATTTTAAAAAATGTGTTTACGTTGATTGATAACTTTAATTTATATTTTTTTTACTTACGTTGCCGAGAACATTTGAGAACATTGTTTTTTACTTTTTTCATAACTTTTATTTATGTTTCTTGTATTTACGTTGCCGATAACTATTATTAAAAAAAAAAACTATTATTAAAAATTAATAAATGCGTTCGGATACAATCGGGCAAACTCGCATCAAGCGTACGGTCAAGAGGAGCAAGCAGCACGGCGGTGTGCTCTATCCTCTGATCTGGAACTTGGCACTGAGCTCTCTCTCCTCGATGTCAATCCTTCTAAGACCGAGGTAATGATTTTTAATAGGATGTATAAGATACCTCAGTTCGTACTATAAAAACTTAACGGCGTTAGACTTAGTCTCAGCAATAATGTTAGGTAGGGTAAATGCACTAGTAACCGGCCATTTAACTTTTTTCCTGACTTTGTTTCGCCATATGTTTCGAAGTATTCAATGTATTCCAAATTAATATACCAATATATAATCTATATAGTATTATAAATCAGTAACGATATACAATTTTTAAGAAACATTCCATTTGTTTGTAGCTATTTACGTTTTTAGGAAAAATTTCATTTTGTGCTAGTATCCGGACACTTTTTTCAGTAATCGGCCATACAAATTTCAGTTACCGGCCACTTGAAAGAAAATTGTAATTAATGCAAATTTATGCATATTTATGTGTAAAACTACGAGATTTATGCCCATCCAAAAATAAAATTACAGGTCTTTTTATATTTTGCTCGTCTCACCACTTGGTGGCCTTAAGTATGGGAATATTGCCATAGGTGGAAGCATTTGTCCAATGGCAGAAAAAGTGTTTAAAACAGTAATTTTTTCTTTTTCATTAGAAGTTGTAAGCTGATATAAATTTGTATACCCTATGGGAGCAATTACTTTTACTTTACGAGTTTCGTGGCACAACGAAAAGCTGGTTTCGTCAAAATTAAATATTTGAGATGGGTCTTCCATGATATCTTCTTGATTAGAGCTTATCAGATAATTTTTAAGTTCCGAAAACCATCCCCTTATCGATTCGTCTGTGACAATTGCTCTGGCTTTGCCAATACTCTCTGCTTCTCGATTCGCCAATGCAGGATTTCGATTTAAGAATAGCTTAAACCAGGTTTTTCCAGGTCTATTATCCTTAAATGGAGTTTTTATGTGGCTGCCTTTTATTATTTTTGGACTGTGTTAAGAAGATCATCTTTTTTTAAAGGAAAACCACATTTGCACAAATTTATTATTTATTTTTTTCTTTGTCGGGAATCTCTCTGTTTCTCACACTAAAGCTTGTTTACTATAAAATTTTACATAATCATATGTATATAATATGTATTAGAAATCTTGTGTGATGCTAGCTGAATGAATAATTGAAGACGGCCGGATACTGAAACTTCTACTATTTTGCAATTTTTAATTATCGGCCGCCCCGGCCGGTAACTGAAAACAAGGCAAAATGTGATCCACTATCCGGCCGCTTCTTTTTTTCATGTAAATATAGAAATGTTGTTATATTTATTTCACATAATACATTACTCATAGTTTCTAATCTAATTACACAAACACTTATCACTGCATTTTTCTTGTAAAAATTATATTAAACTTACATTTGTTCACCACATGCACTTTAACCAAAAATATAGAAATACCGTGTCGGCACACTATCACATCAATTCACTTATCAAGATTTATTTATAAGAAATTAAGTTTTCATGGTCTATAAATGCTTTATATGTGCATGTGTTAGGAAAACTTCATAGTTTTAAATGATATTTTGAAATATGAAGCAAATGTAACCGTTTTCTTATTTTAAGAGCAAAAAGGAGAAAGTGGCCGGTTACTGGAGGGTGGCCGATAATTAGTGCAACTACCCTATTTAGGTCTAATCCTCGACTCCAAATTAAATTGGAAGGCTAACATTGCTGAAAGGGCACGGAAAGCCTCATGTGCTCTCTACTGCTGTAAACGGGCCCTAGGCGATAGATGGGAACTTCAACCCCCGAATCATGTCCTGGCTTCATTCGGCGATAGTTGAGTACAACCTCCTATTTGACGCTGTTTTCTGGTGGCCAGCCATTAGTAAGGCGGTCAACCTGGAACCCCTTGATAAAGTCAGGAGAACGGCGGGCATCTTGGTTACAGGGGCTCTTCGCACAACACCCACGAAAGCATTGTTTACCCTTCTCCACTGGCTCCCAACTGTGCAGCAGGTCAAATTACATACGAAATGCTCTGCAGTCAGGCTTAACGCGATTTCCCGCTGGGCAAGACTGGATCTTGGTCATTCCAGGATTGTTATTCAAGACTGTTCGGTGCCAAACGTCATCGATCACATCTGCAAACTGAGTGGTTTGACCACGGATTCACTGTCCGCGAGATATTCACCGGCAACTCCATCAACATCTAAACCGACGGCTCCAAATTGGCGAACAAGGTTGGCTGTGGGATCTTCTGTAGGCAACTGGGGCTTCGTCTCTCCTTCCGTCTGCCTGACCACTGTAGTGTCTTCCAGGTAGAAGTAATGGCCATTTACCAGGCTTCAATCCGGCTTATCCCGGAGAACGCGCATATGACGGATTTTCACATATATTCGGACAGTTCGGACGGATTTTCACACATATACGGACAGGCAGCCATCAAGTCGCTCGCTGGGTCTGGCTGGGGCCAGGCTGGTCTTGGACTGCCGAAATTCCTTGAACACCTTAGCTAGATGCTCCAACGTCTCATTACTCTGGGTTCCAGGGCACAGGGGTATTGTAAGGAACTGCGAGGCGGACGAACTAGCCAGAGCGGGCACATTGCTCACCGAGGCCTCGTCCTTCCTCCCAGTGGCAGCTCCAATTGCATCAGTTAAATTGATGCTCAAACAATTCTATCAAAAGAAGCAAACGAATTGTGGTCTGAGGAACAGACCTGCAATATCTCTCGATAAACTTGGCCTTCCTATAACATGAAACGGACTAACCAGCTGCTTAACCTCAGCCGTCACTCAATAAGTACAACGGTCTCGGTGCTCACGGGTCACTGTCTTATGGGTAAGCATGCGGAAAGACTGAGACTGGAATCCAACGACTACTGTCGAGGTTGCGGCTCCGAGGAGGAGACCGTTATCCACCTGTTGTGTCAGTGTCCTTCATTAGCCAGAAGAAGACTTAAGTCTCTCGGCTCAGCTTTCTTTACTAGCCTAACCGAACTATCGCCTCTGAATGTCAGAGGTATAGCCAGATTCATAACGGAATCTTCTTGGTTCCCAGCGCTGTAAGGGGGAGTCGCGCCATCCACTGTGGTATCACAATGAGCCATAAGATGTGCTTAGTGAGCTTCTCACGAAGGAGGCTACCACTCCAACCCAACCTAGCCTAGAGGATATTATAAAAATCCCAAGGAAGTTCGGCAGATTTGTTGTTTTACAGTGTCTATTGCAATGCAGTGGAATTATTATACAATCAAATCAATTTAACACTTTATTAAACACTGCTTACACACTGAGTTATTGTACTTGGGTTATAATGACTTACTGCTATTTTTTATAAGTTCTTCTTTTTTATTTTCTTAAAATCTATGTTATCACCGGCTTTCATAGCTCAAGCCCCTGCCAACACCAAAACACAACATTACACAAGAGTAGAATAACTGCCCAACTTACCGTTCAGAATCAGCATAAAACTGAAAGTCCTCTCAGTCCATTCAAAATTTTCCAAGTTTCAACCAACTTGGTACAAAATTTTGTATTAACGTGCTATGAACTATTTTCTTGAAGGTTACCCTTTGAACAAAAAAAACATATCTTTGTTTGTGTCCCCATAACTATTTAATAAAATGTGTCCTTGGAAAAATTATAGCAGATTCCTGGAAAGCGGCTTTGCAAAACATTCACTACTGTTACACAATGCCATGTGCCTAAATTCCAGGAAAGCAAAAACTCAAGTTCTTCCTTCGATCTTGGGGTCGATATTTAAGTGCAAACTGCTGTTATATATTCTACCTACTCCAAACAATTTACTAAACGGGTGCATCTAAGTTTCAAGGTAAGATCCGGAGCCGACGGCAAACATTTTCGTTTTACCTCAGGAGCAACACACACTTAGTTTCTGGTCATCTGCCGCGATACATTCGCAATGGAAGAAAACTACGTGACCATTCAAGAAATCAGGGACCAAAATGAACCACAGAGAAACTGCAGCGACTGTGGTCGACATGAAGTGATCTTTAGGTGTCCATCCAAGCGTTGGAATCTGGACGAGTGTATACGCCAGATCTACATTGTGAACGGCAACTGGGATGAGTTGCCAAGGGATACAAATCATACAGCGCACAACAAATACCAAATTACGCAGTCACTCAACAGGCTATTGCGCCAACGCAATTTGTCACTTTCTGGCTCGGACACCGCAGTTGAACGTGTAAAGCGGCGGTTATTTCGGGAGCCCAAGCTGATGCCGCGAAAATCCAAGAACCCCCGAAAGTCAACTCTTAAAAACGCGGCAGGCTTCTTTCTCCAAGTGAGTCGGTTCGGTGTCGTAAAGGAAGTACGCCGAGGCTACTTGAGTGAAGGTCGAAAAATTGTACAGCGAAAAATAGCCTTAGACCGAAAACGCAAAAGAAAAGTATGCAAGTGGCTGCAAAACCACTCTGCGAATGCTAGCGAATCGTCTTACTCCGAGACGTATAACTACCAGCAGGATGAGAAGATATACAGGCACTACGTCAACATATTCCACAGAATGCAGGATGAAATCTTGCGTTCAACTTATTATATGGACTACTCACTGTTAAATCTGTTGTGTGCAAATAATTATATTTATTATCAATAAAATGTTGTGATACGTATGTATTGGAAACAAATGCATTGAAAAACTTTTACTTCTATTGAATGCAACTAATAAATTTTAACTTAGAAACCAATTAAAATATAAACTGGGTACTCTGCATAAAGGGAAATAAAAATCTACCAGCAAAGTCCAGTGAGCTTTATAATTTTGCTTCAGTCGTTTCGACGTTAGACACCTTCCACCATTTTCCCATGCAACTCCATCAGACCCTGTGAAGTAGAAGAAGTAATATTAATAAATTCGATCTAACTTGCCTTCAGATCAATTTAATCAACTTCATTCAATTAAGCACGATCAATTGAATCAACCTTCGCGAATAGTAAAACATTTACATAATGTATTTGAATTTAATCAGCTGAAATTTAAATCAGATTTCCAAAATAAACGCGCCACAACATTTGCTGACGTAATTTACTTCCTTCTATGCTATCGTTCTAAAGCCAACAAGACCGCGAACTTACACTGTTCATTACGTTTGTTCGTACCACCGTTCAAGAGCTATTGTGCAATTAACAGAAATTAATACATACATAGAGCCGTACTAGCAACTCGTTCTGCCATGATGGACCGAGTCCTCAAATTGACGTTGACTCTTCCTCGATTAGTTTCTCGTGCACATCTCTGAGTATGCCCTGAATTGTGAAAACACGTAATACAGCGCAAACCAACAATTAAGTCTCACTAATCTCGGTTGCAATGCACACAACTGGTCAAAGTCGGATTGCATTACCACCGAAGTCTACATATTAGTACGTACGGTATTTCATGTGCACCACCTCCGCAGTTTTAATGGTTACCTGATGGCACTACTAATATTTACATTCTCATTTCAGATATTTATGTATGTACAAGAACTCGCACGATAGCTAAACATTTTCGTAAGTGCCATTGCCCATCACCGAAACATCTCCCGTCGATAAATTTGCCGTCACCAAACATTCGCTCACACATTCACTTCACATTCACAGTCCGAGTCTTCAACACTCGCAATAAATGCGACTGACTCTTCCTACAGCCACACATAAATACGCACACATCGATTACTAAGCGACTTTGAAGCTTTCAAGTCTACAGTATTTACCGCGAAAACAACATACCTTGAAGTACTTCACAGTTTTGACACGCAACTCGAGCGTCGCATCCTCGTCACAAACCATCAGCGTGTTGGGATGCTGCTGGAAGGCACTCACAGTCCACATGTGATTCACACCCTCCTCGATCGCTTTGTATAGAGCGAACGCTTTGTGGGCGCCGGTTATAAGTATCATCACCTCTTTGGCGTCCATCACGGTGCCTACACCGACAGTGAGCGCCTGCTTAGGGACCTTGCTCATGTCGTTATTGAAAAAACGGGCGTTCGCCTCCAGCGTATCCTGTGCCAGTGTCTTGACGCGCGTACGGGACACCAGCGAACTTCCCGGCTCGTTGAAGGCGATGTGCCCGTCGGGGCCAATGCCGCCGATAAATAGCTCGATGCCGCCCGCCTCCTTGATTTTGTCTTCGAACTGTTGGCATTCCGCGGACAGGTCTTTAGCGTTGCCATCAAGTATGTGGACGTTTTTCGGCTCGATGTTAATATGCTTAAAAAAATGATTCCACATGAAGTAGTGATAGCTTTCAGGATGGTCACGTTCGATTCCTGGCAATTAGAACGTTCGATTTCTTCAATTATCATTTCAAATACATATTACATATATACATATTACATATATATATATATTTACAGTACCCACCCACATACTCATCCATATTGAATGTTTTCACGAACTCGAACGACAATTTGCCCGCTTTGTGGAACTCGATTAATTTCTGGTACATATCCAATGGTGTGCTGCCCGTCGGTAAGCCCAACACAAAGTATCTGCGTTGGCATATGTCATTTTATTTAAAGAACTCGAGATAAACTATTCGAAACTCACCTATTCGGGCCTGGCTTGAAACTGTTGATCCGCTTCATCACATACTTGGCAGCCCAGACTCCAACGGAGCTTTTCGTATCCAAAATAACTAATTTCATTTTATTTTACTGCAAATGAAAGGAGGACGTTAGTAATGAGTTTTAAATTAACAATTTGTTATTATTAGTAGTTATATAGTTATAGTTAGTTTTAAATTAACAATTTTTTATTATTAGTAGTTATGTATTTGTAATGGTTACAAGTAATTGCAATTTTTCACTTCAGTTAGTCCAAATATAAGTCTAGAAACATATATGTAATACTTCTATATCGGCAGCAACCTATCTTCACAATAAGTTTTCATTCGGAAATCAAAGGGAGACAAGCGATGAGACAGAAAACACGAAATTTTGTGAATGTATATTATTTCTATACGTGTATACATGAGCACTTCTACACATGAACAACTGTCAAACTGCTCCAGGGGCGGTTGAAGAAATAGGTACTATTTTCAGTTAATTTCGACAAATTTTTCTTTTTTTCCAGTCAATTTTTTCCCGCCTGAACGCACCTGACTTTTTGACACTTTTTACAGCTATCAAGGTACATTCGTTTATACGTTTTCTCGCTCATATTTCACTATTGTTGTACTGTGATGTTGGCGAATGTACCCTGAGCTTACTGCCAATATAGAAGTATTACATACATATATAGTATGTCTAGAATATATACGAATAGAACTTATGGAACAATTTAGTGTGGGATATTGAATAGCGAAAGAAAAATATAATCCGTGTTGAGATTTCACTGCCCTAAGCCCCTTAGTTTTACACTCAAGGTTAGATAAAATCGTTTTAATACGGTGCATTGAGTTGCACCAGAGCTTATTCACTTTGATACCGTACTGGTAGCACTCACAACAATGTTGTTTTATATTTCTGATAAGAATTACCAGAAGGCCAAAACTAGCTAAAAATCGTGGTAATAGTACTGAGTCGGTGTTCACCGGTGTGCAGGATGTGAACTTTCTGCATGAAAAGAGTCGTTTACCTATGAATAGCAGAATACCATTAAAAGCCAAGGACATACAATTACGCATTCCAGAGAGTGGGGTAGCTGTGGGAGGGAGATCTTGTAAGTTCTCAATTGTGTCACATTCCTCCATAAATGGCACCACGTGCGGCTTATAGTGTCTTTACTGTAAGAAACTCGGTCAGAAACTCGGCCCCGTCAAGCGCAAACGCCGAGAGAGCGGCGAGCGTGTTCACGATTTGTCAAACTATGGCGTTAATCGTCTGTGGATTCGATTGCAAGTGACTTTATGTGCAGGTTTTGCCTTTAATGTGTGGTACGCTTTATTGCTAGCACCACCGACAATAATTAATTTTTGCGTACATGGAAAATTTGAGACATTTGCTATCACCTTGCAGCCTCTTTCCGATAGTGTTTCGTTCCGTGGTTGCTGCTAATGATACTGTAATCCTTACCTCTAAGATGTGGGCGGAAAATTCGTCAACTTCTACCAGATACTTCGAGTCTTCCGCTGAGAATCCTGAATTATTGTTAGTTTTTTATTAATTTGATGTATACAAATGCAATATCGTCGCTCGTTCAACTACCGCCTCTCAACTACTTCAAAACAAATCAAATTAAAAATAATAAACGAATTATAACAAAAAATTTTCGATGTCAGCGCACACTACAAACACTTGCGCTCTGAACGGATACAAAAAGTGTTCTGAAGCCGCATTGACTTGACAGCGGTCGCGATTGTGGCAAAGCCCACAGTGAAATCGCCAAACTCAGTGCAGCTCTTTGGTCTCTCACCCCAGCAAAAACTTGTATTTCCTCTAATGTCTAAAGTAATCGAGAAACTCAACTCCATCGCATTACAATTACATATGTACGAGTATGGCAATGGAAGTAACCGCTTACATGCGATGTTATACAAGTTCCTCTGGAAGATTAGATATAAATGAAATTAAATTAATTATTAAATTAAATGAATTAAGTAATGTGTTACATTTAATCTCTGCAGTATTGAGTAAACAATTAAAAAATACATAACCACCTTTTTTATTTATTTGTTATAAAAGGAAATCCATTTAGTTCATAGGAAAAATAAAAATTTTAAAAGAATTACAAATATTCATTAAAAAAGGAATGTCAATTTAGTGTAAGTGCATTCATTTTTATAATACTTTTCCAGTAAAAACTTGCAGAAGAGCGTAAGAAAGAATTTGAGAGGAATGCTCTCACAAATAGAAGGATAGAGAAAAAATTAAATAAACAGAAAACTAGTACAAATCATCAAGTATGCAACAATTTAATTATTTGAGAGCGAACTTGCCCGAAAATGATACAATTGTGAAAATAGAAGCATCACAGTTATATGTCGATTGATCTTCTCGATTGTTCGTGGTTCGTTTGTTCATGAAACATTTAGCCGGGCACCCGCATATGGTACCGGCACTTGCAAACAATGTTCCTTTTTTCATTCATATTTTATATCAAAAATCGCAACGAAATTTCTAAACACAAAAAATTGTTTTTTATGTGACAATTTTCAGCTGATTCTTTTTTATGAACTGAAAATCACTTTCAGGCTCTCGTTTTTGATCTCTCTTGCAAGTTTTGTGAGGTCGTTAACGCTTTGCCAGTAAAAACGTCAATGGTAGATGACGTACACTTATTTCTCTGAGTAGCAATTGTCAATGTGTCAATTTATTTGTGTCAGTTCGATTAACCTTTATTTTCGTTGTCGTTAAATTTGAAATTTACTTTCAGTACTCCAGAAATATATATTTTCGTAATGTATTTTATGTTAGAAAAATATAGAAACTGCATTGCCGTGCGTTTTTTGCAGAGACAGCACGTTTTTGCTGGCATGTAGTTGCGTTTTTAGTGTCGGTTTTGGTGCAAAACGTATTTTCAAACAACAATTTATTTTGACATTTTTTCATACAGCACAGATGGGTTATGAACTCTGACATTTGTCCGCAAAATGACAATAACTGTCAGAAAATAAGTGTGAAGAGAGAGTTCCTGCTATCTGGCACACTTTATTAATTTCACTATAGTACAAACTACTTATCTGATATTAAACACACCGAATGTCTATTTTTTTATTTTTCCTTAATGATTGTCTGCTTTATCTGCTTTTCAAATGGATAATGCCAAAAATGAATCAATTTTGATAGCTTGAAGGCTTGTTGGGCTTTTCTTGGCTATGTACCTGTTGCCTATTGGGTTATAAAAAAAAAACTAAATAATACAATTAATGTATAACACTTACCATATAATACTACAATCAACTTCTTATACTTTTGCCTCTTGCCCCTTTTTATTTAGTTAGCCATCAAGGCCGTAATCGAGCATTGGATTTGTACAAGAAGTAATGCTGGAAATGGGTCTTTACTGTATGCATTAACCGATAAAATGGCCGATTAAATAAGCTGTTGGCCGTTACGATCATAAGGGGTAACAAACCTTGTCAACATTTTTGCTGGGTCTCCTTCGCGAACACGCAAACATTCATATTTTCACACATACATACATACCAAACCAGATTTTCTCATCGGTTGGGCAGTTAAAGGAAACTAATTTAATGCGCACTCGAATAATTTGTCTGCCTGTCTTTTTAAAAGATACGATTCTAGATAGGTAGATAGATACTTCAGTTGCCTAGTAATCAATGCACTCCAAATTGTAATCTGCACACATTGTTTGTGTTGCAGTAGACCAGTTTCGGGCGAGTTAAAATGACCCCATTCGCAAAAGTACCAACATATGAACAAAAACAAAGAACAAACTGAATGTGATCATAGTGTATTAAACCAAGTGAAATCATTATTTGACAAACGTTTGATTTGAAAATAAACAATTCATACATTTGCTTGCTTTAACCTGTGTGTGTACCTTGGGCAGTTTAAGTATAATCTCGATTTTTGAAATGTGATTTTTTTTTATTGATAAAAGGGTTAAGGTAATGACAAGACACTTGTCAAATAAGCGTAACGGAAAGTAAACATGTCAAATATTGATTCCACTTGGTTTAATACACTTCGAATGTGATGTGATGTGACTTCTTCACGGCACTGGACGAGTTCTGCCTCTCGTAGGTTAATGAACTCGACGCTACAAATGTTACTGATTACCGTCATCATATCGTTTGGCATTAAGGCAATCGTTTACAATGTTCTCTTTCGTCGATACTACGCGCTTCGGCGCAACGGAGACATTGTCCCCTCGTACGCGTAAACGTATGTGACTGCGTGTGTTGAAGAGAGGGCATCAAAACGAAACTACCATCTCTAGGGCGCTTTCGAAGAAAAGAGTACAATAGCAATGTTGTTATCGAAAGTATCGCATATGGTAACGCCTGTTCGTAGACCCTACATAGATGTCAATAATCCACTCCCATAATCTATTCTGTACCATTCTGCAGAGCTGCTTTCATTCGTCTAAATCTTTGGAACCCACTTCAATTAACATTAGAACAATGAGCAATGTATTGTATTTAAAAAAAAAGTTATTACTTTTAAACAAAAATCTATATAGTTATTTGTTTTTTCTTGTAATACTATGCATAGATTTCGATTCAAGCTCCTAATTATAAGTATATACTGCAGTTGGTTCATTTGTTGCATGTGACTAACACCGTAATTATAAGCTTCATTGCTTATGGTGTTAGAATTTATTATTATTAAATAAACAAATAAACGTAAACAGTAAACCTGCTGTTGCGGTTTAAAAATGTGGGCGTAATCAGCTTATACACTAGTCAGAATAAGTTTGCATACAAGGAGTACATCGTTTTTTCATATGAAAAAAAATCACTTAAAGTAATTTTTCAAAAACAAAATATTTTGTATTTCTTCCATAAACTTAGTTCTTTTATTCGAAGATGGCACGACTACTGTTTCCGTGGCGCCGCCATTTGAGGGTGTCTTTAGATAGATCGACCAAAAATAAGTTGAAAATGAAGAATACAATTTATCGATATCTCGCTCGTTTTCGAGATATCGAGGTTCAAAGTTTAAAATTTCGAAACACGTATATTATAGGGCGCTTTAAAAATAACCCTCATGGGAGCAACTAGTGCGCCGGAGCATCAATAAAGTGCTAACAGTATTTCTGCATTCAAATTCCTTCCGTGTGGACGGCCTTCGGCCGGGCGCTTGAAAAATAACCCTCATAGGAGCAACTAGTGTGCCGGAGTATCAGTAGTAGTAGTAGTAGTAGTAGTATTTTATTTATTATATAGAAGATAATATAACAAGCATATGTATAACAATTCCCACATAAGTATGTATGTATAACAATTCCAACATAAGTATGTATGTATAACAATTCCAACATAAGATATAAATATAAATATATATATCATCGACTATACAATAAATTTCGGCATTGGCTTACGCCGTCTGCCTATATACCGCAGTTAAATTCCGTGCATTATTGACATCCTTTAATAATTTTATTCTAAAATAAGTGATTCTCTATATTTATGGGCATACTTAATGAAAAGCACGAGTTTATCCCAGCACTTATTCAATCAATTTCAATTTTGGTTCTTCTAGTACCGAATTTCCAAAAATTTTGATTCTATGCTCTCTTAGTATTGGGCAGCGCGCCAAAAAATGTGCTATATTTTCTAATTCTCCAGTATTGCACATGGCGCAAGTTTTATTTCCTGTACCAAACTTATTATTGTTTAAAAATAGCATATCACTTCTAGCTCTCATTATCCACATGCTTGAATAAATGGTATATTTTTTAAAATAAATTTGCCCTCTCGACCAATCTAACTCTTTATATATTTTAGTGGTGCTAGCAGCTTTTTGTTTGTATATGTGCAATCTAGCTTGGCGAAGATTTTTTACAAGCATTTTTATGTCATCTACCCACTTCTCCGGCTACATACTATCTATTCGCCAGTTCATATTAGCATTATTAAACAGATTTCTTAGTTCCTTAACCCAAAATACACCTTTCTTTATTACCGATCGTGTCAAATAATTAGGGAGCCGGTTTTCTGGAAAAACAAATAATGTTCTAAAAATGTACCAGAGATGCAATTCTAATGTGTACAAATGACTGTCCTGTACTCCTGTCTCAAGACAGAGTATATATGTAGGCATATGAGCTGGCAACTTTAATATGCGTTTAAGGAAATACTTTTGCAGTATATCGACTTCGTCGAAAAACCCATAGCCCCACACTTGCGCCGCAGTATCAGTAAAGTGCTAACAGTATTTCTGCATAAATTCATGAATAACGAAACAAGAACTTCTGGTTTTTTCGAAATTTAAGATGGCTTTTCAAAATGACGAATGTGCTCTTCCAAAAGTTTCCCTAATTTAACGAAATTGTTTGTCAATTTTTAATTTTTTTTGTCTTGGGTTCTATTGTATTCTATATAATTTCAAGCACATATACGTTTAAAAATATAATATATAATTTACAAGTCCATTTACTGCTCAATGGCATGCAAATTTCCAAATAAAAATAAAAAGCATAACCGGAAGCTCCCGCTATTGGTTTTGTACGCAAACATTTTCTGCACCGTTTTGTGAGTCAATAAATACGAATACATGGAAAATTATTATTTTAATTCATCTAAATCACAACAAAAAGTGCAGTTGAGGCATATATGAATAATGTCGATAAGTTTTTGTAAACAGAGAACCAATTTTTGAGGTCAAAATTCATATAACATAATTTTGACTTGCTGTACGCAAACTTTTTGTGACTAGTGTAGGCAATTATGGCACAATCAGCATCTGCCTCTAGCATCGATAGTACCTATTTTAATGATGTACATATATACGTCCGCTTTGGGAAGGTATCCAAATTAAATACTGTATTCACTCCAGAACAATGATGTATAGTTTTTAGAGTAGAGCTTAGCCTTGCAAATCCATTTCCTCGCATTTCACAGGAACACTTCAGTGACTTTCGAAGTCCGTTCAGATCTGAAACGGCCGTTTTCCTCAGTTTATGTAATATAATAGTAAATACTAGTAAATCCGGCCATAGGTGGATTTTTTGCCGAAGCCGAATATTCGGCATAACTAAAATATTAGGCCGAAGGCGAATACTAATAAAAAATTTTTTAAGGAGAAAAAAAAACTGATCAAATAAGTATATACAAGGTGCGTCCCAAAGTAAACAGGACTTTTGCAATAGGGACGTTTCTGGTGGCGCCATCTATGTGTGAGAACATGCGTTGGAAAGGTACATCTTTCATTCACATACTATCTAATTTTCATGACATTTGGTCTAGTAGACGCCGAAATATCCCGCTCAATGTGACAGTATGTTTTTAACTTTGGTACGAGAATGTCGATCGAACAAAGAGCTAATATTAAGTTCTGTTTTAAACTTGGTAAAACTTTTACCGAAACGTTTAAATTGTTAAAGCAAATTTATGGTGATGATTGTTTATCCCGTGGCCGTGTTAACGAGTGGTTGAATCGATTCAAGAATGGTCGTGAAGACTTGAATGACGACGAACACGTCGGCCAGTCGAAATTTGTGATTACTGACGATGCCATCAAAACTGTGCGTGATTTTATCAAAATGCAGCCAAAATCATCATTGGAATTGATGGAAATGGAATTGAACATCTCCAAAACATCAATTGATCGCATTTTAACCGAACATTTGGGTCTCCGTAAAGTGTGTTCTCGCTTCATTCCGCACACTTTAACCGACGACCAAAAAGCGCAGAGAATTGAGCACGCAAAAGACATCGTTCGGGAAGCCAGACGTGATCCAAATTTCTTGTTCAACATCGTAACCGGTGACGAAACGTGGTGCTTTCAATATGATCCCGAAACAAAGCGTCAAAGTGCCGAATGGAAGCACCCAGATGAGCCAAATCCGAAAAAAACCCGCCGTGAGAAGTCAAAAATCAAAACTCATCTCATTTGTTTCTACGATTCAAAGGGAATAATTCATCGAGAGTTTGTTCCACCGGGAAAAACAATTAACGCTTTGTTTTATGTTGAAGTTTTGAAGCGTTTGGTGCATCGCATTCGTCGTATTCGGCCAGAATATCGCGAGGAAGGAAGTTGGCGTTTATTGCATGATAATGCACCGGCTCACAGAGCCCTAGTTACGACCGATTATTTGACCAAAAATCGCATTTTTACCATCAATCATTCACCGTATTCGCCTGATATGGCTCCCTGTGACTTCTACTTATTCGGTCAGTTGCATTTGCCGATGAAAGGAAACCGTTATAAGGACGTTGAGGACATCCAAAAGGCTTGTACCAACCTTCTGAAGGCGATGCCGGCCGATGACCTAAAACACTCATTCCAAATGCTTTTGGACCGTGCAAAACGTTGTATCGAAGCAGAAGGAGAGTATTTTGAATAAATAAAAAGAATTATACAAAAATAATCATCCGTTTTCTTTATTTTATAAAAGTCCTGTTTACTTTGGGTTGCACCTTGTATATAGGGTAGCGTGGTCCGAAACCGACCGGTGGTCCCATACCGACCTCCACATGTTTCTCAGTCATTATGCTGCCCCCCAAACTGTCGGTGGGGGCATTTAAAAGCTCTTACAACACTTACAAGTTGTAGGCGGAGAGCCATATTACACATTTTATTTCGTGGTTATGTGACGTGTTGTGTTTTGACAGGAATAAAATTCATTTTTGAGCCTACACGGAACTTCAGTTATAAGTGCTTTATTGTTTTTTGAAAAATCAAAAGGTAAGTTTTTTATATTCGTTATGACCTAAGCTTGAATAGGTGCTATCAAATTTTGATGAATTTGAATGAAATGATGAATGAAAGGGGAGGTCGGTTTCGGACCACGATTTTTCAAAACAACAAATATGCAAACTTTGAATATGACCTCGTTATTTAAAAAAAAAAGTTTCCAAAAACCTTGTCAAGCTACTTACAACCTAGAATAATGTTTATTCTAAAAAAAAAAAATTTGGTTTGTGAAAAAATATCAATTGAAAGCACTTTTATTGCATTTGCCAATTAGGGGGTCGGTTTCGGACCACGCTACCCTATATATGTATAGACTACAATACCGCCAAATCTTTTAAGTTTAAAGAACATAATTACTACTACTTATATATATATATATATTAGGGCGGGTTATTTTTTTTTTGATGAAGCGTATAGCAAAAACGTAATCTATAGGTGATTCTGAGAAATTTTGCTCAAGAGACCATAGCTCTAAGTCGGATTTGGAGCCCCCAAAATTTCAAAATAGATATTTTTCAATATATACATAGAATAATTTAATTAAATTCGTCATAAAAACGGATAGAGTTATAGTAGATTTCTCAATCTGGGCTTGTTTGAAAGGTATATTATATAATAATAATAGTATATTATATATAATATATTATATATAAGGTATATTAGGTACATATTAGGAAAAAAAAATTGATCGTAATAAAAGTTGTTGGAAATTATCTCAACTTTCATAATCTGCAAAAAAAAAAACATTATCGAAAAAAATCGAAGAAAATTCGGAATTTATTAGTCAAAAGTTCATTTTAGGCTATTTTTCGACAAAAAATTCCTAATATGTCTACTAAAAATAAAAAAAATATTGGTATCAATACAGATATAACTCTACTACTATAACTCTATCCGATTTTATGACGAATTTAATTAAATTATTCTATGTATATATTGAAAAATATCTATTTTGAAATTTTGGGGGGTTCCAAATCCGACTTAGAGCTATGGTCTCTTGAGCAAAATTTCTCAGAATCACCTATAGATTACGTTTTTTTATACGCTCCATCAAAACAAAAATTAACCCGCCCTAATATATATATAAGTAGTAGTAATGTTCTTTAAACTTAAAAGATTTGGCGGTATTTTAGTCTATTCAGAGGAACTTGTCCTGTAATCGATAATCTACGATGGATCTCACTTAAGTTCGTTTTTCAGTTTGTGTAACGTCATTATTAGAATATTTTATTAGAATAATTTTCTAGATTTTTAATCAGAATATATATCAGATCAAGGTGTAGCTCATATTTAAGTAGAGATGAGTAACAATACATTTATTTAAACGGAATTAAATTTGAAATGTTTAATGAAGGTGGATTTGATAGTAAAATTAAATAGATTATTAATTTGATTTTAGCTCTAAAATATGCACATATCGCATACATATATATATATATACTTACTACAATCGATACAATCCGATATTTGATAAAATACTTCGAAACAAATCAAATTGATTTACAGGGCGACCTTCGGCTAAAGTATTTGGATATTTTGGCCGAAGCCGAAGATTTCAAATTGGCCGAATAGGCCAAATACCGAATCGTAAGACGAATATTCGGTCAGACAATAGTAAATACAAATCATCAGGACAATTGCAAAGAAATTATGGTATATGCCGTATAAAACTAAAAACTGATCACCTTTCTCCCTCCTTAGCCCTACATAGGTACTAATTACTAAAATCACTGCCATACCAAAGTTAAATTTAATCACTTATCGCTCATAGCTCAACGTTCTAAACATAGCTACATACGACTACATACACACATACAGGCTTATATACTTCAGACAAGTGTAGTCGCATAGTCAAATCGCATCAAATTCTAAAGATATATCGTCAAACCTCCACCACATAGCTTTCACTAGGTTGACGCGAAATCACAAAAGATAACTTTATTACACTAACGCGTGTTGTATTGTTCCAAATTGAAAATCTTTATTGAAAACTTTGACGAACACAAATAGAAATACATTTGTAATAAAGTAATAATAATTGCAAACACATATCCGCAGTTGTTTTGATGACAAGGTCGAATGTTTTACCAATTAAAAATTATAATAAAACTAAGGTTATTTATGTAGGTTATATTAAATTTAATAGTTCATACTTGTATGTGTAAGTGAACATCATTTTTATTTTAAATAAAATTTCTGCTTTTCAAAAATTAAATGGCATGGATAATTTTCCAGGAAAATTAACAGGTTTCTTCTGATTTGAGACGACGAAGAAAACTTGGAAAACGTCCGCCTTATTTTAACCCTACACTCACGAAAACGTAAAAGCAAATTGAGCACTAGTCTATCCTGGCCAAGACCAAGGCGAATACCTTCTTATATTCCTCGAATTCTCTTTCGCATTATCATCGTCATCATTATCATTACCACCAACTATTTGTATTAATGTTTACTTTCTCTGAACCTAATAAATGACGGTCAACGTGTGTCGAATTTTATATAATTTGTCAATGCCTCGCGGACTAGACAAGATTCTGCTTTATGCTTACGTTGTCTCTGGGAAAATGTTAGCCGGTCGATCGACACACGCTGAGCTCTATTTAATTTTCATTTCATTGTACGCTACCAAACAGTCTGTGTTCTAATTTTGGTCGAGCCTAAAATCGCTTGTCAATAAAAAAAATCTGTTTACACTTAATTCTTTCTAATGAGGAAGCGATTTGTTTTTTTTACGTAAACACTAAGTTACTAAGAGTCTGTCGGTTATAGTCTAGGGTGTTGTGGCGTTACAATTTTATTTGTACCTCAGATGTCATAACTCTTATCAAGACCAAAATGAAAACTTTTACACCTAATGACCAGCGAAATGTTTATGAGTGGTGCTACTTGAATGGGTTGTGCGGCTCTCCAACACAAAAAGTGGCCGTCCTCGCCTGCATAAACTTAACTTCAAAATGGCAAGGACTAGTTTGCAACACTTTTCCAGGCTTTCGCTTTAATATGGGCTGGGCTTCGATAGCTTTAAATTGTATTACTATAAATTTTAATTTTTTTTGTTTGATTTGGTTCTGGTCAGGTAGTAGTTTTCGAAAATATTAAATTTGAATTTTCTTATTGGGCAAATATTAAATAAGGTTAAACTAAACTAAGAGAACAAATATAGAAAAACTTATAAAGTAGTTTGTATATATGGGAAGAAATTCGGGGGTGGGTGACGTGTGGTGGACAGATTTTTGTCGGGGACATTACTCAAACATATTTAGTGTACGTAAGTTACTTTTAAAAAATATTCAAATGAATTTAAATTTTAGCATTTGTAGTAATGTCACTTTCTTGCGTCGTTCGGGAATTTACATGAGGCGACACTTCTCTTCGCCCTGCTGCGGGTCGCCTTGCTGGTGGTAGAGTTCTTCATTACCAACGCCGTCGACACTGGAAGTGCCAAGGCGTCCCCCCAGCGAGCGATGGCGCGAGGCGTGTGTCACGACAGTACGCTTAATGCGCTCCGAGCCGGCCACTTCTTCGCCATCGCCGTTAAATAGCGACGTCTTCATGTTGTCACTCACGAACCACTTCTGCGTCTTCATTACGATGTTGGTCGGCGGTTCATGTGTAGCACCAGCGTCCGACGACCACACAGTCACCGTAGCGCCTGTCTCCATTTTGACGGTGCGATGGAACTTGAAGGATGTCTCATTGCCGCCGGCCGTACGAATCAGCTGCCAGCCGCCGATCTGCACCTCTTTAGCGCCCTTGTTATGCAGTTTCACGTATTTTCCCTCCGGGTCTACCTCGCATATCTCGATATCGCCCTTGGCACTGCCTGTCACGAAGAACTCCGACTGGCTGACGTCCTCTGATTCATCGATAACAGTACGCTTACGTTTGAAAACACCCGCGCTAGTAGCGCCGCGCGATGGTGTTTTACGCAAAGGAGTTGCCCGAGTCGACCGAAGCGTCTGGCTCAGCGAACTGGCGTTTGCCGAGCCGGTTTGCGGAGTAATGTTCAGACGCGATTCCTCGCCGCAGAGCAGCTTATCATAAGCGGCTATTTCCAAATCCAGGGATACCTATAGGAAACTCAACACTCAGAATAAAACTCAAAAACAAACCACTATCACATCACCAGCTCACCTTGATGTCCATCAAATCCTGGTACTCCTGAAGCTGCAATGCCATTTCGTCACGAAGGCGCTGCAGTTCCGCATCCAGATTGCTAATGTCGGCATTGTGGCGAGCGCGCTCGTGGTCTAGCAATTGTTCCAACTCGCGGATACGAGACGTAAGTGCAGAATTTGTAGACTCCAGCTCGCCAATGCGAGAATTCAGTGCATCGATCCGAGTACGCGTGGTGCGCAGCTCTTCAATTGCACCAGAGGCGGCACTCGAGTTGCGGTTGGCCGCCGCCTGCAAATTCTTTATTTTGTTTTCGTACAACATTTCGATCTCATCCCGATTGGCGCGCATCTGTCCCTCATATTGATCACGCAACTCCTGCAGCGACTGTTGCAGTTTCGCCTCGTACTGCTCCATCAAACGGCCGTCAATCTCGCTGATTTCCACCTGGCGACGAGAACGCGTCTCGTTGATCTCCTGCAGATGGATCTGGTCCTTAAAGGTCAGCTCCTCACGCAGACTCTGGATGTTGTTCTCCAGGTCGACGCGGGCCAGCGTCTCATCCTCGAGATTTTTGCGCGCCTCGTCCAGCTGCTTACGCAACCGATCCAGTTCTTTCTGTAAATCGTTCAGCTCGTCCACGGCCTTCTTGCGGTCGGCGTTCGCAGCATTATACTTGGCGCTCAGGTCAGCGACGCGTGACTCGTACATGCGGGCGTTGCCTGTCGAAAAGAAAACAAACTGGTGAGAGATATCGGGGTTGAAATCGCAACGCCGCGACGCGTACTGAAAGTCACCACGCCCTGAACATTTACCAAGCAGAGATCACAATACCATACGTATTCCCTGCCAGTATATAAATGCGCTAGTAACCCGTCACCCCACAAATAATCCAATCTTGAGGCGAAACAGAAACCCGGTGGCATCAAACCCTTTCGTTAGAAAACTGCACCCAACACTCACCTTCCGCAATAGAGCACTCCTTGATCTTTTTGTCCAGCTTGGTCTTCAGCTCCTCGTTCTCTTCCCAAAGACGCTTCGTGTCAATCTCCAGTTTGGCCTTCTCACGTGCCGTGTCGTCTAGTAGGCGACGGGCATCGCTTAGCTCATTCTCGTACATGGACTTGATGTTGGTGGCCTCGCGAGACACCGTCTCGCGTGTAGTCTGCACCTCGATCGAGAGGCGCGCGTTCTCGGTCTCAAGATTACGCACGCGGTCGATGTAGCACGCTAACCGGTCGTTCAGATTCTGCAACTCAGCCTTCTCTTGGAGACGTGAGTGTCGCGTCGGACTCAGCGGGCTAGCCGGGCGATGGGCGCCTGTGATCAGCGGTGTCGATGTGCCGCCCGGCTGTGGTTGGGGCGTGGCTGTGCCGGCGCGCTTTGATTTCGTCGCCATTCTTCGTCCTTGCAACGCCAATTATAAAACACAAGTGTGGGCTAATTTCGTGATATTTTGCACTCAACTGGGAATCGGGAACTTGATTCACCAGCTATTCTCGGTGCGCTTCTGTGATATTCCGTCGAGAATACGGAGAGACGAGACTACGCGCGAACACACGCACGTAAAACAATTCAAATAGAAATAATACAAAACCTAACGAGAAAACGGCGGACACAAAGCACGGAGCGATGAGAGCGCTGCACAAACTCTCACCAGGGCGACTGTACTAAAATGGCTCAACCGCCGAATTGTTTTTTATTTTTGCTGTGACTGACCTTTTCCGGCGAAATGGGGCGCGCGCGGGGGCGAGCCTACTTCAAGTTCACTTTCAAACGCGTTAGCTTCGATGGCGACCGCAGTGGCAATGGCTCAACGCGGAAATTTTTTATTGTAGCTATAAAGTAGTCTACCCGGCGTTGTCTAAATGCAACACACCACTTTCGCTCTACTTCAGCAATCTTTTTTCATAGACGCAATCGCCTCAACTGATAACGCGCAATCTTTCGAGGTGCACTTAACCAGTTTCACTGTAATTCACCAACCTTTTACACAAACTTATGCAATTCACAGCAAAAGCATAAACCTAAATTCAAGCGGTTGTTTCTATCACGATTTTAATTAGAAACGGCGGCAGGCGCACTCATTTCACTCTACACGAACGTTGGTCGAACAAAATTCGCCTCGCTGTTGGAGGTTAGGGCAAACTGTCAAATTCATAAAGCGGCGTCAGGAATGCTTCGTTAAGTACAGATTTGGCAGCACTTATGACAATACCATCTATCAATCCTATAGAGATGCGACACTCTTGATGAATCAAATTCCAAAAATTCATAAAAACATTTGAATATATTCTTATAATTTGTGCATTTAAAAATATGAGCTTCTTTATACCTGTGACAGACATGTAGTAACAATACCATGATAAAGTCATCATAGTATTCTAATTACTAGGTACGGTGACAGACATAACTTAGTAAATTATTTATAGTAATTTTTGACAGTTTGAATATCAAAAAATTCACAAATGTAAACAAAGCGAACATTTCTAAAGTGCATTAATTTCAAACAACGCAAAAATGCGTTTTTTGCATCAAAAAAGGAGGCAATGTCTAAGATTGGCAATTACTGCGTACAAGAAAAACTATATAGAGTGCTAGCATTTGTTAAAAGAATAAACAGATATACACGTTTTTCTTTTTTTCCATCATACAAAATATTTTTCTTCTTTTCAATTTTTTGAAATGAACTTTTCCTACATGTCAAAATCAGATTTTTAGCTGTGTTCAGTAGGTTCGAATGTGTGTTTGGTGAAATACTACATAAATACTAGGTAGCCGAACAAAGTATTGTTACTAGCTAAATACTAGGTTGCTCACGTAGTATTTAGCTGGTATTTGGTGGCACACATCCGGTATTTGCTCGGTTTATAGTAACAATACTAAATGTCTGTCACGGGTATTAGTCTTTGTATATTAAAAAAATTTTCGTAACTTCTACTACTCTTGTTAATATTTTATGTATATGAGTTTATTTGTGATAGAGGGAACAAAAGCTGCCTCCGTACTGCTAAATATATGTTATACTATATCTTTTTATCCTGTATGCAAACAGGAAAGAGTTCTTTGGCAAGAAGAAAACGGGTATTGACACTTTCGTTGGCAAACTTGTTCTTGTGCTCCATTCCTTGGCTCAAATATTTTGAAATGTGTTATTATGTTTTTCACACACAACACACATATAAATTAAGAAGCCATATTTCACTCTGCGTATAAGATGAACGAAAGATAATTGGAAAAAATACAAAGACAGCTTTTCGAAACAAGAAGTGTTGGGTATATTCTAAGGCATTCAATCTCGGGATCTCAAATCCCGAAGTCCCGGCATCAAGGCGGTTTTAAGCATACCAGAAATCAGAATGATTAAGATAATAAAGTGTTTTGGGGAAGAATTATATTATAACAATATATTATATTGATAAGAAACAATTACCTTCACAAATCGCCGCAGTGAAAAATTGTATAGCTCGTGCACAGACTGCAGGTTAAGGGGGTCCTCTACTCTCGCGGTTTCGAAAAATCGATTTTTTTTTTTTTTTTGCATAATTTCAATCTATACTTATGCATCTGAGAATACGCCACAGAAAGGATTCCGTGAAAATCACATTTCTTTGCATGTTGCTGGGAACCGAAAGGTACCCGTCCATTGCCGTTTTCGAGAAACTAAGCTAACGTAATTTATCTTTAAACGCGTTTTCCCGAAAGTAGTGTTTTTTTGGCTGCGGAGTAAGACATTTTATAAAAGTATTAGTCCGATTTCGATAATTTTTTTTTAAATTGTTCAGAAAACATACAATTTAAAGTCAAAACATGTATTTCTAAAAGTAATTTTTAATTGTATGCAGTAGATCTTTCGTAATTAATTCCCCAAATAACAATTGGGGAATTAATCTTAATCTCAATTAATCTCAATAATCTCGCTCAATTTCTTGCCTGAAGAGTAGAGGACCCCCTTAATTGTAAGAAAATCCCTCAAATTGGTCCCTTACTAGTTAAAAAAATAAATTATTGCATGTCGCTCCTACATTTAACCACCTAAGAACAAAACCAGCTTCTAAGCAATTTCCTAGCACTTTCGTTAACTTTGAACTCGATGCGACGTCGTTTACCCATACTCCAGCCTCCAACTTTTGTTAAAATATAAACGTATTTTATATAAAATACTGTTTTATTTCATAAAAGTTACAGCTTAGCAGAAAAAGTAGTAAACAGCTTTAATAAATTTCTGCTGGAAAAGTTCCACAAAACGAAATCCCGAAAAACGAAATCCCTAAAATCAATAATAGGTTTTTAAGGTTTCGCACAACCGCTGCCGTTCGAAATAGTATGTAAATGTTATATAATATGACAACGTGGTTAACCCACACATACAAAAGCGGCGTCCAAACAAATTTAAGCACGATTACGGTTTCCGTGGCGCCGCCATTTGAGGGTGTCTTTAGATAGGTCGACCAAAAATAAGTCGAAAATGAGGAAGAAAATTTTTCGATATCTCGCTTCGTTTTCGAGATATCGAGGTTCAAAGTTTAAAATTTCGAAACACGTATATTATAGGATACATATCTGGGCGGTCGAGGAGGGGGATAAAATGTTGTGGGTGGGTAGGGGGGTTCCCCATATACCCCCCTTGAAAGGAAAACCTTCGGAAATGTATAGTAATTTTTAATGAATGAATTTTTTTAATTTTACCTTCGAAACCAGAAAAATTGTAATTACCTGCCAATAAGGTGAAGCGATTAGATGGAAAAAGAGGGAGAAGGGTAATAACCCTCTTAAGTGCAAGTAGGGCTTCAGATTCAATAAAATATTTACAGTTCTTCTGCATCCAAACTCTATTTGTGTGGCCGGCCTTCGGCCGGGCGCTTTAAAAATAACCCTCATGGGAGCAACTAGTGCGCCGGAGCACTAACAGTATTTCTGCATTCAAATTCCTTCCGTGTGGACGGCCTTCGGCCGGGCGCTTGAAAAATAACCCTCATAGGAGCAACTAGTGTGCCGGAGCATCATTAAAGTAAGTACTAACAGTATTTCTGCATTCAAATTCCTTCCGTGTGGCCAGCCTTCGGCCGGGCGCTTGAAAAATAACCCTCATAGGAGCAACTAGTGTGCCAGAGTATCAGTAAAGTGCTAACAGTATTTCTGCATAAATTCATGAATAAAATGTACATTTATACCGAATTTAAACATTTCAATATGGCAATGTTGTCAATATTTGTTCAGCTTTTTTGCTATTGTGAATGCCAGTCATATGGAGTGGAAGAAGAAGTGTAAAATTGCGAGACGATATTTCCAGTCCAGTCTACTTTCGCGCTTATCTGTATATAAAAACTTTGAACCTCGATATCTCGAAAACGAAGCGAGATATCGAACAATTTGATTCTTCATTTTCGATTTATTTTCTGTCAATCTATCTAAAAACATCATCAAATACCGCCACGGAAACCGTAATATCCTAATAACTTGACTGCTGACTATGGACAGCCTAATACTACGTTTACATTGAGCCCAAATGCGTCATTTGGGCAAAAATTCTCAAATGCGAAGCCAAATCACGCATTTCCCCATACAAATTCAAATCTACGAAATGGCTCATTTCAACAAAACGACGAAGCAAATGCGATAAAACCTGACCAATTTTATCGAACGCATCACAAAATGAAAGCTCTTTCAAAAGCTCAAAAGCTTTTGCTTCTTTTTGACAGTTCAAAACCAAAACAAACGAAAATTATCAAAATGGAAATTTTGCATTGAAATTTTCGTCTGCTTCAAATATGTAGAATATTCTTAGCATGCAAGGTGTGTAATATACATGTATTCAACTATTGCAGTGTGTAGAACATAGAGGCAGCAAAAAAGAAACAAATTATTTAGTCAGAAGCCGGAAAAGAGCTGATCTATGAGCTGCGGCAAGAGGACATGAGCATTGAGCATTTGACAGTAGCTGCCAAACAAAATGCAAATGCGATGCAAATGAGGCAATGTAAACACTTTCAAATGACTCATTCGAAACTACGCATTTGTGTTCAATGTAAACGTAGTATAAAGGCTTTTTCAATTTTCTCACATTTAACCCAACCCAACAAGCAATCTGGCACATCTGGCGCGCGCAACTTGGGCCACAATCAGCTGATCATTATCGGTGCAAATTTTTTCAAAATCCAGTAATCGTTTTCTTGTTGTGTTTACACATTTTCAGTTGTTGATTGTGTTAACTATATAAACAAATCAAACGCCGAACCATGAGGTGGTTGTCGTTATGTTTGTGCCTCGCTTTTTCTGCTTTCATTTATAGCGAGTTCATAGCCGATTATATGGCGATATGGAAGTGCACTTGGCCAAAGTCGTCTCCAGCCTCTGAAACCGCCGACAATTTGCGTGCCATGATTTTAGCAGACACGCATCTCATCGGTCCTGTGCGCGGTCACTGGCTTGACAGGTTGTATCGGGAATGGCACATGCAGCAAGCGTTCGAAGCGGCAATATCTGTGTTGAACCCGGAGATTGTGTTCGTTCTGGGCGACCTCTTCGATGAAGGCTTGATCGTCAGTGATACACAATTCGATATGTATGTCGAACGCTTTCACCGAATATTCAGTTTGCCTGTCCACATACCCATTATCAGCGTGGTGGGCAACCATGACGTCGGATTTCACCACGAGTGCGTACATACATATTTGCTTAAAGACTTATCAGCTATTATTTATTTGAAAACAGTAAAGAGTTACCTTAGCAACAGAATGTTCTCGAAACCTGAAAAACACGTGATAACCACTCACAACTGTACATATAAAATTTGTCGGCTTCTGCGTATCTTTGCTACGTTGGCTGCATGCCATTGGATTCGATGTATCCAAATCTTAATGAATGATAAGCTTTCCTTGAAACATGGCGAATAAGCAGAATAACTCAAACTTTCATCTTAACTAAAACATTTTCACTTTTAGCATGAATTCTAAGCGAGTAGCTCGCTTCAAGAATTCCTTCAATAACTCTAGTGTGCAATTGTACACTTTCAAGCAGATTCACTTTGTTCTTGTCAACTCTATGGCAATGACGAATGATGGATGTAACATTTGCAAAAAGGCCTCCGGCGAGCTGAACACAATATCGGGTAACTTTAAAAGACTGCGTAAGTTTAAACAATTCTATAATGATTTATCTGTTACAGAAAAGCTAGACTGCCTGAAAATTGGTAAGAAATGCAGAAACAAGACCACATTGGCGACGCTCGGAAGCTATAGTCGCCCGATACTAATGCAGCATTTTCCGACGTACCGCATCTCGGATAGCAGGTGCCGGGAACACGATGCGCCAGAAGTGTTCAAATTTGTAGAACAGTGGGATGTCCTCTCTAAAGAATCGACAGATTTGATTGGTTAGTGAAGCTACAGTAAACCTAATCCATTGCGATAACGCGAGTGTCTACTAATTGGTTATGAATTATAGGAAAACTGATTAACCCACGGGTTGCTTTTGCTGGACACAGCCACCATTATTGTTTATGTACTAACCGCATGGGAATCGAGGAGTACACGGTCGCCACATTTAACTGGCGCAATAAAGTCAACCCTAGTTTTCTTTTGGTATAACAATTTAAACTGATGTAAATGATCGAAGTAAATGAATCTCTTGTTCAACAGGCTACGTTTACGCCCTCAAATTACACGGTTTCCAAGTGCAACATGCTGAGCCAGACAATTGTTTTTAACATTTATTGCTTTGCGGTTGGGTCTGTGTTCCTGATATTGATGTACCTATCGTGTCGGAGCACGTTGAGTGTGACATTCTTGAAATCACTCGATAATAAGAGGAAGGAGAAGTAAAAGTCAGCGTTCACGACAGACGTTAGAATAGGGTTGAAAGTGATGAAATGGCGATATAGCACCAATCGGCCGAATGCAGCAATCACGCCATCTGGACTCTCGGACATTCGCTCTGACTGCGACGTGTGCTTAGCAAACGGAGCGTAGATTCATAATTGAAAGCAAAAAATGTATTAAATATTTTTCTGTAGTTTATTCCTTTCTATCAATATTAACATTATGTACATACATAACTGCGTGCAACTAACTACAGACTTACAGGATTTTGCCCAATTTATGTTCGGCTATTTAACTAGTTCTTTATTTGGACAAATAACTCACGTCTGCACATAGTGAACAACTATTTAGCATGTAAAGTAAAATATTTAATATTTAAAAATAGAATAATTTTGCGGGAAGCGTACATAATGAATACACCTACAACCACAGTTCGTATTTGAACATTCGTGTGCCTAACATTTCTGCTCTTTTCGCACATCTTTATGTGTGTTTGAAAAAATATCAGAGCAGCAGACAAAGTTTTGCACGTGTTCAAAGACGATTTCTGCACACTCGTGAAAATGTTCGAAAAGTAGAATGTATAGAAAATTCGCTTATGAGCGTATCTAGCATTAGTTACCGCTCGCTCATGGAAATGAGCAAACCGTAGAAGTGGTTCCGCTCGCTCATTGGATATGCGAAACGTGGCAGGTATACCGAATTCATTTATGTGCAAAACGTTGAAGTGATAGCCGCTCGCTCGCTAGAAGAGCTGTCGACAAATCGCAACCGCTTATAGCAGGTACAGAAGTGGTCGGCGCACACGCACAGCGCACGTTGGGGAAAAACAGAATCTATAGTTTTTACACGAGTACTGAAATTTGGCTATTCAAAATTCTTTAGAGAATTGTATGGTATAATCTTTTTGTAATTTTCCCTACCAGAAGCTGGTACCCTACAATGGGAATTGAAGACTTTTAGAAATATAAGCATAACCAGAAGCAAAAAAAAATCAATATTTTGGAAATGATTCTCATAGAAGATTAAAAATAAAATAACACGTGTTTTAGCGAATTTGTATGTGTATGTACATATAACGACAAATGTTACAACTTCCGAAATAATAAAGATAAAAGATTGAAGTTTCGCATAATGGTGTCCCATAAGTAGAAGATGATTTGTTCCAGAAATGAGAAAAATTCGCCCACGGCTGCGCCCACTCCCCATACAGACTTTATTTTTAACAATACTAAAATAAGCTAAAATTTTGTTGTCATGCATTGAAATCCTCTTTAGACGAAGAAATTTGAATTGTGACACTTAGCCCACTTTTATAAAAATAGGCAAACTCTTTCTGAAAAAAATTAAAAATTTCTGAACTACTCATTTACTTATACTATACATATATATAGCACAGACAAGGTTAATTGACAAGTATATCTTTGCACACTTAAAGTTAAAATAATGACTTATTATGTATCATAAGGGGTTAAAGAGACATGCCTATTTCCAGACAAAAATACCTATAAACGGACGGTAAATATTTAAAAGTTCTTATTTTGAAAAATATCTTTGTATGGCAAGCCTGTTAAAAAAATGGGAAAACCACACCCATTTTAGGCAATATGTTTTTCTCATGGTTTCCAAAGTTTTTGTACGAAATTTCAGTTTCGTGTCTCAACTTTTTTAACACTCGGATGCCCAACAACTTTTTAAACGGCCAAAGCCCAACAAGGTCCCCAGGGACCTCTATTGTAATATTGCATATAAGGCTTGTAATTGTAGAATGTAGTGTTACATAATGTGTGTAGATGTGTTTGTATTATGTATTTTTTACTACAGACAGATGGCAAAAACGTATAAAATACAAAATAATTGCTTTTAAAAACGCCATAGGTCCCTACGGACCTTGTTGGGCATCGGAGTGTTAAGGCTATTATGAATACCGTCCATCAGACAGACGGGCTGGAAGACCAGACAAAGGCAGGACTCTGCAGATAAGTTTGGTACTATCATTTAGCTGAATGTCCCACCTAAGCAGTGTATAAGTATTTCGAGGAATGCTGTGGAATCTCAAAAGTTATAGTCCATAGAAAATCACGATATTTTTTCATTTTTATAAAAAAAAATTAGGCATAGGTTAGATATGAATTTTTCTGTCAAAATAAACATTTTTAAATTAAATACATTTTACTAATCGATTTACATGATATGGATATCAAACGAAAGGCCTTTTCCATACCTTTCTAATGATATACTATTAATGCTATTAGATATTCTATAAGGTACTGATAAGAAGTTATAAGCGAACAATATTTTTTATATATTTTTATACCAAATTAAAAAAAACTGATTCTTTTCTCGAAAAAATCCAGTATTAAGGTATAATAAATTTGTTACCATATTATAGCCTGTAGAATTGTAATATGGAAACAAACTTATTATACCTTAATACTGGATTTTTTCGAGGAAAAATCCGTTTTTGAAAAACTCGTATAAAAAAAATGTTTCGCTTAAAACATCTTAACATCAATAGAAAGGTATGAAAAAGAGCTTCAAGCTTCGTTTGATATCCATATCGTGTAAATCGATTGAGAATTGATTGAGTTATACCAACTTTGAACATTGACCCCGAGCCACGCCTTTTGTGGGCGTTTCCCACATTTCGTTTCATTTTTAGTTCATTAGATTTGCAAAAAGAAGGTCCATATAGGCCAATTATCTGTTTTTTTTTTAATTTTTATTTAAATAGTAAATGCTTAAATATCATAACCCCACATGTGAAAAATTATTGGATTTCATTCAAAAATATAAATTCTACGAGCATCTGAAGAAAGCCTTGTTAACGATATTTTGCCAGAAGTGAAAATTGATGAAAAAGCACTCAACTTTAGAAGGCCTTAAAGCCCAGGTTATGAGATGAAGGGACTTGAAAAATTTATTTTCTATATCGCTATATTATGATAAGTAAAATAAACAATTACAGGTTTGCAACTTTTGAATTTGCTCCAATGCGAGCGCTTTTACCTGTTTTTTCCCAACGTGCAGCGTCTACAAAAAATTAGAATGAATCGCATGAAACTCTGCATGGGTGGGTTTATGTAAGATACTTTGTAATATCCGAAATAGACACCGGCAAAGAAATTGTTTTCAAAATAATAAAAGAAATTAATAAAACTGTGTGTGAAAGTCAATAAACCGAAGTACGTATGGATAGTTTAAATGTAAATATTTATTTTTATAATACTCGATAGTCCAGCGGGTAGCGCGCTGGCTTCTCATACCGAGGCACCGGGTTCGATTCCTGGCTCGGGCTGGTGAAACACTCGTCTACTTCAGGTGATAGCGTAAGGGCAGCAACAAAATTTCAATGTATTTTGTTTTTGTTTTCTGTGTTTAGATTGCCAAAATTAGCCAATCAGAACAAAGCTTTCTTTTTCATTTTTAAACTGTCACAGGCATTTTGACAATCTAGACCTTTTCCACCACAAAACAATCAAACCAGCTGATTCAACGAGGTCACCTGTATTAATTCGTCTTGTAATTGAATAATACCACAGAACAAACAATATACAGAATGCGCATCTGGTGTAAAGAAAATTTTCATTGCGGGTTCTAGCGTAGGACCCGTTTGTTGATGCGGGGGGAAGCAGTAAAGGGGACGAGAACGCACAGAGCGCGAGAGCGTGAACTGAGAAGCTGTGAGAGCGGTGTATGAAACAGTGACGCACCACACACTGTGGTTGTTGTTGTTGGGCAACAAAGCGATGTGCCGCTTGCATGTTGGTAGTGGCTTGTGCTTGCTCTCCGCTTGCTTTTTTACAAACAAGAACAAGAAGTGGACAGGTAAAGTTTGCATAGAAAAATTGATTGAGCGATCGCCAAGGCGCATAAATAAGGTGGTAGCACTACGGGAAAAATCAAAATTCAATGGATTTTATTAGTTCTTTTGGTCTGCTTGTAAAAAAGAAGTTGTAAAAAGTAAAAATTGCTACAATGAAAATAAATATATGCGTAAAAATATTGGAACAACCAAGGCGCATTAAGAAAGTGATAATAAGTGGAAAACTATTGCTACAATGTCGTGCCAATTATCAAAGAAAAAAGTTTAATCAGTTCTGGTGCTTCAGTTGCCTTTGCGATCGCTTTGCCAAATCAACCACCATTTGAATGTGCACGAGTAAAGCCAAGCTGGCTTGCTGCGGAAAGCAACAACATTGCGTGTTGTTGTCGAAATGAGAATAAAGCACAAAACCATCGACTCTATGCGTGTACATCAATTCGCGCGTACTCTCTCGGTTCCCTTTACATTTTCCTCATCTTTGTTGCTTCCCGCCCGCGTCGGTAAAGAAATCCCAAATTATTTCAGATGCGCCTACTGTATACTGTTTATTCTGTGATAATACACCACAAACATTGACAGATGAACCAATGAATAGATGCCAACAGTGGTCTCCGAACCTACTACATACGTACCAAAAAAACGAGTTTCGCTTCAACATTTCAATATTTTATTGTAACTGTGGTAAATACCAAAACTGTATCACAGACATTTTGTAAGTTGTCAATTTGATTCAAGAATAAAAATAAAACACTATATTGTTTTGCAAAAAAGATATTAAGAATAGCACCGTCAACATGATAACATACTAATAATTTGGAAGAAACATGTCTTTGGCACATGGCGAATTCTGCTAGTATTAAGTACAAAATAAAGAGCGAAATGTGTCTACCTCAAATGTGTGCCATTCCTTTGAAGAACGTGTCTTTTCTTTCAATTCATCTATAAGTTTACTACACTTACTTGTACTTACAACACTTCACAATATTGGTATTCTAAATGCACTGCAGGCTCAGCTCCAGCTTCACTTACAAATTACAGTAACAAGGATAATCTTATGCCACTTTAACTTATGAAATATGGGAAAGGAAACGTTCACCTACTACATGTTCATATCCATGTATGGGCGTATATGTGTGCTTAAGTGCGTCTAAAAGTTGGTCCCTGTTTGCTAATATTTGTTTGTGGCTCTACACTTTGCACTATCGCTACAACTATGGCTGCTATACAAATTGTATTTAGCAAGTTTGCCCAGCGAACTCAGTACCTCCCCGACTGCTCCTCGCTGTTGCCAGCAGAAGCACCATCGCCATCACCAAGGAGATGTGTCAATGTCTGAGCCGTGTTTTCTCTGGTCATTTCCGCGTCCATTCCTGATGGTGGAAAGCACTCCTTGGGTAAAAACCTATACCAGAATTTATTTACTCGATATTTCAACGTGAATTGCAATTACTTAAGCGCTCAACCCACCTGTGCATGATGGGCGATATGAGGTCGGCATCTAGCTTCTTCAACACGGTTGGCCCCGTCAAGAATGACACCACCGTGCCCACCAGCACCGTTGACAGGACGCCAATGGGATTTATCCAGTGGAAGGAGAGCCGATAGAGTGGAAACACGTCTGTTTCATCGCCATAGTCCTTGTCAGGCAGTGTCGAATTAACTAGACACTCTGAGACAGACACATCCAGTTTATGTGGTCCGACGCGACCTGCTGCAATTGCCGCCTGCGATCCGAATGACACCCAACCGGACATGACGGCGCCCGCAATCGCCCCGGCTGCTGCGCCTTTACTATTGCTCCAAGGAACCATCATGCCCAAAGTGAAAAGCCCAAATGTCGTGCCGGCCGCGATGGCTGTCACGGATGTGGCCACACTCAATATACCACTCAGCATGTCCAGCACAAAGACCAAAGATAACGCCACGGCACCCAAGAAAACGATGACGCTCTTAACAAGTATGGTCGAAGCACGCTCCGTCAATTTCACCTTAAAGCAACCCCTGACAATATCCTGCAGCAATACCAACGCGGTCGAATTCAAGACAACCGACAGTGAGCTCAAGGCCGCGCCAAACACGCCAGCAATGAAAAGTCCCGAAATTCCTGGCAAATGGCCCACTGTTTGCATCACGTAAATGGGCAGTAGTTGGTCATCGTTCTAACGGAACAATGATTTTCATGCAATTACCTTTGTCAGATGCGATGCGGACAAAATGCAATACTTACCGATATCAAGCCCGCTTTCGCTGGATCGCAATTCCTATAAAAGTCGTAAACCAGCAGACCAGCAAAGCAGCAGACCGACACGAACATCAACACACCTAAAGTGAAGATGGCTATCGACTGTTGTCCCTTCTTCAGCGTCGGCAGTGACATGTAGCGTTGCACCATTGTTTGGTTAACCGCATTAAATGATGTCCAATAGAAAAAGCCACCAATTAACACACCCCATAGCGTCTGGCGCTCGTATAGCGACGGATTCGTGCTGGAATCGGAATCATGCGTAATCGGCCACAACTAACAACAATGGACACTACACTTACTTGAAAAATATGAGACGTCCTCCTTCGGCAGCGTGCTTAAACACGGGCTCCGGTCCACCAGCAACAATGATGCCCAAGATCACGACGACGACCAGTGACACAAACATGACCAGTATTTGCCAAGCATCCGTGTGAACGACAGCCTTAATGCCACCCTGTATTTTTAGAAATAAACCAACGATTCATTGCGAATAATGCATAATAGAGGAGTACAAAAGGGGCAAAGTGGGACTTACAATAAGGGTGTAGAACACGCAAACCACGCAGACAACGCCACTCACGATGTGGATGTTAACTCCAGTCACTGTAATCGCAACAACAACACGAGTATTATGGCACAGTATCAATTAAAATTTAAGTGAACACACACACATGCACCAGTTTGTATAGTGCATATATGTATAAAGGTGCTTGGTGCTAGGGTACCTTGATTGAATGCGATTGCTGGCACATAAACGATGATGGGAAGAAAGAACACCTGCAAGCGAGATCTATTGTGTTACTGTGGAAATCGACCAAAAGCCATGCAGAACTCACCTCATCCATAACAAACATGAACGACGCAATGCTGCGTATGCTAGAATTGAAGCGCATCTCCAGGTACTGATAACCACGAAAAATTCAAAAATCATGGAAACAAAAAAAAGTACATATCTATGAACAAGCTTAAGCATAAGCGTATACGGAGGCACAGGCCGCGCAGCACTGAACAGAGCATCGCAGCACAGATGAAACTGTGAAACTGAAACTGACCCAGAAAATATTTGAACTGCGTTTACGAATCTCGTATAACCAACACACGTGTTTCGTATTCATTCCATAGACCCAGCAATATGAGTTCTTTGTCTGAATCAGACTTTGAAAGAGAACCTACACTAGTCAGAATAAGTTTGCGTACAAGGGGTACATAGTTTTTTCATATGAAAAATAAATCACTTAAAGTTATTTTTCAAAAACAAAATATTTTTTATTTTTTCCATAAACTTAGTTCTTTTATTCTATTAAGATAATAATAACAAAAACTTGACCAAATTGTAAAAGAAGGGGCAAAAACAAAATGTGTTATGAATTCACCTCAGAAAAAGTTTGCGTACCTTACGTAACGTTACGTAACCTTATCTTGGTTATGTAGCAAACATTTAATTTAAACTAAGTTTTGTCCAAAAATTAATAACTTTTTGGATATGCTCTTATTGGAACTCTCTGTAGAAGTTTCGGCATAAATTTTATTAAATCATGTGTTTTTTCAGCTGTTCTTTTGTTATATCCTTGAATTGTTATATTTGTTTACTATATCTTTGAAGATGGAGTGTTGTTGGGCTCAAGGTTCAAGTAAACCCTTATATATTTAATTAAATGTACGTTAGGTGACTAGGGAGGAATTGTTTCAACTTTTTTGAGCCAGTTAATAGCAAAGATAGCTTCACATCGTATGTATTGCGCCTTAAGGTCATCGTAAAGTTGAAAAGAAATGTTGGAACCTGATCCAAAATTTTGAGACCTTGGCTTGCATAAGCTTTTAGAATATGTAAATAATCCCTCGGAACCAGCCAACCAGAAAAAAACACAGCCTGCTCACTCCTTTACTAGACATGCGGCCCCATACCATACCCCCCCCCCCCCCCCCCCATATGATATGCTTTACTGTTAATGTCAGATTTTTGTTATTAACTGAATCATCTTTTCAAATTAGTTGATGCATTTTAATGCCAAATATGCCAAACCATTATCAGAGAATAAAAAATCTTAGATAACAACACATAGTCCCTGAAATTCGGTTTTCTAGACTCTTTGATGGACTCTTTCACGAAAGAAATTCTGTGCTCCTTCTAAGTAAGCTAAATATGGGCTTCTTACATGCTGTTATGTAAGAGAAATATGTCTTTTTCATGACTTTTCTTATAAAGGTACTGCTACTGGGTTTTATAAAATATTTCTGTACATTTCTGAAGATATTGGATGCAACTAGCCTTACAATATGATGCACTGATCGCAAAACAATCTAATCCTATTGCTTGGGTAGCTTAACCCATTTTCGCCGTTTTTGCGAAAAAAATTATTATTCAAGTAAAATCGATATATATGCTATATGGCCAGATCGTAGCAATGAAGCAAGAATTTCTGGTTTTTTCGAAATTTAAGATGGCTTTTCAAAATGACGAATGTGCTCTTCCAAAAGTTTCTCCAATTTTACGAAATTTTTTGTCAATTTGGGAAAGATTTAATATGATTATCCTTTTATTCAGTTTTTTTTTTTCGCTTGGGTTCTATTGCTTTCTATATAATTTTAAGCACATATACGTTTAAAAATAATTTACAAGTCCGTTTACTGTTCAATGGAATACAAATTTCCAAATAAAAATGAAAAGCATAACTGGAAATTCCCGTAATTAGTTTTGTACGCAAACTTATTCTGCACCGTTTTGTGAGTATATTCTCAATAAATACGAATATATAGAAAATTATTGTTTTAATGCATCTAAAACACATCAACAAGTGCAGTTCAGGCATATATGAATAATGTGGATAAGTTTTGGTAAACAGAGAACCCATTTTTGAAGTCAAAATTGATGATAACATAATTTTGACTTGCCTGTACGCAAACTTTTTCTGACTAGTGTATACATATAATATAATATGGGTTTAATATGGGCTGTAACCACACTTTATCAATTAGTTCTTAAATTTTTGCAAGAAAATGTATTGACTGCACGAAGAAAACTGTATTTCGACTATAACGCTACGCAGGTCTCTGCATGTTCGTCCCTGCGCCACACGCGGCTGTGTCGTGGTATACGCTGTCATATAGTAGAGGAACTTCGGGTATTGTGGTATAGGAGGCTAATATGGTACAGGGTCATATCTCCCGTTGTAATAAGCTTATGAAGTTGGCATTTATGACAAACGGTATGGAACTTTAAAAAAATTGATATGACGCTTGGTTTTACTTCATGAGAAAACATGTTTCTGATCAGTTGAAGAAAACATGTAAGCGTGTGTGGTCGACTTGTTTTTTCGCATAATATTTCGGGAATTATTTTAAAAAAGAAGCGTGTTTTCGTATATTTAGAAGTTGAATACTAAAAAAGTAAGTGTAATATTTTACTAAATAAGTGGTAATTTGTGAAAATGTGCAATGTTTGTGATTTTATATGTTTCTTTATCCGAGGGTCACAAATCGGCTTTTGTGGTACACTTGATGGCGGCTAATATGGTATAATACCACATTACCCTCCAAAAATATAGTGTGTTTCTCAAGGTTTATATCTTGATTATTTGGGTATAATTTTTATTTTAGATGCCGAAAAAAGGGGAAATTAGAAATTGGAGGCAAGATAATATGGAAGCAGCAATTAATGCTGTGCGGAACGGAGACTTAGGGATTCTGTCTGCGTGCAAAACGTACGAAGTACCACATACAACACTTCAGCGAATGTCTGGAAGTAATAAGCCCGTACCTCAACTACTCGGGATGATCAACTTAGCACGTCAAAATGGGGTGGTTATAATTTCATTGCCACCACATTCCACTCATAAAATACAGCCGCTAGATAGAGCTTTTATGAGTCCACTTAAAACTTATTACAATAACGAAATAAAACGTTTTATCAGAGAAAATGGTCAAAAAGTCACCCAATTTGATTTAGTTGGTCTCTTTTCTAAAGCATATCATAAGGTTCAGTCTGGCAAGATTGCAGTGAACGGCTTCAGGTGTACTGGTATATTCCCTTTCGACCGTAGCATTTTTACGGACGCAGACTTTACTGCCGCGGAAACTATTTATGAACACGTAACTGCCGAAACTTTTGGAGATCTCGAGCAAAATGCAGATGTAATTTCCGAGTCAGCAACGTCGCAGGTAATATTGTCAGTGTCGCCGGAGACTCCCATTTTTCCGCCATCGCCTCGAACAAACCCAGTAACTGCGCCGGATCCCGTGGCATCAACGAGCAAGAGAGTCGTGACAACGTGGCAGATCTCGCCATTGCCAAAAATAAGAAAGCCGATTGCTAGTGGTAGAGGAAGAAAATCAAAAGCTACAGTATTAACCAAATCACCCTACAAAAGCCAGTTGGAAGAAAGTATTAGCAGGAAACCGAAACAAGCAAAGCCAAAAGTTAAAAAAGAGACAAAAGCTTCACGAAAACCAAAAAAACATGATCGGCAACCAGAAACTGAGGACTTAACCAGTGACTCCGAAGTTAGCGTGGTTTATGCAGAATCGGACCAAGGCACTCCGCCGAATGAAGCGATTTGCTCCGTTTGCACAAAAGCCTGGAAGGGTGAAAACATCACATCCGAGTGGAGTCCATGCTTACAATGCGACATGGTTTGGGCCCACATAGTTTGTATTCCCAGGAAAAACCCAATTTTTATTTGCGAGTATTGTGCAGATTAAAGTTTTAAAATGATTAAGATACATATTATCTATTTTATTAATTAATGCACCTATATTACTTTTTCTTGATCTCAACATACATATGTGAGGCCAAGGAGGCCTTTTATGTTATCCTTACCTTTTTTAAAGTTTTATGTAACCTTTTTTGTATTGATTCAATTGAAATAAAAAATACAATTTGTTAAGACAAGTCACATGTCTATCTACTTTTTTGATATCCGCATCAATAAAACTGATTAGATTATGCTTCGGGTAAAATGGTACAGTATACCACAATAAACTACGTATCTGTACCACATTACCCTCCAATTTCTGAGGAAGGTGCGCTCTGGGTTTGTCCAGATTTTGTGATATAACTTTTTTACTAACTATCGTACGTTTCTCTTGGCAAAGTATCCGCTACGTAATACATCACAAATCAAAATTAGCTGAGACCGGTTAAAATTGGACTTTAACTTTGGCCGTAAATTCCAAAATAGAAAAGGGTATTCCACAATACCCGAAGTTCCCCTACTGCATTATTTACAAAAAACTGCGCTGTGCTGAACTGTATTGTCTGCACGGCCTACGTCTCCGTATACGCTAGGCTAAGACCGCCTCATCGCCGTTCTGTGCGACTCACACCGCATGCCCTGTTTGAAACCTAAGCCTCTCCTCAAACTTCAATCCGGCTTTTTAAAACAGACTTTTGGATTGCGACAACGAAGCAGCGTTGCGTCATTGCTTTGGTCTAGTCTAAAGGTTTGCAAAGCGCCGACGCAACGCGCAACATGGTGCGATGCAATAGCGCTTCAGTACAACGTCTATGAATCTCCTGATATAGTACATGTATATACATACATATCCAGACTGCCCCACAGCACAACGCCCGCAGTCTTCGACAATCGTCCGCTATTGAGCAATTCTCGCAGTCAGACCATGCTTTCAGCGAAATGCTTCCTCAGCATGTGCCAATCGAATCAGAACTTTGTACCTATTCCCTTGCTATGGCAATAATTTGCGCGGACACCGACAATTCATTGATTGAAAAAGCAGAATATGTTGTGCACCATTTAATAGCTTTTGCGAGCACGAAAAACTTTGAAACGTAAAAAACTATTCGCAATTTGATTGTGTTTGACGAACATTTACAATTGACATCAATTTATTGGCGTAGATTTGACGAACGGAGCACAAGTAGTCAAACAGTGTGTAAAAAAGCACAGCCGTAAAAAGCCGCTTCAACGACTCGTCGCCCAGAGGAGCAAAGTCCACCTCAAATCGCACTAGCACCGACAACGCTCGGGAGTTGCTTGATTCAAATTGTGTATTCATTAATTGCGAGTACGAACAAGTGATTATGACCACAATGTGCTGCGCTGTGTAGCCTCGTCACAAACGCATTACTTCTTAGGCTAAAACCTATTCAAAATTGCAGCATTATCAGTCGGTTTCGGCCGTAATTGCTTTATGAGTGCCGTGCAAACAGTTCGTTGGATTGCTTTTCTAAGAGTCACTGCACATTAGAGAAGAACAGTACCGGACAGACACTCGTAAAGATAGAATTGACATTCGCGTAATACCTCGTACGATGAACCAACGCGCAACGCCGCGAATACTGGCAAATACAGCTTCGCCACAGTGACGGCCATCAGTATAATGGGAAGACAAATCAACCAGTACTGGGTGCCGTAGTTGTAGATCTCCGAGGGTGTGCCCAGCATTGTGACACCCGATATGTAGCTGCCGTAACAACATTGTTAGATTGTTAGCTGTCGTTACAAGCCGCAAATGCTGCCATTCCACCCACCTGGCGACTAAACTCATTGCCACTGGAAACACCTTCAGCTTCCTGGAACCCAAGAGATATTCGCTCATTTTGCTCGACCCGAAATCGGGGCCCTTCACCCCGTCGATCTCAACACGCTGCAACTCACGATCTGGAACACGCTTCCTAGGCGGCAACAAAAGCAAAAGTTATAAACCAACTTCTCGCTTATCTATGTATGTATGTAAATATTTACTTGTAGTACCCGAAGTACACGCCGGTTCCAGTCGACACCAGGAGCATGCCCGCAAAGACGCAGTAGTCCGCGACATTAAAGTGAAAGTCTTGAAATTCGGTGTATTTTCCCGTCTGGAATTGAAAATTGGTGAAAATTCTTTCAATGCAAGGTTTTCAGTCCCTACGAAATTGCCATCGCTCGCATCACACTATTTGAGACAATGTTTGCCGCAAGACAGAAATAAGGGAAATAAATCAGAGTAAGTCTTAAATTCTACATTAGATATACTTAGTAAATACATACAAACATGCATAATACATATAGAGACAGTCAAAAGTAATTTTTTCTGAAATCATAACAATTATATGTATATGAAACGAATTTTATTTATTCATTTGTTTATGTTATTCATTTATTTATCTTGTTCTTGAAATCCGCTTATTCTTTCTATATCTATATATATAAAAATGAAACGTGGTTCGTTCGGCCGCTTAAAACTCGAAAACGACTGGACCAACTTGAATACTTCCTTCGGCGGGTTTGTTTGAAATTGTTACGTGAAAGTTTAGGAAAAAAGCAAAGTCGGGAAAACGGGGCGTGGTACCACAAGAATACATTTTTAGACAATAACTTTGGAACCATAAGTCACACATCAATTAAATTTGGTACAAACTTACTATTTAATCATGTCCTTCAATAGAGGGAATGGGGGGGTATTGAACAAAGGGGTGTGTCACCGCCCATACAACTCAAATCTTTTAAATGGAATAGCTTCGGAATTGTAAGTCGCACAGCATTGAAATTTGGTGTACCGTCGTTTCATAGATGTGTCATTCTACTGTTACTTTTATGAGAGTTGAACAAGGGGCGTGGCACAGTTTTTGTGACCCAATATTTCAACAGAACTGTAAGTCGTACATCAATGAAACTTGGTATCAACTTGGGAATGAGGCGGGTATTTAACAAGAGGGCGTGGCTCCGCCCATACAACTCAAATCTTTTATATGGAATAGCTTTGGAATTGTAAGTCGCACAGCATTGAAATTTGGTATTACATCCCCCCACAGAAGTGTCAGTCTACTGTTAAAATTTGATGGGCGTTGAACAAGGGGCGTGGCACATTTGTTTGATCAAAACTATCCGCATACTTTTGAAATTGTTCGTCGCACATCAATGAAACTTAGCACGAACCTACCATTTAGTCATATCTATCGACAGAGGGAATGGGGCGGGTATTTAACAAGGGGGCATGGCACCGCCCATACAATTCAAATCTTTTATATGGAATAGCTCCGGAATCGTTAGCCGCACAGCATTGAAAGTTGGTGTACCGTCATCTCATAGATGTGTCATTCTACTGGTGAGATTTCATCGGCGTTGGACAAGGGGCGGGGCACATTTTGTATAACCTAACAGTTGCGCAGTTAACACACACACACACCAGTTACACTTGGTACGAACTTTCCACTTAGTAGCACAATTCGATTCCGCCTGCTTTTTTATATTCATAAATTGTTTGTCCTGACTGACTGACTGATTGATTGATTGACTCATCATCATGAACTATGGGTACTTCTTGAAGAATGAACCTCCGCTAAGACGGGATTTTTTGAAATTCGGGGTCTAAAGGGGGCAAAACATGTATTAAGGTGTTGTATGAAGAAACGTGATTTAATAGACATATTGATTTCGAACTTCCTGCAAATAATGTAGATCAAAAATAATTCGACCCGTATTTTATAATTTTTTGAGAATCAAAATTTCACTGAACCAACAATGGGTTAAAGTTTGTTTACGGGAAGACTCGAAAAAAACATGAACCGATAGGCCTATTGACTTCAAAAATTGAAAAAATACTTGAAATACAAAAAATTGGACACGCGTTTCTAATTATTTTCAAAATCGAAATCTAGCAAACTAAGGGTTAAGAATTTGTTTAGAGTAAATGTGAAAACTCATGGTCTAAAGGGCCTTTTGACTTCAAAATTTTGGAAAACACTTGACATCAAAGATAATAGACATATGTTTATTTTTAATCAAACTCTGACGGGGTCAACAATGGGTTCAGAATATATATATCGGGGGAAACAAGAGAGCTTGCGTGCGAAGCCGCGGGGCCCAGCTAGTATGAAATAAATTATAAGCAACTGTACTTCCTATTGAATAATTTCAATCGCTCAATTTGCCAGGGTACAGATTTTAATTAGCATGTTAAATATTTTAATTTAGTCATTTTATTTAAAAAATTTTACAATTCTTGGAAAATTTTATATTCATGGCGTGTGGCCGAAAATTGTATGTATTCGAAGATGAAATGTTCTATAGTTTCTTCTTTTTGAGAGATTTTTTCGTTTGATATTTATAACATACATATGTACGTACGTGCGTTGATAAAAACGGCTTGGCTGAACAATTTGGTTTGTTAACATTTGTTTGCTTGATACCAAACCAAAAGCTGGCTGATTACAGCCATCAACTTTTGCACGAGATATTCGTCCACTTTATACTTTTATTGTCTGTGTTATAGTTTCTTACGATATTTGTAATAAAAAAATCAATTATATTTAAAGTTCTTCGGTTCTACATATATGCTCTTTTTCAAATTATCTAAGGGATAGTAAAGTTAATGCATATATTAATTATAACTTGGACAAGTTATCTGAAAGGACAAAATAATAATAGCACTTACCATTTTTATACCTCCGCACTCTGAAAATACTCATAAAACTGCACTGCACATGAAACCACAACACCATTATTTGACAATTTTCACATGAACACTTAATAAAGCAGATTCCCCCAAATATATTTTGTTTCGACGGATTTGGGATTGTTCATTCAATTTAATAACACTCAAAAAAATAATACCAACGTAGAATGATATAATAAAGATTACGACATCCGGCTGATGACGTCACTGGTGAAAATTTATAAGGTGACCATTTCAGAGTATATTACTTTATTTTTATTATTCGTGCGTATATTCCTTTTTGTGACTGAAAACACGTTTATATGTATAATTTGTTACAGTTTAATTAATTTCTGCCAATTCTGCAATGACATGTGCAGAATTTTGCTAAAATAAAATTTTCCTCCCCATGAGTAAATAAAACTCATATCGAAAAAATAAAAAATAAATTTTGAATCCTGTCACTTGGCCACCTTAAAATTATTTTCATTCGTTTCGAATTATTTGATTGGCGAACGGTATTTTTAAAATTATTCTATATTTTAACGCGAAGTTTTTACCAAAACGAAGTGCAATCTGTGGAACAATCCAAAACACAAAATTTGACGTTATTGCGAAAAAGTTTCCAACATTTGTGGCGCGTTATTTTAAAAAGAAAAAACATAAACAATGAAGTGTGCAGTGCGCCAATGTCGGCAAAATAATACCAAACAAAACATGCTGCTTCAAGGGATATTCCTTCTTTTTGCATTCTTTTGCAAATATATAATGCTAAATTTTAATCCTAGTTGTACCACTATTGCTAATAGTTATTAATTTTAACAAATAATATTGTTACATACATATATTGCTGAAAAATTAAAACATGAATTGATACAAAATACTGAAGAATAATATGTATTATTATATTATACTATTATATTAAACGGCATGTGTGACATTACATTCTATCTAAATCGCGCCAAGCTTAAATTAAATATTTAACTTTCCAATGTAATTGATGTCGTAACCTTGTTTTCTATCAACCTTGATACCAACCCATAGTGAAGTTAATAAGCTCTCTCTCTCTTAATCGTACACTTATTTTCTGACAGTTAATGTCATTATGCTGACAAATGCCATTTTATGCCCGTCTGTGCTGTATGAAAAATTTAAAAATAAACTTTTGTTTGAAAAAGGAAATACGTTCTGCACCAAAACCGACATCAAAAACGCAACTACATGCCATAAAATACATTATATTTTAAATGCATTCAGGAACAAACGCAAAACAGGAACTACTTTTTAGCGCTATAACGCACGATTTATCGTCACTTACAGTTATATGATACTTCAACTTCACATTCTTCCACGCTCTTTCAAACCTAAGGCAGAACCTTCTGTAATCAACTAGGTTTTTTATAGACATACAATTTGTTGGCCCTTAGAAAGGTATTTAACATTAACAGTACATATCAGCGCTAAAAAGGTAATAAGTCGGTATGGTGAAAAGGTTTTCCTTTGATTTATACAAATGTTTCTGCCGTATACGCGCATATTAATATATAATTTTAAATTTTGTGCTATTTTAGGGACAAAAAAGTAAAGGTTAATCGAACTAACACAAATATATTGACACATTGACAATTGCTACTCAGAGATATAAGTGTACGTCATCTACCTGATACACTTTATTGATTTCGCTATGTACCAACCAAAAAATTCAAATTGTATGCGGTTTTTGCTACAAAATCTATGCATATTAAACTAGAAAAACGAAAAGAGCGCATTTGTTCCTAGTAACATGGCAACCCACTGGAATTTGGGAATATACTTACTTATTATGTTGTTGCTTTACAAATTCAAAAGCGTTATTGATGATGTGTAGCGGAGCAGCTGTTTTAGCGAAAGAGGAAAAAACGAATATATCCTAAACAATAATAAAAAAGTGTATTAGTAGCAGATTTGCCTAATTGATAGATAGTTTATGTATGCCAAATTTAAATGCGACTCTGTGCCATATAAAAAGTAAACAGTAATAATTCTTTCGCTCTGTTTGTTGTGATGACATATAATTCACAATATCTTACAGTCAAACCTAAATTGGAGCGTTGAGCGTTGCGTTTTCTGACGCAACGCTCTCGCTCAGTGCGGCATACCGAAATTGAAGCGTTGCGTTGGGATTGTAAAAATCATGAAATGTAAAAAAATATCTGTTTAGTTGCCAAAAAAACAACAAATTATTATTATTTTGCAAAACTTAAATCTTATTTGAATAAATTCCTCACAATTTAAATCAAATAAAATATAAACAAAAGGCGTTTTTGTTAGTCGCAGCCAGCTTCAACCGCTAATGCCTTGTCAAAATTGGAAATTCGAATAGCGCAGCGTCAGAGCGTTTCAATTGCGGTTTGCCCCATACAATTTGTATGGACATGAAGCAATTTTGACAGTTGCTTGCCGCTAGAGATATTCGGCTGCCCTAATGCAATGTAGACATGCATTGGCAACTCCATGCCCACGCGTTAATACATACGATATTTTAGGATTCCGGTAAAAGATGCAGTCAAAGTTTTATGACGGGTACTTGTTGGTTCCATGCAGCGAAATTGGTGTCAAGTCTTTTTGTATCAGTTTTGCTCTTATTGTATTTTGATTTACTTGAAAACCGCCTAAAATTAAATCTTCTTATTCTGTTCAATTAAGTTATTGTAGCTCAAGCTTTGTTTTAGTATGTAAGATGTAATTATCGGTAGACCGAAATAAATATTTTATAACTTAACTAACTTAACTAACTATAATAACTTAAATCTTTTTCAGACAATAGATCTAGATAGAAATTAAATTCTTGCCCTGCGCTTCTTCAACGCATTAGCTCGGCTGGTATATTTAACTCATGTTCTTAATATTTTATGCTAAATGCAAAATATGCAACGTATTTATCTACACATATTATGATTCTCAGGGGCGATAGGTGGTAGACCATCACCGCCCTGGCAGAGTTTCAATTAATTAACCTAACCAACACCAGGCATTTAGTCTTGTTGAGGCCCTATGCTCCCAAACGGATTAAAAATGCGTTTGCTTCATTCAGTTCTACTGACTCAGCTTCCACTTCATCGGTTAAATTGTGACAAATTAGAAAAGAATTTTAACTATCGGATTAATGCCCCAAACACATTAACAACGGCAGCGATACGACCACTTCCAACAAATATAGAATCAGAACACTCCTATGGAGATGATTATTTTAAATAATAATAATAATTAATTAATAAAATTTAACTTAAAATAAACTTAAAATAAAAAAATAATAAATTTTAGCTTAAAATTTATAAGTTTTATAAATTATTATACATTACTAATTCTTTTAAATTAATTGTAGAATGATAAAATGGATATAGACGAATGCTTTACAGCGAAAGTGCGCAAGCACCCGCGAATTTGTGATTAGGGAGTATAAACAACTTGATTTTGGTGCTTTTGCTGCCGTTTTCATTATAATCAAGTAGTTGACACGGAGACGGTTGAAACCTATGCCATCGTGTGGTCATGTGTCCCTGTCGCTGTCGGCATCAATGTGTTCCGGCCATAAAGCTGCATTTTTTGCTGCAAGTCATTGAAGCTGATTGTACAAATTGTTTTCGAATTTTAAGTGTGCTCATAACAAAACCACATGTGCACTAAAATCTCTGCGAGATATGAGCAAAATGTGCACAAACAAATGTGTGTATTAACATACACACTCCCGAAGTAACATGTAAGACCACGCAATTTCCTTTTAGCAACATTAAAGAGTTGGGCTATGTTTGGCAATATCAGCAAATATTTAAATGCATTAATAAATAGACCAGCGCTACAGCGGTTCTCAATTTTTTATCGCGTGCCACTCATGTTAACCCTAATTCCCAGATTTTTAAAAGTAACGTAAACCCAGAAGTGAGACTGTCAGGCTTATATGAGCTAAATTACTGAAGACATTTGTTTAAAAAGTACAAAAACTGTCTAAAATGTAAAATTTATAAATGCAATACAATTCTGACATTCCATTAGAGGATTACATAAAATAATGGAATTGAAACTCTTTTGGAAATATCACCATTTGAAATCTTTAGTGAGACTGTGAGGCTCACTTCTGGGAATTAGGGATAAAGGAGGATTAGTGATGAGCAGTATTTCACTATCCGTGATTTTTTCACTGTGAATGAAAAATCACAGTAACAACCTGTGCCTGAGCGAACGTGATTGTAGTTATTTTTAATCACTGTGAATTCAGTTCACTGTGGAGTGGAGTGTTAGGCCGATGTTATGCTGCCGGTCAAATGATCGTCGGTCACGTCACTTTTTACGCTCTCGTTTTAATTTCTCTACTCCGTGCCGAAAGCATGTTATGCTGGCGGTCATTTGATCGCCGGTCACCACTACGATTTTCGCTTACTTTTACTACTTTTTCCGCACTTTTTATTGGGACTTTACTTTTTCAAATACAATTTTCAATTCAAATGTAAAATTCTTTTTCGCGCTTGCATCGGTCTGAATAGCACACATTTCTAAAGGGATTCCTGCTCCTGGAACATTGTTATCAGCGCTTCAGTATTTGATTGGGCCGAAAATTCTGGCATTCTGAGCTAATAACACAGGGCAACAAATTTCGACTTTTGGTCGGCTTTTCTGGGTTTGACATCAGTTCTAGGGTAATTAGGGACCGGTGATTTCGAATCCGCAAACCGTTTTGAAAACTTAGTTTCCGTTTTCGCAAAAAATGGGCGTGTCACTTTTTCGGATTTTCCCTGACTTTTTTCACGTTTGGGATTGTAATTTCTAGACCAATAAACCGGTTGACATCATTTTCACCTCGTTGCATTATCAACACCGCACGGTTTCTTTTCCGATGCAATTTATTTTTATAGGTTTTAAAATTCCGCGGCAATTGGACCTCAAAGTCGGAAAATATGGAATTTCATGGCGTTTTATTTAATGTTGAAAATCATGCACATTTTTCGTAAATCAATTAACGAGTTAGGTGTTGAATAAAAGCGGAAACATCAAATAATACAACACAGCCAAATTATTTGGTGTGGTTTCCATTCTCATCGAAATAATAGCAAAAATGTACCATAGTCATTTTAATGTTTTTTCATACTTATTCCTTAAAAAAATAAGAGCCTCAAAATATGCAAAGTTTTTAATTTTTTTTTGTTTCGAGCAATTCAAAATATTTTTGTTTTTTGCTTGTATTTCAGACTATAAATGGAACATATAAAAGAGCATATTTTGAAAATTACTATGGTACATTTTTGCTATTATTTCGATGCGAATGTGTATTCCAAGGCACATTAATAAGGTAGTGGTGGCAACACAGCTGATTAAACTTTTTTCTTCTCATTTTCTTTTGCTTTCTTCTCATTTTCTTTTGATTTTTCGCGAATGGGCATCCTCATTGTCAAATTGTTTTTGTGTTGCTTGTGTTTTGATTTGATTTTGACAACGAGGATGCCCAAAAGCACTAACAAAATACATGGGAATTTTGTTTTTGCAGTAGTGCCATCACCTTATTAATACACCTTGGTGTATTCCGCCAAATAATTTGGCTGTGTTGTGTTGCTTGATGTGTCGGCTTTCATTATGCACCTAACTTGTTAATTGGTTTACAAAAAATGTGTATGTTTTTGACCATCTAAGAAAACGCCATGAAATTCCCAATTTTCCGACTTTGAGATCCAATTGCCGCGGAATTGTAAAACTTATACAAATAAATTACATTGGAAAAGAAGCCGTGGGGTGTTGTAAATGACCCAAAGTGAAAATCATATCAACCGGTCTATTGGTTTAGAAATTACAATTGAAAACGTGAAAAAAGTCAGGTTAAATCCGAAAAAGTGACACGCCCATTTTTTGCGAAAACGGAAACTAAGTTTTCAAAACGGTTTGCGGATTCGAAATCAGCGGTCCCTAATTACCCTAGAACTGATGTCAAACCCAGAAAAGCCATTTTGCTGTTGATCAGTGTAATTTATACATGAAATTAATATAATACGTGTGTGAAAGTATCACAATATTTGTTTACCATTTAAATTTCCATTTTTCTTTCTTTTTTTTCACCGAAAACACAAATATAAACACACGCTAGTGATGAGGGTTGCTACCAACTCTTTTTAATCTTATTGCATACACATTTTCAACAAAAGGGAACAAATTTGTTCCCAAAACACAACTATTGTGAATAATCTCACGACGCAACACTGATTTGATCGTTTGATTTGGCATCGAAAGCCTCATCATCCGGTGATCGGTGCGGTCAAATTTTATCCGCTCGCTCGCTCTCCCAATTTTCTCTTTTAAGTTGAGAACGCCATAACAGTATATTTGAGATCAATTTGATTCAAATGTACCTCAATTTGAGATTAGTCATTAATGTTTGTTGGGAAGGCAAGGCTATTTATAAGGTAGTGGTGGCACCACAGCTGATTAGAGTAAGTTCGGGTAATGTGATATGGTCGGGTAATGTGATACAGTGGCTTATTTCACAAGTGCGTTGACCTTTTTCAAAATGAACCTTTTTAAAACATCAGTGCAACTAAAAAACTCGCGCTGCATGATTTTGGATGTGGTTGCTTAAATTATTTACCGTCAGTGTGATGAAGTGCTTTGAGTAGGCTTGCACAAGTTTTTGGTTATAGAGTTTGAAAGCCCAAAAGGTACAACAAAAATATTATTAAAAGTTCGAGGTTAATCAAAAGTAAATTAGTGATATCGATTATGAGTTTGCGAGGTACGCTCTTCTTAACAAAATTATTATTGTTTTTCTATAATATTTTTTCGCAAAAAGTCAATTTCGAGTAATGTGATATACCAAAGTTCGGGTAATGTGATATAGTACATCAGATAGACCGAACTTATTACAGCAGTACTATTTGTATACAGAATTCTATATATGCTTTATGTTATAATATTTGAAGTGGTATAATCTCAAAAATCTGTTATGGTTACGTTTCAGATTAAAAAAATCCATGAAATCGTGTTTCTCGATACAAATTTTTAACCCTTGGTTTACGCCGTCAAATTGTGATTTTCAGAAAAAAATGAGGAACAAATGCAGTATAGCGAACCCTCATGAAAAAAAAACTGAAAATTTTGCCATATAGAGCGTATTTTTGTGAATTTAACAAACTAAAAATTTTGCCGGGAAAACGCCCCCAAAAAGCGTGGCTCGGGGTCAAAGTTCAAAGTTTTTATCAAAAAATCTCAATTAATCTCAAACTGGTTTACACGATATGGGTATAAAACGAAAGGTATTTTTCATATCTTACTATTAATGTACAACATTAGATACGTTAAATGCACTAATAAAAAGGTTTAAGCAAAAAACATTTTTATAAACATTAAAAAAAAACGGATTTTTTTCTCGGAAAAATCCATAATAAAGGTGCAATAAGTTTGTTACCATATTGTAGTCTGTGAAATTCTCTTTACAATGAAATATAAAAATTTATACTTTTGTTGTTTTTCAATATATATTTTTAATTTTTTCTATCTTGACCTTTGGTCCAAAGTAATTTCGTAGTCATCTTCGCCATCACTTTCGGACAATGAGGGCTGTAGGGGGTTTACAAAGTACCTGCCGTATTAAAAAACGTTTTCAAAAGATCCTGATTTCTAGCTTTACATTCTTTAAGAAACATAAACTTTGCCAGATAGCCATCGACAAATTCAACAAATTTTTTTTTTTTTGCTTACAACTTTTTATTAGTGCATTTTTTATCTAATGTTGTACATTAGTAGAAAGGTATGAAAAAGACCTTTCGTTTGATACCCATATCGTGTAAATCAGTAGGAGATTAATTGAGTTTTTTTGATAAAAACTTTGAACTTTGACCCCGAGCCACGCCTTTTGTGTTTTTAGTTTGTTAGATTCAAGAGCCAACCCTCTATATAAAAGCATACTCATTTATTTTTTTCACGAGGGTTCGCTATACTGCATTTATGCCAAAAATGAGAAGCACGTCTCTAATTATTTTTGATTTGGAGTATTTTTACCGAATTTGAAACTAATAGGTCTGTTAAATAACTTTTTTCGGGTACATATATCACATTACCCGCCGATGGTATATCACATTACCCGCCACTTTCATCAGACGCCAATATTTGGATATTTTGATATGTAATTAAAAACTCGTCAACAGTTTATCTTAAAGAGTTAATAATCTTAGATATACTAAATAATGTGTCAGTGAGCAGTTTGAAACAAAAAAAGTGTCTTTTAAGGCATAGTGTGTCAGGAATCGCCGTAAAACAAACAGGTATATCACATTACGGTTACCTGTGGTATATTTGTGCAAAACAATATGGATATAAAATAATTTTGTAATTCATTGCAGCAAATATCTATATATTGCCACCGTTTAGATGTGCCCTTTCACTGGTAAAATTTAATGGGCGTTTAACAAGGGGCGTGGCACTTTTTAAATGCCGGTGTAACTTTGGAACTACAACTGGGTTCACATCAATGACACTCGGTACAAACGTATGATTTAGTTGTGTTTTTCGATGAGGGGAATGGGGTGGGTTTTTGACAAGGGGGCAATTTGTGAACGTTGGACAAGGGGCGTGGCACTTTTTAAGCAACTCAAATGTTTTGAATAACTTTGGAACTACAAATCACATATCAAAGAGATTTGACACAAACTTACGATTTAGATGTGCCCTTCGACATGGGGAATAGGGTGGGTATCGGACGAGGGGCATGGCACCGCCCATAGAACTCAAGTTTTTAATGTGAAATATCTTCGGAATTATAAGTCGGCCAGTATTGAAATTTGATACAGCATCATGGCTTAGACGTTTCGTTCAAGTAGTTAAATTGTATGGGCGTTCGACAAGGGCGTGGCACTTTTTAAGCGGCCCTATTGAAAACGACAGCCGCCGTGGCTCAGTTGGTTAGTGCGTTGGACCGCGAGTCGAAGGCAGCAAACCGCAGGTTCAAATACTGCCCGTAATAACATCTAAAAAAAATAACGGGAAAATTCGTTTTCTCTTTCGGTGGCTGTCCTCTCAGCTGGAAATGACAAACCTCTGAGAGCAAAAATTGCCTATGATAAAGCTCCCAACCTGCCGTTCGGAACCGGCATAAAAACTGTAGGTCCCTTCTACCCGCGTACAAATTCACACGCACAACACGGGTGGTTGCGGGAAGCTAGGCCTTAGTCTCGCGTAAGCGGGCTGTCGTGCCAGTCAATTATTTATATTTAATTATTAATTATTATTATTGTTTTCAATAACTTTGGAACTGCAAATCACACATCAAAGATATTTGGCACAGACTTACGATTTAAACGTGCCCTTCGACAGGGAGAGTGGGGTGGGTAGTGGACGAGGGGCATGGCACCGCCTATAGAACCCAAATTTTTAATGTGGAATAGCTTCGGAACAATACGTTGGAAAGCTTTGAAGTTTTGTATATCATCGTCCCATAGATGTGTCATTCTACTGGCAAAATTTTATGGACGTTGAACAAGGGGCGCGGCATATTTTATGTGACTGAAATTTCCGCGTAACTTTGGAACTGAAAGTCGCATATCAATGAAACCGGGTCACACCCTTCGACTGGAGGAATGGATTGGGCATTACATAAAAGAGGCATGGCATCGCCCATAGAGTGTAGTATAAAGAAACCTGATTTATTGGGCCCGTTGACTTCAAGCTTGCGTGCAAAGCCGCAGGGCCCTACTACACCTTTTCAAGTTCGATTTCAGAAAGCGTAAATTCAATTTCAGAAAGCGTAAATTCAATTTCAGAAACCGTAAATTCAATTTCAGAAAGCGTAAATTCAATTTCAGAAACACAAATTCAATTTCAGAAAGCGTAAATTCAATTTCAGAAACATAATTTCAATTTCAGAAAGCGTAAATTCAATTTCGGAAAGCGTAAATTCAATTTCGGAAAGCGTAAATTCAATTTCAGAAACACAAATTCAATTTCAGAAAGCGTAAATTCAATTTCAGAAAGCGTAAATTCAATTTCAGAAACATAAATTCAATTTCAGAAAGCGTAAATTCAATTTCGGAAAGCGTAAATTCAATTTCAGAAAGCGTAAATTCAATTTCGGAAAAAATGTTTTTGGAAAAGTGAACTTTGCCAAATTTTTTCACTACGTACGGAACAAGGTGGGGCACAAGAGGTGTGCTGCTTTTGGGGCGTCGCAGGGGCTCATTGACATCTGCAGCCTGCGCCCAATGGGTGCAAGGCCTAATAAACAAATGGCAGAAAAATGGGAATAATGTAAATGACCTTGTCATTGTGTGCGTCAATGCACCATGCCATAGTTCAATGGAAACAGCCGTAGCAGCACACTCAGGTGGTCTTGCGGAAGTGCTACGTTTGGGTTCCTATTCACCGATGCTCAATCCAATCGAAAACATTTGGTCGAAAATAAAGTCGTACGTTAAGTCGCATATGACTGTGCCGCACGTCCGATCACCTGCCATTATGGAGCAGCGGCTCCAGTATTTGGAAAAAATAGTGGACGATGCAAAGTGCACTGTTACTGGAGGCGACTGCGCCAGAGCAATCCAGCACAGTTCGACGTTTCACGGTGATGCTCTTGCGCAGAATGACATGATGGTAGGAACTTAAAGATATATTTTTTTTTTTGGCAAGCAGATATTTAGATATAGATAGATATAGATATTTCTTTTATAACGTATTATAAAAAATGTTACTTTTTCAAATCTGTGTAAATGCAACCAAAATAAATTCAACATTTACTCTGAAATTGAATTTACGTTTTCTGAAATTGAATTTACGCTTTCCGAAATTGAATTTACGCTTTCTGAAATAGAATTTATGTTTCTGAAATTGAATTTACGCTTTCTGAAATTGAATTTACGCTTTCTGAAATTGAATTTATGTTTCTGAAATTGAATTTACGTTTTCCGAAATTGAATTTACGCTTTCTGAAATTGAATTTACGGTTTCTGAAATTGAATTTACGCTTTCTGAAATTGAATTTGTGTTTCTGAAATTGAATTTACGCTTTCCGAAATTGAATTTACGCTTTCTGAAATTGAAATTACGCTTTCTGAAATTGATTTTACACTTTCTGAAATCGAACTTGAAAAGGTGTAGTATCAAATAATTCCGTGTTTCATTGATGTTAACATAGGATATATAAGATTGACCACGCCCACCTGATATGCCTTTTCGCCACGCCCACTATAATAACAAATCAGCCATGGTATATTTGTCATAACAATATGGGTATCAGACGATTCAGCGTGTCATTGCGGCAAACATAGGCTATAATATAATCGGCCACGCCCACTTTCCGCGCCCACTAAACTAACAAAACGAAGTACGGTGCATGTCTGAAAATTAATGTTGATGTAAAATTATTCTGTGTTTCATAGCGGTAAACATAGGCTATATAAGGTTGACCACGCCCACCTTTTACGCCTTCTTGCAATGCCCATTATGATGACAGAAATTAACTGTGGTATATTTGTGCAAAACAATATGGATATAAAAAAATTTTGTGAGTCTTTGCAGCAAATATCTATCTATCACTGGTAAAATTTAATGGGCGTTGAACAAGGGGCGTGGTTTTTAAATGCCGGTGTAACTTTGGAACTACAACTGCGTTCACATCAAAGGCACTCGGTACAAACGTACGATTTAGTTGTGTTTCGATAAGGGGAATGGGGTGGGTTTTTTACAAGGGGGCGTGGCACCGCCCATACAACTTAAATTTTCAATATGGAATATCTTCGGAATGAAAAATCGGGCAGCATTAAAATTCGTTGCGGGGCCACCGTTTAGATGTGCCGTTTCACTGGTAAAACTTTGTAAGCGTTGGACAAGGGGCGTGGCACTTTTTAAGCAACACAAATTTTTTGAATAACTTTGGAACTACAAATCACACATCAAAGAGATTTGACACAAACGATTAAGATGTGCCCTTCGACATGGGGAATAGGGTGGGTATCGGACGAGGGGCATGACACGCCCATAGAACTCAAGTTCTTAATGTGTAATATCTTCGGAATTATAATTCGGCCAGTATTGAAATTTGATACAGCATCATGGCTTAGACGTGTCGTTCAAGTGGTTAAATTGTATGGGCGTTGGACAAGGGCGTGGCACTTTTTTAACGGCCCTATTGTTTTGAATAACTTTGGAACTGCAAATCACACATCAAAGATATTTGGCACAGACTTACGATTTAGACGTGCCCTTCGACAGGGAGAGTAGAGTGGGTATTGGACGAAGGGCATGGCACCGCCCATAGAACCCAAATGTTTAATGTGGAATAGCTTCGGAACAATAAGTTGGAAAGCTTTGAAGTTTTGAATAGCTTCGTCCCATAGATGTGTCATTCTACTGACAAAATTTTATGGACGTTGAACAAGGGGCGCGGCATATTTTTTGTGACTGAAGTTTTCCGCGTAACTTAGGAACTGAAAGTCGCATATCAATGAAACCGGATCACACCCTTCGACTGGAGGAATTGATTGGGCATTACATAAAAGAGGCGTGGCATCGCTCATAGAGTGTAGTATGAAGAAACTTGATTTATTGCGCCCATTGACTTCAAGCTTGCGTGCAAAGCCGCAGGGCCCTACTAGTGCTCAATACGTACCAACGGCAAGCTGCACACGGCAAAGCGCTCATAAACTAGTCAATTGAACTTTCTCATAGAAGGATTAAATTGACTCCATTAACGTTTTTTTTATTTAATTGCATCGTTTTCGGCAGGAGAGAAAATCTTTCGTGGCTTTTACTATTTTTTTTTTAATATTTTATACCGCCACAAGATTAATTTCTTTCAATTCATATCATTTTCAATTTTAGATTCTAACATTCAATTCAATTTTTTTATTTCTAAATATAAGCCTATTATATTTTTTATGATGCTATTTCACTTTCTTATTGCAATCCAAAAATTTTTTTACAATTTTTTACACGAAATACTCAAAATTTTATAAAACTTTTTTCCCCCGCTATAGAGTCTACGGAATATGATGAATATTGTCGAAAATTTGCATACAGGGAATTTATTTTTAATTTTCGTAACTTCCAAAGAGAATTTAACATCGAAAAATCCTAAAAATCTGGCAGCCCAAGTGTTAATATATTCTGCAGAGCTTCTTCGTGGAACGTGTCACACCACAGCACCTTTTTTCAATTGTACGATTTGTTGTCATTTTATGCATTTTATGTGCTTGCTGGGATATTTCATCCAACTGAAATATATGTATGTGCGTATTCACCAGTGTGCATATTTTACTGCTCGTACATTGGTACGAATTGGCACCAAGCTACATATGTTATGTATATACCTAAGTATGCAATTACTCGCAGACGTTTACTGGCGAATAATACATATTTATGCCAAAATTAAGTCAAGCAGGTTAGAAAATACTTGTTGGTACTTTTCGCTTGTCCATATGAGATTGTAAATTTACATACATATATATTCGATTAGCAAGTCGTTCTCGATATTTCTCTTTTGTCTTTTAGAAGATCTGCCTCCCTTAAGCAATATGTACATAATACTATATATGAACGACGAATTCTGTTGAGATCAACGTCTAAAAACGACAATAACAAAAAAAAACATCAACAAGTGGGCGTGTCTTCCTGCGCAAACATTTTCGCCACTTGACCTTTGTACTCAAAGTGGCTTTACTTTCAAATTTTGTCATTTACATAAAGTTGCGAGCGGAACTCAATTGTAGTTCTGGTGAAAAGTCATACAAGCCGAGTGGTTGCAGCTCCAATCTATGCAACTCGAGTAAATTTAATTTGTCCCAGAAGTTGCACACGCTTATGTAAACACATTTTGGGCACTTGCGGCGACAGCAATAATACCACAGCTGACTCATCTCAAGTTGTTTGAATGGCATTTGTTACCTTTGTTTCCATATTGACGCCAGCGACACCAGCAGATCAGCAGCAGCAAAATCACCGAAAAACAAATCTACAATCCACGCACACGCAACGTTTTAATATCAGCCAAAGCAAATGTATTGAAATGAACCTGTTTTACAACAAGCAACTTTAATTTTCGGTTTTATTACACCTTCCGTGTATTCTGAGTTACGCGGGACTTTCAGAGGATCACTCAAGACATGATATGAATGTGCAGTCAACGCCAGACATTCTTGTTAAATCTTAAAAATAAAACTTGACGCGCTATTGTCATTGCCCTTTGGAGCTTCAATTGACAATAACAACAACAATACAATTGCCAAATAGTAAAGCATTAACAGCAAGAGGAAAAAACCGTTGGCCGCAATGCCGACGGCAATACACGCACATGAGCACGGGGTCGCACGAAAGAGAATTTTATCGAAAATTATTTCACACGATTTCGAAGCGAAAAACTAATCGCCGCCACTATCACTCAGCTTCTACGCGATTCCACAACTCAAAATGCACTGAGCATAAGTCGAGCTGCGGAGAATCGAACAAACCCAAGTAAACCCCAGTGGGCGCAAGATAAAAAGCTTACTCGACTATGGCTATGAGGTAGATAGAGAGCATGGATGCGGGACAGACTGCTTGGAAAGCTTTTATCAAGTGCAAGTCGTAGTTGTGGCGCATGTGAGCTTTTTGCTGGAACTGGTGGTGGACCGGAAGCAAATAGCAAATGCAATTAATTGACTTTGCAACGCATGTAAAGTGCAAGTAAGAAATGCTGTGTGACGCATTTTATCAATCCGACTAACTTTTTAATACTGCTTCCATTTCCTTTCCATTTCATGTCTAGTCAAGTCTAATTTCATATTCATTTCTAAATAGGTCATGCCTGAAGTTGATTTAATGAAACAAAGATTACATAAACACATCGTTTGTTACATACGGCTAAACAAAATTCAGCTTAACAAAATTCAAATTAATTCATTGCAGGAACAATGTGTTACGAACATTACCCATTTAGAAAGTTTCCTATCCTTAAACGAAACAAAAATTAAAATAAGTAGCCATTTGAGAAAAACCGTTTCCCTGTAAACTACACAATTGTCTCAGATATTTCAAAAATACATACACTTTTGTTGTATTTTATCGAAAAGTTTATAACAATATTAGTTAACATTCAAGACAGGGAAACTGCAACTCCGTTTTCCGCTTCTCTGACGTACCCCATGTTTAGCAACAGTCTGGGTATACCTTCAAACTCCTCGTCCACGAAACGTACCAGCAATTCTTCGTCATTTTTGCCAACCACTGTCACTTGAACGGTTTGGTTCAGCAGCATTACAAAAAGAGTTTCTATTGCTTGGTGTGCGCGCATTTCATCATCGCCCGTATTGTCGCACACATCGGCCAGGCGACAGCGAATGGCGCGAAACGGTTCCACATCCTCAGATAGTGCACACACAGCAAGATTGCTAAAGCTCACTGTTTCAATATTGCCATAATCGACAAAAAATACCTGAAACGACACAAAGTAATTACAGGCGGTTTATTTGTAATGAGCCAAATAAAGGCTTTGAGATTAAAAACATCCCATAGGTTCAAACTCTCGAACTACATACACAGTCAGCGTCAAAAGAATACCCATTCATAAGTACTTGTTTGACTATGCGGTTTTTACAAATTGGAAAATGGGCCCCATTTAAAAAATATGTCTGCACAAAACGAAAAACTCAAATACATTTCAAAATGCAATAACACAAATAGTAAACATAAAGAGGTATACCACTATTTTAGGCTTGATCTCAGTCGACTACACTAGTTTGCCTTTGAATTTTCAGAACCAACCCCTACTAATAACTTAGAACGCCGCCTATAGCGAAACATTGCTAAGCAAAGGCATGTGTTTAACAGATGTGTTCGTAAGCATTCAACGGAAGCCATGTTATTACAAAACTGACCTTGAGTCCAGCGATATAAACACTTTTAGTCTTATTATTATTTTTTTAATCTTAAACTTGTAATCTTGTATAACTAGTTTACAATGTCACAAAGTAGGTGCACCATCACCAAGTCTTTGTGAAAACAGAAGAATCTGCGCAATATCGATTTTAATGCCCGCAACAAATACAAACTTTTTGAAAATGCACAACAGTGACTTGCCACTAAGCTCTCTGAAGTCACTTGTGGGTTGTATTTACGAATCTGAAATTCATCTCAGCTAACTAATCACTTGTAAAAATTAACGAAAAAAATTAAGTTTCTAAGGTGCCCTGACAACTTGACGCCCAAATTGCAACAATTTCGATAATTTGCTCGGGCACTATTACAATCAATTAAAATTGTTTTAAAAGTAAACCACTTAATTTACCCCTTCCATTCTCCCACTATTACTTCGCCTCCTTTATTCTCACTCCCGGATAATCATACCCTCACAGAAATTCCTGAAAGCCACCTACAAAATACTAGGCCATATTCGGGAAACATATCCCCTAAAAGCATTGACTTTTTTCACTTCCGCTTTCCTGCATAGATTTCTTTTCTTTTCGCTTTAAGGCGGACCTATAACCTATTTGACGGTTAAACATTGACTAATACACTGTACAACTAAACTTATTAACACATGCCTTTGTAAAATAACGTGTGTCTGTCTGAGAGTTAAATAAAGATTGAATTAAAAGTCTTAAAATAAAACGAGTATAGTTGTACCTTGAAAAGAGTTTCATCTGAGTCAACCGTTTCAACAACTACGGCACGATACCAAAATCGATCAATTGCATATTGTGCCAGCACAAGGTCATTAACATGTGGTTCACGCGATAACTTTAGGTCCGGTTCAATCACATTATCAGCCCAGTAAAGCGGGTCTTGGTTGTTACTTGATTGCTTGTTGATTTGAGCGTAAAAGCAGTCAACGCCCGCAATATGCGTTACGCAAACTGCAACTGCATCGGTGAAGTTGGTGCTTGATAAATATTTACTCGCTCCTGCAACCACTGTCGGTGACAACGTGCATAGATCGTTATTTGTGAGCTCCTCTCTCATATCTTTTGTTAAATTTCTGAACGGATTACTTGAATTAGTTGTGGAATGTTCGGTGTCCTAAACATGCGAAGCTAATTAACGTCAAAGTATAGAAGATTCCACTGCAACTATTACCCTTAGCAACTGTTGACTGACGTCCTTATCCTCCAACATACGCAAGTACAAGACACGACCTAAGTTGCGTACCACCTCAAAAGCGACCTCTTTGAACTCATTCCTTTGCAATGCAACAGCTAACACCTGCCGATCGGTTTCGTTCACGTCGCGATCTCCAGAAACCCTGCTTACAAGAATGCACTTGACTGCCTGTGCCGGAACTGTCTGAAACTCACTGGGTATGTGATACAACTGGTAATTGCGCCTCAGCGGCACCACCTCGCCGTAGTCGATGAGCAAAACACTTGGTTCTACGCCGCCACTAGCGTCAGGGCCTGTTTTCAGTACTGCCCGCAGCATATTTTTGTTTTCGGTAGATATACCGAGGACCGTGTTGGGAGGTGGTGGCAGTACACATTTTGGTAAACACAACATGTTGCTGAGCTCGTACAGGTCTGTATTGTTCATCTGGCAGATATAAAATATCAGCCGCTTCAAGTCCACAATGTAGGTTATGGTAGCGGAAAATTTATAACCGGCCACGAAGCATGTCAGGTCCTTCAAGAGAACACAGGATGGTGTAATCTCTGGCATTATCGGTTGGGCCGCTTCGAACCGCACTTTGTGAAAAGCTGGGCTCGGAGACTTTTGTGCCAGCACATTTTCCGCTCCACCAGTAAGTGCAGCGCTTTGTCTAATGTTTTGCTCGATAGCGACGTGACGTTGCTTTTTAAAGCTGCCGTTTGCAACGCCACCTATAGGCTTCAAGTCCAAATCTACCTCGAACACTTCTTTTCCCTTTAGAACATTGTTCCACTGCACAAAATCCTTCATTAGATGCGTTGTACTCATTTCCGAACCAACTCCACACAACGTATTGTTGACATTGTTCACCTGCATCTGAATGTTAAATTTCCGCGCCAGATTCGCCACAGCTCCCAGCCGCGACATGTACCGATCATAGGCCATAAGAACAAAAACATTTTCACCCAAATCGTTTTTTTCAGTCGACTCCTCTTCGACACTCCCAAAAGCCATATTCTGAGCCTGCGGCGCATTATCGAGTATGAAACGCGATAGATTACATTGTAACTGTTCCACTTCTCGCTGACACATCGCGTACATCAATTCCATGTAATCCAATTGCACTTTCGAAGACATTGTGACCCGACGTAAACACCAAACACTCTTACAATTAACAGCTTCATTCAATAATTATTTCCAAGGCTTTAAATGTCCACTATTTCCCGTTATTTGTTATATTCATTTGCAACGGTCAATTTTGACAGCCAACTTCAAGCTATCGACAGTGCTGCCAACATCCAAAAAGTTTTGAAAGCCTTAAGAGCAACCGCTTAAGCGGTAATCACTCGATAAGTTCAAATGCATAACACGGTTTGTTTGCAGTAATGCTTGTTCCGCTTTCGACGCGATCAGCTAACAGTAACATTTTGTGGTGTGAATATAGAACAACTTGATGACAATGGAGAAGGAAATTGTAGATTTTAATGACTTAATCGAAGAGGTCAGGAAAACCTTCTAGGCCGCGTCCAAAATCAAATTGCGCGAAAACGAATACAAATTAATAAAGAGGGGATACTACGGCTTCCGTGGCGCCGCCATTTAATGATATTTTTAGATAGATTGACCGAAAATAAATCGAAAATGAAGAATAAAATTGTTCGATATCTCGCTTCGTTTTCGAGGTTCAAAGTTTTTATATTGCCATATTGTGCACACCTGACTGTTGCCTGATGTGGTGGTGACTCCCATGAGGGTTATTTTTTTAGCGCCCGGCCGAAGGCCGGCCACCTGGGTAAAACTTATTGCCAAAAAAACTATGGCTTGGAACTATGGATTTAAACAAAAAATACTGTGCACACCTGACTGCTGCCTGATGTGGTGGTGACTTTGAACCTCGATATCTCGAAAACGAAGCGAGATATCGAAAAATTGTATTCTTCATTTTCGACTTATTTTTGGTCGATCTATCTAAAGACACCCTCAAATGGCGGCGCCACGGAAACCGTAGTCGTGCCAATAAAGATCGCACTCGGCCTTGTATTCACTGAAATATTTCCAAACATTGCTATGAATATTATCTGTTTTGTTTAAAAGCTTCTTTGGTTCTAAAATTGCAAGAAGTTATTCACGAGAAAAAGCTATTTGTGAATATCGTTCAGAACGAAAAAATCTGACACTAGTGGTTTTCGCAATCAGATATCCTATTCGAACGATTCGAGCAATGCGTCGAAAAGTATACTTTCTAGAGTCCGACCGATACCAATTTTTTGCCGATTAATCGGCCGAAAGGGTGAGAATCGGCCTACGCCGATTCCATAGAAAAAATAACACGATTGAATTCAATCGAAAACAATCTATTTTATAAAATAACAAAAAGAACTATTACATATACATTTGTTTGTAATATTCATCACAAAATAACAAAAAAAACAAGAAAATTAACAATTAAAAACGAAAAATAACATTAACATGTATTAAAAAAAATAATGTATCACATTTATTCCACTGAGAGAGAAACAAAAATAGTGACGGAAACAGAGGTTATTAATAAATATTGCAGACCAATTCAGTTTCTTCTTCAACTTAAAATTACTATTCTTATATTAAAATTCTTCTTATATTAAAATTGCGACCCGTTGTACAGGTGTGGTGGGAAGGTCAGAAAACAAATTTGGAAAAAAGGCGTTTTAAAAAAGCTTCCAGGAAACGTTTATATTAAACAGTACTTGAAAATACGTTACTGAAAAGGGGTATAAGAACCCCTATTATCCTCTTTTTAAGTAACGTATTTTCAGATATTACAAATAAAAAAACCAAATCATCCGTCAGCGCCAAGTTTTATTTTAAGGAGTTACCGACGGACGTGTGTAACGTATAATAAAAATTTAGTAAATAAAACGAGATATGAAAAAGAAACATAAAAACAAAAAGATGAAAGCAGGAAAATAGGCCGATATGCCATCGACCAAGAACGGCCGATGTGACATGTGATACCAATTTTATTGGCCAAATTATATTGTCGATTAATCGGTCCGACTCTAATACTTTCCACTTTTTACGCATGATGGCATCGAACGCTTTGGGCTATGTAACTCGCTGCATACTACACTGATCAGTGGCGCACACAGGATTTCATTTTGAGGGGCTTTTGAGTACAACTTTTGAGCCCAATACAATTTGAAACTATATTTTACACCAGCAATTTTTGTGTTTGGGGGTTTCAACCCCACAGCTCCTGCATGTGCGCCACCGACACTGATTTTACTTTTTTGACAGATGTGTCGAATGTATTGCTGCGTACCAAGCGTGTTATGGAGTTCCACTTGAACCCTTGAAAACTGCTGAGCATTCGGGCAATGTCCTGCACAAAAAAGCAATAACGACCCACTTTTAAAAACATGCAACTTTTCCCAAATATATATTCAAGTGAAACAAAACTTAAATTTTCTTACATGCGCACCGAGAAATATCTTGATGTCTTTATTTTCAAATAGTTTATCATTATTCCAGAAAAGTGGATATTAATGGTGGCCTCCATAGCATCCCGTTTCTCTAAAAATCAGCAGCAAATCTATCGTCCCTCGACTGCAAATGAAGCAAAGCATATTCTCATTTGTTTTTCCCACTTTCGTATTAGCGTGCACAACTTACTGTAAGAAGACAAATCAATTTCATCCGGCAATTCGGTGATGTTAACATCGAATCTATCTTGGACATCGTTCAAAATCTTGGCGTCTGCTTCGTCTGACACAAACGTGATCGCCAGACCTTTGGTACCGAAACGACCGGCACGAGCTACGCGGTGCAAATAGGTGTCAGAATCTTCGGGCATATCGTAGTTAAACACAATGTTCACGCGCTCAATGTCCATGCCACGACCGAATAGGTTGGTTGCCACCAGAATGCGTTTCTGAAAGTCCTTGAATTGTTGGTAGCGGTTAAGGCGTTCCTCCTGTGTCATACCACGATGAATACCAATTGCGGGGAAATTTTGTTCCGTCAGCAACTGCGCCAGGGCAACGCACCGCTGAACCGACTTTACGAATATCACCACCTGTATTATCATCGAGTAAACATTAATTAGCAGGGTGGCAATTCCAATTGTGACCACCAACTTTACCTGATTGAATTCGAGCACATCAAGCAGTTCGAAAAGCTTTTTGTTCTTTTCGTTCTCCTTCAACTTGACGTAGTGCTGTTGCAAGCCATGCAAAGTCAGCTTCGCCTCGTCGTCCACGTACACCTCCATCGGCTAAAAGTCAAAATTAGAATAAGAAGACATTTAGGCTTACAACTAGAAGGAAATTTCTCGCTCTACTCGAAACTATCCGCCATTTTCAGCCCGAGTTGTATTTTCTCAATCTCAAATCCCACAGCCTCAAAGCAGTCAAGCAAGTGAGCGACTGGCAAATAATCGCAATGGTTTAACACGAATCCACCCAGCGCAAGTGCTTAAACTAAAAATGTTTAAATTTACTTTAGTTACATACGGCCACTCTACCACCAACTCTCATTTGTTTCGGCACATGCGAAACAGCCAACTTTGTTTTGCTTTGTTCGGTTTGGCTGGGACTCCTCAAGCAAATTAGCGTCCACTTTGCCTCAGAATGCAGGCGAACCAAAAAAGACAGAGCTGGAGTTGACAACCGACATTACTGAATCTACTCGCTTGCGTGCAGTCCGCATTGCTATTTCGCATCCATTGTAGTGGCGAAAGTCGGCAAAGAAGCGCTGATTGAAATTGGGGTAACGGACGGCTGGGTCACTTTACGACGTAGCTTAACCATTTCAACTCTAACACGATTGTTATTGTTAATGGTTTTCGTTTGCGCTTATCGCCTTTTGTCTCGGTCGCGACTTGTTGGTGCCCGTTGGGCAGTGTTTAGTTCATTGATTTTACGACCTTCTCAACTCGGTCTCAAATTATGTGATGATCAGATTTATTCGCGATTCGCTTTCTTTGATCTGTGTTTCAATTATTTCAATGATTCTTTGTTATTTGTACAAGTGTGATGTACTTTGGATTTGGTTGCTGAATGGCGGAGTGGTGCTTATGTTGTGGCAGTTCAGGAGGAATTGAGATAAAGCTTAGTGGAATAACTAGTAGAAGAAGTAGTAGAATGGACACGGAGATATTTACATCTTGCATAAATTTCTTGCAAACCGGACGAATTTCTTTGCTCAACGTTGCGGAAAACATCATGACTTGTTTTCCATGCGGAGTGCTGCGGAATATTTCTTGTACATCGCGACGCATGTCTGTAAAAGAAGGCAAAAATAACATCAATACGATCGAATATACAGAGATGCAGACTATTTGCAATATCTGATTATCACAAAACCCATTCTGGCAATTTATCGTCTTCCATTGGATATGCATTCACTTATCAATATACATATATGTATATCATGATACATATATGTTATATTGAATTACTCTTGGCAGGCGCGGATCCAGAAAAATATTTCGGGGGGGTTTTAAAAAGTAATTCCTTAAAATTTATAAAATGTCTTTTAATTTGTATGTAGTTTTATAGTCGATCCACATATTTTGGGGGGGTTTCAACCCCCAAAGCTCCCCCCTGGATCCGCCACTGACTCTTGGTAGCTTTTAGTCAATAACATTCTATCCTAAGAAATTATACGAATAGTCATACAATTTCTGGATAAAGACTTACCAAGCTGCTCCAACATTTTGTCACATTCATCAAGAATGAAATGTTTCAAATGCTTCAAGTTGAGTTTTTTGTTGCGGATCAGAGCCAAGATACGGCCAGGTGTGCCGACAACAATGTGCGGAGTGACATTCTTCAACGTCTCCTCGTCTTTTTGAATCGACAAACCGCCAAAGAACACCCCGACCTAGTCAAAAGAATTTCGTTAGTACTCCGCAAAAATATACACATGTTTATCGGTTCACAAAATTTACCTTGACAGCCGGCATGTACTTGGAGAAGCGCTCGTACTCCTTGCTAATCTGGAATGCTAATTCGCGCGTGTGGCACATCACCAAGACGTAAACTACATTTTCTGTGGGCTCCAACTGCTGCAAAGTAGCAAGCACAAAAACCGCCGTCTTCCCCATACCAGACTTTGCCTGGCATAGAATGTCCATGCCCAACACAGCCTGTGGGATGCATTCGTGTTGCACTGTGAATAACCAAATATAAATCAATATCAACATCCATCCCCTCTTGCCGCTTTTATAGTCATTATAGTTAATACAAGTCTACTTGAAGGTGGATGTGTTATTATTACCTTCCGAAGGATGCTCAAAGCCGCAATCGACGATCGCGCGCAAAATCTCGGGCTTTAGCAGAAAGTCCCGAAAACCGGAACTGTGAATGGACACATAAGTACCCTTTACGTCCTTCTTGGGAGGTTCTTGCGCCTCGGTCACCGCAGTCTCGGTCTGCTCTTCATCCTCATAATCCAAAAGATCGTCATTATCAGCCATTTTATTGTTTAACAACTTGCACGTCTGATGTGTAAAAAATCGAAGAGGTCTGCAATCATACAACAAACGTCTATAACGAAACTACAAACACAAAAAAGTGCGCCAGTGGAGCACCATCAGACGCCATTTTCTTTTTCACAATCTGGATGAAGAATTGTTTTGTTGCTCTCTGCTCAGTGGCACTCTAATTACAATAATCAAGAGCCTAACGTATTGCAAAGTTTGATATCTTTTACCTTCTTGTGAAGCTTTTATTAACTTTTTATTAAATATTTCACAATCTTCCTAAATGCACACGATGCGGCACGGCCTGAGCTATTCTTGCTTTTCGGCTTCCCTGGTTCGCGTAGATTTCGTCAGCGTGATTTTCTACTCGCTACTCGTTACTCTATACCGGTGTTGGCAGATATGCATTTCGCTTAAACTGGTCGAAAAAAGCACCGACAGCTTTTGACATACATACACAGGGGGAGCAATATTAATACTATCCCAGCCACCAAACAACCCTACAAACAATTCCTCGATATAAATTTTTAGCGACAGTTTCTCGAAATAATCTCGATTTTTTTTTTTTTTTTTTTGAATTTGGTAGCACTGGTGTGCTTGATGGCAAGATAGCCTAAAAGGGCCCTTATAACGCCAGGTTGACTTTCAGATACTCAAAGGTTGTTATTGTTATAATATATTAATACTATTGCAAATTATATATGTAATAATAGAAATTAGTTATTTATACACTTACCGGTAGTGACAGATAATTACAAGGAGTTAGCAAGATTGGCAGCTTGTATAAAATTAATTAAGTCTTTAAAATCCACAAGATTGTAAGATTTCAGTAGGTCCTTGAGATTACTAAATTTGTTAAACATGTTGAAATTGGACCTTACCAGATTAAAGGCATGACATTCGAAGATAAGATGATTTGGGGTTTCAAGCAAACCACAGCGGCTGCAGAGATCGCTGACACTCGGAATGAATTTACTCAAGTATGATTTACAGTAAGTATGCCCTGTCAGAAGTCTGTTTAACAGTTTTATTTCGTGCGGGGTCAAGTTGCAGTCCTTGTTTTTAAACCAAGGTTTCTTTTTAATTTCATTTGTAATCTCCGCAAATCCTCTACCTTTGCTTAAGCTTAATCTTTTAAATTCAAGGTTCCATTCTTCCCAAATTTTTGCTTTCAAACGAAGTAGGGCCTCATCTACAGTTAAATCAATGATTGTGCTTCTGCCATGAACTGTGGCAGTCTTGGCAGCCTGATCCGCTTTCTCATTGACCGGGATGCCAACATGACTCGGCAACCATACTAATCTGACTTCCTGTAGTGTGTTTCTGTTTATATACATGCAATTATGTATTTCTGCCACCAAGTAGTTATTTGTCTTATCCTTTTCAATACACTGCAGTGCCGATAGGCTGTCAGTGAGAATTGCAAGTTTCATAATTTTGTTTTCCACTGCTATGTTTATTGCCTTTTGAATGGCGACAAGTTCTCCCGTCATGGAGGAGAATTTTTCACCAAGCTTGAACAGAAGAGAGAAGTTATTTTGCTCAGAGTAGACCGCACATCCCACTGAGTCCTCTGCTACAGATGCGTCTGTGGCCAGGATATAAAACCCTTTTTCCCGTAAGGTGGCTAATTTTTCATTATAAATTGCCACTAGTTGTGCATGCGCTAAGTTTCTTTTGGCAGAACATAAGTTTGGTTTTACTAATTTAATTGCAGGATGTCTATTAAAGCATGTATTTGTGTTTATTTTATTGAAAATTTCCATGTTCTTGCTATACACCACCCCATAACTTGTGTTTAAAAAACCAAGATTTTGCAATTGATTTTTTAAGACTGTGTTTGTTAGCCATTGTCGTGTTAGCTCTTTGCATGTTAACCAGTTCGCCCTTGAAGAGGGAGGGAGTTCTCCTGCAAGAGCATATCTGGTGTGGATTGGTGTACTCGGCGGAACACCAATGCAACGTCTTAAGGAGTCATTGACTGCTGTCTGTAGTTTTTTGCTATAACCAGCTGGTGCGTTTGCGTAGGTTGTGCACCCATACTCACATTTGGATCTGACAAATGCTCTGAATATTTGTAACGAAGTTTTGGGCACAAGTCCAGCCTTAATTGTTGTTAGCCTAGCAATCAGGTTTTTGGCCGGTGTTATATCATTTTTAATCTTGGACATATGGTCTCTCAACGTTGAATTTGCGCTTATTATCCTCCCCAAGAATTTAAACTGGCTAATTTGATTAATGATAATTTCACCTACCCTCAATTGGTACAAGTTTCTACATCCTCTAGCCATGTATATGAATTTTGTTTTAGCATTGTTAAGAGATAACCCTCGATCTTGACATATGCTCGCAAACATGTGAGTTTTGTCTTGTAAATTACTCAGACTTCCTTGTGCAGTGGTGTGAACCGATATGAGCACAAAATCATCCGCAAACTGAAAAAGGTGTGTGTTGTTGTCACATAATTTATGAAGCTCAGCTGTGTATAAATTGAAAAGTAAGGGGGATAAGCAACTTCCTTGCGGAAGACCATTATTGACCTCAACTGTGCTGTTGCCCAATTTGAGCATCCTCTTGTGGAGAAAATTATAAATCCACATGTAAATTTGCGGTTGAACCCTGTATTGGTGAAGCAGATTTGTTAAACGAACAATGTCAACACTGTTATATGCATCCGCTAAATCAAATGAGCAAATGAAAACTTTTTTCTTCGAGCTCTTCGCCACTTCAATAGTGTGAAGAATTTCATTTATGCACATCGAAGCTGATTTGTTTTTTTGGTATGCAAAACTATTTGATGGGATTAAGTGTATGTTATCAACAAATTCGGACAGACGGTTTTTAACAACCGTGTTCATACTTTTCACTATAACTGAGATCAATGAGATAGGCCTGTAGCTTAGAATGTTGTTTAGATTGCCGCTGGCTTTTGGTATGGGTACAATTTGTATAGTCCTCCAATTATCATTAAAGGAATTGGAGTTAACATGATCTTCTAGTAGCTTAGCGAGTTTTTGTAATACTTCAAACGGAAGCGCATTTAGCATGCTGTATGTGATTCTGTCAGGCCCGCCAGCACTTGGCTTTTTATTTGAGATGATCTTCACAAACTCGCTTGGTGATACAAGCAAGGGATTAGATATAACAGGTATATTGCTATTTAAATCATCAATGACAGAATGCAGAGGTGGGGCACTGGAATTTCTTATCTGAGATTTTAAATGTTGTAAATATTCAGTATTAACCTCATCTGACCATTTGCTGATGAAGGATTTCCCCCCATCCTTCATGTTGTTGATGAATCACCAAGCCTTTCTAGTGTTTGGGTTATCACTCAGGTAATTTATCGCATCAAGGAAGTCTTTTTTCTTCGCATCCTTGACACTCTGAGACCATTTAGCCTTTTCTTGGCAGGCCGCATCAATGTCTTCAATTTTTCCTGTGAGTCTAGCTTTACACCTGGTTGCCGTTAGTATTCTATATTGCTTATCTAAGTCTTTGTTCCACCATTTTTTGGGGGTGTGCTTGAAATTGTTCAGGTCTAACGAACTTGCTTTTCTTGCTTTGGTAATTTCCCTCTCTATTTCATTAATGTTCCAAACTTCTGAGAGTTTGATTCTTGCTAATCTCGATAATGCTTGAATTTTTCGCCTTGAGGAATTTGAAAATTTTCAAATCAAATGAAATATTTTTTTGTCAAACGAAAAATTGTGATTTCGTGAACGTGCGCGCGTTCTTATTAGGGCTCTTAAAAGTAATCGAATAGTTTAAAAATGGATTAATCGATTATTCGAATAGTAGTTGTTTGTACGAATAGTATTCGAATAGTGATATTCGAATAGTCGATGTGCTTCGAATAGTCAAATAACTGTTCAGTTTTTAAATAATCGAATAAACACTTAAGTTTTCAAAGTCGAATATAGTTTTGTTTCCTCTCAAAAGTGTTGGAAATTTGTTCCTGAAATATACATATTAATAATTTGAACGTTGATAATGAGCGTGTGCGTTTGTGTGGCTAAACAAAGTTGAATATACATTATTGCTATTCGAATAATCGAATACCAACGGGCAATCGACTAGTCTAAAATCAACAAATAATCGAATAGTCGTTAGCCTTCGACTAGTCGAATAACGCTATGCGAATATTAATAATCGAATAATATGCTATTCGATTTATTCGAATAATCGATTAGTCGAATAACAAGAGCCCTAGTACTTATGCCGACTTTACGTGTAGTTATAATCGTTATTTGATTTGAATAATGGACTGGCCACGCGACAGTACTGCAAAATATGCATTTTATTTCAATTTTCAAAAAGAAAATAAGTTTTCGTAATAGTATCCAAAATGATATCGAGTACAAGAAAAATGACGCTGTCGAAATGATATAGAAATTTTCAAAATTTTTTAAATCGTTACGATATCTCGGATAAGATAATTTCAATATCGCAACAATATCGAGATTTTCGAAATTCTCGACATCGTTACGATAGTGCCATTTTTCTCGTTCTCGATATCATTTTAGACACTTTAGCAATACTCGAAAACGAGAAAAATTCTCGCTTTAACGATATCGTTTCTATATCGTTTGGTTTGCTGGGAATATAGAAACGGTATCGTTAAGGCGAGAATTTTTCTCGTTTTCGAGATACTATATCGGGGGATACTATACTATAACGAAAACTTGTTTTCTTACTGAAAATATAAATAAACGTTCACGTAATGACAAATTTTCGTTTGACAAAAAAATAAAAATTTAAAAAAAAATTCAAGCATTATTGAGATTGTTTCGAGAATCTGTCGCTAATAATTTATATAGAGAAATTGTTTGTTGCGATGTGGGAACACAACATAGTGAAGTAAATAAAGTGAACCAGCTAGTAGAGCTGGAATTCTACCGATGGCACTATCGATAGTATCGATAGTTTTCCTTTTGACTTCACTATCGATGGTTTCCGTTACTATCGATACCATCGGTTCGCTGCCATCGGTGTTTTTGATCAGGGCAACACGAGTGTTGCCGCTTTGGTAGAATTCTACCCAACTTGGTAGATTTATTTTTTGAATTTTCATTGTATGCAGATTGGTACATTTTATTCCAATTTGGTCGATTTACGGAAAAATTTATGTGTCTTCTTCAATTCGTGAAAAAATTGTCAGATAACAGCAAAAGTCTGACAAGATTGTATGTTTAGCATGACCGGTGATATAAATATTTGAACCGAAACATGAGAAGCTGACATACTACTTAGTATCTGTTATTTTGTCAAAGAGGGCGAGTGGGACGACTTATGTGCATGTTTCTTCAAGCGCGGAAACATATTCTTGAGTCTGGGTTTTTGTCGTGCTGGCTGCAGCAATTGCGTTGAAAATTTTTCATGTTTAAAAATATACTTTAATATACTTTATCATGTTTAAAAATATACTGAGAAAATAATTTTAAACTAAAAATTTCAATTAGTTTAGTTTTTTGGCTGCGATAGTATCGATAGTTTTTTCCAAACTATCAAAACTATCTGCTGCTATGCGATAGTTTCGTTAGTTTCGATAGTATCGATTGTTTTTTTCCAAACTATCGAAACTATCTGATAGTTCGACTATCGATAGTTTTCCAGCTCTACCAGCTAGGGAGAGGCATGCTTAAAAAATGTCAATTCAATTCAATTCGTTTTGAATTAACCCGTTTGAGTTTGCTGTTACCAAATCAAATATGTATATACGCTGAATGTGAAAATTCGCTGGAACTTGCCTTGGCTCATTCAAATTACAACATATTAAAATATAAAAAATACAATTGCAAAATCTACCTTTTCTACTTCTTGATATATTTTCCCATTTTGTTTGCGTTTTGTTTGTTCAGCTGCTTTCAGCTTTTTTCACCATGAAAACAAAATTTTTTAATAAAAAAGAGTTAAGCATTTGACATGTTTTTTCATAGTGACATAAAATAAGCACGCCGATTCAAGAGAGTTGTCAGTATCCATGATGCAATAAACAAGGTGGTGTAAGTTCTCGGTTGTCAAAGCGTATTTTGAGGAAAATGCTCCCCGAAATAACAATGTGGCTTCTTTTAAATAGTACATTTTATTTCTAAGTAAACCAAAAAAAGTAGTGACACTTTTATTATTTTTCATTAATAAATATAAATTTAACACTGAAGCTTATTTGAAGTATTGACAGTTATATTTCAATTTTATGTTTGAAATAAAACTGTGTAATTTCGTTGTATTTTGCAATCATGCCCAAGGCAAGTTGCTTTTTTGTGCAAAAAACGTGGACAAAAAGTGGTATAGCTTTATACCATGTCCCGGCCAGTGAAATAGAACGAAGGAAGTGGAGCGAGGCCTGTGGTGAAGAATTGAGCGCTACTTCAAAAGTATGCGCTCTGCATTTTTCACCCAGGGATTTCGAAACTGACTCGAAGAGGCGGCTATTGGCGAAGGATGCTGTTCCAATGGCAGCAGAGTATTTACTGTCTTGGGGCGAATCCTCCCGCACACAAGACGTCTCCACACAAAGGAAGTATATTTAAAATCATTTTCATTGCTATGAAAAACCATAATGCTCGTTCTTACAGTGCTTACTCTGAGTCAACACTGGAACGATAAAATGCGCAGCTTCGAAAGCAGTTAAAATTTCTAGAGACTGAGAACGCCAAGTTAAGAGTGCAAGTTGCTGAACTTGGCGCATTAAAGAAATGCGTTGCTTCTGTCTTTACGGAAGGCAGTAAACTGCATTGGTCCCATGAGAGGCGACTCTTAGTCTCAGACGTAGCTTTACGCTAATATTTTATCCGTCCTCCTCCTGAAGAAATAATTTACGGTGTTCTCATGAGGAGGGTTTCATGAACAGTGAATACAGGGGTTTTAGCGTGTTAAAGTCTCGCACACGGCTTTCGATGCTTTCCCCTACTAAAAAAAAAAAACAAAATCCATCGAAATTTTGCATCATGAGCAAACACGGTTCTTCTTATGTTATGGTTTTTTTATGTTATGATGCTTTTAAGAAAATTGAAGAAGTTATACGTGCAAAATCTTACTCCACTCTCTTTAGCTAATTGGCATTATGTTTTAAAGAGGACCTTCTTATTTAACAAATAAAATAGTATTGAATCCACCATCTGCAACAAATGTTAACGGTATTCAGATTGTTTAGTTTAAAATATTAATGTTGATAATTGATTTAAAATGTAATTTAAATTATTATTATTTACTTATTTATTGTTAAATATTTACTAACGTATCAATTCGGTTACGAATTCTGCTACTATTGTTAGCGCCGTCTAGTGGAAGGCCTAATTTTGTCCCCTTTTTCATACTTTTTGAATGCAGCTGTTCAACTGAGGGAGCGTAAAAAATGAGCTGTCAAAAATTACTTCACCTTGTTTATTTCATCATGGTCAGTATTTGGTTCACTTTATTTATTTCACTATGGGAACACACTAGCCACCTAGTGGTGGAGACTTTTTCGTCAGCTGTTCAGCGTTCGACATCGAATTTTTGAATACGAGTCACAGTCAAACCTAAATTGGAGCGTTGGGCGTTGCGTTTTCTGACGCAACGCTCTCGCTCAGTGCGGCATACCGAAATTGAAGCGTTGCATTGGGATTGTAAAAATCATGAAATGTAAAAAATATCTGTTTAGTTGCCAAAAAAACAACAAATTATTATTATTTTGCAAAACTTAGCTCTTATTTGAATAAATTCCTCACAATTTAAATCAAATCAAATATAAATTACAGGCATTTTTGTTAGTCGCAGCCAACTTCAACCGCTAACGCCTTGTCAAAATTGGAAATTCGAATAGCTCAGCGTCAGAGCGTTTCAATTGCGGTTTGCCCCATACATTTTGTATGGGCATGAAGCAATTTTGACAGTTGCTTGCCGCTGACGCTCCAATTTAGGCAGCGGCAGAGTCATTGAATTTAGGTTTGACTGTTAATTCGAAGTCAGCTTTCATAATTTGCTTTATGTTGATGTGGTCAGTCGCACATCAACTGCGAGCTGTGATCAGTGATAACGTGATTGGAAACTGAGAGGGGAAGCGATTTTTTGACCATTTTTTGCATTTCACATACACAATCTGTGTGAGGTGTCATGGCGTCGTCTACTGGATCAGTGAATAGGTCTGTTTGGGAACTTTTCCAGTAAAAATTATCCAGTAAAACATATTAATGCAAAAGGCAAATGGTTCGTTGAGCTCAATCTACATCGTTTTCCTTTTCAGCTGCAGCAGGAAAAGCTTAGCAAGACGGTTTTGGGTCAGCAGACTTGCGAACGCACAATTTCTTTGCTGTTTCCATTTGTCTACAAATTATTCGCTCCCAAACAGACCTATTGGCTGTTAACGTTCAACAGTGTGGTCGCGTTGAAGCATATATGTAATACTTCTATATTGGCACTAACGTATCTTCACAATGTGTTTTCATTCGGAAATCAAAGGGAGACAAGCGATGAGACAGAAAACACGAAATTTTGCGAATGTATTTCTATGCGTGTATACATGTGCACTTCTACACATGAACAACTGTCAAACTGCTCCAGGGGCGGTTGAAGAAATTCCAGTTAATTTCGACACATTTTTATTTTTTCCCAGTCAATTTTTTTCCCGCCTGAACGCACCTGACTTTTGACAAATGTCAAGGTACATTCGTTTATATGCTTTCTCGCTCATATTTCACTATTGCTGTACTGTGATGTTGGCGAATGTACCTTGAGCTTAGTGCCAATATAGAAGTATTACATATATGCGTTGAAGTTAGAACAAAGCGCAGAGTTGCAATTTAGTGGTAGCTTGTCTTTCGTATTATTTTAGAAAAAGGCGTATAATACGATGCATGTTATTATTTTCATAATTGTCAATCATTTCAATAGGAAATGCACATGATACAATTATAAAGGTAGTGTATTCCGGGAGAAAGGCAGAATGACAATGCCTTATACAGAGTGTTGCTTATAATGATGGGGAAATTTTCACAAATAGGGGAAAAATTAGTACTTGAAAATGGCCTTCAAGCGATAACACAAAATAAGGTAGGACCTTTAGATGGACATATTGTGATACAAAAATAACAGTCTTCAATCCTAGATGGATACAGTTTGATTTCGGCATTTTTTGAATCATTTAATTGAAACGTAAATTCTTTTTTCGTGTGCCTATGAATACATGTGCACATAAGCAAACAAAAAAAGCCACATTATTTTTCATTTCAAATTCAATAAGGCATCGAGTTGACAGCTTTTGGGAGTGCGCCTATTGGGAATACACTACCTTTATAATTGAATCATGGGAAATGCATACATTTTCTTGATGCATGTTATTATTTTCACAATTGTCAATTATTTCAATAAAAAATGTGTACATTTTATAACTTTGTTATGTTTAATTTTTATATTCCACGAACGCGACACAAAATCATCACAAAAAGTAATAATAATCATATCCACACGCTTCTATAAGCTTTGCCATAAATACTTGGCAAGCAACGTGTGAATATCATACATTTTAAAGTAAAAACATATGAAATAAACTCACCTGCCACCGTCAGTTCCGGCGTCGGGAAAATTATAAAACATTTGTGCTTCCAAGCACTTTCGGACACAATTTCGCTCGCGTGGAATTGCTGGATGCACTTGCTTGATGTGTTATTATGATTTTTATCTCAAAAGAATGAATGTATGTTAATAAAATGCAAATTTTCTAAAGTTCAACTTCTCTCTGATTGATTCCCGCGCTGTTTGTTTACAAATTAAACACCAAATCATCGCAGTTCAGAGATGCTTTTGGTGTAAAATGTTATGAGTAATGAAATGTTTGTAATGAGTCAATGAAAACTTAAATAATGACATGTTAGAGACATATTCAAACAATTTTATTACATTTGTAAGCAATAATAGAATTTTATATTCATTTTTCTATAAACGTTTCACAAAATTCTGTGCCAAAAAATTCATTAATATTCTATGCAATTAAAAATGAACCACAACGATAACCCTCCCACATGAAAATTGACCAACACAACAACCCTCAATTTGCAATTGACCAACACAACAACCCTCCATTTTCAGTTTGTATGGTGGCGCGAATATCAGCTGTGGGGCGGGAGTATCAGCTGTGGGGCGGGAGTATCAGCTGTTATGTGAGAGTATTGGTGCATTTTTTGTGTGTATTGTCGCTTTTTTCACACTTCTCCTCCGAGTTGCCAATCACGTTATCACTGCTGTGATTTTGCGACTGCTGCTGTGATTCGCCTTGTTACCAGCGCCAATGACTACATGACGCGAAACTCGGAGGGGTCACGGTTGCTAATTCGGTAAAACCAGGCCCCAGAGTCGCAAATTCGGTAAAACCAGGCCCCAGAGTTGATTAGGGTTCGTACAAAAAATTCGCCATACAAACGCCAGGGCAAGGGCTGCTGGTGCGTTCGATGTTTATTTGCAAATAAAAGAATTGGTTTGTTTTTGCTTTCATTCTGTAGTACGTTTATAGGAAATTGATTGCAAAAAAACGTTGTTGCTGAAAAACGTCATAAGTATGTTGCCTCGTGTTTTAATATGATTTTACATCAGTTTTTGCTGACTGCCCTCAAAGCCTTAACGTTTGCATTGCTTGAGTTGTAGCACAGAATAAACAGTAATACAGAACGCGCATCTCATACAACAGGGGTGCCCAAAATCTTCTTATGGAAGAGCAAACACCAATGCATGTAAAGTTGCCCAAAAAAATGCAAACAAAAAATGGAATTCAGTATGTACACCGAAAAAAAAAATTTCATTTTCTGTAATGTTATATAAAAAAACAATTCTAATCTTCCTTCTTCCATGATCCTTCTAATCAATTATCCAAATTGATATCAATATCAGTTGTGGACAATTTTAATGAAGCCTCCAAATGTTCGTTGCTTATTATATTTCTGTGCTTGCTTTTTATTAATATTAAATTCGAAAAAGCACTTTTACAAATATATGTGCTACCAACCATGGAATACAAACTTAAAATTTCTTTGTAAAGTGAAGGATATTTATTTGGTGTTAAAGATTTCCAAAAGTCTTCGTTGAAACGAAACAAACACCGAATTTTTTCTAGTGCTTCTCAATCGACAGCCGCACACGTTTTGAAGCAAATTTATTCGCTAGACAACAACAAAACCTACGTTGAAGATAACTGTCGCCACCCAGTAAAAATTTGGGCTTGTTATGAAATTACCAGCAACTTGATATCAAGCATGTTTCTCAAGCCTTACCTTTGAAAGCAACACTTGCTTTTGGCTTGATATCAATTTGAAAGCAATAGCTTTTTCAATAAAAAGGGAAGTAATTTAGCAATTTGAAATTGCTATTGTTGTCAAATTCATGGCATGCTTTAATGTTTACTGGGCAATGCGTGCGGAGTGCTGTGTGTATACTACACCTTTTCAAGTTCGATTTCAGGAAGTGTAAAAACAATTTCAGAAAGCGTAAAAGCAATTCCAGAAACCGTAAAAGCAATTATAGAAAGCGTAAATTCAATTTCATATAAATATAAATATAAATTTAATTACAGAAAGCGTAAATTCAATTTCAGTTTCCTGAAACACTTTCAGCAGACACTTTCTGAAATCGAACTTGAAAAGGTGTAGAATGCTCAGCCTATGCCGTGAGGAATTAGATTCCTCACCCTATGCTGAAGAGGATTTGCAAAAACAAATGAGGAACGAGAGCATAGGGCATGGGCACCTCTGCCGTACACTATCGGACGATTGGAAAAAGCAAAAAATGGTCTGAAAATCATTTCTCCTCCGAGTTGCGCGTCACGTAGTCACTGACCAGCGCAGCACAAGGTTTATAGAATAGAAGGTTACGCATTCCGGTTGTCAAAAAATGCCAGCGCCTCCAGTGACGTAGTCATAGCTTGGCTCTGATTGGCTGAAAATATTTTTGAGCAAAAAAATTTAAAAAACTGTAAACAAACCCGGAAAAAGAAGTTGCCCGATTTTATATTTATACCCCTTAAATAATAAATCCAAATACTTTTCTGGATTTGTGAACAAAAATGAACATTAAAAATGAGCTGTAATTTTTGCAATTTGCCACCGAGCAATTAATTTCGCGTTTACAAATATTTTGAAAGTGTATGGAAATAAAATATTTCCATTGATGGAAAAAACAAAGCATGCTTCGTTTTTTTTTTGTTTTAGGGATTTAAAATATAAATTTCTCAATAAGTGGCACCTCGATTTTGGCCTCCATCTACGTCATCAACATGGCGAACGTTGGGAATGCGCCATAGTGAAATCAATAAAGTGTACCAGGTAGATGACGTACACTTATTCTCTGAGTAGCAATTGTCAATGTGTCATTTTATTTGTGTCAGTTCGATTAACCTTTATTTTTGTTCTCGCTAAAATAGCACAAAATTTAAAATTTACTTTCAGTACTCCAGAAATATATATTTTCGTAATGTATTTTATGTTAGAAAAACATAGAAACTGCATTCCGTGCGTTTTTTTACAGACAGCACGATTTTGCTGGCATATACAAGGTGCGTCCCAAAGTAAACAGGACTTTTGCAATAGGGACGTTTCTGGTGGCGCCATCTATGTGTGAGGACATGCGTTGGAAAGGTACATCTTTCATTCACATACTGTCTAAATTTCATGACATTTGGTCTAGTAGACGCCGAAATATCCCGCTCAATGTGACAGTATGTTTTTAACTTTGGTACGAGAATGTCGATCGAACAAAGAGCTAATATTAAGTTCTGTTTTGTTTGGTAAAACTTTTACCGAAACGTTTAAATTGTTAAAGCAAGTTTATGGTGATGATTGTTTATCCCGTGGCCGTGTTAATGAGTGGTTGAATCGATTCAAGAATGGTCGTGAAGACTTGAATGACGACGAACACGTCGGCCAGTCGAAATTTGTGATTACTGACGATGCCATCAAAACTGTGCGTGATTTTATCAAAATGCAGTCAAAATCATCATTGGAATTGATGGAAATGGAATTGAACATCTCCAAAACATCAATTGATCGCATTTTAACCGAACATTTGGGTCTCCGTAAAGTGTGTTCTCGCTTCATTCCGCACACTTTAACCGACGACCAAAAAGCGCAGAGAATTGAGCACGCAAAAGACATCGTTCGGGAAGCCAGACGTGATCCAAATTTCTTGTTCAACATCGTAACCGGTGACGAAACGTGGTGCTTGCAATATGATCCCGAAACAAAGCGTCAAAGTGCCGAATGGAAGCACCCAGATGAGCCAAATCCGAAAAAAACCCGCCGTGAGAAGTCAAAAATCAAAACTCATCTCATTTGTTTCTACGATTCAAAGGGAATAATTCATCGAGAGTTTGTTCCACCGGGAAAAACAATTAACGCTTTGTTTTATGTTGAAGTTTTGAAGCGTTTGGTGCATCGCATTCGTCGTATTCGGCCAGAATATCGCGAGGAAGGAAGTTGGCGTTTATTGCATGATAATGCACCGGCTCACAGAGCCCTAGTTACGACCGATTATTTGACCAAAAATCGCATTTTTACCATCAATCATTCACCGTATTCGCCTGATATGGCTCCCTGTGACTTCTACTTATTCGGTCAGTTGCATTTGCCGATGAAAGGAAACCGTTATAAGGACGTTGAGGACATCCAAAAGGCTTGTACCAACATTCTGAAGGCGATGCCGGCCGATGACCTAAAACACTCATTCCAAATGCTTTTGGACCGTGCAAAACGTTGTATCGAAGCAGAAGGAGAGTATTTTGAATAAATAAAAAGAATTATACAAAAATAATCATCCGTTTTCTTTATTTTATAAAAGTCCTGTTTACTTTGGGTTGCACCTTGTAGTTTCATTTTGGTGTCGGTTTTGGTGCAAAACGTATTTTTAAACAACAATTTATTTTGAAATTTTTTCATACAGCACAGACAGGTTATGAACTCTGACATTTGTCAGCAAAATGACATTAACTGTCAGAAAATAAGTGTACGACGAAGAGAGAGTTCCTGCTATCTGGCACAGTTTATTAATTTCACTATGGGAATGCGCAACCTTTAGTCTATTAACCATACTGTTTATTCTGTGCTTCTAGACATTTACGCCGCCGAGCCACGCCGCCGCCGCCGCCGATTTTTGCTTTTTCTGACACGCCGCCGCCGAATTAGGTAAAAACCGGCGCGGCGGCGGCGTTCGGCGTCATATAAATTCTTGTACAACAAAGCTTTATTTTTTTTGTTTAACAATTGTTATTGTTTTTTTTTAATGTATTAATATATAAATCCATCTATGTAAATAAAAATGAAGTGATGTGCGTTATACTCGTGACAGACATCTAGTACAAAAATCCTGCTAGTACAAAAAACCAATGTCTGTCACTGGTTTTTTCAACTTTTGTTCGAAAGCAACTGGATTTTTGTACTACAATCATAGTACAAAAATCCAGTAGAATACCACGAACAGGAATGGGATTTTTCAGTTTACTACAAAGGGAATCGACTGAACATACTGCAAAGCTTAAAGCTCTTTGTCAAAGTCCTTCACTGAACGAACGCAATTTTGACAAACAAACGAAACTTCGACATCGTCGTCAGTTTGAACGTGATATTCAATTTTGAAAAATGGAAAAGAAAAATAAAAAATATTTGGGAAGTAACAACATTAAAACTATTGTAGAAGTGTGGGCACAGCATCACCCAAAGTTACGTGGCGTGCACAAAAATAGTCATGTTTATGAAGTCATGTGCGAGCAACTGCGTAATGAACACAAATTGGACTTGACCGCCACGGAGCTGCGTGGGCGCATAAACAATTTAACAAAAAAGTATAGGTAAATTATAGCAAAAGGATTCTGTTTACACGTTCGGCGGAATGGTTGCGAAAATGGGTGCTTCGTTATTTTTGACTATTTTTGCGACTATTTTGTCAAACGGGGAAACAGAAATGTATATTCAACTACATATGTATGTATTTCAGACAGGAACGGAGAAAAATAGGCCCAAGCGGTGGGTCGCCATCAGACTGGGAGCACTACGAGGGAATTCACAGCATTATTGGCGGTTTTAAATCAAACTGCATCCAAGAAATCACAGAAGAAAGCATCGAAATCGGTTTGTGCTAGAATTATGTATATCTATTTCATTTGAGATTTGAATAAAAGTAATTTCACGTTTTACAAAATCTCAAACATTGGATTCCCCGGAATTGCCGGATTCTCCCATGCCGAATTCCCCGTCTTGCTCTACGAGTAGCTCTGGGTTGCACCCTCCGAGCACTCCTGCATCTTCATCATCTGCGAAAAAAAAGAAGAGAAGCAACAGTGCTGAGTATCTAGATATAGCTAGAAAAGAGCAGAAAATGATGGAAGACTACCTAACCAAGTCAATGCAAAACGAGGAAAGAGCCCTTGCGCTCTTGGAGCAAAATAACATCATACTTACTTCGATTTTAAACAAAAAATAAAAACTTACTTTGCAAAAAATGCTTTGCATTGCCAGTCTAATTACGGCGCCACTGCTGGTTGATTGATTGGAGCCCCTATGAGGTTGGGTTTCTCCATTATTGGTGGTTGTTTGAAGCATCCAGTGTTGATTTATGTTGTCGTTTCTGTTGTTGCATATATTGTGCAGAATGAAACATGCTTTTATAATTTTGTTGACATTTTTTGTATGGACCTCAAGACCTCTCCCAATTTGTCTAAAGCGAGCTTTAAGATGACCAAACGCGTTTTCTACCACACGACGGCAAGATGAAATTCGTTTGTTAAATATTTTTTCATCCTCCGGTTGATTGGTAGCAAAAGGAAACGGCTTCATAACATATTGTGACAATTTAAATGCTGAATCTCCTATCAGTAAAATTGGCACTTGCACACCCTCTATCTCCTTGGAATATTTTTGAAAAACTTCATTGTTGCAATGGAATGATTTCAAAGCAGAGTTTTCAAATACTGAAGAGTCGTTGCTTCTTCCTGGTGCACCAACATTGATGTAAGTAAATCTGTACCGATAGTCTACTGAAGCAAAGAGAACTGTGGAGTACCACCCTTTAAAGTTATAGTAATCGGTAGCCTCAGTTTTTGGAGGTTTAACTTCAATATGACAACCGTCAATTGCGCCATAACATTGAGGAAACCCTAAATGGTTAAGCCAGACACAATTTCGCATATTTTCTCGTCAGTTGGTGGATATGCATCAAAGATCTCTGTTTTAAAAATTGTACATATGTATTTCCTCACATACTTCCACTACAATTTCTCCCAACGTTGTTCGTCCAATTCCAAAGAGGCTAGCAACTGTTCTGTATTCGGATGAAGATCCTAGTGCATATAAAGCAACCGCAATTGGTTTTTCTTATGGAATCGCCGGACGCCAGTAAGTATTTTTTTTGCGCAGATTCTTTAATGAATTGACTATGTACTGGAAGGTCTCATCGCTCATGCGGAATGTGTTTTTGAATTTTTCCCTGGTGAAATCTGGGACGTCCCTTTCCCAGAAGCTTGACTTCTCTACCTATTTCAACAGAAATAAAAACCTAAAATATTTTTTTTTAATAAAATGCTACGATACACTTACCATTGACCAACAAGATCTGTATTTTTTTAAAATGCGTTTTCTTGCAGCCAGCCTTTCAAATCTTTTACATCGTTTATATGCCGATAGAGCAAGCGTAAAATATTTTTTTTTCTTTCGGAGGTATTCCAAAATTTTAACGTTGTTTGATATAATTACGCTTGTTTCGTCCATTTGCTCTTTTTTTTGGTAAGAATATGCTGCGTAAACCGTACTTGTCAAAATGTACTACGTAGTACAAAAACCATATGTCTGTCACTATGCTAGTGCGAGCTTTTTTGTAGTACTCAGAGCTTTGATTGTAGTATTCTCCGTAGTACAAAAATCCTATGTCTGTCAATAGTATTAGAAAAAAACTCAGAAACCGCTTGGCCGATTGTAATAATTCTTTTTGGGGTTTTGTTTGTCTTGAATCAGAGAAGGTTTTAAAGTAAAACAAAGTTTCGATTTGAAGGCCGTTGGACAAGGGGCGTGGCACTTATTTTTCACTCATTTTTCAACTTAAATTTTCCGCATAACTTTGGAACTATAAGTCACACATCAATGAAACTTGGTACGAGCTTACGATTTAGATGCGCTCAGCGACTGAAAGAATAGTGTAGGTATTGGACAAGGGGCGTGGCATTTTTTGGCAACCCTAAATTGCTATGTAACTTTGGAACTATAACGTTCACATCACTGCCATTTGGCACAAAAATACGATTTAGTCGTGCCCGTTGACAAGGGGAATGGTCTGGGTATAATATGGAATAGCTTCGGAATTATTACTCGGACAGCATTTAACCCTAATCCGTCGTTCGGGTGATTTTTCACCCATTTTCAACTTTGGGATGCTATAACTTTCCTATATATTTATCAAAATTATTAAGGTTTCTTGTATTTGTAGCAAACCAATATAAGTTTTAGAAATTATCTACAACATATTGATTATTTCATTATAACGGTGATTATAAAAAAAGTTACGTGGGCGATGTTCGGGTGAAATTTCACCCATATGCGAATTGTATGGAAATTCAACGCAACACATACAGAAAATGCCATCAAATTACGTCACTGGATTGGAAGTTTACAACTGCTTTTGTAGGCAAACCTTTCTTATGGATCAATGGGCCTCCTGAACTTAACGGAAAAGTAAGAGCCAATTATATTATTTCAAGTAAAGTTGGTATAACTCGCTATGCTTGAAATTGTGTGTCAGCAGTAAAAGATGCTAATAAAGACCAATGTTAAAGATAATAACTGACAAAACTAATGTTGAAGGTTTGCGAGTTTTTGGCAGTGCATGGATCAGCGTTGGTGATATTCAGGCATATTTTAATTTTGAGTGGTGTTTATAAGTCGAATGGGGAATCTCTTGATAATCTGTAGAGTTACACAACAGGCAGACCAGTTTTTCGTTCTCTCGGTGACAAAACCACTCGCCAGGAACGTAAAGCTTGTGATGAAGAATGAAGCTCGTTAACACCCATAAGAGATATAAGAGAAAAGTGGGTTTAGCGACAACTGCTATGTACACACTAAGTAAACAATTGCTGGCTTTTCGCGGAAGATGCCCCTTTGAGCACTTTTCATCATAACAGGATATGTACGTTTTACAATAAGTCAAAAGCAGTAGTTGACACTTTAGACCAATTGGTTGTTCACAAACTATACCGTCAAACGAAAAACTAATCGCTGTCGATCCCAGCTGGCATCACAACAAAAAGTACAAGCGGCGAATTTTTCTTGAAGACTTAGATTTGAGTTTAGTAAAGCTAAAGATTTTGCGTAGAGCAACGTTACTAAAAGGGAAATCTTCATGCTGACTTCTTATCTCAATACAGCCAATTTTCCAAACCTTGTCAGAAAATCAGAGCGTAAAAAAGTAAAAAACTATTGAAACACGGTGCGAATTTCTTATCAAAACCGATCGAAAGGCATATTCTGCTTGCAATTCTTGAAAAAAGTATACATGTGGTGAACACAAAGTTTTAGTTAACTACTGCCCTTCCTTGCCACCTTTCCCCATCCGCTTGAATTCTGTGCTGTAACATATGTTGAAGAAAACAGTGTTACATACAAATTTAAAGACGGGTGAAATTTGTGGTATCACAACGGGTTTCATAATAGGCCTCCGAGTGTGTCTCTTACAGAGGCAACCACAATAACCTAACCTAACCTAGTTGCCCTAATTGCAAATAAATATAGAAAATTTGTTAACTTATTTATCTGTAAGATAACAAAGATAATAAAGATTACAGATAACAAACGTTTTCTTATTATAATTGGTCAAAAAATTCATTAAAACAATACAAAGTACCATATGGGCGAAATTTCACTCGAACATCTTATGTGTGAGTTTTTTTGAACGTCGGATGAGGGTTAAATTTGTTACTGGGAAAATCGGCATGAAAACATTGAACATAACAAATCGAACTTAATTGTTTAGGGCCGTTATACAAATAGTTATCAGTAACCGGGTACAGCTAGTTTTTAAAATATATTGAAATAGAAACATTTCATTTAATAGGTTAGGTTAGGGTGGCAGCTTAAAGAGCTCACGTAGGCCACGTTGCGGCCCGTTGTGATACCACGTGAAGGGCGTGGCTGCCCTTCAATCTTGCACACCCCCCCGGGTGTTAGGCAGGAGCCATCCCGATTCCACAATGAATCGGGCGATGCGGCCGATGCTGGGTCCTGAAAGGTCGGCCAAGGTGCTGAAGAACGGCGCACCCAGCACCCGGAGACGTCTCCTCGCTAGTGCTGGGCAGTGGCACATCAGGTGCTCGACGCTCTCCTCCTCGTCCGCATCATCGCAGCTGCGGCAATGGTCGTTGAAGGGGAGTCCGAGTCTCCTGGCGTGTTCGCCGTTCGTCCAGTGTCCCGTCAGCACAGAAACTGTGGAGTGGATGGAATTCCGCTTTAATCGCAGTAATTCGCGTGTTCTGCCATGGTTAAGCGACGGCCAGGTTTCTCTGGAGATCCTGCAAAGGCTCTCCTCCGCCCAGAGTCGATTAGCCAGGCGAAGATACGCCTGCTTGACCATCAATTTGACGGTCGCAAGGGGGGTGCTACACAGCGTAGTAGGAGCTGGAAGCAGAGTGCCTTTTCTGGCCAACTCGTCTGCCACACAGTTGCCAGCGATTCCGCTATGCCCCGGGACCCAACTCAGGTGAACCCTGGCATGCTCCGCTATATCATTCAGAGCTGATCTGCACTCTGCAACCAGTTTAGAAGAGGTATATGTACCTATCAACGATTTTATTGCTGCCTGGCTATCTGAGAAAATACATATAGCCGAGGGAAGAGAGGGTTGCGATTGCAACCGGCCCACTGCTAGCAGTATAGCCATGGTCTCCGCTTGGAAGACACTACAGTGGTCAGGGAGCCGAGCAATAATACTGGCCCCTAATTGATCGCAGAAAACCCCACATCCGACCCTATTATCAAGTTTAGAGCCGTCCGTGAAGATTTCGATAGCGTTTTGCAGCGGGCGACGGCCTTCCGTCCAGTCGCTCCTGCTGGGGATCCCTATAGTGAACTTACGTTCAAAGCTAGGGGGAAGGACTATATAGTCAATGTTCGTAGGGGTTGGAAGATCCAACCCAAGTATTCTAGTGTGGCCCAGGTCCGCTCGTGCCCAACTGCATATGGCATTTAGACGTACAGCGGCAATCTTGGCGGACTGCCTAACTAGAAGACTCGAGGGGATCCAATTAAGGATAGCGAAAAGCGCCTTAGTAGGCGTAGAGCGAATGGCTCCAGTTATGAGAGTGGCAGCAAGTCTCCTGACTCTATCGAGCTGCTTTAGGTTGACTCGGCTGGCTGCCGCAGGCCACCAGACAACAGCACCATAGAGAAGGATAGGCTCAACCACTGCCTCATAGAGCCAAGAAACGACGCGCGGCTGGAGCCCCCATCTGGCACCCACCGCCCGTCTACAGCAGTAGATGGCCCTGGAGGCTCTTGTTGCCCTTTCCGCAATGTTAGTGCTCCAGGTGAGCCTAGAGTCTAATATCAGCCCCAGGTATTTTACCTCCTTACTCAATTTGAGCGGGGTTCCATTCAGGGCGGGGAGTCTGAAAGGCGGAACCTTGTACTTCCTTGTGAAGAGAACAAGATCTGTCTTTTCCGGGTTGACCGTAAGGCCACAGGAGTTGCTCCATGAGGAGAGGATGTCCAAGAAGTGATTCATCCGCTCGGAGAGCACACTTGGAAATTTTCCAGCTATGGCCATTGCAACATCGTCGGCATAGGCGACGACCCTGCAGCCAACAGCCTCTAGCTTGACAAGCAGTCTGTTCAGGGTTAGATTCCACAGGAGCGGCGACAGAACGCCCCCCTGAGGGGTACCCCTAGTGACTGACCTGCGAATGTGTGCCGTCCCTAACTTAGAGTTTATGAAACGGCTGGTAAGAAGGGCGCTGATGAAATCTATCAGTTTACTACCAACGCCAAGTTCAGAGAGAGCCACCCCTATCGCTCGAGGGCAGACATTGTTAAATGCGCCCTCTATGTCTATAAAAGACACTAGGGTGTACTCCTTAAATGCTAGCGACTTATCTATATAGTCGACCAGAGAGTGCAGCGCGGATTCGACTGACCTGCCCCTTGTATAGGCATGTTGCGAATCCGAGAGAAGAACTGGGTCAATGAGGCTCCTAATATGGACGTCGAGTATCCTCTCGAGGGTCTTTAGGAGAAAAGATGTCAGACTTATTGGCCTGAAGTCCTTGGCCTTGGCGTGCGAGGTCTTGCCGGCTTTGGGAATGAAGACAACATCCACCTCCCGCCATGGGAGGGGGATGTGTCCCCATTCCAAACATGCCTTGAAGATCGCAACAAGCCATGGCACCGTCAATTCCGCGCTTTGCTGTAGCTCAGCTGGAATGACGCTGTCCGGTCCCAAAGATTTATAAGGCTCGAAGGAGTTAATGGCCCACGTGACCGTGGTGCTGTCGATGCGGACGTCCGTTAAGGACCAGGAAAGTGGTTCCTCCGGAACTACCGCTTCAGCGGAGGTGGGGGTACTCCCCGGAAAGTGCACGTCACCCAACACCTCCAGGGTTTCCCCATTGGACTCCGTCCAGACACCGTTTGCCTTCTGGATGGTGGTGGGAATAGATGGAGAGTTACTGAGGATCCTGCGGAGACGGCCGATGTCCGAGACTTTTTCGATACCGCCGCAGAAGGATTCCCACGATTCCCTCTTAGCCTTCCTGACCTCGTGCTTAAAGGCTCTAAGGTCGGATCTGTACGCGTCCCAGGTGTTATACCTCTTGGCTGCGTTGAAAGAGCGCCTGCATGCTCGCCGCAAGCTTGCAATTGTGGTGTTCCACCAGGGTGGCTTTGGTTTTCCCCGGTGGACCCTAGGCTTGCAAGCGGCAGCTGAAGCATGACTAAGCGAGTTGGTAAGTGTAGCCACCGCGGTCTCGATGTCCCCTGGACACAAGAGACGCGGAGGAGATGCGTTAAGATTAGAGGATAGGATCGAACAGAAAATTTCCCAATTCGTCCTACGTTTATTGCGGAAGGGGGGCCTGGCCGGCACACTCAGGTCCAGACAGAAGCTGATGTACCGGTGGTCGGAGAAGGAGCACTCCTCCAGAACACGCCATTCCCTGACCAGGTGCCCAGAGGGCGCGTTGGTCAGAGTGACGTCCAGGACCTCCCTCCGAGTAGCGGTAAGGAACGTCGGTTCCGTCCCTCTATTCGCTATAGCTAGGTTATTATCTAGAATAAATTGAAAGAGCGACTCACCCCGTTCATTCGTGTCGCTGCTACCCCAGGCCCCGACGATCAGCGGGATGCCCTGTGCGTTGGCTGCTACGGCGATCTCCCGCAGTGGCCCGTAAGGAGGTGTGGGCCCGTGGTCGTGCGCCATGTAACTGGCCACAATCCAGTGGACCTGGCATTGCAGCTCAGCGGCTATGACCACGCAGTCCCCGTCGCAGAACCTAGGGAGAAAAGAGACATTAATGGAGTCCTTGACAAGGATGCAGGCCCTGATTTTACCTGCGCCATGGTGGGATACAGTTCTGTACCCGTTGAGGCTCAGCCCGCGAACCCGATCCTTGGAGATCCATGGCTCTTGGACGAGCACGAAGTCCTCCCTGCTAGCCGACAGACGGAGGAGGAGGGCAGCCGAGGCCGCCTTAGAGTGGTGGAGATTAATCTGAAGAATCCCCACCATCTCTAGGAGCGTCGACCACCGTGATGTCGCCGTCCTCCTTCCCGACGAATATATCGTCCAGGTCGGACAGCGAAATATTGTCGTCCTCGGGGTCTCCTTCGGTCCTTACTTCAAGACCCTCGAAGAAGTCACCGATAAGTTCCGAGGCGGAGACGACACTGTCGGCGCCATCCTCGGAAGCGGAGTCCCGGACGGGGGGCACAGCAGAAGGCCCCGGTGTTGCACCTGTTAGGTTCTGCTGCCCGGAAGAGGACTGGTCACCTCGGTAAACCCGTAGTGTGACGGAGTCAAACCCATAGCTAACTACGCCCCCGGTAGCAGCAAGTGGTTGGAGGGATTCTTTGTTTAAAAAGACCAAGGCCTCCCTCAGAGAGCCCCGCGGTTCGCTGACCCAAGCTACCTTCCAATTATGGGTGGGGAGCTCAGGATTACCGGTCTTTAGGTAATGGAGAATGGCCGTCGGGTCCGATGGTACAGCCGGAACCCAGGTTTTGGCACGCGGTCTGCTGGGGATTTCATCCCGGGGCACCGCTCGCAGACTGGCGCCAGGCCACACTTCGCCCAGCTTTCCAACCGCCATACGGTACAGGTCCGCAGAGCGTTGGTCGGCACAGGCCATCAGCTTTACGTGGCCCTGGTGCCAGCCTGCGTCCCTGCACTTGGGAGGTACACCCGGATTCGCAGCAAGTACCTCATCGTAGACGGACAGTAGGGCCGACCTGACTGTCCGCCATTTCTCAGCCGAGATCGCTCCGTCCGCATTATTAGCATCAACGATATCCATCACCAGGCTGTCCTTGGCAATTTCGCAAAAAGTCCGACCAGATGCCGGAGTTTGGAGCCGCTAGTCGCGGTTTCTTGGAGGCCTGAGCCGTTTGCGCAGGCTGTTGCTGCTCCTGCGACCTTTGTCGCTTGGAGGCAAAGTCAAGGGCTTGAGGCGAGATATTTTTCGTGTTTATATTGCGCCTCGCCCACTCTAAGGAGGCTTTGTCCCTCTCCGTGAGTTCACTCGGAGGGATCTTCTCTAACCTCTGCAGGACCTTGTGGGCTGTTTTCCTGGTCCTGTAGGCCCGTGTAGAGGGGGCGACTTTGGAGCCAGCGCCTGAAGTGGAGGCGGCACTACGGGGGGCTGCAGGGGCAGACTGAACCGGTTCATTTACCAAGGGACAGCCGCCCTGAGCAACAACGGGCTTTTGAGACAGGACACGGCCGCCCGGCAGTTTTTGCCTGGAAGCGGTCGCGCTGCTCGAAGAAGGAGGGTTCTGTGTGCCCACCTGCTGCTGCCTAGCTATAGGAGCCCTAGCCGCAGTGGCGGGTTTCCGCTCCACACGTGGATTAAGCGGGCGCGTCCCCTGGGGGGCGGTCGTGCGCCTCCCTTTCAGGATAGGCGCGCGCGTCCCCTGTGGGTTGGGCGCGGTTTGGGGGTTTTGACGAACTCATAGCAATTGGGTCCCCACTCGTGGCCGCTATCGCCGCCCGAATGCGTAGTCACTATAGGATCCCATGGTTATCTTTGCAAGCAGTGAGGCCATGCGAAGGGTTGTCAGCTGCCCTTATGGGGTCAGCTGCTCAGAGCCAGATCCAGTGCAAGTCAGGAGTAAACTCAACTGACGCCTACACCACCAACTTAATGGCGACGGGCATTGAACGTACCACGAGGCCTGCCAGGGTTTTAACGGGACGGAGGCAGTCGTGGCATTAGCCTGAAAGCCATTTCCACTGGGTGTCACTCCAGTGTACTCAGGTAACAGAATACCACGACCACCAGCCCAAGGCGACAATGTCCAAAGAGAAGTAGAGAGTAGTCAGGAGACGAAAACAGGGTCGTGCCAAAACGATACGTATATCGTGGGGGGAGGGGTCAGGCAGGCCATTTAGCGTTACCCAGGATGCACCACGAGGAGGCGACCTGCATTACATCCTAATCATTTAATAACTGGATACACCGTCCTCCCCGCCGCCGCCGCCGCCAAATTAACCGGCTCAGACGCCGCCGCCGCCGCCGGTTCTCTCTGGTCCCTACGCCGCCGCTGAAGCAAAAGCAATCGGCGTAAACCTCTACTGGCTTCAGCCATAGTCAAATAATAAAGTCATCCCGATAGGTGACGTCTATTTGTTTACGTACTCTTATTTTGATAGCTGCCATTTATGTCCTCTCTACCATAGTGAAATCAATAAAGTGTACCAGGTAGATGACGCACACTTATTTCTCTGAGTAGCAATTGTCAATGTCTCAATTTATTTGTGTCAGTTCGATTAACCTTTGTTTTTGTTGTCGCTGAAATAGCACAAAATTTAAAATTTACTTTCAGTACTCCAGAAATATATATTTTTGTAATGTATTTTATGTTAGAAAACCATAGAAATTGCATTGCCGTGCGTTTTTTTGCAGAGACAGCACGTTTTTCCTGGCATGTCATTGTGTTTTTTGTGTCGGTTTTGGTGCAGAACGTATTTTCAAACAACAATTTATTTTGAAATTTTTTCATACAGTACAGACGGGTTATGAAATCTGGCAGTTTTCATCACAATGACATTAACTGTCAGAAAATAAGTGTAGGATGAAGAGAGAGTTCCTGCTATCTGGCACACTTTATTAATTTCACTATGCTCTCTACATTCTCACATGAATGAAATTTGTCTGTCAAATTTTAACCTTTTTATTCATAATATAAAATATTCAAAAAAATATTTGGTTGTTTAAAGGAAGCAATTCATAAAAGATTTAAATATTTAAAAACTTTAACTTTAACTGAAGTGCAGTGCAGTACAAATAAAAAATGCCAGCAACGTGCTGCATTTGTAAAACAACATGGGACCAAAAAGTTCCAATGTTTTGTGTACCCAGTGAAAGGGATGAACGCTGCAAATGGGAAGCAGCGGTTGGAAAATCTCTGAGTGCCACCTCTAGAGTGTGTGCCAAGCACTTCTCAGAGGAGCACATAAAAGATGATCCGGTACGAAAACGACTGAGTGAGTATAGTAATAAATATTTTTACAAATTGTATTATGTTACATAAACCCGCTTTTGTAGCCCTGAAATAATTCAACATACAACACTAATCGAAATAAAGCAATTACATAAGAAATTAAATTCCATAGAGTCCTTAAATCTTTCGATGCAGAACAAAATTCGCTGTATGGAATATCTCAACAATGGCATCAACAACATTTTTTCGGAAAATCAACTCAAAAAATTAAAAACTGGAAAGAATATTCATTGGAACTGGGAGGATATTGCCACGGCACTTACCCTTCACGCTGCTGGGCCTAGAGCTTATAGGCACTTACTACTAAAGGGCTTCCCACTGCCGTCTACTACCACATTGAACAACTGGGTTCGAACTGTGTCGCTTGAAGAAGGGCTGTTACAAAATGTGATAGATGTTATGAAGCATAACCAAATGACTCCAGAACAAAAGCTATGCATTTTGTGCTTTGATGAAATGAAAGTTTCATCATGCTACGAACTCGACACGTTAACTTAGGCAGTGCGAAAGCCCAGCAAGAACGTGCAAGTAGCTATGGTACGAGGTCTAAAAGCCTCATGGAAACAGTCAGTTTTTTACGCTTTCGATTGTAAAATAACAAAGGTTATTCTAGAAGAAATTATTTCAAAATTATACGTCGTGGGTTTACAAATTCTTGGGGTTGTATGCGACATGGGTCCGAATAATCAAGCTCTGTGGAGAGAATTGGAGATTTCCGTCGGTAAGACTTTTATTTAAACTAGGTTGAATTGTTTCTTACCTTTTAACTTAACTTACTTTTAACTTAACTCTAAGATAAAACGTGGTTCACAAATCCTGTTAACGGTGACGAAAAAGTGTTCATGTTTGCCGATGTTCCTCACCTCCTCAAGCTCATAAGAAACCACTTTATTGATAACGGCTTTCTGTTTGAAAACAAAATTATAACGGTACAAACTCTTAAACAAGTCTTGAACTATACGTCCTCGTCAGACGTATCAATAGTATATAAATTGTCTGAAGAACATTTGAACGTCCGAGGAGCGAGCCGTCAGAAGGTGAACCTAGCCGCACAGCTTTTCTCCAACACAACAGCAAGAGCCATACTACGTTGTTATGCTGATGGCAATGAGTTGTACAACCCATGCGAATGTGCCGCATTCATCCAATTAGTTAACGACTGGTTCGATATTCTAAATTCGAAAGTTACTAATCTAACAACGCAGTATAAAAAAGCGTATGGAAAAGCCATAGCAGAGCAAGAATACATCGTAGACAAAATGACAGATGTAATGTCTGAGAGCTATGAGGAGGGAAGCAGTGGCAGCAGGATGGAAGCAGCCCTTTCTCCCCCTTTTTCAGCGTCACACACAGCGTCCACTTCCTCCGTTTTCGGCAGCGAAACATTCACGGACAGTGTAATTGAGGTATGTAAAAAACAAGTTTTTAAAAGCATGTGTTTTAAGAACTTATATTTGTTTTCATCAACAGACAGAAGTGCTTTCATACAGCGCTGATCAGCCACAGTCCACGCCAAGCGGAAAGGGTCGAAAGCGGGGGAACTGTGACGACGTCCCAAAGTTTTTGCAGAGGATGACGGAGATTGCTGAGAAACGCTTTTGTCCACCTGCTCCACCAAATGCAGGCGACGAGCACGAGGGTTTCTTCTCGATGGTGCGAGGGCTCTTCGCAAAATTGCCTGAGCAAGACGTGGACGATGCGAAAATGCGATTTTTAAATAGCTTGCATGAGCAAATAAAAGCTAATCGCACATAACTCCGGGCCGGGCGGGATTTATTATTTATTATTATTATTATTTATTAGTTATTATTTATTATTTCCCTATTAATTATTATGTATATATAACCATGCCATCTGCTTTTGGCTGAAAAAAAAGCATTAAAAAAGGAAATACAAAATTTAATACATGTCCATCCAGTCTCCATTTTGTGCCTTAGTCAATAAAGAATTCGTTGTGCCTTTTTAATTTAGATTTTTTATTCAATCGTATTAGTAATTTTTATTCAAAAACAAATACTCATTCAATATATCTCTTAATTGAAATGCACTTCTAGTAGAGTTGTTTGAAGAAAAACGTGTTATATTTTTCAATGATTTTGTTTCCTTTCTCCATTTCACCATTTTCTTCACTGTCTATATATTCTGGAGGGCAGTAGGTTCCATCATTCATTTTAAGGAAATTGTGTAGCACAACAGCAGCGCTCACAACCTTTTCTGCAGTTTCTGGTCGCATTAAATATGGTTTAAGCGGGAAAGCTGCATCACCTACTATGTAATGAGGAAATTTTACCTCACTATTGGGCAGTTCGGTAGGTGGTGGTAGATTTAGATTCGTCGCTTGTAAACGGCTCCCAATTTGTGAGTACGTCAAGACACCTTCATCGCTTTGGCTCCCATATGCGCCAATATCTACCGCCGTAAAAGTGTAGTTAGCGTCGCATATGGCTAAAAGCACAATACTGTACGTGCCTGCGAAACAAATAAAACGTATTCAGGATAACAAGTAAGAATATGTGGGGATGAACAACAACTACCTTTATAGTTGTAAAAGGTTGATCCAGAATGTGGTGGGCACGTTAAAGGGACGTGTTTGCCATCTATAGCGCCGACACAGTTGGGTAAATCCCACATATCTTTAAAATCCACCGCTATTCTTTCCCACTCGTTTTGGTTTGGCAGCAATAAATATATTGGGCCTAATTCATCCCAAATCAGTATGGAAGTCTCCAATACGATCCTTCTAACAGTCTCCACGGAAAGTTTGAATGTTAAAGAAAGATATTGCGTGGAGGTCCCGTGGGCTAAATAACTAAAGAAAAATGATTGGATCAATGAAGCGCAAGAATGTTAAGCTTTAAACTTACACCAAAGTGAGGAATAGACGACAATGCGGCGAAATAGCTCTTTCGGACATTTTCTGGAGCTTATCCTTCAGCAGCTCATATAAACAATCGAAAACCTCGGGGCGCATTCTGGTAGCAACACGGAACTGCTCCGGATCGTTGGTTTTCAATTTTATAAACGTTGTAGTAAAAAGCCGCTTGTGTCTCTATCGCCAAACAACTCACGCACCCAGCATCTTTTTTTATTTCTTTGCAGTGCTCGATATGCGTTAATTGCATTTAAAACGAATTCGGTAAATTCTACAAACTCTGTGAGGGCGTTCAGCGATTCCATTTCGTTTGTTTCACAATTTTCCTTGTCTTCTCCCAATGCACAACGAAATCAATCAGCAGTTTGACAGCATCAGCTGACGGAAGAAGAAGAAGCTGACGCATGAAACGCACTTTATGGAGTTTGACCATTTGCAACGCAACTAACGCAATCAACGCAATGACGCAACAACCCCGAACGCATGAAACGCAATTTATGGAGTTTGACCATTATGGTATTCTTAATAATAAAATAAAAATACTAAAGAACACATTAAAATACTAAATGATATAAACTTTAAGAAAATAAAAAGAATAAATAATGAAGAAAAAGTTATAAATACCAACTAAATAAGAATAATAACAATAAATAACAATAATTAATAATAATCATAAATACCAATAATTAAATTCATGTTTTATTTTTGTTTTGTTAATTTAATTAACAAAAAATTTCAATTTGTAAGCTAATCTCAATAGCATTTACACTTTTGACAATTTATCAAGGAAAGAGCTTTTACTTTTAGAAATAGAATGTCAATTCTTGACAAATAGTAAAAACTTGACAAATAGTCAATATGGTGAATTTATTAAGAATTGGGCTGTTAATACATGAATTTGAAAAATTTATCGGTATGCATTTTATTAGGCCAGAAGGCAACGTAGCCTACATGAATACCAACATTGCACAGCAGAAACTCATGGTTTTGTTTTTGTATCAATAAGAACGCACACTCTACTGTACGCCTTTGCAAATTCACATGGTTCATTATTCATAGCAGAACCGAAAGCCATGGAAATTCAATTTGCTTTTCATCTTGTGCAGCATACACAAGCAACACGCACGTTTATTTTCACACGGACACACACCCTTGCATATTCGAATTTGCAAACGGTACGCCGCACAGTGTCGCGATCCCATATAAGCCGTGGCCAAAAATGCTTAGCGTTGTCCTATTTCGATGAAACTTGGTGAGATTATTTTCGTGGTGGAAATTAAGAAATTTACAAAAAATCACTAAAATTGGACCACGCCCACCTCCCATACGAACGAAACTGTAATATTGAAATAACTTTCTTAATATTAGTGACAGAATTATTGTATTTGAGCTTAAAATAATGACATAAAAGCTCACACTAAAAATGGGCGGTCTGCCACGCCCACTTTCAAAAATATTCGTATTTTACTACAACTAAAACCGTATTTTTAGAAGGCTGTTTGCGATACTCGTTCCACGATGTAATTTTAATTGGTAAGCTTTTTAAAACCTTAAAGTGGGCGTGGCAGATGGAGAATATATATAAACTGGCCAAAACTTTTCCTTTATGAATTCATGTTTAATTTTGTCAGCTTGTGATACCATATTTTGGTATAAATATTTAAATTTTTAAAGTGGGCGTGGCATTCTGCCTATTTTTGATGATACGAACAATGTGCCAAACTTGTCCTTTATACAGCTCATCATTTCAGCAGCTGCTTTGCCGCTATTTTCATTGAACGTTGGAAACCAAACTTCGAAAAAATCACCACTGTTGACTGTTTGACTTGACTGTTTTTTGACTGCAAAACGTAAATGTTTAGGTGGGGACGCAAACTTTGCTTTTGTTCATAATTAACATCAACGCCCGTGTTATCTTTAAGTAAATTTATAAGAAAATCAAGTTTTATTGACCGCTTTCTGGATTCAGCTTTACACCACACTTCGAAGAAATCACGTATTTTTAGTGGAGGCGTCACTAGAAAAATGCGAATAACAACCAAATAGGTACTTAAAGGCAAAAAATTACTCCGGATTAAGTTAATACATACTTTTTTTGAGTAATTTTGGGTTGGAACTAAAAAAGTGTTTTTTGACTTTTTTAAACTTTTTTCCACCAAACTTTTGGTTCTTTGTTAGAAGCAAACCGAAAAACGTAATTTTTCAATGTAACGGGATTTCACAGTTATTTCAAAGCACAAACAAAAAAATAGTACTGCCATACAGGAAAAATTCCAAAGTTTTATTTTATATATAACATGCCTATATTAGTACATAAATTATATTTTTATTTGATTTTTCATTCAGCATAAAGAATTACCCACAAATTTGGAACGAATGCGTATTTTTTAACATCAACTTTGAAGCTACATAAAAATGGAACGGAGTAGAATATTGAAGATCGGATAACGGATTTTTCTTAGGTGAGATATTATCTGTCGATTGTCATATTCATTTTAGTCATTTTGTAACATTGATTTTTACCATTTTTGGCCACACTCGTGACACTGTGCGGCGCGGCGCGCCGTCTCGTGACAATCAGCACAGCACAGCTCGCAATTGATGTTCCTTGTCGAACACCCCAACAGAGAATGAAGGTGATCTTCGAAAATTGAAGTTTACTGAAGCCATAGTCAAATAATAAAGTCATCCCGATAGTGACATTTTTATGTCAAGTACTCTTATTTTGGCAACTGTTCTCTCAAAGTATTTTGAATTCAACTCATTCGACATTTATTTTGCTTTTAACCCTTTTTCAAATGTGTATACAAATAGCTACAAGCAATGGATTGTATATTTTATGTACTGTATGTATATACAGAAAACACATAAACATGGATATGGATATGGATATTTAAATAATGCGAATGGGTTTTACGAAACAGTTTTAAAAAGTTTTTTATTTTTAGTCAAATTGTAGTGCATTTTTTTTTCTTTGAGTTTCTTGTTTAGATGCTTAATTCTAAAAAAGATTCTACATTTAAAAAATGTTTTTCTTATGTCATAAGAAAGGTCGATATTAACACTTTTCTTAACAAGAAAATCGCATAAGTTCTTTACACAAGAAATTTCGAGGCCGCAATTTGAAATAAAAATTTGTTCTAAACATTTGATTTTTTCCACAAAAATTTTGCTTGGTTTTGTTAAACCTGGATTTGCAAGTTGATCAACCCATGTCCAACTCTCCTCTTTACAAATTTCACTACTTAAATTTAGTTTCCGAATCAGAAAGCCTGAAATGTATTCCAGCCCATCTTCATGCAGACTGCCGATTTCATTTTGAAAATTTTGATTGTCATCGAAATGTATGTCTTCGTCAATATCTTCAGGTGCGCTAACCCTAGTTTCGTCACCTTTACCACATGACAAATCCAACCAATCGGTACTGTCGGGTTCTACATTGAGTGTCGTGCTAAGAAGTTCGGTGTTGCGTGCTGTAAATAAGAAAACTTTAACAAAAACTCTAAATTACAAAAATGTTGACTATTAATACCGAATAAATATTTTCTGAGTCGGTATTTAAACTGCAATGGGCTTGGGTGATCGTTAAGACCACCACTGCTGCGCATAGCTCCGTTGAAATGTTCAAGCACGTCTTGATTTATTCTTTGGGCCAAAATATAATCGAAACCAAATCTTTGTTTCGTATAATTAAAGAGGAGTTTCAAAGAGGTATTTGTAATTATTATGCCTTTTTGAAAGGGCGCTAGGGTGTGCTTATTTAAAATTAGAGGTTTCGACATTACATCTGTCATTTTGTCTACGATGTATTCTTGCTCTGCTATGGCTTTTCCATACGCTTTTTTATACTGCGTTGTTTGATTAGTAACTTTCGAATTTAGAATATCGAACCAGTCGTTAACTAATTGGATGAATGCGGCACATTCGCATGGGTTGTACAACTCATTGCCATCAGCATAACAACGTAGTATGGCTCTTGCTGTTGTGTTGGAGAAAAGCTGTGCGGCTAGGTTCACCTTATGACGGCTCGCTCTGACGCTCTGACGTCTGACGAGGACGTATAGTTCAAGACTTGTTTAAGAGTTTGTACCGTTATAATTTTGTTTTCAAACAGAAAGCCGTTATCAATAAAGTGGTTTCTTATGAGCTTGAGGAGGTGAGGAACATCGGCAAACATGAACACTTTTTCGTCACCGTTAACAGGATTTGTGAACCACGTTTTATCTTAGAGTTAAGTTAAAAGTAAGTTAAGTTAAAAGGTAAGAAACAATTCAACCTAGTTTAAATAAAAGTCTTACCGACGGAAATCTCCAATTCTCTCCACAGAGCTTGATTATTCGGACCCATGTCGCATACAACCCCAAGAATTTGTAAACCCACGACGTATAATTTTGAAATAATTTCTTCTAGAATAGCCTTTGTTATTTTACAATCGAAAGCGTAAAAAACTGGCTGTTTCCATGAGGCTTTTAGACCTCGTACCATAGCTACTTGCACGTTCGTGCTGGGCTTTCGCACTGCCTGAGTTAACGTGTCGAGTTCGTAGCATGATGAAACTTTCATTTCATCAAAGCACAAAATGCATAGCTTTTGTTCTGGAGTCATTTGGTTATGCTTCATAACATCTATCACATTTTGTAACAGCCCTTCTTCAAGCGACACAGTTCGAACCCAGTTGTTCAATGTGGTAGTAGACGGCAGTGGGAAGCCCTTTAGTAGTAAGTGCCTATAAGCTCTAGGCCCAGCAGCGTGAAGGGTAATTGCCGTGGCAATATCCTCCCAGTTCCAATGAATATTCTTTCCAGTTTTTAATTTTTTGAGTTGATTTTCCGAAAAAATGTTGTTGATGCCATTGTTGAGATATTCCATACAGCGAATTTTGTTTTGCATCGAAAGATTTAAGGACTCTATGGAATTTAATTTCTTGTGTAATTGCTTTATTTCGATTAGTGTTGTATGTTGAATTATTTCAGGGCTACAAAAGCGGGTTTATGTAACATAATACAATTTGTAAAATTATTTATTACTATACTCACTCAGTCTGAGTTTCGCAATCAACATAAGATTTCTGTGCACTTGCCTGATTTGTATATTGCATTCTATATTATTAAAATATTCAGCTTAGAAAAATTCATTGCAATGATGTAAGTAGCTATAACTTACTCAAATTCATTTATAATGTCGTGTTTTTCTTTAACGTGATTAATAAATTTTGTCCAAGACCATAGTAAAAATGTTTTGTCACAAAATGTACATTTTATTGAATATGCCTTTATATCCTTAGTTACTTGTATAGAACCACAATTCCAGAGGTTTCAAAGTTTTCGGGCCTAATATTAGGTATATTAGCATATATATCAATATTTATTGTAATTGAAAAAATTGTAATCTCTGCACTTACACTTCTATTGTCGATAATTTTTTTGCGGGTACAGCGTTTGTTTGTAAACGCTTGCGTTTTCGTACCGGATCATCTTTTATGTGCTCCTCTGAGAAGTGCTTGGCACACACTCTAGAGGTGGCACTCAGAGATTTTCCAACCGCTGCTTCCCATTTGCAGCGTTCATCCCTTTCACTGGGTACACAAAACATTGAAACTTTTTGGTCCCATGTTGTTTTACAAATGCAGCACGTTGCTGGCATTTTTTATTTGTACTGCACTGCACTTCAGTTAAAGTTAAAGTTTTTAAATATTTAAATCTTTTATGAATTGCTTCCTTTAAACAACCAAATATTTTTTTGAATATTTTATATTATGAATAAAAAGGTTAAAATTTGACAGACAAATTTCATTCATGTGAGAATGTAGAGAGCATAGTGAAATTAATAAAGTGTGCCAGATAGCAGGAACTCTCTCTTCATCGTACACTTATTTAATGACAGTTAATGTCATTGTGATGAAAACTGCCAGATTTCATAACCCGTCTGTACTGTATGAAAAAATTTCAAAATAAATTGTTGTTTGAAAATACGTTCTGCACCAAAACCGACACAAAAAACGCAATGACATGCCAGGAAAAACGTGCTGTCTCTGCAAAAAAACGCACGGCAATGCAGTTTCTATGGTTTTCTAACATAAAATACATTACAAAAATATATATTTCTGGAGTACTGAAAGTAAATTTTAAATTTTGTGCTATTTCAGCGACAACAAAAACAAAGGTTAATCGAACTGACACAAATAAATTGAGACATTGACAATTGCTACTCAGAGAAATAAGTGTACGTCATCTACCTGGTACACATTAGGTCTGTTTGGCCAGATTTCCAGTAAAAATTATCCAGTAAAAAATATCAGGAGAGTAAGCAAGCTTACGCTCCCTAAAATCAAACTATCCAAAAAAGTAAACAAACAGCAATTTGTAAGAATTTGCAAGTTTTAACTCTTGGTAACACCAGTGGTACTTCGCACACCCACAATATACAGTAAAAAGGGTGTAAACAGGAGGGTTAAAGAAAGCAACAGCTGATCTAAAAGTTTCATTTGAGACTTGAAGTGGTAGGGAAAATTAAGTTTAATCATACATTTAAGGCAAAAGGCAAATAGTTCGTTGCGCTCAATCTGCGATTCTTCCCTTTCAGCTTCAGCGTGTAAAGCTGAGCAAGACGGTTGTGGGTCAGCAGACTTGCGAACGCACAAATTCTTTGCAGGTTCCATTTGCCTCCAAAAGTTTGAAAAAATTATTTCGATCATATGACAGCCAGTCATATGTTTTTCTTGTTCTTCTTCTTACTGGCTAAAAGTTACTGGACAAAATTTCTCCAGTAAAAACTTGCAAGTTCTCACGAAATGAACTGTCACTTTACGCTCTCAGTTTCTCTCTCGTTACTGGAGATTTGGCGTGAACAAACAGGATCCAGTAAAAATTTGTACAAATTCGTACAAATTATTCTCTGCCAAACAGACCTATTGACAATTGCTACTCAGAGAAATAAGTGTACGTCATCTACCTGGTACACTTTATTGATTTCACTATGGTAGAGAGGACATAAATGGCAGCTATCAAAATAAGAGTACGTAAACAAATAGACGTCACCTATCGGGATGACTTTATTATTTGACTATGGCTGAAGCCAGCGACAAAACTTCGTATAGCCGAAGTACTACTGTGCCTCGTCCCCTTTACTGCTTCCCCCCGCATCCACAAACGGGCCGTACCGCTGGAACCCGCAAAGAAAATTTTCTTTACACCAGATGCGCATTCTGTATATTGTGTGTTCTGTGCTATTATTTTGCAATATATATTTTTTACGTTGAAAATATCGGCACACAAAGGAAACAGAGGTCTGATGACAGTAAATTGGGTCATTGGTATTAAATATCCGGAATCGCCTGTGGTAGAACAAAAGCTTTTCCTCTTGGAAGACCTGATTGTTTCTCAACAAAATTTGCAGATGGATAGGTGATAGGAATTTGTCTTGAATTGGGAAGAGTAAATTTGGTTCCATTAGTAGGTATTTCTTGACTAAATTATTGTCCAGTCTTCCTAAATTATCTAGGAATCTAACCGCTGCCTTTACTAAGTGACAGTCAATTCTTTCCGTTTTGCATGTTTAATAAAGTCTGTAGTTTGATATGCATTTGTTTGTGCCATTGCACAGTGATTCGTTCCATAGACAAAATTCAAAAAATTTATAGTCTCAGAATTTAACAATTTTGATGTCATTTAAAAGGCAAACTCCAACTAAGAAAATCCCAAAAAATCTATGCTAGAAATTAATTAGTGTCTGTGCAAAAGCGGCTCAAAGTTGAAACTTTTTTCCACAAAAAATGTAAACACATATTTTCAGTTTTTTAGTCGATTGAGTATTAAAAAATACATGGTTACCAAGAAGTTGCTGAAACTTTCAATATAGATTAAGAAATTATGTGATCATTTTCGCTTTTAATATTTTTTCAAAATTTGCAAAGCTTAGTCTTTTACTTCACTTTTAATTCAAAATATTTTTCTAAATTCAAAATCTGAAAATTGACAAAACTTAGAGAAAAATATCTAAAAAGTATGTGAAAGTATGTTCCTGGATTTTTTTAATTTTAAGAAGCATTCTTTCTTTGTCGGATTATGTAATTACATCCTCCGATATCTTCCGATCTCAGAAAATAATTCAATTTGAATAGTGGTCTAAACACGTATTTTTCGACAAAATTTATTTTATTTATGCCTAAAAGTATGCAATCACCATGAAAAATTGGAAAATCTGCAAAAAAGCAAAACATACGTCTATCATTATGATTTTTATTGCAAAACCAAAGCGATGTAAGACAATTTCTGTTCCTTTTTGTAACTATCAATGTTGACGTTACCGATTAAATGTATAATCTGAAAAATCCAGCCAACACACTTGGTGCTATAGCTCTCCAAAAATGACGAAATTTGTAAATTTAAGTCTCAGGCATTGCTAAACTACAACAATTCAAGAAAAACAAAATAGAGATTTGAATTCAGCAGACCATGATTAACTAGTATACCAAATTTTATGAAGAACGGACAACTCCTAATTTTGTCCCGCGGTTGTATGGAGTCGAATCACTGTGCAGTGTAATAAATGTAAAGTTGGTGTTTTTACTCACTGCATCATAACTTTGTAATTTTTCTTTCAATTCTATTGATGTTAGGCTTAATATTTGCACAAGTAATATATTTGCACAAAAAATATATAATAATAATATATCTTTCATCTTAGATTTTAAAACTAGGGGAGATAACTTTTTTTATCCATAAAAGAAATATTCGAAAAATTATGATTTGTTGGAGTTTTTGAAAACTCTTCTTAAAAAATTTTTTTTATTTTCAGTTTCGTATTCAGCGGCCAAAGTTAGTCTAGAAAACACTTTATCTATGCACGCGATTGGCCCTTTTTTTGTCGAGTAGTGTAATGATGCACTGATCGCAAAATAATCTAATCCTCCTGCTCGGGTTGCTTAAAATAATGGCCAGATCGTAGTAACGAAGCAAGATTTTCTGTTTTTTTTTAGTTTTTAGATGGCTTTTTGATATGACGAGTTTGCTCTCCCAAAAGTTTTCCTAATTTCACGAAAGTTTTTATCAAATTTGGAAAGATTTAGTAAGATTATCCTTTTATCCAGTTTTAATTTTTTCTCTGGGATTCTATTGCTTTCTATAAAATTTCAAGCACATACACATTTCAAAATAATTTGTCCCTTTACTGTCCATTTATATCAATGGGATATCTACAAATTAAAAAAAAAATTTTAAAAGCATAACCGGAAATTCCAGTTATTAGTTTTGTACGCAAACTTATTCTGCACCGTTTGTGGGGGCCCCTCAGCCGTCGCCGCCCCGGGCCCCCGAGCACCTTAAGCCGCCACTGGTGAGGTGTCATGGCGTCGTCTACTGGATCAGTGAATAGGTCTGTTTGGGAACTTTTCCAGTAAAAATTATCCAGTAAAACATATTAATGCAAAAGGCAAATGGTTCGTTGAGCTCAATCTGCATCGTTTTCCTTTTCAGCTGCAGCAGGAAAAGCTTAGCAAGACGGTTTTGGGTCAGCAGACTTGCGAACGCACAATTTCTTTGCTGTTTCCATTTGTCTACAAATTATTCGTTCCCAAACAGACCTACTGGCTGTTAACGTTCAACAGTGTGGTCGCGTTGAAGTTAGAACAAAGCGCAGAGTTGCAATTTAGTGGTAGCTTGTCTTTCGTATTATTTTAGAAAAAGGCGTATAATACGATGCATGTTATTATTTTCATAATTGTCAATCATTTCAATAGGAAATGCATACATTTTCTTGATGCATGTTATTATTTTCATAATTGTCAATTATTTCAATAAAAAATTTGTACATTTTCTAACTTTGTTATGTTTAATTTTCATAATTGTCAATTATTTCAATAAAAAATGCATACATCTTATAAAGTTTGTTATGTTTTTATGTTATTTTTTATGTTATTATGTGCACCCAATGCTGCACAATTGGCAGCCATGCTGGGTCAACCCGTTTTGCTGCAGAAAGCAACTTATTCTTGTAAGCTAAACAGGAGTTGGCTGGCATGCGAACTGATGAAATCGACGAGTTGGCAATTGGGCGACCGAAATCAAAGTGCTTGCGGAAGAATTGAGCGCATAATTTTAGCATATTTTAATTCCATTACATTTGACTGTTCTGTATATTATTCGTGTAATGAATTTGAAATTCTTGTTGGCACACGTAGCACTTGAAAAGTACAACAAATAACCTTCGAGCGCTATAACTTTCTATACAGAACTTTTTTGTTAACAATTTTAAAACCCCCGCGTTATGAATAAAAATGCCTTTGTCGATTTCTTCTGGTTCTGACATATATTTTGTTATTGGCCTTACTTCCAAACATCGCCAGGTTTGTTTTATATTTTTCGCTACTCTTTACACGCTTTTGGATAAATACAAAAGTTGGTTGGATATGTGGACCTGCAGATTGCTCTCCAGTGCTAATGCTAAACAGAACAGCACCAATCGGCATTGAATTAGCAAATGAAGTATCTTTGTATAATCAATTTTTACAGATTCGAACTGGGAAGCCCTTCCAGGTGCGCCACTGTGAGATGTCTACAATAGAATATAAACAGTAATTTGTATTCATCTTAACCATTTTGCAAACTTTACTCAGAAGCACATTGCACCTTCGTCTTCACCTGTGAATTAATCTTTTGTCAGCAAACGCAAATGAGCTAACTCGGTAACCAGCATCAGGGGGTCCGTTGCTAACATTACGCCGTACAGCCGAACAATATTCTTGTGCTCAATGGAATGCATAATGGCAGCCTCCCTTAAAAACTCCATTGGATTTGACTGCATTCGCTCACGGCAGAGGCACTTAATGGCCACCTGAATCTGCGGAAAAGAATAGAAAACCCGGTTTAACAACAGTGACTAGGTACAGTAGTGACACACACCCGTTCTCTGCTCCGAAGCAGCATGCGGAGACGTGATACACACACACATCAGAGACTCAGAGTCGAACAACTTTGCCGAAGTCTCCGTTAAGGCCGTGACAAACATGGTGCTGTTCTTGTTCAGTTGCATATCATTGATGCCGGCTGCGTGGTCGTTTACGGAATTAATCTCCCTGCAGCCCTTGCGTATGTCCCAGATAGAAATTTGTCCATTATCATGACCTACAAAAATAAACTTTAGTACATATTTTTCACTACATTCAACAATTTATACACACCAGTGATAATGGTCTCATCCAGTGGACCCCTCAGCATTGACGGTAACATGGGTATGCGCAGCCTTGTCCGTCGAATAAGCTGCCTGATTGCCAGAGTAACTGAAATTGCAGGTGCGCACCGACGACTTGGCCAGCATCAAAGGACACTAAAACACAAATATTTAAAATCGGTAAAGTTAGAGAAAGTCACAATTGAATAAGAAATTTATACATTTCCAAGATTTTTTGCAATTTCCACACCACCACTGAGGTATGCAAAAAGGTGCGTTACCGATTTTTTGGGGTGTTCGGTTCCCCAGTAGGCCTATTCACCCATAGACATAAATTAGTCTATATATAAAGCAACACACAACATAAATAAATACAACAAACAATATAAATACAGTACAGTAAAATAAGAATAACTTAAATATCACATCTACACATTGCACATTGATAATAAAAAATTGGTGGAGACCTATAGGAAACTATGTTAAAGAAGAAAATGCGTGAGAAACGTTTGTCCAAATTTCCAAATGGTAACATTTCTAAAAAATAAAAAAAAGTTGCAGAGCTGCTAAAAATCCAATTAAATGTTTTAATGCGTTGCTACCCCAATCGGACAAAGACAGACAAAACGGAGCACAAACTTAAGAAGTAGCTGGAACTTATAAATGTTGGACACGCAAAATTTTGTGTTTATAAACCTTAGAAGCTACATCGCGATTATAAAATCGAATAAGAAAATATATTCGGACCCGTATGAAGAGGGTCAGCAGAATATGGCTGTCACAATTGTCACAGCAAATGTATGGGGCTATATGCTCTATCTTTGAGAACAGATGGTGGCCAACACCAACTCTGTGACAGGCCCCGTCCCACAGTTCCAAAAATGCATCGTTCAGTTCCGATACATATTTAATAAAATCTTCTGGAGCTCTCACCAAATGTAATTTGGTTTGGAGTTTTTCCAGCGAAAACAAGAAATCGACTATGGTGTCGTCGTCAGCGGCCAGATCTGGCAGTGCCTTTGTGCAATTATGCAACTTATATAATTTTAAGAAAAGCCAGCCACAAATATATGCGAACGCATTTCTTTTAAGAAAATGTCTTTCATCTATATCTACATCTATTTGAATTTTTTGCACAAATGATTGCGCTGGTCTTGGCAGGCTTGGAAATTCCTGCCAAGTACTTGTTCGAACTAGGTTATCAGCACAAACATTTGCCAAAACCACATCTGCATTTCCTTCATCTTCACAATTTCCTCCGACCACTACTTTAACAAAATTTAACCCCCACTTCTTCTGGAATATGCACGAAAAAAGGTGAGGAGTAATGCTTGGACCGCTACCCCCACCCAATCTAACTTGTGAAAAAAAATGTTCAAGTCCGTCTTGGTTCAGTCTTCTAGTCGTTAAGTCTTTGAAACCGTTGTGTGACAAAAACTGCCACAATTTTTGCAACGTGAATATGTTTAAAATCCAACCTTGAATGAAAGAAAACACGCCAGTAATGTCACAACCCTCATTTTCAATTTTAATTGAAGTTAAAAGAGTTGTAGCATTTCTGAGCAGTTCTATTTGCTCGGAGGACCCACTGAATGGATTTGTTTTGTCGAACCCTCGTCTACTACTATTAAAAGTATCAAATAAATCATTAAAAAATATTATGAATTCGGCTGTGTTGGGGGTGGTACGAGCTTTTTGCGAATGTAAGAGGGCAGAAGAGTACAGCGAGTTCATACCTGCTGCTACGGTATTACTTAGAACCTGCGAAGCCAAACTTACCCTCATTTTATCAAAGTTATTCGGGTGGATGCCACGCAGCCGCCGTGGCTCAGTTGGTTAGTGCGTTGGACCGCGAGTCGAAGGCAGCAACCCCAGGTTCAAATACTGCCTGTAATAACACCTAAAAAAAATAACGGGAAAACTCGTTTTCTCTTTCGGTGGCTGTCCTCTCAGCTGGAAATGGCAAACCTCTGAGAGTAAAAATTGCTTATGAAAAAGCTCCCAACTCGCCGTTCGGAACCGGCATAAAAAACTGTAGGTCCCTTCCACCCGCGTACAAATTCACACGCACAACACGGGTGGTTGCGGGAAGCTAGGCCTTAGTCTCGCGTAAGCGGGCTGTCGTGCCAGTCAATTATTAATTATTATTATTCGGGTGGCTGTGCTTCTTGGTAAGTTTGGGTGCACATCGAAATTCCGATTTGGAGTCGATATCGTAAAAGTATTCGATATCGCTCCACCTAACTAATGTTTTATTGAATGTTACTTGATTCTTCGAATTGAACAAACAATTTCTCGAGCTTTTCAATAAGTGGGGGGCGTCATGGGAAAAGAAAATGTTTTCGCCATTCACTATAAAATAAGGGTGGTCAACACTGACTCCCACGAATTTCCTAAAGCTCACATTACTCGAGCCTTGATCGCAAACAAAATGGCATGGACGCAGGCCTATTTGTTGGAGTTGCTCAATGGCTTCGAAAACGTATTTTTTTATAACATCCGCTTTGCATGCTCCGTGGACAAAGAAATATGCAAAGGGATGATTCCAGGACTCTCCACCAATGCCCTGGATCATTAGTACCATAGCACTAGTGGCTAGTCTAGAAGTGCGGTTTTCATCCCCATAATCTTCTAGACCAACAATTTTGTCAGAATGCCTGTCATACTGCAGATGGGTTTTCAACGACATTTCGTCGCAGGAGATCGAAACGAATCTCTGTTCTGCAGTGAAGCCCCGGCAACGCAACTCCAACGCTCGCAAGGTAACAAGATTGTTACCGGGAAGGCGAGGCCAATCCGAAACGAAGTTTCGGAGGTTACGCTCATCTGGAAAACCAAATTGGGTTTTCAGATAGCGATATGCAGCTGGCGAAACAAAACTTACTCCCAAAGCTATTGTCTTCAGTTTGTTGTCATACCGACGCCCTTTTAGTTGACAATCTGAATTCTGAAGACAGCTTTTAATGCAAACTTGCAAATGCGAGGGGAGTTTCGAGATCAAACTCTCGTACGCCTCAGCATTAGAATTGGAGCGTTCATGCTCAAGTTCAAATTTCATCGTTTCTTCCAGGGAACGTACTTTAAGCTTTAACTCTGCATTCTCCTGCTTTAACTCTGCATTCTCCTGCTGCAGTTTGCGCTTACGCGGAGTGTTGGCAACTAAGCTTTTTTCGGTCTGAACTTGGTTGCTCATTGTTCCTGACGAACAGGAGGAAATTTCTAAAGAAGAAGGGGCGGAGCGAGCAAGTTCAGCAAAGGGATTCACTGATTGTGAAAACTGTGGAAGAAGTGATTTGGAAACGGTTAAAGGCTGAGGGCTGCAATCAATTGCATCCATGCCAACACTACATTTATCAGCAGCAACAGGTGTAGATGTGAATACACAATTGCTTAGTACTAAATTTTTGTCCGGCGCAGCGGACTTATTGAGACGTTTATTGCTTCTCATAGCGTCAGAGAAATGACGATCGCAGGCGAAAATTTGTTTTGGTGTTGGTTCCGAAACGTTAAGGAGTCGTACCCACTCTTTCCGCCTACAGAGGAAAGAAACAAAATGTTGGTATAAATACTACTGCCACCACCGAAATAGCGAGGCAATAAATATAAAAAATTAGTGTTAGTCGGCAAAGCGAAATCAACAGAGAGAAATATGTATAAAAAATTAAAACAAAAAAACAAAGCCCCACCTTGGCAATAAGTCAATAAAATAAAAAAAATCAAATCAAAGCCCCACATTGGTGTTAGTCGACTAAGTCGTTTATTGCTCTCGAGTACAGGTTATATATGTGCACTCGAAAGCAATAATGTCATGTGAAAATATATACATTTTAAATAAAATGATGAATTAAATGAATGATGAAAAAATGAAACGAATACATTAAAATGTTAAAACAGAATACCGCAAATATACACATTTTCATACATACACATTTGAAATTTTTTATATGTAATAATCATAATTCGCTAGCATAGCCACCATTTAAAGCAGAGGTGCCCATGCCCTATGCTCTCGTTCCTCATTTGTTTTTGTAAATGCTCTTCAGCATAGGCTGAGGAATCCAGTTCCTCATTTGTTTTTGTAAATGATCGTCGGCATTGGCTGAGCATTCTAGTATACACACACAGCACAGTATGCTTTGTTGGTACAAATTGGCGACAGTTATCTTCCACGTAGGTTTTGTTGTTGTCTAGCGTATGAATTCATTTTTATGTATTGGTGTTTGCTCTTCCATAAGAAGATTTTGGGCACCCCTGATTTAAAGACTACAGGCTGTTAATTGTTATTTTCATTATATACACCTACGCAAGCTGAATTTACACATGACGTATGAAAGGAACGTGTATATGTACATGCATGTACGATGCATTATATTGTACACCAGAAATTCCAACACCATATTGCCATTTTTTTTAATGTTACCTTTTCCGCAATAAATTTAACTTCGGCAGCTGTTAAAAAGGTAAAAAAATAGGTGTTTTATATTCGTGCGTTAGAAGAATTTTGATAAATTGTGATTAAAAGCCGATCCCAACACGACCTACTCCTATTTCTTCATTTTTAAATTGGTATTATATCCTACTTTAGCTATCCCAAGTTACAGTGGAAAGACGGACGGACGGACATAACTCAATCGCAAATATTAAAAAACATAATTTTTTGAATTTCATTATCATCAAACTTCAAATCAATATACCCATTAAGTCATGTTTCTCTTTATTTCTGATTTAGTGTACACTCAGAGAAAAATCGTTCTAAAATCAAGAATATGGTTGTCAAATTAAGCCCATCCGTTGACGAAAGTCTGTTAAGCTGCAATCCGCTTAAAACAAGCACGAAAATCTTATTTTCAAATTTAATTTAGGATAAGCTGCAAATTCTTGTTTTAAGCCGGTATGCAGCTTATTTCAAGAATATACAATTTTAATTTAAAATTGCGCATTCTTAATGTAAGATTTCAATATTCTTATTTCAAAATTGTTTCCTTCTTGATTCAAGATTTTTTAATCTTAATTCAATCCCGCTGATTTCAAATGCTTTACCCCCAAAGAAATGAATAGACATATTTTATATGTTGTATTACTCATAACTTTTTATTTAAATTAATTGTGATATAGATAATTTTACAAACATTAAATATACTTTATTCTGACATACGTTTTACCATTATTAATACCATATAAATGCAAAGGAGGACTTACAAAGGCATACATATTTTTAATAATTAATTTGTCAATTTTAGAACCAACCTCATAAGACTGAAAATGGGTATCAAACTTGTTTACATTGATTCGATTACATAAAACATACATATTATTATTCTCATGCAAAAAATATTTTGTTTTATACAGTTCAAGTGGGTTCGTATTTGTAACCAAGTAGCAGTTACTTTTATATAATGTACCTTTAAACGTGACTTGATTTAGTATATCCAAATTTTGCAAATCAATACCAGTTTCTTGAATGATTTTTAATACATAATCATCTTTTGATAAATTAATAGTTTTAAAGGAATTAGAATTAAAACTTCTGAAAATGATTAAAGGCACTTAAAACATATATACATTTTGCGATCAACTAATTGCTATAGGTTTTTGTTGATCCTCGTCCACTGGTTCCGCTATAGGTTGAGTCGAACTTGTCCCACTTGAAATTAATTGCAACTCTGGATTAACTGACTCATTTGTTAAAAAAACCCAATTGTTGAAATTTTCATTATCCATTTTTTAAACAAATATTTATCACTTTACTTTACTTCACTTCACTCAAAACGCGTGCGCGCAACTCGAAGCCAAAATTGCAATGAAATGCCAAAATAAACCACACCGTTACAAAAGTCAAAGCGTATACGATGTTGGTCTGATTTTAAAATTGTTTGGGTTTGATATAAAATTGTATTCTTGTTTTAAGATTGAGCTGATTTTGTTCAAGAATGTAAATCTCAGATTGACAACATTCAACTTCAATTTAAAATTTAAAATCTTGATTTTAACTTCTCAATCTTAAATTAAGCACGCCGATTTTATTTTAAGTCTGTGTAATCTTAAAATTAAATTTAACTCGATTAGATTTCACCATCTTAAAACAAGATTTTTGGGCTTGATTTTAGATTGCGATTTTTCTCTTAGTGTACTTTCATCCATAGTGAAATTAATAAAGTGTGCCAGATAGCAGGAACTCTCTCTTCATCGTACACTTATTTTCTGATAGTTAATGTCAGAATTCATAACACGTCCGTGCTGTATGAAAAAATTTCAAAATAAATTGTGGTTACATTCTGCACCAAAACCGACACCAAAAACGCAATTACATGCCAGGAAAAACGTGCTCTCTCCTCCTTTTTACTTTATTTATTTATTAATTTTATTTATACTTTTTATTATACAATCACAAGGTAGTGTATTCCCGATAGGCGCTCCCCCAAAAGCTGTCAACTCGATGCCTTATTAAATTTGAAATGAAAAATAATGTTGCTTTTTTATCGTTTGCTTACGTGCACATGTGTTTATAGGCACACGAAAAAATCTAATCACAATATGTCCATCTAAAGGTACATAACTTATCTTGTCTTATCACTTTTATCCACCATGTACCCGCTGTACTTGAATGGCACACTAAACAAAAATGGGTTAAACGCGACAAAACACTGCTGCTGAGCCAGCATTTTTATATTCTACGACCGCGACACAAAATCATCACAAAAAGGAATAATAATGTTATCCACACGCTTCTATAAGCTTTGCCATAAATATTTGGCAAGCAACGTGTGAATATCATACATTTTAAAGTTAAAACATATGAAATAAACTCACCTGCCACCGTCAGTTCCGGCGTCGGGAAAACTATACAAAATTTGTGCTTCCAAGCACTTCCGGATACAATTTCGCTGGCGTGGCATTGCTGGATGCACTTGCTTGATGTGTTATGAAAAGAATGAACGTATATTAATAAAATGCAAATTTTATAAAATTCAACTTCTCTCTGATTGCTTCCCGCGCTATTTGTTTACAAATTAAACACCAAATCATCGCAGTTCAGAGATGCTTTTGGTGTAAAATGTAATGAGTAATGAAATGTTTGTAATGAGTCAATGAAAACTTAAATAATGACATGTTAGAGATATATTCAAACAATTTTATTACATTTGTAAGCAATAATAGAATTTTATATTCATTTTTCTATAAACGTTTCACAGAATTCTGTGCCAAAAAATTCATTAATATTCTATGCAATTAAAAATGAACCACAACGATAACCCTCACACATGAAAATTGACCAACACAACAACCCTCAATTTGCAATTGACCAACACAACAACCCTCCATTTTCAGTTTGTATGGAGGCGCGAATATCAGCTGTGGGGCGGGAGTATCAGCTGTGGGGCGGGAGTATCAGCTGTTATGTGAGAGTATTGGTGCATTTTATGTGTGTATTGTCACTTTTTTCACACTTCTCCTCCGAGTTGCCAATCACGTTATCACTGACCCCAACAGAGAATGAAGGTGATCTTCGAAAATTGAAGTTTGCTGAAGCCAGCGACAAAACTTCGTATAACCGAAGTACTACTGTGCCTCGTCCCCTTTACTGCTTCCCCCCGCATCCACAAACGGGCCCTACCGCTGGAACCCGCAAAGAAAATTTTCTTTACACCAGATGCGCATTCTGTATATTGTTTGTTCTGTGCTATTATTTCGCAATATATATTTTTTACGTTGAAAATATCGGCACACAAAGGAAACAGATGTCTGATCGGAGCCTGCGACCTATGAAAATAGGTTCGCTGATCATAAATTCGATGTCAGAGTTGGGTATCCACCACATTTAAGGACTTCCCTAAGTCTTACGCCTTCTACCGGGACGGGTACTGGACAAGGGGCTGGCACCCACCACCCACACAATACAAAATTTAATCATTGATTCGATTTTAGATTTGCGATTTTTCCAAAAGTGATGGGTGATGGTGTTAGTCTGGCATCAAATTCATGATCAGCGAACCTAATTCCATAGACAATTTATAGTCGCATTCACCGATCAGACATCTCTTTCTTTTGTGTGCCGGTATTTTCAACGTAAAAAATATATATTGCAAAATAATAGTTACCACTCAACGTAAAAAAAATATGTTCCCATTCACAATAGTTACTGGCAACGTAAAAAATATTTCTCACAAAATAAACGTTACCGAGCAACGTAAAAAATATTTCTCACAAAACAAACGTTACCGAGCAACGTAAAAAATATTTCTCACAAAATAAACGTTACCGAGCAACGTAAAAAAATATTTTTCTCTCATAACAGTTATGCGATGACGGAAAAAATATTTTTCAAAAAATAAACGTTACCGAACAATGGAAAAAATATTTCTTGCTGATAACAGTTATTAGGCAACAGAAAAAAATATTTGTTACGAATAATAGTTATACATAGATGTAAAAATAATTATTTCAAAATAATAATTATAAGTAACAATTAAAATATTTGTTACAGTGAAACAGTTATTTTCCAACTCTTTTCCTATAAACTTTATAACTTTTATGTCCCTGATAGCAACTCTCGTGTACCAAGGTTAATAGACTAAAGGTTGCGCATTCCCAACGTTCGCCATGTTGATGACGTAGATGGAGGCCAAAATCCAGGTGCCACTTATTGAGAAATTTATATTTTAAATCCCTAAAACAAAAAAAAAAACGAAGCATGCTTTGTTTTTTCCATCGATGGAAATATTTTATTTCCATACACTTTCAAAATATTTGTAAACGCGAAACGAATTGCTCGGTGGCAAAGTGCAAAAATTACAGCTCATTTTTAATGTTCGATTTTGTTCACAAATCCAGAAAAGTATTTGGATTTATTATTTAAGGGGTATAAATATAAAATCTGGCAACTTCTTTTTGGGTTTGTTTACATTTTTTTCAATTTTTTTCTCACTTTTTGCTCAAAAATATTTTCAGCCAATCAGAGCCAAGCTATGACTACGTCACTGGAGGCGCTGGCATTTTTTGACAACCGGAATGCGTAACCTTCTATTCCAGAGGTGCCCATGCCCTATGCTCTCGTTCCTCATTTGTTTTTGCAAATCCTCTTCAGCATAGGGTGAGGAATCTAATTCCTCACGGCATATGGTAGAAACAGAACCAAATCGGTGGCCGAATTTATACGCACCGAAAAATGACGCAGCGCGTCAGTCGTCGTGAAAATTCGCACAGTGAAACAGAATGGGTGCGACATTCGCATCAGCTGTTCATTATTCCTGCAAACACACATCTTCTTTCACTCATTCTTCTTCCTAACTTCCTCAATTAGCCGCTCCGTCTTGTCCATTTTCTAAAACATACGAAAGGGAAAGACAAAATAGATTATTTGGCACAATTTTTTATTAAAATTTGAAGCACTTACAACTTTGCAACCTCAAAAAACCACAAATCACAAAATTTTACCAAAATTTTTCGTTTTTTCGTTTTTCACCGCTGACAGCTGCACAGCTGGTTGGTTCGCACGACGACTGCGACAAAATTAGAATTTGTTCTATCGTCGGACGACTGGTCGTCGGCCGACTATCGCAGTCGTCGTCGTTGTGGGCAATCACATGCACTGCTGTGTGTTTGAATTTTGACAGCGTACGTTCGGTGCGTAAAAATCGGCCGACGACTTGGTTCTGTTTATACCAGTGTTGGGACTTATTACTTTTGACAGTAACATATTACTTATTACACATTACTGACATTTGAAAGTAATATCGTTACATTACTTATTACTGGAAATGTCAAGTAATGCATTACAAAAAGTAATATATTATTTTAAAAATACATGATTTCTACAGATTTTTTCCAAAAAAATAAACGAAGATTTTTTTACATACATATTTGATATTTATTTTATAAAACTTCAAGCATCTTGTTATTTAAAAAAAAAATGTATCTTTGAAGTAGATAGGGTCACGTTTTCTGGCTCACACAATTTGCAGCGTACTTTTATATTTTTGACTGCAGCATTTTGCAAGTCGGTTGCTTCCGTCAACAAATCGAAATATTTGCAGCGAGTGCAGCGTTGTATAATTGTAATAGATCTTAATCGTGTTATCAGTGCTGCTGTTTTACATGAAAATTATAACTTTGTTGACTAAAAAGTAATATTGTATTAAGTAACTTGAAAAAAAGTAATAATATTACTGAAGGTGATTACTTATGGGGAAAAGTAACTAGTTACACTACATTTTTCAAGCAAAAGTAATATACTACGTAATTAGTTACACTACTTTAATATATTAGTCACAACACTGGTTTATACTAATAGGCTGAGCATTCTACACCTTTTGAAGTTCGATTTCAGAAAGTGTAAAAGCAATTTCAGGAAACTGAAATTGAATTTACGCTTTCTGTAATTAAATTTATATTTATATTTATATGAAATTGAATTTACGCTTTCTGTAATTGCTTTTACGGTTTCTGGAATTGCTTTTACGCTTTCTGAAATTGTTTTTACACTTCCTGGAATCGAACTTGAAAAGGTGTAGTATACACACAGCACTCCGCACGCATTGCCCAGTAAACATTAAAGCATGCCATGAATTTGAAAACAATAGCAATTTCAAATTGCTAAATTACTTCCCTTTTTATTGAAAAAGCTATTGCTTTCAAATTGATATCAAGCCAAAAGCAAGTGTTGCTTTCAAAGGTAAAAGTTGAGAAACATGCTTGATATCAAGTTGCTGGTAATTTCATAACAAGCCCAAATGTTTACTGGGTGGCGACAGTTATCTTCAACGTAGGTTTTGTTGTTGTCTAGCGAATGAATTTGCTTCAAAACGTGTGCGGCTGTCGATTGAGAAGCACTAGAAAAAATTCGGTGTTTGTTTCGTTTCAACGAAGACTTTTGGAAATCTTTAACACCAAATAAATATCCTTTACTTTACAAAGAAATTTTAAGTTTGTATTCCATGTTTGGTAGCACATATATTTGTGAAAGTGCTTTTTCGAATTTAAAATTAATAAAAAGCAAGCACAGAAATAGAATAAGCAACGAACATTTGGAGGCTTCATTAAAATTGTCCACAACTGATATTGATATCAATTTGGATAATTTATTAGAAGGATCATGGAAGAAGGAAGATTAGAATGGTTTTTTTTTAAATAACATTACAGAAGATTAAAATTTTTTTTTCGGTGTACATACTGAATTCCATTTTTTGTTTGCATTTTTTTGGGCAACTTTACATGCATTGGTGTTTGCTCTTCCATAAGAACCCTGCAAGAACACAGTGGGTTAAATGATTAATCATTTAACCTATAGAGCTGATAGAAATTTCCACCAGAATTCCCATCAGCTTCTGAGAGCCGTGTGAAAATTCTGATAGAAACTCATGTATACGTGTGATTTTGCATCACCTTTCCACACAGGGGTTTTGGTATCTGGCACAGATATACAGCTATCTAGCTCGCACCTACTATGGCAAAAGATTCAATGGGCAGCGGTTCGCTCGCACCTTCTATCATTGTGGTTTGAATTCCTTGTGATTATTAAGCTGTCTCGTTCCCTCACATCAGCCTTCAACAGAGTTTCTGTCAGTCCTGATTAATCAGCCCTGATTGACTACTGATATCAGGGCTGGTGTATAAACCTATCAGCACTGATTAAAAGTCATTTTTTGTTGTTTAATTGTTTAAATTTACTATATAATAGTAATTCAATTATTTGCACAAAATGAATTGAAATGAATTAAACTAAAATAAATACAAATTGTTAATTTGATTGTTAATTAAATAATTTAAATCATAGAAAAAAACTGAAATGAATTATAACTTTTTCTGCAAGCGTTTTCTTCATTGCGATGCTGATGTCTCCATCTCCAGTTGAACCTTTGATTTTGAGCAAGTTCGTGGTCTGAAATAGGGGTTAAGGAAGGGGTTATCGTTTAGTTATGAATTTTTATATTTTCACATGGTTTTTTTTCGCCATTCCATTGCTTGAGCAGATTCCCGAAATTTCTTAAATTGCGAGTCATTGGATTCGTAAATCCTTTTCTCTCTACTCAAGCAATTTTACAACGTTATTTTTTTAATATTATTAACTTAATTCACTAAACACAAATACTTATCTTTTTTTTCCTTTTCTTTTTCCCGTTTTTCGCCTTTTTCCATCCGTTTTTCCTTTTTTTGATCCCAGTGCCCGTCTGCAAGCAAACAAAACGCACAAACTTCACAAAATTTCACGATTTTTGCGCGTCATGTGCACGAGCACCTGTCAGGTTCACGAGCCAATGTATATATTAGCTATCTCGTTCTCTCATACATAACTTCACGTTTGTAAGAAATGTAGCCGAACTATCTCTTTCGTTATTATTGGATTAATAGCAGAAGAAATAGTTTTTTGATTCAGACTTTTTTTTATTCAAGGGGAATATGTAAATGTGTTAGTTTCAGCGAGATTTTGTATAGATGTGTTGGAGTTTCCATCAGTCCTGTCTTGCAGGGAAGATTTTGGGCACCCCTGTTCTATTCTATAAACCTTGCTCGTGTACGTGTGAATTTTTTGTTCCACTCTAACACACACCTTTCACATATTTAGAAAAGTATAGCGCGTGCTCCAGTGCAAAGTGTTTTTGCTCTGCTCTAACGCATACCTATTCCAACCCCCAAATATTTAGTTTTGTATAGCTATTTCACCTGCTCCTGATGGGAATGTCAGTCAGTTGACCGGTCATGTGCCGAAAGCAGTGACTACGTGACGCGCAACTCGGAGGAAAAATGATTTTCAGACCATTTTTTGCTTTTTCCAATCGTCCGATAGTGTACGGGTTTTTTTACCCAAACATTCGCACAGCACCGGTTACCAGTCAATTGTTTGCATCTTAAAGTGCTAACTTTTCTTATTCGCTGTAAATATAGCATTGCAAACCAACTTGTTTTACTGGTCTAAGTAATTTTGATTGTAATGCGTACAAAAAAAAGCAGAAATAAATGATTTCATACGCGATATTCGGTTGCTTTTTCTTCAGTTGATGTCTCATTGAGTTTGCCGTTTCTAGTGCAGCACGAAACAGTGATGGCAAGTTGAACTCTTTTCAAACGCAGAGCTGCAACTCAAGCAATGCAAACGTTAAGGCTTTGAGGGCAGTCAGCAAAAACTGATGTAAAATCATATTAAAACACGAGGCAACATACTTATGACGTTTTTCAGCAACGTTTTCTTGCAATCAATTTCCTATAAACGTACTATAAAATGAAAGCAAAAAAAAACAATTATTTTATTTGCAAATAAACATCGAACGCACCAGCAGCCCGTGCCCTGGCGTTTGTATGGCGAATTTTTTGTACGAACCCTAATCAACTCTGGGGCCTGGTTTTACCGAATTTGCGACTCTGGGGCCTGGTTTTACCGAATTAGCAACCGTGACCCCTCCGAGTCTCGCGTCATGTAGTCATTGGCCGAATGTTCTGACTGAAATGCTGATGCAAATATCGGTCACAATGTGATGTATAAATCGGTCATTCATGACCAATACTCAATATTGAAAAAATGCAGGTTTTTATTGAATTTTTTTGGAAAAACCGTTTGCTTTTACTATTGAGTTTATTTAATGAAAATTAAATTAAATTTAATTTAAATGAAATAATATTAAAAAATTGAATTTAAAAAAATTAATTTGCGGTCCTGCTTTGATGATCCCATATTGTCGCTATCGAAGGCGTTTGCTTAGCGCGGCTCAATTCAACTCCATTGCCGGCATCACTGGCATCGGCTTCTTGGTCTTGCGCTTCGGCACTTGCTATGGCCCAATTTTGAAGTCACTGAAAGTATAGAATTATTTTCATTTTCAAATAATATTATTTAAAAGAAAAATTACGAATTCTTACTTTCTTTCGCCGGCTCTTAATCAATTCTATTAATTTTCAAACAACTCCGATGCGAGTTCTTCTCAGCAGGTGCTTCTATTGTTGTCTCATTCTTGCACATGCGCGTATAAGCTATACATTTTCCTATGGTTTTAAAATGGTTTGTTTCAGTTTAACTGAAAGACAAATTGCAGCAATATTTTGTCTCTTCAGTCGGCCTCGATAGCTCAGCGGGTAGAGCGCTGGCTTCTCATACCGAGCGCCCCGGGTTCGATGGAAAAAACACTCATCTACTTCTATTTCTATCCACATGAAGGGAATGAGTATTACAAGAATCGCACAAGTGCGCTCTTGGCAGGCAATGGCAAAACCTCCAAGTGTGAAAGAAAAACTGCCAATCACCGTTCGGATTCGGCGTTAAACTATAGGTCCCCCCCCTCCCTTTTCCCATCCGTTTGAAATGTGTGTTGTATCACATGTTGAAAAAACAGTGTTGCATACGCATTTCAAACGGGTGGAATCTGTGGTATCACAACGGACCCGTTAAGAGGCCTAAGTGTGTCTCATACAGAGGCAGCCACCGCAACCTAACCTAACCTAACCTAACCTTGTCTCATATAGGCCAAATTACATGCAAATGTATTAAATTAAAAATGTTATGAATGTAGTGGAGTTTCGGTCAGCCATATACACTGTTGCCAACTTAGTGCTTTTCGCACTAAATTTAGTGTTTTTTGAAAATTAAAACGCGGAAAATAGTGAGTTTGGTGCTTGGTGCGTTTTTTAATGTTTTTTTTATTTCAAAGACACCAAGACTGATTCATGCTTGGAAAAAAATGTAAGTTTTTTTTTTAATAACTGGAGTGTTATACAACACTATATTTCATTTAACACCTATATAACTCTGGAATGTTTGGATATTACATGACAACCGAAGTGATCGTCCTTGGTGGAATTACTATAGGGTGTTTTTTTTAGAGGTTTGTTTTTCAAATAGAGATAAAACTGGCATTTTGTGGTCAAATCTGGCAACTCTAATGTCATTTATGTTCAGTTTGGTTTGCCATTTCATCATGAACAGGTTGACAAAAGAACAACGCTTGCAAATCGTGCAAATTTATTTCGAAAATAATGGTTCAGTTCGCGAAGTTTACCGCAAGCTCCGTCCATTTTATGGTCGACATAATCGTCCATCAGAGCAATTAATTCGGTTAACCATGGGTCGTTTTCGCACTACGTTTACTCTATGTGATAATACGCATCCGCAGAGACGTCGAACAGTGCGCACCGAAGAAACAATTGCCGCTGTAGAGCAAAATGTTGAAGAGGACCCGAATGAATCGATTCGCCACCGTGCACAGCAATTGGAGCTTTGTCCATCAACTTTATGGAAGATTTTGCGCAAAGATCTTGGCTTGCGACCTTACAAGATCCAGCTTGTGCAAGAATTAAAGCCGCGAGACCATGCAATGCGTCGTGATTTTGGTGTATGGGCCGAAAATGAGATTGATCTCGATGCTGATTTTCATCGCAAAATTTTGTTCAGTGATGAGGCTCAGTTTTGGTTGAATGGCTACGTCAACTAGCAAAATTGCCGCATTTGGAGTGAAGAGAATCCACATGAGACCCTTGAGACGCCATTACATCCACAAAAACTGACTGTTTGGTGTGCTCTATGAGCTGGTGGAGTCATTGGGCCATACTTCTTCCGAAATAATGCTGGAGAGTCAGTTACCGTTAATGGAGACCGGTATAGAGCCATGATAACCGACTATTTGGTTCCCGAATTGGATGGCATGAATGTGGATGAGTTGTGGTTCCAACAAGACGGCGCTACATGCCACATAGCGCACGTCACAATCGATTTATTGAAGAAAACATTCGATGAGCGCATAAATTCGCGGAATGGACCTGTCAATTGGCCACCAAGATCGTGTGATTTGACACCATTGGATTATTTTCTTTGGGGATATGTGAAGTCGCTCGTCTACGCCAACAAACCAGAAACGTTAGGGGACTTGGAAGTCAACATTCGTGGCGTTATTGCCGACATACGGCCCAAAATGCTCGAAAAAGTGGTTGAAAATTGGACCTGTAGAATTGGCTTTATTCGAGCCAGCCGCGGCGGCCACATGCCCGAAATCATATTTAAACATTAATGGCATAAAATTATCCTTCCAATAAAGCCAAATTGATGGACATTAAAACGATTTTCTTGTGTTTTATTTAAATTCGAAGTTCTATACCTCTAAAAAAAACACCCGATACTTAGGTCACGGTTGCCACTGATCTGCAATAGATTTCCTTGAATGGTACGCGGAGTATTAGGACAACTACCACCTCATCAGTGCTTTCTGAGTGGAAAAATGCGGTTTTAGTGCTTTCTGAAATAGAAAACTTGGCAACCATGACCGTATGGCATATAATAATGGCATAAGACATATCGCTCCTTCGCTGCAAGAACGTCATAACTCAAAAAAAGTTTTTTCAGTTTATGGCAACCCTGTGTGTATTTGCATATGATCTTTTATCTGTCAAAACCACATTGTAAAATATTCAATACTTTGCTCACAAGAAAACATGAAACATTTTTTGATACCTTGAACTGCCTGTAATGGTAAACTTTAAAATTGAATTTTCTCGGAATGATGTAGTTTTGAGTTATGACGTTCTTGCAGCGAAGGAGCGATATGTCTTGCAGGGCCAGTCATCAATTCAGCAACAAAAGCAAGTACATATTTACTTTTGAGCTATAATATCGTAGCACAATTTTAGGCAGCAGTATGAAAATGCTCACATTCATCCAATGCCCTTAATTCAGCTTTCGCATTTTGATTTTGTTGTGCCCTAAAACTATGTCGCAATGAAATATGGAAAAACAACAAGTAGTTTGCTTAGTGTTTGTGGTTAAAATTTTTACTCGTGTGATGCAACTCTTTTTAGTATAGCTCCTACAGTAATGAACCAATTCGAATTTTGTTACTGCCCTTGTTAAGACAAATATTGACGCTTTCGAAAATACTTTAGCTACTTTCGTCAATGACGCGAAAAGCATTAGGAGATTTCAATGCAAACACGTGTTCAGAAGATGAAGTCGCATTTACACTCTAATGAGTATAGGCCAAGAATGGCACATGCAATAAAAAACGCTTACGCCTTACGCTATACATTGCACACTAATTCCTAGTTAAAAATTGCAACCCCGAATTTAAATGAATTTGTATGGAAATTTCGAGAAAATTAAACTTTGAAAGGCCATAGCCATGTTATACTTGTTATTTTCAGGAGTTAAAAAGTACCTATACCCCAATGACAGAAAATTCTCTCCTAACATTATGTTCAACCAATGTAGAATAGCCAACAAGGAACAAATTAAATACTTGGGTGTCATATTGCACAAATCTTTCAAGTTCTACCGGCACATGGATTACATTCTCCCTAAAACCAAAAATTGTTTTCATGCCTGTTATGGAATACTGAGGAGAGCTAAGAGCCTGAAAATGCGCATTAAACTAAATTGCTACAAGCAACTCATTAGGCCAATTCTTACGTCTGCCTTCCCCTTATTGTTTGATATTTCTTCACACCAAATGGAAAGACTACGCACTTCTGAGAGAAACATCTTACGCATCTGATCCGGCACCACAACAACTTGGGTCAATGCACAGTGATTCGACTCCATACAACCGCGGGACAAAATTAGAAGGAGTGGTCGGTTCTTCATAAAATTTGGTGAACTAGTTAATCATAGTCTGCTGAATTGAAATCTCCATTTGGTTTTTCTTAAACTGTTGTAGTTTGGCAATGCCTGAGGCTTAATTTTGCAAATTTCGTCATTTTTGGAAAGCTATAGCACCAAATGTGTTGGCTAGATTTTTCAGATTTTACACTTAATCGGTAAAATCAACATTGATTATTCCAAAGAGTAACAGAAATTGTATCGGGACTCTCTGGTTTTGCAATAAAAACGATAATAATAGATGTATGTTTTGCATTTTTGCAGATTTTAAGAGTTTTCGTGCTAATTGCATACTTTTAGGCATAAATAAAATACATTTTGTCGAAAAATACGTGTTTAGACCGCTTTTCAAATTGAATTATTTTCTGAGATCGGAAGATATCGGAGGATATAATTACATTATCCGACAAAGAAAGAATGCTTCTTAAAATAAAAAAAAATCTAGGAACATACTTTCACATACTTTTTAGATATTTTCGTCTAAGTGTTGCCAATTTTCAGATTTTTAACTTCGAAAAATATTTTGAATTAAAAGTGAAGTAAAAGCCTACGCTTTGCAAATTTTGGGAAAACGTTAAAAGCGAAAGTGGCCACATCATTTCTTAGTATATATTGAAAGTTTAAGCAACTTTGTGCCAACCAATTAGTTTTAAAATTTTTTGTACTCAATAGACTAAAAAACAGAAAATATGAGTTTAAATTTTTTTGTGAAAAAAGTTTCAACTTTGAGCCGCTTTTGCACAGACACTAATTGATTTTTTGCACACATTTTTTGGGCTTTTCTTAGTTGGAGTTTTTTCTTTCAAATGACATCAAAATCGTTAAATTCTGAGACCATAAATTTTTTGAATTTTGTCTATGGAACGAATCACTGTGCAATGGCACAAACAAATGCATATCAAACTACAGACTTTATTAAACATGCAAAACGGAAAGAATTGACTGTCACTTAGTAAAGGCAGCGGTTAGATTCCTAGATAATTTAGGAAGACTGGACAATAATTTAGTCAAGAAATACCTACTAATGGAACCAAATTTACTCTTCCCATTTCAAGATAAATTCCTATCACCTATCCATCTGCAAATTTTGTTGAGAAACAATCAGGTCTTCCAAGAGGAAAAGCTTTTGTTCTACCACAGGCGATTCCGGAAATTTAATACCAATGACCCAATTTACTGTCATCAGACCTCTGTTTCCTTTGTGTGCCGATATTTTCAACGTAAAAAATATATATTGCAAAATAATAGCACAGAACACACAATATACAGAATGCGCATCTGGTGTAAAGAAAATTTTCTTTGCGGGTTCCAGCGGTACGGCCCGTTTGTGGATGCGGGGGGAAGCAGTAAAGGGGACGAGGCACAGTAGTACTTCGGCTATACGAAGTTTTGTCGCTGGCTTCAGCAAACTTCAATTTTCGAAGATCACCTTCATTCTCTGTTGGGGTGTTCGACAAGGAACATCAATTGCGAGCTATGCTGTGCTGATTGGCACGAGACGGCGCGCCGCGGCGTACCGTTTGCAAATTCGAATATGCAAGGGTGTGTGTCCGTGTGAAAATAAACGTGCGTGTTGCTTGTGTATGCGCTGAGGCGATTGAAAACAATACGAGCAACTGCACAAGATGAAAAACAAATTGAATTTCCATGGCTTTCAGTTCTGCTATGAATAATGAATCGTGTGAATTCGCAAAGGCGTACAGTAGAGTGTGCGTTCTTATTGATACAAAAACAAAACCATGAATTTCTGCTGTGCAATGTTGGCATTCATGTAGGCTACATTGCCTTCTGGCCTAATAAAATTCATACCGATACATTTTTTAAATTCATGTATTAACAGCCCAATTCTTAAAGCGTTTTTATATTGGAGGAATGAGCCCAATTCTTAAAGCTTTTTTATATTGGAGGAATGAGGGGTTTCCTTAAAAAAAGTATGTCGTTTCCTTGTAAATTACAAGGCTTCAACAAATTATACAAATGAAATTCATGATAAAAACTTGATGGTCGTTAACAAAATTTTTCAATTTAAACAATTTTTTTGGGGATTCAACCACGTCAGAATTCGTTTAAATTTTTCAATTCAAACAAATTTCATTTGGATTCATTTCAAAACCCGCAACCAGACAGCGCAACGATTAGATTGATAACGAGCTGTTTTCAGCAAATTTGTTGAAGCGAAAGCGATCGTCAACGAAAATAAGTATACACACAAAAAATGAGCGCGAACAAGGGAAACATTGAAGTTGACTCAAGGTGTATTAATAAAGGTGAACGCGTAAGACCAGCAACAAAATTCCCATGTATTTTGTTGTTGGATTTGGGTAACTAGCTTGTCAAAATCAAATCAGAACACAAGCAACACAAAAACAATTTTACCAATTTTTGACAATGTACATCCCCATTCGCAAAAAATCAAAAGAAAATCAGAAGAAAAAAGTTTAAGCAGCTGTGTTGCCACCACTACCTTTATTAATGTGCCTTGAGTTGACTTAAGCTACTCTGTTTTATTGCTACAGACATAATAATAGTAATAGGGGTACCGGTTATTTCATGCGGTTTTCTAACTGATGGCGTAACTTGATTTTGTGAACAGTGATTCTCCTTTCCAAATATGTGTTGTAAAGCTATTGCCATATAGTTTCAGAATCAGTATGTCATTTAGCTGAAACGTAAATAACAATACTTTTTTTACTCTGAAAAATAAAGTGTTTTTGCGGGGAGTACTTCTTCATTACTTCAATATGAAGAAAAAGGCTGCCGAAAGTCATCGTATTTTGGTGGAAGGTGGATGGTGTGCATGCTCTAGCTGAGCGTACGTGCCAGAAGTGGTTTGCACGGTTCAAAAGTGGCAATTTTGACTTGGAGGACGATGAACGGCCCGGACAGCCAAAACAGTTTGAAGATCCCGAATTGGAGACATTGCTCGACCAAGATCCATCCCAAACGCAAGAAGAACTTGCAAAATCACTTGGCGTCGCTCAACAAACCATTTCCGATCGTCTAAAAGCAATGGGAATGATCCGGAAGGTAGGCCATTGGGTGCCGTATGAATTGAAGCCAAGAGACGTCGAACGCCGATTTTTCACGTGTGAACAACTGCTTCAACGGCACAAAAGAAAAAGCCGTTCAGAATATTGATGGCCTGAAGGTTATGCTGTGTATTTGGTGGGATCAGCTGGGTGTGATCTATTATGAGCTATTGCAACCGAATGAAACGATCACAGAGGAAGTCTACAGACGACAATTGATGCGTTGAGCCGAGCACTGCGCGAAAAACGGTCGGAATATGCACAAAGGCACGGCAAGGTAATTTTGCAACATGACAATGCTCGGCCACATGTTGCACAAGTCGTCAGAACCTACCTTGAAACGCTCAAATGGGATGTCCTACCCCACCCGCCGTATAGTCCAGACCTTGCGCCATCCGATTACTATGTCTTCCGATCAATGCAACATGGCCTGGCTGACCAGCACTTCTCCAAATATGAAGAAGTCAAAAATTGGATCAATTCGTGGATAGCGGAAAAGCCAGCCGAATTTTTCAGAGAGGTTATTCGTGAATTGCCAGAAAAATGGGAAAAGTTATAGCTAGTGATGGACAATACTTTGAATAATCAAATTGTAACAATTTTTTGACAATAAAGCTTCAATTTTCCCAAAAAAAACCGCACGAATTAATCGGTACCCCTATTAGTTGTCTACTAATATTCGTTTTTTGTGACTGAATTGTTATATTGATATATGTACATAATTACTTTTTTTGTTTTCATAATAAATACAAAACATGCATATTGGGACTTTCTAATACATCCCTCATCAACATGGTATAAAAAAGTTGGATCACTTGATGGCACTTTCTTTTCGGCTGTGACACTTTTTTTTCGACTTTTTAAAATTTGCAGCGGCAACACATCAACATAAAGCAAATTATGAAAGCTGACTTCGAATTAAGAAGTGTGCCGAAGTCATCGCGAATATCTTCGAATAGCCGAAGTCTCTCGGTTCCATATACATTTTCCTCATCTTTGCTGCTCCCGCCCGCGTCTGAAATGAAATCGCAAAATTATTTCATATGCCCCTTCTGTATACTGTTTATTCTGTGATAATAGTTACCACTCAACGTAAAAAAAATATGTCCCATTCACAATAGTTACTGGCAACGGAAAAAATAGTTCTCACAAAATAAACGTTACCGAGCAACGTAAAAAATATTTCTCACAAAATAAACGTTACCGAGCAACGTAAAAAATATTTTTCTCTCATAACAGTTATGCGATGACGGAAAAAAGATTTTTCAAAAAATAAACGTTACCGAGCAATGGAAAAAATATTTCTTGCTGATAATAGTTATTAGGCAACAGAAAAAAATATTTGCCACGAATAATAGTTACGAAATGGCGAAAAAAGTATTTTTTCCCTCATAATAGTTATTGTCCAACATTTATAAATATCTCTTAAAAATGGGCAACGCTTTCGAATTTTTTAAAATGCGTACCTGTTATTTTGGGTCCCTGGTATATAGTGATAGTTAGTCTTAGTTAGAATAAGCAAATATTGAAATGTGATTCCCTTTTTTACATGCCCTTTTTAGGAAAACACTACAAATGTAATAGATCTCAAGTAAACAAACATAATGTGATATTTAACTAAATGAATGTAAACACTCCTAAATAAATATTTTATGTGCTAAGAAATCATTAATGTATTTAATGTTAACTAGATTAAGTCTTACTTATGTATCAATTAAATTATGGGCAATAAATATCGTAATCTCGTAATATCGTATCGTTAACATTTGTGTGCGACTAGCGATTTAGTGGAGTGAAGAAACAGAGAAAGAGAATACAAAAAATGTCTGGTCGTGATAAAGGTGGCAAAGTTAAGGGAAAGGCAAAGTCGCGCTCGAATCATGCTGGACTACAATTTCCGGTCGGTCGTATTCACCGTTTGCTGCGCAAGGGCAATTATGCTCAGCGTGTCGGTGCTGGTGCTCCCGTATATTTGGCAGCTGTAATGGAATACTTGGCCGCTGAAGTTCTTGAGTTGGCTGGCAATGCTGCGCGCGACAACAAGAAGCAGATAATCATTCCGCGCCATTTGCAATTGGCCATCCGTAATGACGAGGAATTGAAGAAGTCGCTGTCAGGCGTGACCAGGGTTTGAAAAACCGAGAAAACAACAAAAGAGAAAATTGGGAGAGCGAAATTTTTCTCTTTTACATTGAAACAACAACAATTTATCCGTGACCGACGATCATTTGACCGGCAGCATAACATCGGCCTTAGCAAAAGCACTAAAAATATGATGTCGCTGTGCTGCGGCAGCATTCCTTTTTGTGTAAGGGCGCTGTTATGCAGACGGTCAAATGACCGTCGGTCACGATACTTTTTACGCTCTCGTTTTGTTTTGTCTACTCTGTGCCAAAACCCTGTTATGCAGACGGTCATTTGATCGCCGGTCACCAGTACACTTTTCGCTTACTTGCAGCACTTGTTCCGTACTTCTACTACTTTCCGTTTCTTCCCGCTTGTCCCGATCTTGGTAGCACACATTTCTTACATTCCAAAGGCATTCGTGCTCCTGGAACGTTGTAATCAGCTCCTCAGTATTAGCACAAGTCCAATTCGCTGGCATTCTGAACTAATAATGTATAAATTATTTTAATATCACTCATAACACAAATATAATAATTACACAGAGCAACAAAATCGACATTATTTTTTTTTTCTGAAATCAAACCATACTTTTCTAAAGGAGTTTTGGACGCTGATCACAACTGCGTACTTAGTTTTTTTATTGTGTGAGCGGCTTAGGAAATATTGATGGTTTTCCTTGGAGGGCGTTTTACATGTTTTTTGACCATTACATGCATGTAGCTCCTACAAACCTGAAGTCTTAAATGCCATTTAAAACATTAAAATCGGTTCAAATTTGCAAGAGTTATTCATTTCCAAAGTAAAATTTTCAGTTACTTTGCAAGATTGCGAATACAATAAAGAATTTTTCTTATAAAAAATATATATTATTCTTTTAAATGTTTAAGGATGAAAGACCTTTTTGCTAATGTGTGAACGTACATACGACGCATAGTGATTGAAAATGTTGACAAATTATAGGCTATGGGGGGGGGTTCTGACACCCTAAACCCCTCCCTTGGCTACGCCCCTGGCTCCTACAGTAATGAACCAATTCAAATTTTGTTAATGCCCTTGTAAAGACAAATATTGACGCTTGCGAAAATACTTTAGATACTTTCGTCAATGACGCGAAGAGCATTAGGAGATTTCAAAACAAACACGTGTTCAGATGGTGAAGTCGCATTTACACTCTAATGAGTATAGGCCGAGAATGGTACATGCAACACCAAAAATCTGTTCTATAAGGCCGATGTTATGCTGCCGGTCAAATGATCGTCGGTCACGGATAAATTGTTGTTGTTTCAATGTAAAAGAGAAAAATTTCGTTCTCCCAATTTTCTCTTTTACATTGAAACAACAATTTTATCCGTGATCGGTGCCCGTGACCGGCAGCATAACATCGGCCTAAGTTTAAGTTTCAACCTTCCACTATACATTACACACTAACTCCTAGTTGAAAATTGCAACCCCGAATTTAAATGAATTTTTATAAAAAACTCGCGAAAATTGAACTTTGAAGAGCCATAGCCGTGTTAACCCTTGACCAATCGAAATCGACTATGGTCAAAATTATAGCTTGAGGATTCGTTATTGTGTCATAAAAAAATTATCGTGTTTTCCAACATATTATAAATGCAACAAAGATTCAAAGATGGAAATCAATCGTGGAAAACACCTCCTAGCAAAAACCACCAATAACTTACAAACCGCTCAAACAATCAATAAACTAAGTACGTAGTTATGATCAGCGTCCAAAAATCCTTTAGAAAAGGTTTACTAGAACTCGGAAAAATTTTGGCTGTTGCTCAGTGTTATTTACCACTTAATTTGCAATTTTCCTCTTTTTGGAAAGCCACGTACAACACAAATGTAAACAAATGATGAGGGTTGCTACGAACCATTTTTTCCGTCATTAGATACATATTTTCGCGACAAGTGTGCCATTTTGCACCGAAAACACATGTGTTGTGAATAATTTCACAACGCAACACTGTTCTGATCGCATGATTAGGCATCGAGAGCCTCATCATTTTTGACCGACGCGGTCAAATTTTACTCTCCCGCTCTCTCTCTCTCAATTTTTCATTTTACATTGAAGCAACAACAACTATCGTTTTATGCCGTCTGCATAAAAGCGCCCTAAGGCCGATGTTATGCTGCCGGTCCAATGATCGTCGGTCACGTCACTTTTTACGCTCTCGATTTGATTTCTCTACTTCGTGCCGAAAGCATGTTATGCTGACGGTCATTTGATCGCCGGTCACCACTACGATTTTCGCTTACTTTGACTTATTTTTCCGCACTTTTTATTGGGACTTTACTTTTTCAACTACAATTTGCTATTAAAATGTAAAATTCTTTTTCGCGCTTGCATCGGTCTGAATAGCACACATTTCTAAAGGGATTCCTGCTCCTGGAACATTGTTATCAGTGCCTCAGTAGTTGATTGGGCCGAAATTTCTGGCATTCTCAGCTAATAACACAGTACAACAATTTCGAACTTTTTCTGACGACCATATATTTCTGAAAGAGGACATCATACTGATCATTTTTGCCGAACAAAGTAATAGTCCAGCACGTCTGAGTTTTTTGTAATTTGCACATATAGGTTAAAGGGGTCCCTATAGACTTTTACACGGAAAGTATAAAAACTTGAAGAGCTAGAGCTTTGATGTTTGGGACAAAGTTGCTTGCATTAAAAGTGTGAATATTTTTTGGGTACACATGAACCCCCCTCCCCCTTTTCCTACCTCCCTTTTTCATATTTTTCGGAAAAATTTTTCATAAAAAGCTTGTATTGAGTAAAATATTGAAAAAAATACCATATTGTCTTTTGGGAAAATATTCTTCATTAAAAAATAGGGGGGGTCTTCAAACACCAAAACTTTCTCAAAACTTCCCCCAACAAAATAAAAAGCCTTAAACACGAAACCTTCATTTAATATTTTTTTCATAAATTGCTAGCTCTGCTTGAGATGTTGAGAAAAATGTTGAATATTAAAAAAAAAATATATACAATATAAAAAAAAATATATACAAATATATACAAAATAAAAAGCCTTAAACACGAAACCTTCATTTAATATTTTTTTCATAAATTGCTAGCTCTGCTTGAGATGTTGAGAAAAATGTTGAATATTAAAAAAAAAATATATTTTCCATTGGAAAATAGTTCTTCTAACCTAGGGGAACCTTAAAATGTCCGCTCTTAATAAAATAACCAATTTTTATGATTTCAAAAAAGACTTTATTAAGTTCGTGGATATTTCGCTTTACGGGAATGCTTAGATGGATCAATATTGCGATTCAAATTCCAAACGTACTCTGCGAGCATTGTACAGTTGGATTTACCTTTATACCTTTCTTCAAGAAGTTTAATTTCTTGATGAAATCTTTCACCGTGCTTATCAGAAACAGCCCCAAGATTTTCTTTAAAAAAATCAAGGTGTGAGTGAAGCATATGTAGCTTAAGAGACATTTTCACATTGATATGATGAAAAGCAATAAGCATGCTCTCAATGTTCTCTTTATATGTAATTGGTTGCTCTTTGATTTCCTAAAAATTCAAAGTTTTCATAGAATTGCTCGTCAATTAACATTTTTCTTATATCTGGGCCCACAAGCAACCCTGTAAATGAAATATACATCTGTCACAAAATAAACAAACATAATAACTTAATTCCATCGGACATTACCTTCTTTAATTTTTGCTGCAGATAGTTTAGGAAAAATTTCCGCGAGTCGTTTAAATGCTGCTAGACACTCAAGTGTCTAGACTTTTGATACAATTGTTTACTATGCCCAGTTTTATATGAAGGGGCGGAAGAATAATTTTTTCTTTTGCAACACTTGGCTCTCGAATTACATTTGATTGCCTAATAACTGCTTGACGACGTTGCTTAAAGCATTTTATGTGGTAGTGGCTTTGGAAAATATATTTTTTTTTAATATTCAACATTTTTCTCAGCATCTCAAGCAGAGCTAGCAATGTATGAAAAAAATATTAAATGAAGGTTTCGTGTTTAAGGCTTTTTATTTTGTTGGGGCGTGTTTTGAGAAAGTTTTGGTGTTTGAAGACCCCCCCTATTTTTTAATGAAGAATATTTTCCCAAAAGACAATATGGTATTTTTTTTCAATATTTTACTCAATACAAGCTTTTTATGGAAAATTTTTCCGAAAAACACGATAAAGGGGGTTAAGGAAAGGGGGAGGGGGTTCATGTGTACCCAAAAAATATTCACACTTTTAATGCAAACAACTTTGTCCCAAACATCAAAGCTCTAGCTCTTCAAGTTTTTATACTTTACGTGTAAAAGTCTTTAGGGACCCCTTTAACCTTTATGTGCAAATTACAAAAAACTCAGACGTGCTGGACTATTACTTTGTTCGGCAAAAATGATCAGTATGATGTCCTCTTTCAGAAATATATGGTCGTTACTCTGTTGCAGAAATGCTGTTGTACAGTGTAATTTATACATGAAATTAATATAATATGTGTGTGAAAGTATCACAATATTTATTTACCATTTAAATTTCCATTTTTCTTTCTTCTTTTCCACCGAAAACACAAATATAAACACACGCTAGTAATGAGGGTTGCTACCAACCATTTTCTTGCTCATTCCATACACATTTTCACCAAAAAGGAACAAATTTGTTCCCAAAACACAACTATTGTGAATAATCTCACAACGCAACACTGATTTGATCGTTTGATTTGGCATCGAAAGCCTCATCATCCGGTGATCGGTGCGGTCAAATTGTATCCGCTCGCTCGCTCTCCCAATTTTCTCTTTTACATGGAAGCAACAACAATTTTATCCGTGATCGGTGCCCGTGACCGGCAGCATAACATCGGCCTAAGTGAAATATTTGATCATGGTCTCGGGTGTTTGTTTCCTTAGTCGATGGCTCAGAGAACAAAAAGAGTGTGGGAAGGCAGTTTGTTATTTTTGTAAAATACATTTTAGAAACAATAGGACATTTAACACAGCACAACAAAAAACCCTTTTTTCTGTTGCATGGAGTTTTTCTACTGTTTCTTACTAATTTGGGTGCGCTGATTTCGAATCTATCCTCAGATTTTTTTCTAGCAGCTCTAGTTAGTGAGATATAGGTACCATGTCATTTTTTCAGTTTTTCCTCTACTTTTTCCATATTTTTGATCGTCATTTCTAAACCACCTTATCGCACTAACAACACCACACGGCTTCTTTTCCGATGCAACTTATTTTTCTAAGTTTTAAAATGCCGCGGTAATTAGACCTCAAAGTAGGAACATATTGAATTTCAAGGCGTTTTTTCTGATGGCGAAAATTGTACAGATGTTTCATAAATCAAGTTACGAAGTATATGAATATCTTAAGAAGAAACATCAAGCAATACAAAACAGCCAAGTTATTTGGAATACACATTCGCATCGAAATAATAGCAAAAATGTACAATAGTCATTTTCATCAAAATGTGTGAAATTTCCTTAAAAAATTAGGAGCCTCAAAATATGCTCTTTTATATGTTACATTTCTAGTCTGAAACACAAGCATAAATACAAGTATGAAATACAAAAATAAAAAGATTTTGAATTGCTCGAAACAAAAAAAATTAAAAACTGCATATTTTTAGGCCAACTTTACGATGACGCTTCGCACCACCTTTTCCCAAGCCTTTACCACCTTTGCCACGACCAGTAATTGTTTCTTTTTTTTTTGCTCTTCACTAAATTCACTTCACAAAGTACAAAACACAACCAGCGACCTAAAGAGTGACTGTGAAACCTAAATGCGTGCGGCATACCGAAATTTAAGCGTTGCGTTGGGATTGTAAAAATCATGAAATGTAAAAAAATATCTGTTTAGTTGAAAAAAAACAACAAATTATTATTATTATTTTGCAAAACTTAGCTCTTATTTGAATAAATTCCTCACAATTTAAATCAAATCAAATATAAATTACAGGCGTTTTTGTTAGTCGCAGCCAACTTCAACCGCTAACGCCTTGTCAAAATTGGAAATTCGAATAGCGCAGCGTCAGAGCATCTATAACATCTATAAGGCATGTTGCAATTACTGGCAACGTGTCCAAACCTTTGACAATTTTTGCACTGGACAGGAAAATTCGACTTATAGTCAGCAAACTCAATTTTGCAATTGAGGATGTAATTAATTTTCCTAAATTCAGCAATATCAGACTCTTTGGATAGCTGTATGAGGAACTTATTATTGATTTTTTAATTTTAAGGACATTTATATTGAGTTACAGATCATTAATATAACTGAGTACTTCCTCTTCCTCATACGAGGATGGAAGCTTCTTGATAAGTAAGGTGTATGGCTTTTCCTCTTGGGGAGGGAATGTATAAAATTTGTGCGAATTGTTAATTAAAAAATTCTTAGTTTTAGTGTAGTCCTCCAGTGTGTACGTGCTAATGTGAACTACGTTTTTATTTACATATTTGCTTACCAGCAAAGTTCTTATGCTTTTAAAAGATACCTAACTTAAAGTTAAGCATTTTCTAGTCTACGTAATAACAAATTAATATACGCGTAGGTGGCGGCTTACTGGAATCCTTCTTCGGGTTTACAGTCTTCCGTTGCATTGCTGGCTTCATGGGGAGTATACGAAGTACGTCGTCCTGTATCATTCTGAAGCGCCGGGAATTGGTCCATCCCAGCTTCATTGTCAGTTTTCTGGGTGTTTCTTCTCAATGGTTCGCGTTCTTGCTTCAGCGACTTAATTTCAGCTTTCAGTGAGCTCATCTCTTTAGTAAGTTCCTTGATTTTGTCAACGAGTTTCGAGTTTTTCGTGCTCGATCCGTCGGAGGAGACGTCTTGCCTCTTTCGTTTCCTCTTCATCTTCTTCGTGGTGTCTTTGGTGTCACAGTCGCTCGCTAGGCTAAGGTCTTCATACATATTCATAGGAGTGCTGTCATCCTTGAAGCTCATTTTCACTTTTTGGCCTTAAGCAGGCGCTTCGGTCCTCGTCTCACTGACGGCAAAAGTCTTTCGTAGTTGGTTGTATACCATCCACAGTACACGCAGTTAACACAAGTGGGAGTTATAAATTGTCAAATAGCTTCACTTTCTTGATGCCTTTTCCACAGTAATTGCTACAACGATCTTACAAAACCGCGCACGACCGAATTCAAATAACGAATCTCACCTTCATCTTCTTAACGATACGATGTTTGATATTTATTGCCCATTATTTCATTGATACATACATAAGTAAGACTTAATCTAGTTAACATTAAATACATTAATGATTTCTTAGCACATAAAATATTTATTTAGGAGTGTTTACATTCATTTAGTTAAATATCACATTATGTTTGTTTACTTGAGATATATTACCTTTGTAGTGTTTTCCTAAAAAGAGCATGTAAAAAAGGGAATCACATTTGAATATTTGCTTATTCTAACTAAGACTAAGTATCACTATTTACCAGGGACATAACAGTTATACCGTTTATAGGAAAAAAGTTGGAAAATAACTGTTTCACTGTAACAAATATTTTAATTGTTACTTATAATTATTATTTTGAAATAATTATTTTTACATCTATGTATAACGATTATTCGTGACAAATATTTGTTTCTGTTGCCGAATAACTATTGTACGATAAGAGTCTGTCGCTGTGCAAAGCAACCCTGTCGCTACGCGCCGTGCTATAATTCAATCTGGCAACGATGGCAACTTTTAGTCCAACCTGGCAATGATGGCAATTTTTAGTCCAACCTGGCAATGATGGAAACTTCTAGTCCAACCTGGCAATGATGGAAACTTCTAGTCTAGCCTGGCAATGATGGTCGCGATCATCATGGAAACCGTTAGTCCACTCCGGAATGTGCGGGAACGATCTGCGCGATGGCCGGACAGGTATAAAAGGCAGCCGGGTGCGGCGCAGCGAGTCAGTCTGATTTTGACTAGCGGAGTTGCCACGCGGAATAATTAAGCGAATATTTAAGTGTAAAGACAGTGAAGTGTAAATCTGTGAAATAAAGTGACTGTTGGTTTTTATTGACTGCGTTTGAGGAACTAAGTGTGTTTGTTTATTTCAAATTGCACAATCCAGTGATTCGTACTAGCCCACTAGAACTGGTATTTTCGTAACATTTGGTGTCAGAAGTGGGATTGTGCTACTGAATAAATAAAGGACAAAAAAAAAATTAAATAAAATTATAAAACGCAGACATGGTTAAACTCGAGCAACTGAAGGTGGACCAGCTGAAAAAGGAGCTGGCTGCCTGGAATTTGCCGACTGCTGGCGGAAAGGTGGAGTTGCAGCTGCGCTTGCGAGAGGCGTGTGAGGCACGAGGCGTCGATTGGACTGCGCACGAGTTTGGGACGCAGGAGCTAGATTCGTCGGCCAAGGTGGAGGAATCACCTGCCGGTGCTGCGTCGATGCAAAGTACGGCTGCAGCGGCTGCGCCACCACAAGCCATGGACATGAGCCAGCTAATGGTCGCAATGAAAGGCATGTTCGAGGCTTCCGACCAGAAAATGGAAACGAAAATTGAGAATGTCAGTCAGTGAAATGTCGGCGCAGATGGCAGAGCGAATGGAAAACAAGCTTCAGGAAAATTCTGCGCGCTGGGAACAGAAAGTGGAAGAAATCGCCAACCAGCTTAATGTGAAGGTGGAGCACCTGGGGACTCGAGTGGAACACTTGGATAAACGAGTCGACGACCTGGATGATTCCCTGAACAAACGTGTTGACGATCTTGATGATTCCCTGAACCAACGAGTTGATAGTCTGGCAGACTCGATGAGCAGAAAAATGGACGAGCGGCTTAGGGAGGTACAGCCGCGAGAATGGTTGCCGCCGGTTCCGGAAAGTGTTGCCACCCGAGCGGAAGTGCCTACTTATGATGGGACTACGCCGTTCGATACATTCAAGCTACAATTCGACCTGGCTGCTCTGGAAAATCAGTGGACCGTTGTAAGGAAAGGTCGGAGATTGGCGCTGGCTCTTAAAGGTGCTGCGGCTGAGGTAATAAAATCCGTTCCAGAATGTTTACGAAGTGAGTACGAGACCGTCATAAGGGCGCTGGCAGCCAAATACAGCGACGAGCACAACAGAACGCTGTACTACTGTGAGCTGAAGAACCGCAGGCAAAGATCCAACGAGGCGCTGCAGACATATGCAGCGGACATTGAGCGGCTCGTGCAGCTGTCCTACCCGTCCTTCGGCGCTGATGATCTCGAGAGGATGAAGATTGATGCATTTATCGAAGGTCTTCATGATCCGGAGACACGTCGCAGTGCGTTGATGATGGGCAAGCCGACATTTAGGGAGACGGTGACCAGCGCGATGACATACGAGGCGACATGGATTGGGAGCACTCGGTATGCACCTGCAAGGATACGCCAAATCCAGCTGGACAACGACATTGCGATCCAGGCAATAAGCTCTGAGCCACCGGGCAGGCCACGGGTGGTCTCCTCTAAAGTTGTATGCTGGGTATGTGGCAAGCAGGGCCACATATCACGAGACTGCCGCCAACGAGGGAGGCGTTCCCGTTCTCGATCGCAATCGCCTGAAGCGAGGAATACTGATAATCGAGGCTCAGCCAACAAGCGCAGGGCTGAGGACGACGAGTCGTTAAACTAAAACGGGTCAGCCCAAAGGGGCGTGAGCTGATCCCCACAATCTGCCGCCCCACCGTCCCTGTCTCACAGCTGAAACGACAGCCCAGCAGCTTGACAATTGAAGGAAGGATAGATACATTGGATACTGGAGCGTCATATTCGATCATAAAAAGAAAGCTGCTGAAGAATTGGGAACCGCTGCATGGCATACAGCTGCGGACTGCGACTGGCGAGCGCGCGCCAGTAAGAGGGAAAGTTACAAAAACGATTACTATCGGCACCAGCAGCCTGGAACATGAGTTCATCGTCGCGAATATGATGGACGACGTGATTATCGGCGTGGATTTCATGATTAGGCACGGTTTCACGCTGGACCTGAAAGAACATGTGCTGAGATATGCCAACGTTGAATTCCCGCTGCACACCGGCTATGAGCGAAGCGTGGCGATAAGGAAGGTTGTATCGTGTCAACACCAGAGGATACCAGCGAAGTCTGAGGCGATTGTGTGGGCAAAGGTGGACGAGGACGAGGGGACGAGTCGGCTGTGGGTTGTAGAAGCACCGAAACAAGGACACGACAACATCATCATCGGACGTACATTAGTATAACCTAGGAATGGCAGAATACCGGTCAGAATACTGAACCCCCTGAATGCACCCAGATATGTCGGGAAAGATGAGGTAATTGGCGACTGTAAGGAAGCTGTAGCAGTGATCAATTGCGAGAGTAGCCCGCCGGGAGATAATAAGAAGAGCGGTTTTAATATGGACGCCATACCGCAGGAGAACCAGTGGAGCAGCGAGTTGACGGCCAAGCAGAAACAGAAGGCAAGGTCACTCCTGCAGCACTATGGGGCAATATTTGCGGCAGAAGCAGGCGGAAGAACAGCCATAGTGAAGCACAACATCGACACCGGAAGTGCAAAACCGATTCGCCAACCGCCAAGACGAGTTCCTCTGGCCAAGAGGGAAGAGGTCACAAACTTGATCGAAAACATGCGGAAAGAAAAGGTCATAGAGCCTTCTTCGGGCCCCTGGTGCTCGCCGGTCGTGCTAGTCAAGAAAAAGGATGGCAGTACCCGGTTTTGTGTGGACTATCGGAAGCTCAATGATGTGACCAAGAAGGACAGTTATCCACTACCGCGGATCGATGACACCCAGGCACACAGTGGTTCTCCACGCTCGACTTACGCAGCGGCTATTGCCAGGTAGAGCTTGCAGACAAGGACAAGGAGTAAACGGCTTTCAGTGTGGGCGATGGTTTGTGGTAGTTCACCGTCATGCCGTTTGGACTCTGCAACGCACCAGCAACCTTAGAGCGGCTAATGGAACGCGTGCTAAAGGGGCTGCATTGGCGGACGTGCCTGGTGTACCTCGACGACATAATCGTGATGGGTAAAAGCTTCGACGACCACCTGGGAAAGCTGAAGGAGGTATTCGGGCGGATACAAAAAGCTGGGCTTAAACTCAACCCGAAGTGCTCGCTGTTCCAAAAAGAGGTCAAGTATCTGGGTCATACGGTTTCTGCCCGCGGAGTACATACGGATGAAGGCAAAATCACGGCGGTGAAGGAGTGGCCCCGGCCACGCAATCTACACGAACTCCGCAGCTTCCTGGGCCTGTGCACATACTACCGCCGATTTGTTCCGGGATTCGCGAACATAGCCAGCAGCTTGCACAAACTGACGAAAAAGAGCCAAGCTTTCGAGTGGAACGAAGAGCAGGAGCAGGCTTTTGCGCGTCTGAAGGAAAAACTGTGCACTGCTCCAATTCTGGCCATCCCCGTGCCTGGAGAGATGTTTGTGCTGGATACAGATGCAAGCGGGCATAGTATTGGCGGTGTGCTATCACAGATAATAGACGGCCAAGAACAAGTGATAGCATACTACAGTAGGATTCTGTCGAAACCGGAACGCAACTACTGTGTGACGCGGAGAGAACTGCTGGCGGTATTGGACTGCGTAAAACACTTCCACAAATATCTGTATGGACAAAGGTTTCGCCTGCGCACAGATCATGCGGCATTGAGATGGCTCCTGAACTTTAAAGATCCTGAAGGGCAATTGGCGCGGTGGATCGAGCGACTGCAGAGCTACGACTACACGATAGAGCATCGCAAGGGCAGTAGCCATGGAAATGCCGATGCCTTGTCACGCCGTCCGTGCAAAGTCGAATGCAGGCAGTGCTCGCGAGCCGAAAGCAAAGAACAGATAGTGGACGTCCGATTGGTCAGAGTTATGCCAGAGGAAGAGTGGTCTGCGGAGAGGATACAAAAGGACCAGCGCGAGGATGCGGATCTTGCAAAAATCGTCGAAGGCAAGGAGCAAGGCGCACGTCCAGACTGGCAGGAGATGGCCGGTGAAAGCCCGATCGCTAAGGCTTACTGGGCGCAGTGGGAAAGTCTGCGGCTGAGGGAAGGATGCCTGTATCGCGAATGGGAGAGCGCGGATGGTCGGACCAGCAACTCCCTAATGGTAGTGCCGAAATGCAGAATCAACGAGGTCATCGAGGCATACCATAACGACTCCAGTGGAGGGCACCTTGGCATCACTAAAACCGTCGCCAAGATAAAAAGACGATTCTACTGGGTAGGATGCCAGGAATCTGTAGCCGAATGGATTAAGAGCTGTGACCGATGTGCAGCCGCGAAAGGTCCGACAAGGTCTCGGGGCCGCATGCAGCAGTACAACGTGGGAGCGCCCTTCGAGCGGATTGCTATGGACGTCGCTGGCCCATTCCCAGTCAGCACTCAAGGCAACAAATATGTGCTGGTGGTAATGGATTACTTCAGCAAATGGCCCGAAGTGTACCCTATTCCTAACCAGGAGGCCACTACGATCTCGGAAAAGCTGGTAAACAACTGGGTAGCCAGGTTCGGAGTTCCGTTGGAGTTGCACTCAGATCAAGGCCGGAATTTCGAGTCTGCGGTATTCAAGGAAGTGTGTGAGCTGCTGGGGATAAAGAAAACGCGTACCACTCCTTTGCACCCACAGTCCGACGGCATGGTGGAACGTTTTAACCGGACACTGGAAGAATATCTGCGGAAGGTGGTAGGCAGGAATCAAAAGGATTGGGACACGCATATCCCCCTGTTCCTGATGGCGTATAGGTCAGCCCCGCACGACACGACATCACTCACTCCGGCCCGAGCAGTGTTCGGCACAGAGTTGCGGTTACCCGCTGACTTGAAGTTCGGGGTGGTCAGCACGACGGGAGGCGCTAGGACTGACTACGTGGTCAATAAGCGGGCGGAACTGGAGGAAATTCACCAGTTCATAAGGAGCCGCACCAAACTCGTCAGCGATAAGGCGAAAGCCCGATATGATCTGCGGGCCAACTCAGCAGGGTTCCAGGAAGGCGATCTGGTAATGCTCTACAAACCTTTCCTCCGCAGCGGAGGAAAGGTTTGTCTCCGAAACTGCAAACGTCATGGGAAGGACCTTACAAAGTCGTGACTAGGATTAACGACGTGGTCTACAGGATTCAACGTTGCAGCAATAAAGGCGCTAAGCTGAAGGTAGTCCATTTGGAGCGCCTGGCGCCTTATCACAGCGGAACCTCGGCACTTGTTCGGGTCGAACAAGTCTAAGTGGTGGGCAGTGTAACGATAAGAGTCTGTCGCTGTGCAAAGCAACCCTGTCGCTACGCGCCGTGCTATAATTCAATCTGGCAACGATGGCAACTTTTAGTCCAACCTGGCAATGATGGCAATTTTTAGTCCAACCTGGCAATGATGGAAACTTCTAGTCCAACCTGGCAATGATGGTCGCGATCATCATGGAAACCGTTAGTCCACTCCGGAATGTGCGGGAACGACGAATGTGCGATGGCCGGACAGGTATAAAAGGCAGCCGGGTGCAGCGCAGCGAGTCAGTCTGATTTTGACTAGCGGAGCTGCCACGCGGAATAATTAAGCGAATATTTAAGTGTAAAGACAGTGAAGTGTAAATCTGTGAAATAAAGTGACTGTTGGTTTTTATTGACTGCGTTTGAGAAACTAAGTGTGTTTGTTTATTTCAAGTTGCACAATCCAGTGAACTGGTATTTTCGTAACACTATTATCAGCAAGAAATATTTTTTCCATTGCTCGGTAACGTTTATTTTTTGGAAAATATTTTTTCCGTCATCGCATAACTGTTATGAGAGAAAAATATTAGGTCTGTTCATTATCAAATAGTTTTTGATAATTATCAAAAGTTTTTACTGGAAAAGCGTTCACGAACTCAAAAAACTAGCAGAAGGGAGCAGAAACGGGAGCGTAACAACGCCAGAGAGAAAAAAGCAGCTGCAAGTTTCTGCTAGTGAAATTTTTACTAGCAAGAATTTGCAGCTCATGAAAAAAAGTATCAGCTGTCAAAGTGCCACATAAACAAAACAAAATTTGTTTGCATATTGATATTTGGTTGCGTTTTAATGTTAAATATGAGCGAAAAAAGGAAAGTAGGCGAAGTTTTGGTAAATGTAAGTATTTGAAAATGCGATTGCCATATCCGAAATGGTTATAATTATACATTTCCTTCCTACTTCCATTTTCACGATTGTTTATTTTTCACACAAATGTCAGTTAGTTGTCAGCTGTTGCTTGCTAGCTAATTTCTACTGGATTTCCGTTCATTTACTTTTTTCACTATCATTCTCTTTGTGAGAGCATTCCTTTCAAATTCTTTCTTACGCTCTTCTGCTAGTTTTTACTGGAAAAAGTACGTGAACAAACCAATTTTTTACATTGCTCGGTAACGTTTATTTTGTGAGAAATCTTTTTTACGTTGCTCGGTAACGTTTATTTTGTGAGAAATATTTTTTACGTTGCTCGGTAACGTTTATTTTGTGAGAACTATTTTTTCCGTTGCCAGTAACTATTGTGAATGGGACATATTTTTTTTACGTTGACTGATAACTATTATTTTGCAATATATATTTTTTACGTTGAAAATACCGCCACACACAAGAACCAAATGTCTGATCGGTGAATGCCACTTAACCTTCACTCTGTGCATGGTTTTTACACCCTAATTCCGTGCAAATTTTTGAGTATAGTAGTACAGTATAGTTTGTATAGGAATGAGTAAAATAATAGTTTTTTGGGAAATTATTATATTACATTATAGTATGAAATATTATTAATGTTGTTGTTTGTTTTTTTGTATTAATATGTATTTTATGTTATTTATTTGCACATCGTCTTTGAATCTGTTATTCCACCGGTGAGTGTGCTCGTGATTTAGAACTTGAGTGGTTCAGAACTTGGATAAGTTTTGCGTACAAAATGTATTGGTGCCGGTATTTTCAACGTAAAAAATATATATTTCAAAATAATAGTTATCAGTCAACGTAAAAAAAATATGTCCCATTCACAATAGTTACTGGCAACGTAAAAAATAGTTCTCACAAAATAAACGTTACCGAGCAACGTAAAAAATAATTTTCTCTCATAACAGTTATGCGATGACGGAAAAAATATTTTTCAAAAAATAAACGTTACCGAGCAATGGAAAAAATATTTCTTTCTGATAATAGTTATTAGGCAACAGAAAAAAATATTAGTCACGAATAATAGTTACGAAATGGCGAAAAAAGTATTTTTTCCCTCATAATACTTATTGTCCAACATTTATAAATATCTCTTAAAAATGGGCAACGTTTTCGAATTTTTAAAAATGCATAACTGTTATTTTGGGTCCCTGCTATATACACTATACACTTTGTACACATGGGGAAGTACACATCAGAATTGATGAGTACAGTAAATTGGGTCATTGGTATTAAATGTCCGGAATCGCCTGTGGTAGAACAAAAGCTTTTCCTCTTGGAAGACCTGATTGTTTCTCAACAAAATTTGCAGATGGATAGGTGATAGCTCCTTCAAAAGGTATTTTTTGACCAAATTATTGTCCAGTCTTTCTAAATTATTTAGGAATCGCACCGCTGCGTTTACTAAGTGACAGTCAATTCTTTCCGTTTTGCATGTTTTATAAAGTCTGTAGTTTGATATGCATTTGTATGTGCCATTGACCCAAGTTGTTGTGGTGCCGGAGCAGATGCGTAAGAGCTTTCTTTCAAAAGTGCGTAATCTTTCCATTTGGTGCGAAGATATATCAAACCATATGGGGAAGGCATACGTAAGAATTGGCCTAATGAGTTGGAGAGGTATTGGTTAATCTCTTTGTTCATTACTGAAATTCTAGGTTTGGATCCAAGAATAAGAATGTCGTCGGCGTATATGATTATTTGCTTATTGGATTCGGGTTCTGGGTTCTGTATGTCAGCTAGGTAGATGTTATATAGGATAGGGCCAAGAATGGATCCTTGGGGGACACCTGCCGCAATTGGTTTTATGATGGAATTTTCGTCCTTGTGGGTTACATAGAATGAGCGATCTGTTAAGTAGTTTAGGAGAAGTCTACAGATGTGCTTGTCAAAATTGAATGTGTTGTACATTTTGTATATAATTCTTTCAATCCAAACTGTGTCAAAAGTTTTTTAAGATCTAATGCCACTGCTATGGTGGCTTGGCGTTTATTTAAATTAGTGGTAACGAAGTCAGAAAGAACAGTTAGAGCGTGGTTGGTAGAATGATGGGTTTTAAAACCAAATTCATTGTCTTTTAAGATCTTACTTTCTTCGATATGCGTTTTAAGTTTTCCCAAAAGAATCCTCTCAAATAATTTACTAATATTGGATAATAGGGAAATTGGTCTGTAGTTATTGGCCAAATTCGGATCTGACTTTGGTTTTAAGACTGGGATAATTTTGGCATATTTCCATGATTCAGGAAAGTAACCAATGTTGTATGACTGATTGAATAGGATTGCGAGGAAGTCGCAAAAGAAAGCAGAAGTTTTCCTTAGTAGAAAGTTCGGGATCCCATCTTCCCAACTTTTTTTATTGTTAGTGAAATAGATACTGAACACAATATCTTTTGACGTGGTGAGTTGTGCGTAATTTTCTACGATGTCAGGAGCATGGTTTGACAACTTATCCGATTCGCCGTCCGCAGTGATTTCACTATCAAAGGAAATGATTGGAACGTTGTTTCTTAAACCGGATATTGAGCTATGGACTAGGTTATCATGAAGCTGGTTGGGCATATCTTGATCTCTTGAATGAACTTTTTCAAAACGATCAGCCAATATATTTATTTTGTGGAAGTTTTCAGTATAGGTGTTCCCATTGTCATCCGCGATGGTGGGCAATTCGATTTTGCTGTTTGTTCCACATAGATTTTTGATTTTCCTATAGGTCTGATTATTCATTCTAATCTTTTTGAAGAAGTTATCCCAGTTATCCCCAGCTCCTGTACGATTTTTTCAATATTGCGTATAATTGCTTTTAAGGTGTTTTTCCGCTCCGGATCGACGCATCTATATGCCACCCTACGCAGCCTCTTTTTTGCTGGATATAATGCAAGATATTTTGAGGGAGGTTAATTTGACCTTTTCTGTGAATTCTTATTTTGGTACAGCAGCTTCGATAGCAGTTTGAAAAGATTGATTTACATACGATATACAGTTATCTGTTTTAGCTTTAGACGCTACTCTATTGATGGGTAAGACGTGGCTATTAAGGTTTTCATATAGTACGCTGTTGAACAACTTTATATTAATTGTATTCCAATCTACAGTTGTCACCGGTGACTTCTGTACGCAATCGGTGGTTACTATAATAAGTTCAACTGCGTCATGATCAGAGTCGAAGTCAAAAGTTCTTAGAGTATTCGGAAAGTCTGTGTGGTAGCTAGCACAAATTGGTAAGGAGGTAATGAAGATGTCTAGATATGAATTGTTCCTCGTTGGATTTTTAGTTGGGTTGATTTGTATGGAGGGGGTTTTCAAAAGCCATTCAGACAAAATATTTCCGTCTTTATTGCAGACGGTATCTCCCCAATTGCGGTGTCTAGCGTTTAGATCTCCGCCCAGGACTACTTGATCTGTATTAGAGGAGCTGATTAAAGAGTTTAATTCAGATTCAGTAAGAGTGTTGGAAGGTTTATTATAAGCTGAGATGAATGCTATTGTCGTGTTGTTGCTGAGACTTACTGTGATGGTGGTATTTTCAATTATACAAGTGTTGCATGTGATTTTCTGATAAACGAAGGAGTCTTTTATACAGATTGCTGTACCACCACCTCTGCCAGAGGTACGGTCATCCCTTATGAGTTCATAATTGGTGAACGACAACTTGTGCCTGTGGTTCAATTTATGCTCTGCAATTAAGACAATGTCTGGCTTATGATGTTTCAAAAACAAGTTGAAGGAATGTCTCTTCCTCTTACTAACAAGTGAACATACATTTATAAAGAAACATTTTAAATTCCTAGGTGTCAATGCGAGGATCTATGAATAGCTTGAATAATGCTTTGGATTTGTCCTCGTCGTTCACGAGGTTGTTGTAATATGTGGAAAAATCCTTTATTTTATTAAGGCATGTAAAAAAGTCTCTTCCAAGTAAACTTTCACAATCTTTGCTGATCATGTTGAATTGGGAGTCCGTGCCTTGAGTGGTATTACTCGAGTATTTGCTTTTAAGGCATCTGAATAAGATTTGTTAGTTCTGGTTGATGGGATATAAGCCAGAAGCGGAGGGGGTGAGGGTGGGGGTTGTGATGGATTTGTTTGGTTTAACTTATTTATTAGTTCTAGTCTCTTGGGGCATATTTTGGCATTTGCTGTATGGCCCTTCAAGTTACAATTAACACATTTTACTGGGAAGCCTAGCCGTTTGTTCAATTTTCCAGAAATAGGATCAACGACCGCAATTTCCTCAGTATTGAGTTCTTTCGGTGGTACCTTACATTCTTTGGGACCAGTGGCGGATTCAGAGGGGTTTTGGGGGTTCAAACCTCCCCCCCCGAAATATTAGGGTCGACTTTAAAACTACATACAAATGCAAAGGCATTTTTGTTTTTTGAATGGTTTTTCGACACATTTATATATCTACGTCTGTACCCGGCGACATCGCTCGTCGATTTCATAATTAATTTTTTCATAAATATTTTTGCTATGACAAAAAATGTCAGCGCACAATTGCAGGAATAGAATTGTGATCTCAGCCGATGTTTAGACTTTGCAAAATCAGTTTATGAAGAGTTACAAGAGTTGCGTGGAAACGCTCAAAATGAGTTTCTGAATATCTTTGAACAAGCTAAAGAAAAGGCAAATAATGTTGGATTTATGATAGAAGTCCCTCGACGAGTTGGACGTCAAATTAATCGAGACAATTATGTCGGAGAGCCAGACAGCCAGCTCCTTTCATTATTCAGATCAAATAAATGTAAGGTTTATAAAGCATAGAAATTTACTGTCCAAAATGCAGAATATTTTTCCCAGCAAGGCATTTGTTTTGCAAAGCAATGATATCCAGAAAACGGCTCAATTGTTCGAAAAATATTGGCCAGACGATTTTTAACGTCTGTTGATGACTTCGTGCCAGAGCTGATTACACTGATCAACAGCAAAATGGCTTTTCTGGTTCTGACATCAGTTCTAGGGTAATAAGGGACCGGTGATTTCGAATCCGCAAACCGTTTTGAAAACTTAGTTTCCGTTTTCGCAAAAAATGGGCGTGTCACTTTTTCGGATTTTCCCTGACTTTTTTCACGTTTGGGATTGTAATTTCAAAACCAATAAACCGGTTGACATGATTTTCACTTTGTGGCATTTACAACACCTCACGGTTTCATTTCCGATGCAATTTATTTTTATAGGTTTTAAAATTCCGCGGCAATTGGACCTCAAAGTCGGAAAATATGGAATTTCAAGGCGTTTTCTTTGATGTTAAAAAACAAACACATTTTTCGTAAATCAATTATCGAGTTATGTATAACAAGAAAGCGGAAACATGAAATTATACAACACAGCCAAATTTTTTGGCGTGAGTCCCATTCTCATCGAAAGAATAGCAAAAATGTACCATAGTTATTTTCAAAATGTTTGATACTATTTCCTTAAAAAATTAAGGGCCTCAAAATATGCTCTTTTATATATTCCATTCACTGTCTGGAATACAAGTGAAAAACAACAAAATTTTGAATTGCTTCAAACAAAACAAAATTAAAAACTTTGCATATTTTGAGGCTCTTACTTTTTAAAGGAAAAAAACGGAAATCTGTTGAAAATGACTTTGGTACATTTTTGCTATTATTTCGATGAGAATGGGACTCACGCCAAAAAATTTGGCTGTGTTGCATTACTTGATGTTTCCGCTTTCTTGTTATACATAACTCGATAATTGATTTACGAAAAATGTGTTTGTTTTTTAACATCAAAGAAAACGCCTTGAAATTCCATATTTTCCGACTTTGAGGTCCAATTGCCGCGGAATTTTGAAACCTATAAAAATAAATTGCATCGGAAATGAAACCGTGCGGTGTTGGTAATGCAACGAGGTGAAAATAATGTCAACCGGTTTATTGGTCTAGAAATTACAATCCCAAACGTGAAAAAAGTCAGGGAAAATCCGAAAAAGTGACACGCCCATTTTTTGCGAAAACGGAAACTAAGTTTTCAAAACTGTTTGCGGATTCGAAATCAGCGGTCCCTAATTACCCTAGAACTGATGTCAAACCCAGAAAAGCCGACCAAAAGTCGAAATTTGTTGCCCTGTGTTATGTGGCGCCGGTACTTTTTTGTAATAATCTTTGTAATAATTCCGATCTCAGAAAATAATTCAATTTGAATAGTGGTCTAAACACGTATTTTTCGACAAAATTTATTTTATTTATGCCTAAAAGTATGGAATTAGCACGAAAAATTATAAAATCTGCAAAAATACAAAATATACATCTATTATTGTCGTTTTTATTGCAAAACCAGAGGGTCCTAAAACAATTTCTGTTACTCTTTGGAATAATCAATGGTGACGTTACCGATTAAATGTAAAATCTGAAAAATCTAGCCAACACATTTGGTGCTATAGCTTTCCAAAAATGGGGAAATTTGCAAATTTAAGTCGCAGACATTGCCAAACTACAAAAGGTTAAGAAAAACCAAATGGAGATTTCAATTCAGCAGACCATGATTAACTAGTATACCAAATTTTATGAAGAACGGACCACTCCGTCTAATTTTGTCCCGCGGTTGTTTGGAGTCGAATCACTCACAATGTATCAAAAATTAATTTGCCGGAAAATTTTATTGACGCTTTAAACCAGTGCACTGCAGTGCGATGAAAAGCTCTGTCCATTAATTTTCCATTTTTTGAAGATTGGTGCAACACTGCCAGTGTCTGTTGCAACAAGCGAACGGTCATTTTCAACACTACGTCGATTGAAAACATATTTACGGAGCAGCATTGGGCAAGACAGATTACTTGGTTTGGCACTTCTTAGGGCCAATTTTTCAGTGCGAGTTTAACTCAGTTTCTAGTTTAAACTTAGTTTAAGGGAAGGCTCCCCTGGATTTGGGCAAAAATAAGGCAAAGTTTGTAATTTTTTTGTGGGATAATGAAAAGGCGTACAAACTTCCGGTTTTGACTATTAAATTCGTCTATTATTTAGGAGTTTAAAAAGTTAAAAAACTTGATGAAATTCAAAATGGCGGCTACAAAATGGCGATTTCCGTAGGCCTCTGCGCGCCAAACATCGCTCGAGAACTGTAATCCTGCAGCCTCTTGTAGTGGACTGAAATCAAAAAGCATTGTCATTACTTAAAGACAACAAAATTGTCTATGCATTGAACTAGACTCAAAAAATTTAAACGAAAAATTCTTGCACAATGAATATTTGAAGTAAAAAGTTAAATTTTTTGCACCTTTTTTTAATTTCAACCACATTTAAAAATTAAAAATAAATAACTATTTATGCAAATTGTTGGTTCAAGGCATACAGAAAATCAAATACATTCGAGCAGTTTTTAGATGAAGAAAATCGGATCATTAGATCAAGTCCAGGGATTTCAGTTAGATTGGAAAAAATGGTTTCGAGATACACGCGTTTGAAGTTTTTAGAAAGTCAAGTTTATCAAGTTTTTTAACTTTTTAAACTCCTAAATAATAGACGAATTTAATAGTCAAAACCGGAAGTTTGTACACCTTTTCATTATCCCACAAAAAAATTACAAACTTTGCCTTATTTTTTGCCCAAATCCAGGGGAGCCTTCCCTTAAACGCAAAATCTAATTTTTCAGTCATATTTGACTGAAATTTAAACGCCCAACCCTGAATGGTTAAACTAAGTTTAAACTGTCAACTGCCAGTTGACAGTCTGACAGTTCATTTATTTTGGAAATTTGAAAAGCGCAATTACAATTTTCGATACAAAATAAATATAATTCGACCAAAAATAGCAATGAGTGGATAAATTCGTGACGAGGAAGATGATGAGAAGATTAGAAATCGTGAGAATGCGGCCGGACCATTTCCGTTTATTTGGGCGACAGGGACTTTTACGGTCGCTTGCGCATGAGCAAAGCCTCTGCTTATAATATTTTACAGCTCATCGGTCCTCATATAAAGCATCCTACACTTGTGTATTTCCCCCTTACAAGTACAAGAAGCCTTTAATTTTCCCGAGACGGAAAATTTGCGCTACGTCTGCTTATTTTGAATTTTTTGATGAAGTACATTTTTTGAGCGCAAAGAATTTATTTACGAATGACAATCAAAACCAAGAAAAATTATTATCTAGATAAAAATATTGCCAGTATTGCCACACTCAAACGACTAAAATTTGATCTAGTTAAACTACTACTGAAAAACTGCTTTGTCGTTTAAACAAAGTTTTAATGTAAACGAAGTTCTAGCATAGTGCGTTTGAACTGGGTTTAAACTCGCACTGAAAAATTGGCCCTTAACCCTTTCCGACATGAAAATAAACCCGTTCTGTATGAATTGTATGGGCTGTAGCCCAATATATTGGACATTGTGACTGAAAGGGTTAATGTGCATCGAGAAATAGAAGTTGATCCTACCAACATTTTAGACGAGCTTGCAAAAAAAGCGTAAGCGTAAACTGTCTTTCGCGTTATAAGCAAAATACATGTATATATCTTTTCAATTAATATCTTTATAATAAATACATACACATAAACATTTATGAATATTAAAAAATTACTTACTAAAAAACCCCCTCGAAATATTTTTCTGGATCCGCCCCTGTTTGGGACCGTGAGAGTCTAAACACTTAACACATCTATAAGGCATGTTGCAATTACTGGCAACGTGTCCAAATCTTTGGCAATTTTTGCACTGCACGAGGAACTTTGACTTATAATCGGCAAACTCAATTTTGCAATTGAGGGTGTAATTAATTTTCCTAAATTCAGCAATATCAGACTCTTTGGATAGCTGTATGAGGAACTTATTATTGATTTTTTTAATTTTAAGGACATTTATATTGAGTTACAGATCATTAATATAACTGAGTACTTCCTCTTCCTCATACGAGGATGGAAGCTTCTTGATAAGTAAGGTGTATGGCTTTTCCTCTTGGGGAGGGAATGTATAAAATTTGTGCGAATTGTTAATTAAAAAATTCTTAGTTTTAGTGTAGTCCTCCAGTGTGTACGTGCTAATGTGAACTACGTTTTTATTTATTTGCTTACCAGCAAAGTTCTTATGCTTTAAAAAGATACCTAACTTAAAGTTAAGCATTTTCTGGTCTACGTTGTAACAAATTAAAATAGGTGGCGGCTTACTGGAATCCTTCTTCGGGTTTACGGCCTTCCGTTGCATTGCACCGTCAGCCTGCCATCAGCGACGGCCCAAAAGCTGCTTGTAAAGTCGAAGGTGAGAATCGGCTGGGTCATCTGCCGCCTCCGAGCCAAGGAAACGATGACTAGGTGCTATAGATGCCACGACTACGGCCATGTGGCAAGACAATGCCAAAGCAAAGATGACCGCACGGGCCTGTGCTTTAAGTGCGGCAGCCAAGACCACAAGATTAAGAGCTGCCCAAACGATCCAGTCTGTGCACTGTGCGTGAAGCGAGGAACATGCAGCACGAATCACATGGCAGGCAGCAGAGGGTGCGCCGCCTATCAGCAAGCGAAAGCTGAGCAAGGAAGCCGCAAAAGCGTTAAGAAATGAAGTGTCTACAGCTCAATCTCAACCACTGCCAAGCGGCGCAGGAGCTGCTCACACAGACAGTGTACGAACTTGACGTGGACATTACCATTATAAGCGAGCAGTATAAGAATAAAGATGACGCGTGCTGGGCTAGCAATAGGACAAACAAATGTGCCCTATGGAGCTGCAAGCCAAATGCCAGCCCCTTAGACATCTCTGCAGAGTCAGAGGGCTTTGTGTGCGCGAAGTTAAAGAATGTCCATATATATAGCTGCTACATACCGCCAAGCACTGACCTTCTTGGTTTCAATCGCATTGTTGATGTGTTGGTGAATGACGTCAAATCAAGAAACGCCGTACTGATTGCGGGCGACTTCAACGCATGGGCCGTAGAGTGGGGATGTAGGAGGACCAACCCAAAAGGCAAGGCGCTCCTGGATGGTCTGGCGCTATTGAACGTTACCCTGCTAAACACTGGCAGTGAGCATACATTCAGCAAAAATGGTGCGGGTCTGTAATCGACATAGCCTACATAAGCGAAAGCCTATGCAGATCCACCAGCTGGTGCATAAGCGACTGCTACACGCAAAGCGATCACTGCGCGATTGTCATTAACGTAGGACAGCCCCAAGCCACGCCCAGGCGAACCCAATGGCACCTAGGCTGGAAAGACAGCAACATGGACGAGAAGCTTTTCGAGATGGCATTCGCCGACGCAAGCGCCACGGGCCCAGCAGAAGTGGCGGCGGCAGAATTAATGAAAGCGATAACGGCGGCGTGCGACATAGCAATGGCGCGTCGCAAAGATAGCAAAAAGCGAAAGCCTGCGTACTGGTGGAACTGCGACATTGCGGCGATACGAGCGCAGTGCAACCGTGCGAGAAGATTATGCCAACGCGCACAAGGCACAGACGGCTTTGCACATTATAGAGAGGCGTACAAAGCAAAACGCAAGCTGCTTAAAAATGCTATACGCGATAGCAAGCGCAAAATTTTCATAGAGCTGTGCAATGAGGTGGAAAATAATCCATGGGGCTTTGCCTATAAGCTAGTGCACAAAAAGCTAAAGAGCACAGCGCAGCCAACGTGCCCAGAACTGCTAGCGCGCACTGTCGACACCCTGTTTCCTGAGCATCCTGCGTTTGACAGAGCTCGTATGGACGCACATCCGGAAAACGTCCCGGAAGTCACCGCAGAGGAAATAGAAGAGGTGGGCAGCAAATTACCGACAAAGAAAGCACCAGGGCCAGATGGCGTTCCAAACGCGGCGCTTAAAAGAGCCATAGCCTGCAACCCTAGCGTGTTTGCTAATGTGTACAACACGTGCTTCCATGATGGTGTCTTTCCGAGCATCTGGAAGACGCAGCGGCTGGTGCTCATACCAAAATCCACGAACCGAGCCTCACCGACTGCATACCGCTCGCTCTGCATGCTCAACAACGCAGGCAAGGTGCTCGAGCAGCTTATCAAAAGTCGGCTAGAGGCATGCGTTGACGGACAGCTGTCTGAATATCAGTTCGGTTTCAGAAAGAGGCGTGCGACAGCAGAAGCAATCGGGGTGGTGAAAGCAATTGCCGAAAAAGCCATCAATGGCAAGCGTTGGCTAGGCGGCTGCAAAGAATACTGCTTGGTAGTCACATTAGATGTTAAAAATGCCTTCAATAGCGCTAGCTGGAAGGAAATTCTCAACGCTCTGAGCAGATTCCAGGTACCTAGCTACCTATACAACATTGTGTCTGACTACCTGCGTAACAGAACTCTCTGCTACAGCAGCGACAAAGGCATCGTACACCGCAAGGTCACAGCCGGAGTGCCACAAGGGTCCGTACTAGGCCCCCTGCTGTGGAACATTATGTACGACGGCATACTGTGCTTGCCCGTCCCGAAAGGCACAACAATTGTTGGCTTTGCCGACGACATTTCTGTTGTCGTAGTCGCCAAAACACTAGCGACGATCGTCCGCTCTGCAGAGAACGCGGCATCCGCAGTGCAGGAATGGCTGCGCGCCAAGTCGCTGCCCCTGGCAGCGCATAAAACAGAAGCCGTCTTAATCAGCAGCCGCAAAGCGGTCGAACGAGTCTCGATACGGGTTGGAGACAGCCTGATCGAATCTAAGCCAAACGTGAAGTACCTCGGCGTACTAATCGACCACCGTCTGTGCTTCCGCGACCACGTTGATTATGCGAATAAAAAAGCAGCAACGACAACCACAGCGCTGGCCAGAATTATGGCAAACACAAGCGGGCCGCGCCAGCACTGCAGACAGCTACTCACCGGCGTGGTAAGGTCCATTCTATTGTATGGAGCAACAATACGGATGGACGCCTTCAAACGCGACACGTATGTACGCGGCATGAAGTCGACATACCGTCGATGCGCTCTCAGGGTGTGCTCAGCGTACAGAACAGTGTCGGAGGACGCTGCCCTGGTGATAGCGGGGCTGCTCCCACTTGACCTGGCTGCGAATCAGCAAACTACAGTGCTGGCGACAAGGCGCGAGCACCCCGACACGGAGAGCAACACACTCAAGCGCAAAATTTGGCAACAATGCGTAGCCCAATGGCAAGAAAGGTGGGACACCGCGCCAAACAGAAGGTGGACACATCGCCTTATCCCCAATCTGGCCACATGGCTAGGCCGGACACACGGCGAGGTAGATTTCTATCTGACGCAAATTCTCAGCGGCCATGGGTGCTTTAAAGCGTACCTGTACCGATTCGGGCACGAAATCGACCCCTACTGCGAGCTCTGCGGCCCAGGAGTACAGGAGGATGCGGAGCACGCCCTCTTCACCTGCCCGCGATTTGAACAACAGAGAAGCAGAATGCGCGAGGCTCTGGGCCACAACGTCGGGCCGGAGGACCTTGTGCCACACATGATCGCATCCATAGATGCCTGGAAAGCGGTGTGCACCATGTCCGCACACATCCTACAACAGCTACGCAGAAGCGAGCAGCAACGACGGACTCACGAACGCGAACAAGCTGCCGCGTAATGCGACACTAAAGCATAAAACACGTACAGAGAACAGGAACGGAACCCCGACGTGCTGACGACAAGGACAACTGACGATAATGACATAGACGCTTCGAGCAAATTGCTCAATCCGCCTCCCGACGAAATACCTGACGGTAGTACCGGGGGGGAAATACGGACACGAGAGAGATGTTTTTAGTGTGTTAAATTCACACACTGACGGGGAGTGGGCTTTCGATGCTTTTCATCTCTATAAAAAAAAAAAAAAAAAATCACTTGTGTATTTCCCCCTTACAAGTACAAGAAGCCTTTAATTTTCCCGAGACGGAAAATTTGCGCTACGTCTGCTTATTTTGAATTTTTTGATGAAGTACATTTTTTGAGCGCAAAGAATTTATTTACGAATGACAATCAAAACCAAGAAAAATTATTATCTAGATAAAAATATTGCCAGTATTGCCACACTCAAACGACTAAAATTTGATCTAGTTAAACTACTACTGAAAAACTGCTTTGTCGTTTAAACTAAGTTTAAATGTAAACGAAGTTCTAGCATAGTGCGTTTGAACTGGGTTTAAACTCGCACTGAAAAATCCTTAACCCTTAACCCTATCCGACATGAAAATAAACCCGTTCTGTATGAATTGTATGGGCTGTAGCCCAATATATTGGACATTGTGACTGAAAGGGTTAATGTGCATCGAGAAATAGAAGTTGATCCTACCAACATTTTAGACGAGCTTGCAAAAAAAGCGTAAGCGAAACTGTCTTTCGCTTTATAAGCAAAATACATGTATATATCTTTTCAATTAATATCTTTATAATAAATACATACACATAAACATTTATGAATATTAAAAAATTACTTACTAAAAAACCCCCCCCGAAATATTTTTCTGGATCCGCCCCTGTTTGGGACCGTGAGAGTCTAAACACTTAACACATCTATAAGGCATGTTGCAATTACTGGCAACGTGTCCAAATCTTTGGCAATTTTTGCACTGCACGGGGAACTTTGACTTATAATCGGCAAACTCAATTTTGCAATTGAGGATGTAATTAATTTTCCTAAATTCAGCAATATCAGACTCTTTGGATAGCTGTATGAGGAACTTATTATTGATTTTTTTAATTTTAAGGACATTTATATTGAGTTACAGATCATTAATATAACTGAGTACTTCCTCTTCCTCATACGAGGATGGAAGCTTCTTGATAAGTAAGGTGTATGGCTTTTCCTCTTGGGGAGGGAATGTATAAAATTTGTGCGAATTGTTAATTAAAAAATTCTTAGTTTTAGTGTAGTCCTCCAGTGTGTACGTGCTAATGTGAACTACGTTTTTATTTATTTGCTTACCAGCAAAGTTCTTATGCTTTAAAAAGATACCTAACTTAAAGTTAAGCATTTTCTGGTCTACGTTGTAACAAATTAAAATAGGTGGCGGCTTACTGGAATCCTTCTTCGGGTTTACGGCCTTCCGTTGCATTGCTGGCTTAATAGGATTTTTGGTGGTCGTCCTGCATCATTCTGAAGCGCCGGGAATTGGTCCATCTCAGCTTCATTGTCAGTCGTCATTTGGGTGTTTCTTCTCAAAAGTTCGCGTTCTTGCTTCAGCGACTTAAGTTCAGCTTTCAGTGAGCTCATCTCCTTTGTAAGCTACATGATTTTGTCAACGAGTTTCGAGTTTTTGGTGCTCGATCCGTCGGAGGAGACGTCCTGCCTCTTTCGTTTCTTCTTCACCTTCTTCGAGATGTCTTTGGTGTCGCAGTCGCTTTCTAGGCTGAGGTCTTCATAAATATTCATAGGAGTGCTGTCATCCTTGAAACTCATTTTCACTTTTTGCCCTAAAGCAGGCGCTTTGGTCCTCGTCTCACTGACGGCAGAAGTCTTTGGTAGCTGGTTGTATACCATCCACAGTACACGCCGTTAACACAAGTGGGAGTTATAAATTATCGAATAGCTTCACTTTCTCGATTTTTTTTTCACAAGTAATTGCTACAACGATCTTACAAATAGCGAATCCCTGATGTTAACGATACGATGGCGTGCTGTGTATTTATAGTTTTGTTGGGCTCATGGTTGTCAGGTAGAGAGAAATTGCATTCATCGTTTATGTATCATGAAAAACTAGTTCAGTAAATTGTAGATAAGTGTGCATATTGGCATTCATAGTCATCATAATTGTGTTTTGTGAAGTGAATTGAAATGAAAATGCCTCCTAAAACAAGTGGTAAAGCAGCAAAAAAGGCCGGCATGGCGCAAAAGAACATTCTAAAAACGACAAGAAGGAGAAGCGCAAGAGGAAGGAAAGCTACGCTATCTACATTCACAAAGTTTGAAGCAAGTCCACCCGACACTGGCATCTCTTCGAAGGCAATGAGTATTATGAACAGTTTCGTGAATGAGATCTTTGAGCGTATCGCTGCCGAAGCGTCGCGTCGGCGGTTGTTCCTCACCTTCGAATGGCAAGTATGCGGGCGACAGGATAAGGTCACGCCCCTCCCTTCGCTCACATGCAGCCACACACAGGTCACTAGTACTGTATTGAGATAAAAGAAACAGATTAATGTACTTTCTATATACAATACAGGATCTTATCTTACCTTCACCGCGCGAATGAAGTAATCCGAATTGACTTGACCCTAATCCACAAACACGGTTGGTCAACAGCGACCACGAGGTCCTTATCCGTCTGACTCTTACTAGGAGTGGAGGAAATCACTCTCCAGTATGTTCTCTCCGCTGTTCTCCCGCTATCCAGTCCATGACTGGAGGGAGCACCCACAGTGTATCGACAAGTCGGAGAGGCAATCTGTCGCGAGCTATGACCTCGAGTTTTTCTCCCTGCCAGAGAGGTTCAAGACCGTCGATTGTGCGCACCAGGAAGTTAAGTGACTGCCTGTTGCCATTTCTGACGATTTTGACGCCCTTCTGCCAGCCAGCGCCGTCGAAGTCGATTTCGTCGTCCGCCGCTTCTTCTTTTCGTATTTCGCAACGATTTTCTGGTGTTTGTAATTAGGTCCTTCTCCTTGTCAGACAAGGGTACTGAACCTTTGTTCATTTTGCGAAGGAACGCAAGTAAGCGCCGGTAGCCATTTCTGGTTTTTTTCGCAGCACTGCTCGTCTTGCGCTCCCCCGCCAAAGACGTTCCAGGAGTGGAACCGGTGGCTGCAGGTTCGTCCTCCTCCTCTAAGAGTGCTGACTCCATTTCAGAGTCCGCAGATTCGACGTTGCTATTTTGCGAAAGAATCATTGATCCTTCCTCAGTAGCAACGTCGAGCCGCAGACCTTGAAATTGAGGCACTACCCCGGAAATTGAGGGACTGGCCTAAGCGGTGATGTCCAGCGCTCCTTGCCTGCTTAAGGCAGGTTTGGGCGCCTCCTGCTTCGTAGTAGCATTAGTAGACCGCGCAGCCTGGGGTCCCGCTGCGAAGCCTAAGCGGTCATTGCATAACGACGCCAGACGGCCCGCTCGCCCACTGTCTACCGCCGGTACTGGGGATCCGACTCCCTGCACCGTAAAAGAGTACTTATTGGAGCCCTCCAGAGTGGTTTTGATGAAAGGGGTCTCCTTCCTCTGGGGCGTTTCTTTGACACCTATCACACCAAAAGATGGCGCTCCTAACATGGAGTTTAGACGCTGACCAGGGAACCGCCCGGTCGCTAGAAGCGACCTTCGTGAAGGCGTTGAGTCCACGACCCTATGGACCTGAACCAATCATAGTTGTCAGCAGATCTCATTTCAGGCATTGTGTCAAACAGGAATTCAAGAATCGGGCCAACCAGAAATGGTCCAATACGGTGGGACAACGCTGTTCCAAGCTATTCTTTCCGGCCTATTCGGAAGGTAAATCTAAATACCTATTGGACCTAAGCAGAAAGGAGCTTAAGTTCGTGACGGGAATCCTGAGCGGGTACTGCCTGCTAAATATGCATAAAGCGCGACTGGGATTAACAGACAGCGAACTATGCAGGTTCTGCATGGAAGATGATGAAACATCCGTGCACATTATAACCGAGTGTCCCGCTCTCTTACACGCAAGGAAGCGTATACTGGGAAGGGAACTAATTTAGACAAACGAGCTGTCTGGAACTAATCTGGGAAAAATCAAGGAGTTCCTGGACAGTATTGGGGGGGATGAACTCCTCCAATAAAGAATAAGGGATACGACACAATAGTTCACTTTGGACGCAGTGTCTCGGGCAGTTGATGCTCGGCTCCCGTATCTATTCTAACATGGCGTTTAGACGCTGACCAGGGAACCGCCCGGTCGCTAGAAGCGACCTTCGTGAAGGCGTTGAGTCCACTTGGCCTGGTACCCATACGGATGGCAGCCGAAGATGTAGACCACGTCCACATCCGTGTAGTCAGGTGCTTTGCCTTATGGATCCAAACCCTGATCCCCAATAATAGATAACTACAAAACTACGGTGATGGCAAAAAAACTTATTTCATTTTTGAATTAGGGTACCAGTATATAAAGCTAGAGTTTCACCAAATTTAGACAACTCTTTCTATTTTGACCAAACTTTGTGTCGACCTAACACAACACAGTGATTTGACTCCATACAATCGCGGGACAGGACTGTTCTTAATAATATTTGTTCTTTGTTCTTAATAATATTTGTTCTTTGTTCTTAATAATATGGTCTCCTGAATTTAAATCTCCATTTTGTTTTTCTTAAACTTTTGTAGTTTGGAAATGCCTGAGACTTAAATTTGCAATTTTCGTCATTTTTAGTAAGCTATAGAAACAAGTGTGTTGAGTAGATTTTTCAGATTTTACATTTAATCAGTTACGTCAACATTGATATTTGCAAAGAGTAACCGAAATTGTATGAGGACCTTTGAGTTTTGCAATAAAAATGATAATAACACTGGACAACAGCATGTCTGTTGCATGAAGTATTTTACATGAATCTGAATAGTTTTTCCACGCTGGTTTCTAAAAAATATTCCGTTTTTATGTAACAGATCTAGTTTTCACAGAAAATGGGCGTGCCACTTTTTCGAATTTTCCTTGACTTTATTCACGTTTTCGACTGTCATTTCTGAGCCATTAATCCCATCGACATGATTTTTATATCGTTGACTTACAATATCTCACGCCTTCTTTTCTGACACTAATCAATAGGGATCGGAATTATATGCAAGTGCTTTTTTGTTTGGAGCTTCTGATTTGAACGGGACCAAGACAGAAACTATTTTTATTGAAAAATATTAAGAATGAGCTACCATTTGCACTACATATTTGCATATATTTGCATATTTTGCATATTTTTGCGTTTTTTGCATAGTTTTTGCATATAAATCCGATACCTATTGTTCAGATGAGTGCTGTATTCAGTGATCCGTCGATCCCATCTCTAATCCCAATCTCTCCTTCTCCTTTTGTAATCACGTCCCCCCTATCTTCTGCTCCCCGGCTTCGGCCGTTCGTATCGTTTAACGCTTCTTGTGATACTTGTCACTTCTTATTCACCCATCGAGGAATAAAGAACCCCAAACTCAAACCACGTGTAGTTTTATTTATCCGCTCCGCCGCGACACGAAAATAAACACCTACTAATCAGCGTTCTAAATTGGCGAGGTAATAAGGTTTCAAAGTAGGAAAATATGGAATTTCAAGGCGTTTCTTTTGATGGCGAAAATTGTACAGATGTTTCGTAAATCAAGTTACGAGGTATATGAATATCTTAAGAAGAAACATCATGCAATACAACTGAGGCAACATTTTTGGCGGAATGCACATTAGCATCGAAATCACACCAAAAATGTGGTCATGTCAATTTCAACACTTTTCAGCAATTTTTCAATGATTTAGTTTAAAACAAAGGCCCTCAAAATATGCAAAGTTTTTTGTTCTTTTTTGTACAAGCAAAAACCAACAAAAATTCATTGTTCGGCGGAAAATAAAAACAAACCAGAACATATAAAAGAGCATATTTTGAGGCTCATAATTTTTTAAGGAAAAAGTATGAAAAATTATGAAAATGACTATGGTCCATTTTTGCTATTATTTCGATGAGAATGGGAATCACACCAATTAATTTGGCTGTGTTGTATTACTTGATGTTTCCGCTCTTCACGACTTAGGTGTTAACTCGTTAATTGATTTACGAAAAATGTGCATGTTTTTCAATATTAAGGATAACGACCTGAAATTCCATATTTTCCGACTTTGAGGTCCAATTACCGCGGAATTTTAAAACTTATCAAAATAAATTGCATTGGAAAGAAGCCGTGCGGTGTTGTTAATGCAACAAGGTGAAAATCATGAAATGGGGAGGAATGTATCTCACTAACTAGAGCTGCTACAAAAAATCTGAGGGTAGATTCGAAATCAGCGCACCCAACTTAGCAAAAAACAGTGAAAAAACTTCATGCAACAGGAAAGAGTGTGATTTTCTCTCTCTCTTTCTCTCTTTTGCATTTGTGCTTTTTTTTATTTTTCATGCTGATTGCATACTTTCAGGGATAAAATTGGTGTTTAGACTACTTTTCAAATATAATAGGGGTATTCTCGATGTCTTGCATAACCCTGACATCGTGCACGAAATGCATAATTGACATGGCCATGCATTTCGAGCAACGACACAACAACAAAATACAAGCAAAAAGTTTGCATTTTTTGCATGTCATGCTACGCAAAAACCCTTGTTTTGTGTGTGACATCGCGATTGTGCGACAGCCATTTCATTTTCTTCGTGTGCGCAAGCGTATTTTCTTTACATTTGGTTTTATTTCAACCTTTTTATATAATTTGCATATATGTCTTGCTTGCAGGTGGAAATGGATCAACCGAAAACCAAATTAAAAAGAAATGGAGAAAGTTTGTGGCTGTTTGCGGCATTTTTGCAATGTGTGCTTTTTTGTGCGTTCTCGATGTGTAGCATTTTCCAGTCTTGCACGGTTGCATTTTTACGAATTCTTCCTCCGTGCAAGACATCGAGAATACCCCTAATTATTTTCTGAGACCGGAAGATATCGGAGGATGTGATTACATTTTTCGACAGAAGCCTGAACTTTGCAAATTTTGAGAAAACATTAAACACGAAAATGGACGCATCAAATCTTAATCTATTGCTACGAGGAGGCACTCTGTGCTGTGCCACACTGTACTATGCCTGAATGCTTTTCCAAGCATACTTTTAGGCATACACTTTGAAGTACGGCAAATTTGGTATAATTCGCTTGGTATAGTCCGATATGGCAAGGATGGTTCGCGAAGGAATGGGCTGTGCGAGAATGGTCGAGCGTTTTCCAATTGGAGTTGCAAGAAACTTCGGCGCGATAAGAAAACTGGTATAAAAGCAGCAGTGTGCAGCGCAATGAGTCTGAGTCTTAGCTGAGCAAGCAAAGTAGAAACAAGTGTAGATACAAGCAAAGTGTAAATCTGTAAATAAAGTGATTGTTGATTTTTTACTGCGTTTGCGCTGAGTAATTGAAGTTATTTTATTTTCAAACACAATCCAGTATACGAACTTAGAGAAGTCATTTTCGTAACATTTGGTGGCAGAAGTGGGATTGTGCTACTGGAAATAAATTAAAATTGTAAAACGCAGTCATGGTTAAACTCGAGCAACTGAAGGTGGACCAGCTGAAGAAGGAGCTGACCGCCTGGAATTTGCCGACTGCTGGCGGTAAGGTGGAGTTGCAGCTGCGCTTGCGAGAGGCGTGTGAGGCACGAGGCGTCGATTGGAATGCGCACGAGTTCGGAACACAGGAGCTAGAAACGTCGGCCAAAGAGGAAGGTGCCTGCGGGTGCTGCGTCGATGCAAAGTACGGCTGCAGCGGCTGCGCCACCACAAGCAATGGATATGAGCCAGCTTATGGTTGCAATGAGAGGCATGTTTCAGGAAACTTCTGCGAAAATTGAGAATGTCAGTCGTGAAAATCGCGAAATGTCGCCACAAATGGCAGCGAAACTGGAAACTACAAATCAGGAAATTTCGGCAAAAGTCGACACTGCGAACCGAGAGATGGCGGCGCAAATGGAAACGAAAATTGAAAATGCAAATCGGGAGTTGTCCAGCAAGCTTCAGGAAAATTCTGAGCGCTTGGAGCAGAAAGTGGAAGACATTTCAGACGGGATTAATGTGAAAGTCGAGCACCTGGAGACGCGAGTAGAACATTTAGACAAACTAGGTTAACGGTCTGGAGGATTCGATGAATAGAAAAATCGACGAGCGGCTTAGAGACGTACAGCCACGAGAATGTTTGCCGCCGGTTCCAGAAAGTTTCGCCACCCGAACGGAAGTGCCTACTTATGATGGTGCTACGCCGTTCGATACATTTAAACTGCAAATCGACTTGGCTGCTTTGGAAAATCAGTGGACCGATATCAGGAAAGGTCGGAGATTGGCACTGGCGCTGAAAGGTCCTGCGGCTGAGGTAATGAAATCAGTTCCGGAATGTTCGACAAGTGATCGAAACCATCATGAGAGCGTTGGCAGCGAAGTACAGCAACGAGCACAACCATACGCTGTACTACTGCGAGCCGAAGAACCGCAGGCAAAGAGCAAACGAGGCGCTGCAGACATACATTGTGACCGAAAAGATTCCGGAAATTCTCATTTAAAATTCGCGCGCTGTATATTTTTCGATATTCTAAGTTTCTGTAGGTTGGTAGCACTGTCCTTAATTACTATGCCAAAAATGAGCGCGATCTGTCAGACAGTTTGTTTACGGCAGCTGTTGAAACCAGTTCACCTCAGTAGTGCGTTGCGAAAAAAAAATGGGAAAAAATATTGAACAAAGAGTTTGCATCAAATTTTGTGTTTCGAACGAAATTTCGTGTGCAGAATCGTTGCGAATGCTACAAAAGGCTTATGGGGAATCAGTTTTATCGAAAACTCAAGTTTATGAGTGGTACAAAGCCTTTCAGGACGGTCGTACGACCGTCGAAGACATGCCGCGTTCTGGACGACCTTCGACCTCTACCACCGACGAAAACATTGAAAAGGCAAAGGAAATCGTGCTCCCAAATCGTCATGTGAGTGTTAGAGAGATAGCACGAGAGCTAGGCATCGGTCGTGAGATGGCTCGTTTGATTTTGGTGGACAATTTGTGTATGCGACGCGTCAACGCTCGGCTTGTTCCGATTCACCTCAATTTGTTCCAAAAACACCATCGTGAACAGGTCTCGTTAGACATGATTTTAAGGCCAAACATTCAATAAATACCATCGAACAGCCACCGTATTCACCTGATCTTGCACCGTGTGACTTTTTCCTGTTTCCCAAACTCAAATTACCACTCAGAGGAACGCGTTTTGAATCCATAGAAGACGTAAAACAGAATTCGCAGAGGGAACTCAAAGCCATACCGGAAAGCGCCTATAAAAAATGTTTTGATGATTGGAAGAAACGTTGGTATATGTGTATCGCTTCTAATGGAGCATATTTTGAAGGAGATAAAATAAATATTGATGAAGATTAAGAATTTTGCGTTTTATTTAAAATTTCCGGAAACTTTTCGGTCACAAGGTATGCAGCAGACATTGAGCGGCTCGTACAGTTATGCTACCCGAAATTCGGCGCTGATGATCTCGACGGGATGAAGATTGAGTCGTTTATTGAAGGTCTTCATGATCCGGAAACACGTCGCAGTGCGTTGATGATGGGCAAGCCGACATTTAAGGAGACGGTGACCAGCGCGATGCCATATGAGGCGACATGGATTGGAGGCATTCGGTATACACCTGCAAGGATACGCCAAATCCAGCCGGACAGCGACATTTCGATCCAGGCCATAAGCTCTGAGACACCGGGCAGGCCACGGGTTGTCTCCTCTAAAGTTGTTTGCTGGACATGTGGCAAGCAGGGTCACATAGCACGAGACTGCCGCCAACGAAAGAGGCGTTCCCGTTCTCGATCGCAATCGCCTGAAGCGAGGAATACTGACAATCGAGGCTCAGCCAACAAGCGCAGGGCTGAGGACGACGAGTCGTTAAACTAAAACGGGTCAGCCCAATGGGGCATGAGCTGATCCCCACAACCTGCTGCCCCACCGTCCTTGTCTCGCAGTTGAAACGACAGCCCAGCAGGTTAACGATTGAAGGGAAGATAGATGGAAAGTGGTTCGTGTTGACACTGGATACTGGAGCGTCATATTCGATCATAAAAAGGAAGCTTCTGAAGAACTGGGAACCACTGCATGGCATACAGCTGAGGACTGCGACTGGCGAGCGTGCGCCGTTAAGAGGAAAAGTAACAAAAACGATTGCTATCGGCACCAGCAGCCTGGAACATGAGTTCATCGTCGCGGATATACTGGATAACGTGATTATTGGCGTGGATTTCATGATTAGACACGGTTTTATGCTGGACCTGAAAAAAATGTGCTGAGGTATGCCAACGTTGAATTCCCCCTGCACACCGGCTATGAGCGAAGCGTGACGGTACGGAAAGTTGTCTCGTGTCAACACCAGAAGATACCAGCGAATTCCGAGGCGATCGTGTGGGCAAAGGTAGACGAGGACAAGTCGGCTGTGGGTTGTAGAGGCACCAAAACAAGGATATGACAACGTAATTACACAGGGCAACAAATTTCGACTTTTGGTCGGCTTTTCTGGGTTTGACATCAGTTCTAGGGTAATTAGGGACCGCTGATTTCGAATCCGCAAACCGTTTTGAAAACTTAGTTTCATTTTCACCTCGTTGCATTATCAACACCGCACGGTTTCTTTTCCGATGCATTTTATTTTTATAGGTTTTAAAATTCCGCGACAATTGGACCTCAAAGTCGGAAAATATGGAATTTCAAGGCGTTTTCTTTGATGTTAAAAAACAAACACATTTTTCGTAAATCAGTTATCGCGTTATGTATAACAAGAAAGCGGAAACACCAAGTAATACAGCACAGCCACATTTTTTGGCGTGACTCTCATTCTCATCGAAATAATAGCAAAAATGTACCAAAGTCATTTTCAGATTCAGATTTCAGTTTTTTTCCTTTAAAAAGTAAGAGCCTCAAAATATGCCAAGTTTTTAATTTTGTTTTGTTTGAAGCAATTCAACATTTTGTTGTTTTTCGCTTGTATTCCAGACAGTGAATGGAATATATAAAAGAGCATATTTTGAGGCCCTTAATTTTTTAATGAGATAGTATCAAAAATTATGAAAATGACTATGGTACATTTTTGCTATTATTTCGATGAGAATGGGACTCACGCCAAAAAATTTGGCTGTGTTGTGTAATTTCATGTTTCCGCTTTCGTGTTATACATAACTCGGTAATTGATTTACGAAAAATGTGTTTGTTTTTTAACATCAAAGAAAACGCCTTGAAATTCCATATTTTCCGGCTTTGAGGTCCAATTACCGCGGATTTTTAAAACTTATACAAATAAATTACATTGGAAAAGAAGCCGTGAGGTGTTGTAAATGCCAAAAAGTGAAAATCATGTCAACCGGTTTATTGGTTTTATTACAATCCCAAACGTGAAAAAAGTCAGGGAAAATCCGAAAAAGTGACACGCCCATTTTTTGCGAAAACGGAAACTAAGTTTTCAAAACGGTTTGCGGATTCGAAATCACCGGTCCCTAATTACCCTAGAACTGATGTCAGAACCAGAAAAGCCATTTTGCTGTTGATCAGTGTTATCGGACGTACATTAGTGGAACCCAAAAATGGCAAGATACCAGTCAGGATACTCAACCCACTTAACACACCCAGATATGTCGGAAAAGATGCGGTCATTGGCGAATGTAGAGAGGCTGCAGCAGTTGTCAATTGCGAAAGCAGTTTACCCGGAGGAAGTAAGAAAAGCGGTTCTAACATTAACGCCATACCGCAGGAGAACCAGTGGAACAGCGAATTGACAGCCGAACAGAAACAGAAGGCGCGGTCACTCCTATAGCACTATGGCTCAATATTTGCAGCAGAAGCGGGCGGAAGAACAGCCATAGTGAAGCACAACATCGACACCGGAAGTGCGAAACCGATCCGCCAACAGGCAAGACGAGTTCCTCTGGCCAAGAGGGAAGAGGTCACTACTTTGATCGAAAACATGGGTAAAGAAAAGGTCATAGAGCCTTCGTCAGGCCCTTGGTGTTCGCCGGTCGTGCTAGTCAAGAAAAAGGATGGCAGTACCCGGTTTTGTGTGGACTATCGGAAACTCAATGACGTAACCAAAAAGGACAGTTATCCATGACCTCGAATCGATGACACCCTGGACACATTGTCAGGCACACAGTGGTTTTCCACGCTCGCCTGAAAAAGCTGAGGGAGGTATTTGAACGAATACAAAAGGCCGGGCTTAAACTCAATCCAAAGAAGTGCTCACTGTTCCAAAAGGAGGTCAAGTATCTGGGTCACACGGTTTCCGCCCGCGGAGTACATACGGATGAAGGCAAAATCACAGCGATGAAAGAGTGGCCCCGACCACGCAATCTGCACGAACTCCGCAGTTTCCTGGGCCTGTGCACATACTACCGAAGATTTGTTCCTGGATTTGCGAACATGGCTGGCAGCTTGCACAAACTGACGAAAAGGAATCAAGCCTTCGCGTGGGGCGAAGAGCAGGAGCAGGCTTTTGCACGACTGAAGGAAAAACTGTGCACTGCTCCAATTCTGGCCTTCCCCGTGCCTGGAGAGATGTTTGTGCTGGATACAGATGCAAGTGGGCATAGTATTGGGGGTGTGCTATCACAGATAAAGATGGCCAAGAACAAGTGATAGCATACTACAGCAAAATGTTGTCGAAACCTGAACGCAACTACTGTGTGACACGAAGAGAGTTGCTGGCAGTATTGAAATGCGTGAAACACTTCCACAAATACATGTATGGGCAGAAATTTCGCCTGCGCACCGACCATGCTGCATTGAAATGGCTACTGAACTTTAGAGATCCGGAAGGCCAATTGGCGCGGTAGATCGAGCGGCTGCAGAGCTACGACTACACGGTAGGGCATCGCGAGGGTAGCAGCCATGGAAATGCCGATGTCTTATCACGCCGTCCGAGCAAAACCGAATGCAGGCATTGTTCACGAGCCGAAAGCAAAGAGCAGATAGTGGACGTCCGATTGGTCAGCGTTATGCCAGAGGAAGAGTGGTCTGCGGAGAGGATACAAAAGGACCAGCGCGAGGATACGGATCTTAGAAAAATCATTGAAGGCAAGGAGCAAGGCGCACGTCCAGACTGGCAGGAGATGGCCGGTGATAGCCCGATCGCGAAGGCTTACTGGGCACAGTGGCAAAGCCTGCGGCTGTCTGATGGCTGCCTATACCGCGAGTGGGAGAGTGAGGATGGCCGGACCACCAATTCCCTAATTGTAGTCCCGAAATGCAGGATCAACGAGGTGATCGAGGCATACCATAACGACTCCAGCGGAGGGCACCTAGGCATCACAAAAACTGACGCCAAAATTAAAAGACGATTCTACTGGATAGGATGCCAGGAGTCTGTCGCCGATTGGATTAAGAGCTGTGATCGATGTTCGGCTGCGAAACGGCCGACAAGAAGATCTCGGGGCCGCATGCAGCAGTACAACGTGGGAGCGCCCTTCGAGCGAATTGCCATGGACGTCGCCGGGCCATTCCCAATTAGCACTCAAGGCAACAAATATGTGCTGGTGGTAATGAACTATTTTAGTAAATGGCCCGAAGTGTATCCTATTCTTAACCAAGAGGCCACCACAGTCGCGGAAATGCTGGTAAACAACTGGGTGGTCAGATTTGGAGTTCCGCTGGAGTTGCACTCGGATCAAGGCCGGAATTTCGAGTCTGTGGTATTCAAGGAAGTGTGTGAGCTACTAGGAATAAGGAAAACTCGCACCTGTATTTTGCATCCCCAGTCCGACGGCATGGTGGAACGATTCAATCGGATGCTGGAAGAATATCTGCGGAAAGTAGTAGGCAGAAATCAAAAGGATTGGGACACGCATATTCCGCTGTTCTTGATGGCGTATAGGTCAGCCCCGCACGACACGACATCACTCACTCCAGCCCGAGCAGTATTCGGCACGGAGCTGAGGTTGCCTTCTGATTTGAAGTTCGGAGTGGTCAGCACGACGGAAGGCGCTAGGACTGATTACGCAGTCAATAAGCGGTCGGAGCTGGAAGAAATCCACCAGTTTATAAGGGACCGAATCCAACTGGTCAGCGATAAGATGAAAGCCAGATATGATCTACGGGCTAACAAAGCGGGGTTCCAAGAAGGCGATCTGGTAAAGCTTTACAACCCGCAGCGGAGGAAAGGTTTGTCTCCAAAACTTCAAACGTCATGGGAAGGACCGTACAAGGTCGTGACCAGGATTAATGACGTGGTGTACAGGTTTCAACGCTGCGGCAATAGAAACGCCAGGTTGAAAGTAGTCCATTTGGAGCGCCTGGCGTCTTACTCCGGCGGAGCCTCGGCACTTGTTCGGGACGAACGAGTCTAAGTGGTGGGCAGTGCTACGAGGAGGCACTCTGTGCTGTGCCACACTGTACTATGCCTGAACACTTTTCCAAGCATACTTTTAGGCATGCACTTTGAAGTACGGCAAATTTGGTATAATTCGCTTGGTATAGTCCGATATGGCAAGGATGGTTCGCGAAGGAATGGGCTGTGCGAGAATGGTCGAGCGTTTCAATTGGAAGTTGCAAGAAACTTCGGCGCGATAAGAAAACTGGTATAAAAGCAGCAGTGTGCTGCGCAGGGAGTCGAGTCGGTATTGAGCAAGCAAAGGGGAAACATGCAATAGTAGTAGTAAAGTAGTAACAAGTGTAAATTTGTAAATAAAGTAATTGTTGATTTTTGACTGCGTTTGCGCTGAATAAATGAAGTTGTGTGTAGCACAATCAGATACGAACAGCTTAGAAAAACTCATATTCGTAACAATATGTAAAAATAAGCCACATTTTCACCTTTTGTGTGGTTTCCGAAAATACTTAATAATTTAAGGACATTTTTTTAAATCAATTAAAAGTATTAATAAACTTCTTCGTTTCTTGGTTGTGTTCTATTATTTCTTGTTTTTAAATATGCATACATCGGTATTTAGAAACAATAAAAATACAAATTCCCCATTTTATATGCGAACATCTAAGCATAACATACATAAAATTCTTGTGGGAAGACAGTTTACGCATTTGACAAAGAAAATGCTATGAAATTAATGATTTTAATGGAATATTATTTCCAGTGCACAGTTTTGAATATTTAAATAATATTGAAAATTAAATATAGATGATTTTGAATGCTAATTATAAAAGTCGAACCGAGTTGAGCTGAGATATTCGATTTGCAAAATGTATACTTGGTAGACTTTCGGTAAGTTGAGAGCAATTGTAAAATATTTTTTATAACTGTTGCATTCAATAAATGTGAATAAATTTCATTTAAATATTATGTAAATTGTTCAAAATCATATATAAATGCAACTTTAACTATTTATTGAATGTATAAGTGGTAAAATGTTAGGTTTTTTCTACGAAATTTCATTACAAATCAGGCAAAGTTTATGTTTGACTGCATTTAAAACTGTCAGCATAATAGATATAAGGCAAATATGTTAAAAATGCGAAAGATCAATATTTGGTAAATATTAATGGGTGATTCGTTTGAATGGAAATCGAAAAGTAATGTTTTAAAAAATTAAAATTATATTTGAAGATGACTATTAGAAAATGTTCACAACTACTGACTGGTAAATTATTATCATATATCCCTTCTACATGAGTCTCACTTTTTGAAGGGAGTTCAACTTTTGTTTCGTGAGTCACTGAATTTGATTGAATTTGAATTGTGTTGCGTAGCGTTTTGTTACGAATTGAATTGGGAAAAAGTGTAAAAGTGAAAAGGAAAGATGTCGGAATCTGCTGTTATTGCTAATGCATCATCGCCGGTTGCTGCAGCGGGAGCTACGGCTGTTGCGGAGAAAAAGGTTGCTGCCAAGAAACCTGCATCGGCAAAATCTAAGAAGCCCGCAGCTGCCCCAACCCATCCGTCGACACAGCAAATGGTCGATGCATCGATTACAAATTTGAAAGAGCGCGGTGGCTCTTCACTGCTGGCCATCAAGAAATATATTAGTGCAACATACAAATGCGATGCACAAAAATTGGCTCCGTTCATAAAGAGATATTTAAAATCTTCGGTAGCCAGCGGTAAATTGATTCAAACTAAAGGCAAAGGTGCGTCCGGATCGTTCAAGCTATCGGCAACTGCAGCAAAACCGAAGAAAGGCAGCAGCAGCAGTAAGCCGAAATCGTCATCTGTGGAAAAGGCTAAAGCAAAGAAGAAGAAGAGTGGGGCATTGGGAGCTAGCAGTGCAGCCAAGAAGAAGTCGGCATCGGCGATTGGTGCCAAGAAGGCGAGCAGTGATAAGACGGCTGTAAAGGCAAAGAAAGCAGCTGTGGCTACCGAAAAAAAGAAGAGTGAAAAGGCAAAAGCGAAAAGTATCAAGAAGACTGGTACAGTTAAGGCGAAACCAGCAAAGGCAAAGCCAAGCGCCACCAAACCAAAAGCACCCAAGGCTAAATCATCTGCTGCCAAGCCAAAAAAGACCGCAATAGCGGCCAAGAAGCCAGTAGCTAAAAAAACAGCTGCCAAAAAGTAAACTGTCAGTAATGGGGCATTATCTATATATTTACATATATGTATGTATATCTGAAACGATATATAAAAAGCCCTTTTCAGGGCTACAAAATCAATACACAAAGAGAATCGAAATATTTTCAAACGCTAAAAATATATTTTAATAAATTGCTTATGAATAGACGTTGCGCAGCGAATTAACATCCAGCGACTACGCTGGCTCGGCCATGTCTGCCGTATGGACGACGATGGTTGGAGGGCGAAGAGGGAGGCCGTGTGTCCGGTGGAAGGACCAAGTTGAAGAGGCCCTGCTATCTCTTGGTGTGACCAACTGGAGAAGGCGCGCGCAAAGCAGAGGCGCCTGGAGAGAAGTTTTGCGGCAGGCCGTAACCCGATAACGGCCAGTTAATGAATAAGTTATGAATAGAAATTGTTGAATAATTCGCCACGCCACCATCGGTTCCCGTCCGATCAGTGTCGGGCGCGGTTTGGATCGCTGTTGTTGGCGTCCACACATTTTTTTGCATAATACGATTAAGGAGCATAAGACATTATGGTAGGATATTTTTTAAAACAACATATAAAAATCTCTTTGTTTATATATTTTGTGGCCCTGAAAAGGGCCTTTTGTTCTATTAGCGTAGATGTTGTCGATGGAAATTGCTTATTTGGAACTGGTGTACTTGGTGACGGCCTTAGTTCCCTCACTGACAGCGTGCTTCGCCAATTCACCGGGCAACAGCAGACGAACGGCAGTCTGAATTTCGCGACTAGTGATTGTCGAACGCTTATTGTAGTGCGCCAGACGCGACGCTTCGGCAGCGATACGCTCAAAGATGTCATTCACGAAACTATTCATAATACTCATTGCTTTCGAAGAGATGCCAGTGTCGGGGTGGACTTGCTTCAACACTTTGTAAATGTAGATAGCGTAGCTTTCCTTCCTCTTGCGCTTCTTCTTCTTGTCGGTTTTCGTAATGTTCTTTTGCGCCTTGCCGGCCTTTTTTGCCGCTTTACCACTCGTTTTAGGAGGCATTTTCACTTCAATTCACTTCACAAAACACTCAAAGCACAATTGTGATAACTATGAATGCCAATATGCACACTTATCTACAATTTACTGAACGAGTTTTTCATGATACACACAGATTGTATATTAATTCTCTCTACCTGACAACCATGAGCCCAACAAAACTATAAATACACAGAAGGAAACATCGTATCGTTGAGAGAGAGGCTATTTGAATTCGGTCGTGCGCGGTTGTGTAAGATCGTTATAGCAATTACTTGTGAAGAAAACGTCAAGAAAGTGAAGTGAAGCTAATTTATAACTCCCACTCGTGTTAACGGCGTGTACTGTGGATGGTATACAACCAGCTATCGAAGACTTCTGCCGTCAGTAAGACGAAGACCAAAGCGCCTGGTTTAGGGCGAAAAGTGAAAATGAGTTTCAAGGATGACAGCACTCCTATGAATATTTATGAAGACCTCAGCCTAGAGAGCGACTGCGACACCAAGGACATCTCGAAGAAAATGAAGAAGAAACGAAAGAGGCAAGACGTCTCCTCCGACGGATCGAGCACCAAAAACTCGAAACTCATCGACAAGATCAAGAAGCTTACTAAGGAGATGAGCTCACTGAAAGCGGAAATTAAGTCGCTGAAAGAAGAACGCGAAGTTTTGAGAAGAAATACCCAAATGATGACTGACAATGAAGCTGAGATGGACCAATTCCCGGCGCTTCAGAATGATGCAGGACGACCACCAAAAATCCCTATTAAGCCAGCAATGCAACGGAAGACCGTTAACCCGAAGAAGGATTCCAGTAAGCCGCCACCTATTTTAATTTGTTACAATGTAGACCAGAAATTGCTTAACTTTAAGCTAGGTATCTTTTTAAAACATAAGAACTTTGCTGGTAAGCAAATAAATAAGAACGTAGTTCACATTAGCACGTACACACTGGAGGACTACACTAAAACGAAGAATTTTTTAATTAACAATGCGCACAAATTTTATACGTTCACTCCCCAAGAGGAAAAGCCATACACATTACTTATCAAGAAGCTTCCATCCTCGTATGAGGAAGAGGAAGTACTCAGTTATATTAATGATCTGAAACTCAGCATAAATGTCCTTAAAGTTAAAAAAATCAATAATAAGTTCCTCATACAGCTGTCCAAAGAGTCTGATATTGCTGAATTTAGGAAAATTAATTACATCCTCAATTGCAAAATTGAGTTTTCCGATTATAAGTCAAATTTCCCCGTGCAGTGCAAAAATTGCCAAAGATTTGGACACGTTGCCAGTAATTGCAACATGCCTTACAGATGCGTAAAGTGTTTAGACTCTCACGGTCCCAAAGAATGTAAAGTACCACCAAAGGAACTAAATACTGAGGAAATTGCGGTCGTTGATCCTATTTCTGGAAAATTAAACAAACGTCTAGGCTTCCCAGTAAAATGTGTTAATTGTAACTTGGAGGGCCATACAGCAAATGCCAAAATATGCCCCAAGAGACTAGAACTAATAAATAAGTTAAACCAAAAAAAGCCATCACTACCCCCACCCCCTCCGCTTCTGGCTTATATCCCATCAACCAGAACTAACAAATCTTATTCAGATGCCTTAAAAGCAAATTCTCGAGTTAGCGCAGGAAACAGCTCCAAAGCTAATACCACTCAAAGCACGGACTCCCAATTCAACATGATCAGCAAAGATTGTGAAAGGTTACTAGGAAGAGACTTCTTTACATGCCTTAATAAAGTAAAGGAATTTTCCACCTATTATAACACCCTCGTGAACGACGAGGACAAATCCAAAGCATTATTCAAACTATTCATAGATCTTCGCATTGACACCTAAGAACTTAAAATGTTTCTTTATAAATGTATGTTCACTCGTTAGTAAGAGGAAGAGACATTCCTTCAACTTGTTTTTGAAACATCATAAGCCAGACATTGTCTTAATTGCAGAGCATAAATTGAACCACAGGCACAAGTTGTCGTTCACCAATTATGAACTCATAAGGGATGACCGTACCTCTGGCAGAGGTGGTGGTACAGCAATCTGTATAAGAGACACCTTCGTTTATCAGAAAATAACATGCAACACTTGTATAATTGAAAACACAACCATCACAGTTAGTCTCAGCAACAACACGACAATAGCATTCATCTCAGCTTATAGTAAACCTTCCAACACTCTTACTGAATCTGATTTAAACTCTTTAATCAGCTCCTCTAATACAGATCAAGTAGTCCTGGGCGGAGATCTAAACGCTAGACACCGCAATTGGGGAGATACCGTCTGCAATAAAAACGGGAATATTTTGTCTGAATGGCTTTTGAAAACCCCCTCCATACAAATCAACCCAACTAAGAATCCAACGAGGAACAATTCATATTTAGACATATTCATTACGTCCTTGCCAATTTGTGCTAGCTACCACACGGACTTTCCGAATACTCTCAGAACTTTTGACTTCGACTCTGATCACGACGCAGTTGAACTTGTAATAGTAACCACCGATTGCGTACGGAAGTCACCGGTGACAACTCTAGATTGGAATAAAATTAATATAAAGTTGTTCAACAGCGTACTATATGAAAATCTTAATAGCCAGGTCTTACCCAACAATAGAGTAGCGTCTAAAACTGAAATAGATAACTGTATTTCGTATGTAAGTCAATCTTTTCAAACTGCTATCGAAGCTGCTGTACCCAAAGTAAGAATTCACAGAAAAGGTCAAATTAACCTCCCTCAAAATATCTTGCATTATATCCAGGAAAAAAAGAGGCTGCGTAGGGTGGCATATAGATGCGTCGATCCGGAGCGGAAAAACACCTTAAAAGCAATTATACGCAATATTGAAAAAATCGTACAGGAGCTAATTCAGCTACACGAAGAAAAGTACTGGGATAACTTCTTCAAAAAGATTAGAATGAATAATCAGACCTATAGGAAAATCAAAAGTCTATGTGGAACAAACAGTAAAATCGAATTGCCCACCATCGTGGATGACAATGGGAACACCCATACTGAAAACTTCCACAAAATAAATATATTGGCTGATCGTTTTGAAAAAGTTCATTCAAGAGATCAAGATATGCCCAACCAGCTTCATGATAACCTAGTCCATAGCTCAATATCCGTTTTAAGAAACGACGTCCCAATCATTTCCTTTGATAGTGAAATCACTGCGGACGGCGAATCTGATAAGTTGTCAAACCATGCTCCCGACATCGTAGAAAAATACGCACAACTCACCACGTCAGAAGATATTGCGTTCAGTATCTATTTCACTAACAATAAAAAAAGTTTTGGCGACGATGGGATCCCGAACTTTCTACTAAGGAAAACTTCTGCTTTCTTTTGCAACTTCCTTGCAATCCTATTCAATCAGTCATACAACATTGGTTACTTTCCTGAGTTATGGAAATGTGCCAAAATTATCCCAGTCTTAAAACCAAAGTCAGATCCGAATTTGGCCAATAACTACAGACCAATTTCCCTGTTATCCAATATTAGTAAGTTATTTGAGAGGATTCTTTTGGGAAAACTTAAAACGCACATCGAAGAAAGCAAGATCTTAAAAGACAATCAATTTGGTTTTAAAACCCATCATTCTACCAACCACGCTCTAACTGTGCTTTCTGACTTCGTTACCACTAATTTAAACAAACGCCAAGCCACCATAGCAGTAGCATTAGATCTTGAAAAAGCTTTTGACACAGTTTGGATTGAAGGACTTATATACAAAATGTACAACACATTCAATTTTGACAAGCACATCTGTAGACTTCTCCTAAACTACTTAACAGATCGCTCATTCTATGTAACCCACAAGGACGAAAATTCCATCATAAAACCAATTGCGGCAGGTGTCCCCCAAGGATCCATTCTTGGCCCTATCCTATATAACATCTACCTAGCTGACATACAGAACCCAGAACCCGAATCCAATAAGCAAATAATCATATACGCTGACGACATTCTTATTCTTGGATCCAAACCTAGAATTTCAGTAATGAACAAAGAGATTAACCAATACCTCTCCGAGTTATCCCCTTACCTTGAGAAGTGGAAACTGAAACTGAACACTGCCAAAAGCGAATGCGTCTTATTTACAGGAGTTAAAAAGTACCTATACCCCAATGCCAGAAAATTCTCTCCTAACATTATGATCAACCAATCTAGAATAGCCAACAAGGAACAAATTAAATACTTAGGTGTCATATTTCACAAATCTTTCAAGTTCTACCGGCATATGGATTACATTCTCTCTAAAGCCAAGAATGGTTTTCATGCCTATTATGGAATACTGAGGAGAGCTAAGAGCCTGAAAATGCGCATTAAACTAAATTGCTACAAGCAACTCATTCGGCCAATTCTTACGTATGCCTTCCCCATATGGTTTGATATTTCTTCACACCAAATGGAAAGACTACGCACTTTTGAGAGAAAGATCTTACGCATCTGCTCCGGCACCACAACAACTTGGGTCAATGGCACATACAAATGCATATCAAACTATAAGCTTTATAAAAAATGCAAAGCGGAAAGAATCGACTGTCACTTAGTAAAGGCAGCGGTACGATTCCTAAATAATTTAGGAAGACTGGACAATAATTTGGTCAAAAAATACCTGTTGAAGGAGCCAAACATACTCTTCCCATTTCAAGACAAATTCCTATCACCTTTACATCTGCAAATTTTGTTGAAAAACAATCAGGTCTTCCAAGAGGAAAAGCTTTTGTTCTACCACAGGCGATTCCGGACATTTAATATCAATGACCCAATTTACTGTACTCATCAATTCTGATGTGTACTCCCCCATGTGTACAAAGTGTATAGTGTGTATAGTGATACTTAGTCTTAGTTAGAATAAGCAAATATTGAAATGTGATTCCCTTTTTTACATGCCCTTTTTAGGGAAACCCTACAAATGTAATAGATCTCAAGTAAACAAACATAATGTGTTATTTAACTAAATGAATGTAAACACTCCTAGATAAATATTTTATGTGCTAGGAAATCATTAATGTATTTAATTTTAACTAGATTAAGTCTTACTTATGTACCAATGAAATAATGGGCAATAAATATCATTCAAAATATCATTCATCGTATCGTTAACATTTGTGTGTGACTAGTGCTTTAGTGGAGTGAAGAAACAGAGAAAGAGAATACAAAAATGTCTGGTCGTGGAAAAGGTGGCAAAGTTAAGGGAAAGGCAAAGTCGCGCTCGAATCGTGCTGGACTACAATTTCCGGTCGGTCGTATTCATCGTTTGCTGCGCAAGGGCAATTATGCTGAGCGTGTCGGTGCTGGTGCTCCCGTATATTTGGCAGCTGTAATGGAATACTTGGCCGCTGAAGTTCTTGAGTTGGCTGGCAATGCTGCACGCGACAACAAGAAGACGAGAATCATTCCGCGCCATTTACAATTGGCCATCCGCAATGACGAGGAATTGAACAAGTTGTTGTCCGGCGTGACAATCGCCCAAGGTGGTGTCTTGCCCAACATTCAAGCTGTACTCCTGCCCAAAAAGACTGAGAAGAAGGCTTAAACAATCGACTAATATAACAAATTACACAAACCGTCCTTTTCAGGACGACAAAATATTCGAACAAAGAGTTGAAAAATATGTTCAAATAAGAATTTATAAAAATAAAAACATTTTATCATGAAGCAAAGCAAAATTTACAAAAGAAATGCTGTACTTGCCATAGTCTTTGAGTAATTTTTTTTTCTCCATAAACTTTCATGTTTGCATGCATTTCGCCATTCAATATACATATGAGATGTGTATGAGATATTTTTTCATAAAATTGGTTATTAAAATTTATGTAGTGAAATAGGAGTTGAAATAATTCCTAAATCTTTTTATAAATGCATACAGGTAAATAGAAAGTACAGTTGAACCTCGATTATCCGGGGCTCCATTAACCGGAATGCTGAGTGGTTGAACAACTTAATCGTGAAGAACATGTAAGTACTTGTGTTTGTTTTTTTTCGTATAACACACACATACATATTTATTTTAAATAAATGTATATTTTGAAATATAATAAGATTTCTTGATGCAAATACGTACGTTTATAGAAGCAGTTTCACATGTTCTTATAAAAAATAATAAAATTTATAAACCTCTTTTAACCGGATAATCGAGGTTAAACTGTAGTTGAAATAATTTTTAAATCTTTTTGTAAATGTATTTTGTGGTTCTGAAAAGGACCGTTTTCCATTATTTATGTCGTCAATTTATGAATTTAACCGCCGAAACCGTACAATGTACGACCCTGTCTCTTCAAAGCATACACAACATCCATCGCTGTTACAGTCTTGCGTTTGGCGTGTTCAGTGTATGTGACAGCATCACGAATAACATTCTCCAGAAAGACCTTCAACACGCCACGAGTCTCCTCATATATTAACCCAGATATACGCTTCACACCGCCACGACGAGCCAAACGTCTAATAGCCGGCTTCGTGATGCCCTGAATGTTATCGCGCAACACTTTACGATGACGCTTCGCACCACCTTTTCCCAAGCCTTTACCACCTTTGCCGCGACCAGTCATTGTTGTTTCTTTTTTTTTTGCTCTTCACTAAATTCACTTCACAAAGTACAAAACACAACTGCGAATACTACATACATTTGCTCCAACTTATATTTATACTAAACCGAGACGACGCTTGCAATGCATATTATCTACCTGGCCTCCTCTAACATATATGAGGGTTGTTTATAATGTTGAATTAGTGAAACGCTTTCGGAAATGTAACTATAAAAGTGTTGTTTGATGCGTGCATATGTGCATAGTATAATAATAAAGTAGTCTAATTAAAGAGAGTACCCCTAATGTACCTCTATTTTGATTGACAAATATTGTCAAAAAAGTCATCAGCAGAGTAAACAAAGTTGTATTAAAATATACCTAAGCATTTTTCTTTTGCTTTTAGTACGATTTTATTTGAATGAAGTTGCGACTGTGGTTGAACATTTTTTTAACTGACAAATTTCAGACATCAAAATTTACGTAATTTCAAAATATTTTGTTTATTTTGAGCGGGAGAGTTTTGATTAGACTACTTTATTATTATACTATGCATATGTGTTCATTGGCGTTCCCGTAGTGCTCAGTGTTAGTGTTGGTGTGAATAAAAAAGAAGAAGAAGTGAAGTGAAAAGATGGCGCGTACAAAGCAAACTGCTCGCAAATCGACTGGTGGTAAAGCGCCACGCAAACAATTGGCAACGAAGGCTGCTCGTAAGAGTGCTCCGGCCACTGGTGGTGTGAAGAAGCCTCATCGTTATCGTCCCGGTACAGTGGCGTTACGTGAGATTCGTCGTTACCAAAAGAGTACCGAGTTGTTGATCCGTAAACTACCGTTCCAGCGTCTAGTTCGTGAGATCGCGCAGGATTTCAAAACTGACTTGCGTTTCCAGAGTTCTGCTGTAATGGCTTTGCAAGAAGCTAGTGAAGCGTATCTGGTTGGTCTTTTCGAAGACACAAACTTATGCGCTATCCATGCCAAACGAGTGACCATCATGCCCAAAGACATTCAGCTGGCCAGACGCATCCGTGGCGAACGTGCCTAAGTCAATTTCCAAACGGTCGACATTTTTAATAATAACAAACAATCGGTCCTTTTCAGGACCACAAATTTCTGTGCAAAAGAGATTATTAAAAACAATTTTAACTACTTTCGCTATTAAGAAAATATATATATATTTTTTCGATTTTGATGCTATGCTAACCTGAAATTAATTGGTGTAAAATTTTTTTTTTTAATAAGCTTATAAACAAGCAATACAATACAAAACACAACATTTAATCAAAAAAGCTTGGAAATATACATTATACAAAGCGAATTATGAAATTTTTCTGATTCGGAAAGATATTTCATCAATTTTGTTGAGAACATTCCCAAAAATAAAAAAATATGCATTGAATGGAAATCTACTGATATGATATGGAGGTGAATAATCGAACGAGTATTCGCCAACGACCATACCACGCTGAATACATCGGTTCTCGTCCGATCACCGAAATTAAGCAGCGTCGGGCGCGGTTAGTACTTGGATGGGGGACCGCTTGGGAACACCGCGTGTTGTTGGCATTTGCCTAAACTTTTTTGCTCCCTCCTCCTCCTTATTTCTTTTCATTTAATTCACATTTCGAGTTCAGTTTTTACTGAATGCCCTTGCTTATGTTTTCTTAATTTTACGTTTATTTTATGTTTATTTCATTTACGTATCAGCCCATAGCTTCATAATATGCTATATTAAGTTATTGTATCACTGTTGTGAAAGACATTAGTTTAATATTTTTTAAGGTGTTTTACGTAAATATCCCAGAACTAGAACGAAAAAAACGTCGAATATAGTCCACGCAGTGTAGATGGAAAATATACAAAAACATGAAAACATTGCAAAAACACAATTTATTCAAGGCACAGCGAAACGGTCTGCAAGGAGTGTGCAGAGTAAAAATGCTCAATGAATTTTCGATGTTATTATTGCTGCTCAACCTTTTTAACTTGAAGTTCTTACGAAAAAATACATATGTATAAATAAGCCACATTTTCACCTTTTGTATGGTTTCCGAAAATACTTAATAGTTGAAGGACATTTTTTTAAATCAATTAAAAGTATTAATAAACTTCTTCGTTTCTTGGTTGTGTTCTATTATTTCTTGTTTTTAAATATGCATACATCGGTATTTAGAAACAATAAAAATACAAATTCCCCATTTTATATGCGAACATCTAAGCATAACATACATAAAATTCTTGTGGGAAGACAGTTTACGCATTTGACAAAGAAAATGCTATGAAATTAATGATTTTAATGGAATATTATTTCCAGTGCACAGTTTTGAATATTTAAATAATATTGAAAATTAAATATAGATGATTTTGAATGCTAATTATAAAAGTCGAACCGAGTTGAGCTGAGATATTCGATTTGCAAAATGTATACTTGGTAGACTTTCGGTAAGTTGAGAGCAATTGTAAAATATTTTTTATAACTGTTGCATTCAATAAATGTGAATAAATTTCATTTAAATATTATGTAAATTGTTCAAAATCATATATAAATGCAACTTTAACTATTTATTGAATGTATAAGTGGTAAAATGTTAGGTTTTTTCTACGAAATTTCATTACAAATCAGGCAAAGTTTATGTTTGACTGCATTTAAAACTGTCAGCATAATAGATATAAGGCAAATATGTTAAAAATGCGAAAGATCAATATTTGGTAAATATTAATGGGTGATTCGTTTGAATGGAAATCGAAAAGTAATGTTTTAAAAAATTAAAATTATATTTGAAGATGACTATTAGAAAATGTTCACAACTACTGACTGGTAAATTATTATCATATATCCCTTCTACATGAGTCTCACTTTTTGAAGGGAGTTCAACTTTTGTTTCGTGAGTCACTGAATTTGATTGAATTTGAATTGTGTTGCGTAGCGTTTTGTTACGAATTGAATTGGGAAAAAGTGTAAAAGTGAAAAGGAAAGATGTCGGAATCTGCTGTTATTGCTAATGCATCATCGCCGGTTGCTGCAGCGGGAGCTACGGCTGTTGCGGAGAAAAAGGTTGCTGCCAAGAAACCTGCATCGGCAAAATCTAAGAAGCCCGCAGCTGCCCCAACCCATCCGTCGACACAGCAAATGGTCGATGCATCGATTACAAATTTGAAAGAGCGCGGTGGCTCTTCACTGCTGGCCATCAAGAAATATATTAGTGCAACATACAAATGCGATGCACAAAAATTGGCTCCGTTCATAAAGAGATATTTAAAATCTTCGGTAGCCAGCGGTAAATTGATTCAAACTAAAGGCAAAGGTGCGTCCGGATCGTTCAAGCTATCGGCAACTGCAGCAAAACCGAAGAAAGGCAGCAGCAGCAGTAAGCCGAAATCGTCATCTGTGGAAAAGGCTAAAGCAAAGAATTAGAAGAGTGGGGCATTGGGAGCTAGCAGTGCAGCCAAAAAGAAGTCGGCATCGGCGATTGGTGCCAAGAAGGCGAGCAGTGATAAGACGGCTGTAAAGGCAAAGAAAGCAGCTGTGGCTACCGAAAAAAAGAAGAGTGAAAAGGCAAAAGCGAAAAGTATCAAGAAGACTGGTACAGTTAAGGCGAAACCAGCAAAGGCAAAGCCAAGCGCCACCAAACCAAAAGCACCCAAGGCTAAATCATCTGCTGCCAAGCCAAAAAAGACCGCAATAGCGGCCAAGAAGCCAGTAGCTAAAAAAACAGCTGCCAAAAAGTAAACTGTCAGTAATGGGGCATTATCTATATATTTACATATATGTATGTATATCTGAAACGATATATAAAAAGCCCTTTTCAGGGCTACAAAATCAATACACAAAGAGAATCGAAATATTTTCAAACGCTAAAAATATATTTTAATAAATTGCTTATGAATAGACGTTGCGCAGCGAATTAACATCCAGCGACTACGCTGGCTCGGCCATGTCTGCCGTATGGACGACGATGGTTGGAGGGCGAAGAGGGAGGCCGTGTGTCCGGTGGAAGGACCAAGTTGAAGAGGCCCTGCTATCTCTTGGTGTGACCAACTGGAGAAGGCGCGCGCAAAGCAGAGGCGCCTGGAGAGAAGTTTTGCGGCAGGCCGTAACCCGATAACGGCCAGTTAATGAATAAGTTATGAATAGAAATTGTTGAATAATTCGCCACGCCACCATCGGTTCCCGTCCGATCAGTGTCGGGCGCGGTTTGGATCGCTGTTGTTGGCGTCCACACATTTTTTTGCATAATACGATTAAGGAGCATAAGACATTATGGTAGGATATTTTTTAAAACAACATATAAAAATCTCTTTGTTTATATATTTTGTGGCCCTGAAAAGGGCCTTTTGTTCTATTAGCGTAGATGTTGTCGATGGAAATTGCTTATTTGGAACTGGTGTACTTGGTGACGGCCTTAGTTCCCTCACTGACAGCGTGCTTCGCCAATTCACCGGGCAACAGCAGACGAACGGCAGTCTGAATTTCGCGACTAGTGATTGTCGAACGCTTATTGTAGTGCGCCAGACGCGACGCTTCGGCAGCGATACGCTCAAAGATGTCATTCACGAAACTGTTCATAATACTCATTGCTTTCGAAGAGATGCCAGTGTCGGGGTGGACTTGCTTCAACACTTTGTAAATGTAGATAGCGTAGCTTTCCTTCCTCTTGCGCTTCTTCTTCTTGTCGGTTTTCGTAATGTTCTTTTGCGCCTTGCCGGCCTTTTTTGCCGCTTTACCACTCGTTTTAGGAGGCATTTTCACTTCAATTCACTTCACAAAACACTCAAAGCACAATTGTGATAACTATGAATGAATGATATTGAATGATATTTATTGCCCATTATTTCATTGGTACATAAGTAAGACTTAATCTAGTTAAAATTAAATACATTAATGATTTCCTAGCACATAAAATATTTATCTAGGAGTGTTTACATTAATTTAGTTAAATATCACATTATGTTTGTTTACTTGAGATCTATTACATTTGTAGGGTTTCCCTACAAAGGGCATGTAAAAAAGGGAATCACATTTCAATATTTGCTTATTCTAACTAAGACTAAGTATCACTATACACACTATACACTTTGTACACATGGGGGAGTACACATCAGAATTGATGAGTACAGTAAATTGGGTCATTGATATTAAATGTCCGGAATCGCCTGTGGTAGAACAAAAGCTTTTCCTCTTGGAAGACCTGATTGTTTTTCAACAAAATTTGCAGATGTATAGGTGATAGGAATTTGTCTTGAAATGGGAAGAGTATGTTTGGCTCCTTCAACAGGTATTTTTTGACCAAATTATTGTCCAGTCTTCCTAAATTATTTAGGAATCGTACCGCTGCCTTTACTAAGTGACAGTCGATTCTTTCCGCTTTGCATTTTTTATAAAGCTTATAGTTTGATATGCATTTGTATGTGCCATTGACCCAAGTTGTTGTGGTGCCGGAGCAGATGCGTAAGATCTTTCTCTCAAAAGTGCGTAGTCTTTCCATTTGGTGTGAAGAAATATCAAACCATATGGGGAAGGCATACGTAAGAATTGGCCTAATGAGTTGCTTGTAGCAATTTAGTTTAATGCGCATTTTCAGGCTCTTAGCTCTCCTCAGTATTCCATAATAGGCATGAAAACAATTTTTGGCTTTAGAGAGAATGTAATCCATATGCCGGTAGAACTTGAAAGATTTGTGAAATATGACACCTAAGTATTTAATTTGTTCCTTGTTGGCTATTCTAGATTGGTTGATCATAATGTTAGGAGAGAATTTTCTGGCATTGGGGTATAGGTACTTTTTAACTCCTGTAAATAAGACGCATTCGCTTTTGGCAGTGTCCAGTTTCAGTTTCCACTTCTCAAGGTAAGGGGATAACTCGGAGAGGTATTGGTTAATCTCTCTGTTCATTACTGAAATTCTAGGTTTGGATCCAAGAATAAGAATGTCGTCAGCGTATATGATTATTTGTTTATTGGATTCGGGTTCTGGGTTCTGTATGTCAGCTAGGTAGATGTTATATAGGATAGGGCCAAGAATGGATCCTTGGGGGACACCTGCCGCAATTGGTTTTATGATGGAATTTTCGTCCTTGTGGGTTACATAGAATGAGCGATCTGTTAAGTAGTTTAGGAGAAGTCTACAGATGTGCTTGTCAAAATTGAATGTGTTGTACATTTTGTATATAAGTCCTTCAATCCAAACTGTGTCAAAAGCTTTTTCAAGATCTAATGCTACTGCTATGGTGGCTTGGCGTTTGTTTAAATTAGTGGTAACGAAGTCAGAAAGCACAGTTAGAGCGTGGTTGGTAGAATGATGGGTTTTAAAACCAAATTGATTGTCTTTTAAGATCTTGCTTTCTTCGATGTGCGTTTTAAGTTTTCCCAAAAGAATCCTCTCAAATAACTTACTAATATTGGATAACAGGGAAATTGGTCTGTAGTTATTGGCCAAATTCGGATCTGACTTTGGTTTTAAGACTGGGATAATTTTGGCACATTTCCATAACTCAGGAAAGTAACCAATGTTGTATGACTGATTGAATAGGATTGCAAGGAAGTTGCAAAAGAAAGCAGAAGTTTTCCTTAGTAGAAAGTTCGGGATCCCATCGTCGCCAAAACTTTTTTTATTGTTAGTGAAATAGATACTGAACGCAATATCTTCTGACGTGGTGAGTTGTGCGTATTTTTCTACGATGTCGGGAGCATGGTTTGACAACTTATCAGATTCGCCGTCCGCAGTGATTTCACTATCAAAGGAAATGATTGGGACGTCGTTTCTTAAAACGGATATTGAGCTATGGACTAGGTTATCATGAAGCTGGTTGGGCATATCTTGATCTCTTGAATGAACTTTTTCAAAACGATCAGCCAATATATTTATTTTGTGGAAGTTTTCAGTATGGGTGTTCCCATTGTCATCCACGATGGTGGGCAATTCGATTTTACTGTTTGTTCCACATAGACTTTTGATTTTCCTATAGGTCTGATTATTCATTCTAATCTTTTTGAAGAAGTTATCCCAGTACTTTTCTTCGTGTAGCTGAATTAGCTCCTGTACGATTTTTTCAATATTGCGTATAATTGCTTTTAAGGTGTTTTTCCGCTCCGGATCGACGCATCTATATGCCACCCTACGCAGCCTCTTTTTTTCCTGGATATAATGCAAGATATTTTGAGGGAGGTTAATTTGACCTTTTCTGTGAATTCTTACTTTGGGTACAGCAGCTTCGATAGCAGTTTGAAAAGATTGACTTACATACGAGATACAGTTATCTATTTCAGTTTTAGACGCTACTCTATTGTTGGGTAAGACCTGGCTATTAAGATTTTCATATAGTACGCTGTTGAACAACTTTATATTAATTTTATTCCAATCTAGAGTTGTCACCGGTGACTTCCGTACGCAATCGGTGGTTACTATTACAAGTTCAACTGCGTCGTGATCAGAGTCGAAGTCAAAAGTTCTGAGAGTATTCGGAAAGTCCTTGTGGTAGCTAGCACAAATTGGCAAGGACGTAATGAATATGTCTAAATATGAATTGTTCCTCGTTGGATTTTTAGTTGGGTTGATTTGTATGGAGGGGGTTTTCAAAAGCCATTCAGACAAAATATTCCCGTTTTTATTGCAGACGGTATCTCCCCAATTGCGGTGTCTATCGTTTAGATCTCCGCCCAGGACTACTTGATCTGTATTAGAGGAGCTGATTAAAGAGTTTAAATCAGATTCAGTAAGAGTGTTGGAAGGTTTACTATAAGCTGAGATGAATGCTATTGTCGTGTTGTTGCTGAGACTAACTGTGATGGTTGTGTTTTCAATTATACAAGTGTTGCATGTTATTTTCTGATAAACGAAGGTGTCTCTTATACAGATTGCTGTACCACCACCTCTGCCAGAGGTACGGTCATCCCTTATGAGTTCATAATTGGTGAACGACAACTTGTGCCTGTGGTTCAATTTATGCTCTGCAATTAAGACAATGTCTGGCTTATGATGTTTCAAAAACAAGTTGAAGGAATGTCTCTTCCTCTTACTAACGAGTGAACATACATTTATAAAGAAACATTTTAAATTCTTAGGTGTCAATGCGAAGATCTATGAATAGTTTGAATAATGCTTTGGATTTGTCCTCGTCGTTCACGAGGGTGTTATAATAGGTGGAAAATTCCTTTACTTTATTAAGGCATGTAAAGAAGTCTCTTCCTAGTAACCTTTCACAATCTTTGCTGATCATGTTGAATTGGGAGTCCGTGCTTTGAGTGGTATTAGCTTTGGAGCTGTTTCCTGCGCTAACTCGAGAATTTGCTTTTAAGGCATCTGAATAAGATTTGTTAGTTCTGGTTGATGGGATATAAGCCAGAAGCGGAGGGGGTGGGGGTAGTGATGGCTTTTTTTGGTTTAACTTATTTATTAGTTCTAGTCTCTTGGGGCATATTTTGGCATTTGCTGTATGGCCCTCCAAGTTACAATTAACACATTTTACTGGGAAGCCTAGACGTTTGTTTAATTTTCCAGAAATAGGATCAACGACCGCAATTTCCTCAGTATTTAGTTCCTTTGGTGGTACTTTACATTCTTTGGGACCGTGAGAGTCTAAACACTTTACGCATCTGTAAGGCATGTTGCAATTACTGGCAACGTGTCCAAATCTTTGGCAATTCTTGCACTGCACGGGGAAATTTGACTTATAATCGGAAAACTCAATTTTGCAATTGAGGATGTAATTAATTTTCCTAAATTCAGCAATATCAGACTCCTTGGACAGCTGTATGAGGAACTTATTATTGATTTTTTTAACTTTAAGGACATTTATGCTGAGTTTCAGATCATTAATATAACTGAGTACTTCCTCTTCCTCATACGAGGATGGAAGCTTCTTGATAAGTAATGTGTATGGCTTTTCCTCTTGGGGAGTGAACGTATAAAATTTGTGCGCATTGTTAATTAAAAAATTCTTCGTTTTAGTGTAGTCCTCCAGTGTGTACGTGCTAATGTGAACTACGTTCTTATTTATTTGCTTACCAGCAAAGTTCTTATGTTTTAAAAAGATACCTAGCTTAAAGTTAAGCAATTTCTGGTCTACATTGTAACAAATTAAAATAGGTGGCGGCTTACTGGAATCCTTCTTCGGGTTAACGGTCTTCCGTTGCATTGCTGGCTTAATAGGGATTTTTGGTGGACGTCCTGCATCATTCTGAAGCGCCGGGAATTGGTCCATCTCAGCTTCATTGTCAGTCATCATTTGGGTATTTCTTCTCAAAACTTCGCGTTCTTCTTTCAGCGACTTAATTTCCGCTTTCAGTGAGCTCATCTCCTTAGTAAGCTCCTTGATCTTGTCGATGAGTTTCGAGTTTTTGGTGCTCGATCCGTCGGAGGAGACGTCTTGCCTCTTTCGTTTCTTCTTCATTTTCTTCGAGATGTCCTTGGTGTCGCAGTCGCTCTCTAGGCTGAGGTCTTCATAAATATTCATAGGAGTGCTGTCATCCTTGAAACTCATTTTCACTTTTCGCCCTAAACCAGGCGCTTTGGTCTTCGTCTTACTGACGGCAGAAGTCTTCGATAGCTGGTTGTATACCATCCACAGTACACGCCGTTAACACGAGTGGGAGTTATAAGTTAGCTTCACTTCACTTTCTTGACGTTTTCTTCACAAGTAATTGCTACAACGATCTTACACAACCGCGCACGACCGAATTCAAATAGCGAAAACCCTGCATAACTATGAATGCCAATATGCACACTTATCTACAATTTACTGAACGAGTTTTTCATGATACACACCGATTGTATATTAATTCTCTCTACCTGACAACCATGAGCCCAACAAAACTATAAATACACAGAAGGAAACATCGTATCGTTAACATTTGTGTGTGACTAGTGCTTTAGTGGAGTGAAGAAACAGAGAAAGAGAATACAAAAATGTCTGGTCGTGGAAAAGGTGGCAAAGTTAAGGGAAAGGCAAAGTCGCGCTCGAATCGTGCTGGACTACAATTTCCGGTCGGTCGTATTCATCGTTTGCTGCGCAAGGGCAATTATGCTGAGCGTGTCGGTGCTGGTGCTCCCGTATATTTGGCAGCTGTAATGGAATACTTGGCCGCTGAAGTTCTTGAGTTGGCTGGCAATGCTGCACGCGACAACAAGAAGACGAGAATCATTCCGCGCCATTTACAATTGGCCATCCGCAATGACGAGGAATTGAACAAGTTGTTGTCCGGCGTGACAATCGCCCAAGGTGGTGTCTTGCCCAACATTCAAGCTGTACTCCTGCCCAAAAAGACTGAGAAGAAGGCTTAAACAATCGACTAATATAACAAATTACACAAACCGTCCTTTTCAGGACGACAAAATATTCGAACAAAGAGTTGAAAAATATGTTCAAATAAGAATTTATAAAAATAAAAACATTTTATCATGAAGCAAAGCAAAATTTACAAAAGAAATGCTGTACTTGCCATAGTCTTTGAGTAATTTTTTTTTCTCCATAAACTTTCATGTTTGCATGCATTTCGCCATTCAATATACATATGAGATGTGTATGAGATATTTTTTCATAAAATTGGTTATTAAAATTTATGTAGTGAAATAGGAGTTGAAATAATTCCTAAATCTTTTTATAAATGCATACAGGTGAATAGAAAGTACAGTTGAACCTCGATTATCCGGGGCTCCAAAGACTGAGAAGAAGGCTTAAACAATCGACTAATATAACAAATTACACAAACCGTCCTTTTCAGGACGACAAAATATTCGAACAAAGAGTTGAAAAATATGTTCAAATAAGAATTTATAAAAATAAAAACATTTTATCATGAAGCAAAGCAAAATTTACAAAAGAAATGCTGTACTTGCCATAGTCTTTGAGTAATTTTTTTTTCTCCATAAACTTTCATGTTTGCATGCATTTCGCCATTCAATATACATATGAGATGTGTATGAGATATTTTTTCATAAAATTGGTTATTAAAATTTATGTAGTGAAATAGGAGTTGAAATAATTCCTAAATCTTTTTATAAATGCATACAGGTAAATAGAAAGTACAGTTGAACCTCGATTATCCGGGGCTCCAAAGACTGAGAAGAAGGCTTAAACAATCGACTAATATAACAAATTACACAAACCGTCCTTTTCAGGACGACAAAATATTCGAACAAAGAGTTGAAAAATATGTTCAAATAAGAATTTATAAAAATAAAAACATTTTATCATGAAGCAAAGCAAAATTTACAAAAGAAATGCTGTACTTGCCATAGTCTTTGAGTAATTTTTTTTTCTCCATAAACTTTCATGTTTGCATGCATTTCGCCATTCAATATACATATGAGATGTGTATGAGATATTTTTTCATAAAATTGGTTATTAAAATTTATGTAGTGAAATAGGAGTTGAAATAATTCCTAAATCTTTTTATAAATGCATACAGGTAAATAGAAAGTACAGTTGAACCTCGATTATCCGGGGCTCCAAAGACTGAGAAGAAGGCTTAAACAATCGACTAATATAACAAATTACACAAACCGTCCTTTTCAGGACGACAAAATATTCGAACAAAGAGTTGAAAAATATGTTCAAATAAGAATTTATAAAAATAAAAACATTTTATCATGAAGCAAAGCAAAATTTACAAAAGAAATGCTGTACTTGCCATAGTCTTTGAGTAATTTGTTTTTCTCCATAAACTTTCATGTTTGCATGCATTTCGCCATTCAATATACATATGAGATGTGTATGAGATATTTTTTCATAAAATTGGTTATTAAAATTTATGTAGTGAAATAGGAGTTGAAATAATTCCTAAATCTTTTTATAAATGCATACAGGTAAATAGAAAGTACAGTTGAACCTCGATTATCCGGGGCTCCAAAGACTGAGAAGAAGGCTTAAACAATCGACTAATATAACAAATTACACAAACCGTCCTTTTCAGGACGACAAAATATTCGAACAAAGAGTTGAAAAATATGTTCAAATAAGAATTTATAAAAATAAAAACATTTTATCATGAAGCAAAGCAAAATTTACAAAAGAAATGCTGTACTTGCCATAGTCTTTGAGTAATTTTTTTTTCTCCATAAACTTTCATGTTTGCATGCATTTCGCCATTCAATATACATATGAGATGTGTATGAGATATTTTTTCATAAAATTGGTTATTAAAATTTATGTAGTGAAATAGGAGTTGAAATAATTCCTAAATCTTTTTATAAATGCATACAGGTAAATAGAAAGTACAGTTGAACCTCGATTATCCGGGGCTCCATTAACCGGAATGCTGAGTGGTTATTAATCGTGAAGAACATGTAAGTACTTGTGTTTGTTTTTTTTTCGTATAACACACACATACATATTTATTTTAAATAAATGTATATTTTGAAATATAATAAGATTTCTTGATGCAAATACGTACGTTTATAGAAGCAGTTTCACATGTTCTTATAAAAAATAATAAAATTTATAAACCTCTTTTAACCGGATAATCGAGGTTAAACTGTAGTTGAAATAATTTTTAAATCTTTTTGTAAATGTATTTTGTGGTCCTGAAAAGGACCGTTTTCCATTATTTATGTCGTCAATTTATGAATTTAACCGCCGAAACCGTACAATGTACGACCCTGTCTCTTCAAAGCATACACAACATCCATCGCTGTTACAGTCTTGCGTTTGGCGTGTTCAGTATATGTGACAGCATCACGAATAACATTCTCCAGAAAGACCTTCAACACGCCACGAGTCTCCTCATATATTAACCCAGATATACGCTTCACACCGCCACGACGAGCCAAACGTCTAATAGCCGGCTTCGTGATGCCCTGAATGTTATCGCGCAACACTTTACGATGACGCTTCGCACCACCTTTTCCCAAGCCTTTACCACCTTTGCCGCGACCAGTCATTGTTGTTTCTTTTTTTTTTGCTCTTCACTAAATTCACTTCACAAAGTACAAAACACAACTGCGAATACTACATACATTTGCTCCAACTTATATTTATACTAAACCGAGACGACGCTTGCAATGCATATTATCTACCTGGCCTCCTCTAACATATATGAGGGTTGTTTATAATGTTGAATTAGTGAAACGCTTTCGGAAATGTAACTATAAAGGTGTTGTTTGATGCGTGCATATGTGTTCATTGGCGTTCTCGTAGTGCTCAGTGTTAGTGTTGGTGTGAATAAAAAAGAAGAAGAAGTGAAGTGAAAAGATGGCGCGTACAAAGCAAACTGCTCGCAAATCGACTGGTGGTAAAGCGCCACGCAAACAATTGGCAACGAAGGCTGCTCGTAAGAGTGCTCCGGCCACTGGTGGTGTGAAGAAGCCTCATCGTTATCGTCCCGGTACAGTGGCGTTACGTGAGATTCGTCGTTACCAAAAGAGTACCGAGTTGTTGATCCGTAAACTACCGTTCCAGCGTCTAGTTCGTGAGATCGCGCAGGATTTCAAAACTGACTTGCGTTTCCAGAGTTCTGCTGTAATGGCTTTGCAAGAAGCTAGTGAAGCGTATCTGGTTGGTCTTTTCGAAGACACAAACTTATGCGCTATCCATGCCAAACGAGTGACCATCATGCCCAAAGACATTCAGCTGGCCAGACGCATCCGTGGCGAACGTGCCTAAGTCAATTTCCAAACGGTCGACATTTTTAATAATAACAAACAATCGGTCCTTTTCAGGACCACAAATTTCTGTGCAAAAGAGATTATTAAAAACAATTTTAACTACTTTCGCTATTAAGAAAATATATATATATATTTTCGATTTTGATGCTATGCTAACCTGAAATTAATTGGTGTAAAATTTTTTTTTTTTTTTAATAAGCTTATAAACAAGCAATACAATACAAAACACAACATTTAATCAAAAAAGCTTGGAAATATACATTATACAAAGCGAATTATGAAATTTTTCTGATTCGGAAAGATATTTCATCAATTTTGTTGAGAACATTCCCAAAAATAAAAAAATATGCATTGAATGGAAATCTACTGATATGATATGGAGGTGAATAATCGAACGAGTATTCGCCAACGACCATACCACGCTGAATACATCGGTTCTCGTCCGATCACCGAAATTAAGCAGCGTCGGGCGCGGTTAGTACTTGGATGGGGGACCGCTTGGGAACACCGCGTGTTGTTGGCATTTGCCTAAACTTTTTTGCTCCCTCCTCCTCCTTATTTCTTTTCATTTAATTCACATTTCGAGTTCAGTTTTTACTGAATGCCCTTGCTTATGTTTTCTTAATTTTACGTTTATTTTATGTTTATTTCATTTACGTATCAGCCCATAGCTTCATAATATGCTATATTAAGTTATTGTATCACTGTTGTGAAAGACATTAGTTTAATATTTTTTAAGGTGTTTTACGTAAATATCCCAGAACTAGAACGAAAAAAACGTCGAATATAGTCCACGCAGTGTAGATAGAAAATATACAAAAACATGAAAACATTGCAAAAACACAATTTATTCAAGGCACAGCGAAACGGTCTGCAAGGAGTGTGCAGAGTAAAAATGCTCAATGAATTTTCGATGTTATTATTGCTGCTCAACCTTTTTAACTTGAAGTTCTTACGAAAAAATACATATGTATAAATAAGCCACATTTTCACCTTTTGTATGGTTTCCGAAAATACTTAATAGTTGAAGGACATTTTTTTAAATCAATTAAAAGTATTAATAAACTTCTTCGTTTCTTGGTTGTGTTCTATTATTTCTTGTTTTTAAATATGCATACATCGGTATTTAGAAACAATAAAAATACAAATTCCCCATTTTATATGCGAACATCTAAGCATAACATACATAAAATTCTTGTGGGAAGACAGTTTACGCATTTGACAAAGAAAATGCTATGAAATTAATGATTTTAATGGAATATTATTTCCAGTGCACAGTTTTGAATATTTAAATAATATTGAAAATTAAATATAGATGATTTTGAATGCTAATTATAAAAGTCGAACCGAGTTGAGCTGATATATTCGATTTGCAAAATGTATACTTGGTAGACTTTCGGTAAGTTGAGAGCAATTGTAAAATATTTTTTATAACTGTTGCATTCAATAAATGTGAATAAATTTCATTTAAATATTATGTAAATTGTTCAAAATCATATATAAATGCAACTTTAACTATTTATTGAATGTATAAGTGGTAAAATGTTAGGTTTTTTCTACGAAATTTCATTACAAATCAGGCAAAGTTTATGTTTGACTGCATTTAAAACTGTCAGCATAATAGATATAAGGCAAATATGTTAAAAATGCGAAAGATCAATATTTGGTAAATATTAATGGGTGATTCGTTTGAATGGAAATCGAAAAGTAATGTTTTAAAAAATTAAAATTCTATTTGAAGATGACTATTAGAAAATGTTCACAACTACTGACTGGTAAATTATTATCATATATCCCTTCTACATGAGTCTCACTTTTTGAAGGGAGTTCAACTTTTGTTTCGTGAGTCACTGAATTTGATTGAATTTGAATTGTGTTGCGTAGCGTTTTGTTACGAATTGAATTGGGAAAAAGTGTAAAAGTGAAAAGGAAAGATGTCGGAATCTGCTGTTATTGCTAATGCATCATCGCCGGTTGCTGCAGCGGGAGCTACGGCTGTTGCGGAGAAAAAGGTTGCTGCCAAGAAACCTGCATCGACAAAATCTAAGAAGCCCGCAGCTGCCCCAACCCATCCGTCGACACAGCAAATGGTCGATGCATCGATTACAAATTTGAAAGAGCGCGGTGGCTCTTCACTGCTGGCCATCAAGAAATATATTAGTGCAACATACAAATGCGATGCACAAAAATTGGCTCCGTTCATAAAGAGATATTTAAAATCTTCGGTAGCCAGCGGTAAATTGATTCAAACTAAAGGCAAAGGTGCGTCCGGATCGTTCAAGCTATCGGCAACTGCAGCAAAACCGAAGAAAGGCAGCAGCAGCAGTAAGCCGAAATCGTCATCTGTGGAAAAGGCTAAAGCAAAGAAGAAGAAGAGTGGGGCATTGGGAGCTAGCAGTGCAGCCAAAAAGAAGTCGGCATCGGCGATTGGTGCCAAGAAGGCGAGCAGTGATAAGACGGCTGTAAAGGCAAAGAAAGCAGCTGTGGCTACCGAAAAAAAGAAGAGTGAAAAGGCAAAAGCGAAAAGTATCAAGAAGACTGGTACAGTTAAGGCGAAACCAGCAAAGGCAAAGCCAAGCGCCACCAAACCAAAAGCACCCAAGGCTAAATCATCTGTTGCCAAGCCAAAAAAGACCGCAATAGCGGCCAAGAAGCCAGTAGCTAAAAAAACAGCTGCCAAAAAGTAAACTGTCAGTAATGGGGCATTATCTATATATTTACATATATGTATGTATATCTGAAACGATATATAAAAAGCCCTTTTCAGGGCTACAAAATCAATACACAAAGAGAATCGAAATATTTTCAAACGCTAAAAATATATTTTAATAAATTGCTTATGAATAGACGTTGCGCAGCGAATTAACATCCAGCGACTACGCTGGCTCGGCCATGTCTGCCGTATGGACGACGATGGTTGGAGGGCGAAGAGGGAGGCCGTGTGTCCGGTGGAAGGACCAAGTTGAAGAGGCCCTGCTATCTCTTGGTGTGACCAACTGGAGAAGGCGCGCGCAAAGCAGAGGCGCCTGGAGAGAAGTTTTGCGGCAGGCCGTAACCCGATAACGGCCAGTTAATGAATAAGTTATGAATAGAAATTGTTGAATAATTCGCCACGCCACCATCGGTTCCCGTCCGATCAGTGTCGGGCGCGGTTTGGATCGCTGTTGTTGGCGTCCACACATTTTTTTGCATAATACGATTAAAGACATTATGGTAGGATATTTTTTAAAACAACATATAAAAATCTCTTTGTTTATATATTTTGTGGCCCTGAAAAGGGCCTTTTGTTCTATTAGCGTAGATGTTGTCGATGGAAATTGCTTATTTGGAACTGGTGTACTTGGTGACGGCCTTAGTTCCCTCACTGACAGCGTGCTTCGCCAATTCACCGGGCAACAGCAGACGAACGGCAGTCTGAATTTCGCGACTAGTGATTGTCGAACGCTTATTGTAGTGCGCCAGACGCGACGCTTCGGCAGCGATACGCTCAAAGATGTCATTCACGAAACTGTTCATAATACTCATTGCTTTCGAAGAGATGCCAGTGTCGGGGTGGACTTGCTTCAACACTTTGTAAATGTAGATAGCGTAGCTTTCCTTCCTCTTGCGCTTCTTCTTCTTGTCGGTTTTCGTAATGTTCTTTTGCGCCTTGCCGGCCTTTTTTGCCGCTTTACCACTCGTTTTAGGAGGCATTTTCACTTCAATTCACTTCACAAAACACTCAAAGCACAATTGTGATAACTATGAATGCCAATATGCACACTTATCTACAATTTACTGAACGAGTTTTTCATGATACACACAGATTGTATATTAATTCTCTCTACCTGACAACCATGAGCCCAACAAAACTATAAATACACAGAAGGAAACATCGTATCGTTAACATTTGTGTGTGACTAGTGCTTTAGTGGAGTGAAGAAACAGAGAAAGAGAGTACAAAAATGTCTGGTCGTGGAAAAGGTGGCAAAGTTAAGGGAAAGGCAAAGTCGCGCTCGAATCGTGCTGGACTACAATTTCCGGTCGGTCGTATTCATCGTTTGCTGCGCAAGGGCAATTATGCTGAGCGTGTCGGTGCTGGTGCTCCCGTATATTTGGCAGCTGTAATGGAATACTTGGCCGCTGAAGTTCTTGAGTTGGCTGGCAATGCTGCACGCGACAACAAGAAGACGAGAATCATTCCGCGCCATTTACAATTGGCCATCCGCAATGACGAGGAATTGAACAAGTTGTTGTCCGGCGTGACAATCGCCCAAGGTGGTGTCTTGCCCAACATTCAAGCTGTACTCCTGCCCAAAAAGACTGAGAAGAAGGCTTAAACAATCGACTAATATAACAAATTACACAAACCGTCCTTTTCAGGACGACAAAATATTCGAACAAAGAGTTGAAAAATATGTTCAAATAAGAATTTATAAAAATAAAAACATTTTATCATGAAGCAAAGCAAAATTTACAAAAGAAATGCTGTACTTGCCATAGTCTTTGAGTAATTTTTTTTTCTCCATAAACTTTCATGTTTGCATGCATTTCGCCATTCAATATACATATGAGATGTGTATGAGATATTTTTTCATAAAATTGGTTATTAAAATTTATGTAGTGAAATAGGAGTTGAAATAATTCCTAAATCTTTTTATAAATGCATACAGGTAAATAGAAAGTACAGTTGAACCTCGATTATCCGGGGCTCCATTAACCGGAATGCTGAGTGGTTGAACAACTTAATCGTGAAGAACATGTAAGTACTTGTGTTTGTTTTTTTTCGTATAACACACACATACATATTTATTTTAAATAAATGTATATTTTGAAATATAATAAGATTTCTTGATGCAAATACGTACGTTTATAGAAGCAGTTTCACATGTTCTTATAAAAAATAATAAAATTTATAAACTGTAGTTGAAATAATTTTTAAATCTTTTTGTAAATGTATTTTGTGGTCCTGAAAAGGACCGTTTTCCATTATTTATGTCGTCAATTTATGAATTTAACCGCCGAAACCGTACAATGTACGACCCTGTCTCTTCAAAGCATACACAACATCCATCGCTGTTACAGTCTTGCGTTTGGCGTGTTCAGTATATGTGACAGCATCACGAATAACATTCTCCAGAAAGACCTTCAACACGCCACGAGTCTCCTCATATATTAACCCAGATATACGCTTCACACCGCCACGACGAGCCAAACGTCTAATAGCCGGCTTCGTGATGCCCTGAATGTTATCGCGCAACACTTTACGATGACGCTTCGCACCACCTTTTCCCAAGCCTTTACCACCTTTGCCGCGACCAGTCATTGTTGTTTCTTTTTTTTTGCTCTTCACTAAATTCACTTCACAAAGTACAAAACACAACTGCGAATACTACATACATTTGCTCCAACTTATATTTATACTAAACCGAGACGACGCTTGCAATGCATATTATCTACCTGGCCTCCTCTAACATATATGAGGGTTGTTTATAATGTTGAATTAGTGAAACGCTTTCGGAAATGTAACTATAAAAGTGTTGTTTGATGCGTGCATATGTGTTCATTGGCGTTCTCGTAGTGCTCAGTGTTAGTGTTGGTGTGAATAAAAGAAAGAAGAAGAAGTGAAGTGAAAAGATGGCGCGTACAAAGCAAACTGCTCGCAAATCGACTGGTGGTAAAGCGCCACGCAAACAATTGGCAACGAAGGCTGCTCGTAAGAGTGCTCCGGCCACTGGTGGTGTGAAGAAGCCTCATCGTTATCGTCCCGGTACAGTGGCGTTACGTGAGATTCGTCGTTACCAAAAGAGTACCGAGTTGTTGATCCGTAAACTACCGTTCCAGCGTCTAGTTCGTGAGATCGCGCAGGATTTCAAAACTGACTTGCGTTTCCAGAGTTCTGCTGTAATGGCTTTGCAAGAAGCTAGTGAAGCGTATCTGGTTGGTCTTTTCGAAGACACAAACTTATGCGCTATCCATGCCAAACGAGTGACCATCATGCCCAAAGACATTCAGCTGGCCAGACGCATCCGTGGCGAACGTGCCTAAGTCAATTTCCAAACGGTCGACATTTTTAATAATAACAAACAATTGGTCCTTTTCAGGACCACAAATTTCTGTGCAAAAGAGATTATTAAAAACAATTTTAACTACTTTCGCTATTAAGAAAATATATATATATTTTTTCGATTTTGATGCTATGCTAACCTGAAATTAATTGGTGTAAAATTTTTTTTTTTTTTTAATAAGCTTATAAACAAGCAATACAATACAAAACACAACATTTAATCAAAAAAGCTTGGAAATATACATTATACAAAGCGAATTATGAAATTTTTCTGATTCGGAAAGATATTTCATCAATTTTGTTGAGAACATTCCCAAAAATAAAAAAATATGCATTGAATGGAAATCTACTGATATGATATGGAGGTGAATAATCGAACGAGTATTCGCCAACGACCATACCACGCTGAATACATCGGTTCTCGTCCGATCACCGAAATTAAGCAGCGTCGGGCGCGGTTAGTACTTGGATGGGGGACCGCTTGGGAACACCGCGTGTTGTTGGCATTTGCCTAAACTTTTTTGCTCCCTCCTCCTCCTTATTTCTTTTCATTTAATTCACATTTCGAGTTCAGTTTTTACTGAATGCCCTTGCTTATGTTTTCTTAATTTTACGTTTATTTTATGTTTATTTCATTTACGTATCAGCCCATAGCTTCATAATATGCTATATTAAGTTATTGTATCACTGTTGTGAAAGACATTAGTTTAATATTTTTTAAGGTGTTTTACGTAAATATCCCAGAACTAGAACGAAAAAAACGTCGAATATAGTCCACGCAGTGTAGATAGAAAATATACAAAAACATGAAAACATTGCAAAAACACAATTTATTCAAGGCACAGCGAAACGGTCTGCAAGGAGTGTGCAGAGTAAAAATGCTCAATGAATTTTCGATGTTATTATTGCTGCTCAACCTTTTTAAACTTTTTAATACGTTCTTAGTTTTATAAACTTGAAGTTCTTACGAAAAAATACATATGTATAAATAAGCCACATTTTCACCTTTTGTATGGTTTCCGAAAATACTTAATAGTTGAAGGACATTTTTTTAAATCAATTAAAACTATTAATAAACTTCTTCGTTTCTTGGTTGTGTTCTATTATTTCTTGTTTTTAAATATGCATACATCGGTATTTAGAAACAATAAAAATACAAATTCCCCATTTTATATGCGAACATCTAAGCATAACATACATAAAATTCTTGTGGGAAGACAGTTTACGCATTTGACAAAGAAAATGCTATGAAATTAATGATTTTAATGGAATATTATTTCCAGTGCACAGTTTTGAATATTTAAATAATATTGAAAATTAAATATAGATGATTTTGAATGCTAATTATAAAAGTCGAACCGAGTTGAGCTGAGATATTCGATTTGCAAAATGTATACTTGGTAGACTTTCGGTAAGTTGAGAGCAATTGTAAAATATTTTTTATAACTGTTGCATTCAATAAATGTGAATAAATTTCATTTAAATATTATGTAAATTGTTCAAAATCATATATAAATGCAACTTTAACTATTTATTGAATGTATAAGTGGTAAAATGTTAGGTTTTTTCTACGAAATTTCATTACAAATCAGGCAAAGTTTATGTTTGACTGCATTTAAAACTGTCAGCATAATAGATATAAGGCAAATATGTTAAAAATGCGAAAGATCAATATTTGGTAAATATTAATGGGTGATTCGTTTGAATGGAAATCGAAAAGTAATGTTTTAAAAAATTAAAATTATATTTGAAGATGACTATTAGAAAATGTTCACAACTACTGACTGGTAAATTATTATCATATATCCCTTCTACATGAGTCTCACTTTTTGAAGGGAGTTCAACTTTTGTTTCGTGAGTCACTGAATTTGATTGAATTTGAATTGTGTTGCGTAGCGTTTTGTTACGAATTGAATTGGGAAAAAGTGTAAAAGTGAAAAGGAAAGATGTCGGAATCTGCTGTTATTGCTAATGCATCATCGCCGGTTGCTGCAGCGGGAGCTACGGCTGTTGCGGAGAAAAAGGTTGCTGCCAAGAAACCTGCATCGGCAAAATCTAAGAAGCCCGCAGCTGCCCCAACCCATCCGTCGACACAGCAAATTGTCGATGCATCGATTACAAATTTGAAAGAGCGCGGTGGCTCTTCACTGCTGGCCATCAAGAAATATATTAGTGCAACATACAAATGCGATGCACAAAAATTGGCTCCGTTCATAAAGAGATATTTAAAATCTTCGGTAGCCAGCGGTAAATTGATTCAAACTAAAGGCAAAGGTGCGTCCGGATCGTTCAAGCTATCGGCAACTGCAGCAAAACCGAAGAAAGGCAGCAGCAGCAGTAAGCCGAAATCGTCATCTGTGGAAAAGGCTAAAGCAAAGAAGAAGAAGAGTGGGGCATTGGGAGCTAGCAGTGCAGCCAAAAAGAAGTCGGCATCGGCGATTGGTGCCAAGAAGGCGAGCAGTGATAAGACGGCTGTAAAGGCAAAGAAAGCAGCTGTGGCTACCGAAAAAAAGAAGAGTGAAAAGGCAAAAGCGAAAAGTATCAAGAAGACTGGTACAGTTAAGGCGAAACCAGCAAAGGCAAAGCCAAGCGCCACCAAACCAAAAGCACCCAAGGCTAAATCATCTGCTGCCAAGCCAAAAAAGACCGCAATAGCGGCCAAGAAGCCAGTAGCTAAAAAACAGCTGCCAAAAAGTAAACTGTCAGTAATGGGGCATTATCTATATATTTACATATATGTATGTATATCTGAAACGATATATAAAAAGCCCTTTTCAGGGCTACAAAATCAATACACAAAGAGAATCGAAATATTTTCAAACGCTAAAAATATATTTTAATAAATTGCTTATGAATAGACGTTGCGCAGCGAATTAACATCCAGCGACTACGCTGGCTCGGCCATGTCTGCCGTATGGACGACGATGGTTGGAGGGCGAAGAGGGAGGCCGTGTGTCCGGTGGAAGGACCAAGTTGAAGAGGCCCTGCTATCTCTTGGTGTGACCAACTGGAGAAGGCGCGCGCAAAGCAGAGGCGCCTGGAGAGAAGTTTTGCGGCAGGCCGTAACCCGATAACGGCCAGTTAATGAATAAGTTATGAATAGAAATTGTTGAATAATTCGCCACGCCACCATCGGTTCCCGTCCGATCAGTGTCGGGCGCGGTTTGGATCGCTGTTGTTGGCGTCCACACATTTTTTTGCATAATACGATTAAGGAGCATAAGACATTATGGTAGGATATTTTTTAAAACAACATATAAAAATCTCTTTGTTTATATATTTTGTGGCCCTGAAAAGGGCCTTTTGTTCTATTAGCGTAGATGTTGTCGATGGAAATTGCTTATTTGGAACTGGTGTACTTGGTGACGGCCTTAGTTCCCTCACTGACAGCGTGCTTCGCCAATTCACCGGGCAACAGCAGACGAACGGCAGTCTGAATTTCGCGACTAGTGATTGTCGAACGCTTATTGTAGTGCGCCAGACGCGACGCTTCGGCAGCGATACGCTCAAAGATGTCATTCACGAAACTGTTCATAATACTCATTGCTTTCGAAGAGATGCCAGTGTCGGGGTGGACTTGCTTCAACACTTTGTAAATGTAGATAGCGTAGCTTTCCTTCCTCTTGCGCTTCTTCTTCTTGTCGGTTTTCGTAATGTTCTTTTGCGCCTTGCCGGCCTTTTTTGCCGCTTTACCACTCGTTTTAGGAGGCATTTTCACTTCAATTCACTTCACAAAACACTCAAAGCACAATTGTGATAACTATGAATGCCAATATGCACACTTATCTACAATTTACTGAACGAGTTTTTCATGATACACACCGATTGTATATTAATTCTCTCTACCTGACAACCATGAGCCCAACAAAACTATAAATACACAGAAGGAAACATCGTATCGTTAACATTTGTGTGTGACTAGTGCTTTAGTGGAGTGAAGAAACAGAGAAAGAGAGTACAAAAATGTCTGGTCGTGGAAAAGGTGGCAAAGTTAAGGGAAAGGCAAAGTCGCGCTCGAATCGTGCTGGACTACAATTTCCGGTCGGTCGTATTCATCGTTTGCTGCGCAAGGGCAATTATGCTGAGCGTGTCGGTGCTGGTGCTCCCGTATATTTGGCAGCTGTAATGGAATACTTGGCCGCTGAAGTTCTTGAGTTGGCTGGCAATGCTGCACGCGACAACAAGAAGACGAGAATCATTCCGCGCCATTTACAATTGGCCATCCGCAATGACGAGGAATTGAACAAGTTGTTGTCCGGCGTGACAATCGCCCAAGGTGGTGTCTTGCCCAACATTCAAGCTGTACTCCTGCCCAAAAAGACTGAGAAGAAGGCTTAAACAATCGACTAATATAACAAATTACACAAACCGTCCTTTTCAGGACGACAAAATATTCGAACAAAGAGTTGAAAAATATGTTCAAATAAGAATTTATAAAAATAAAAACATTTTATCATGAAGCAAAGCAAAATTTACAAAAGAAATGCTGTACTTGCCATAGTCTTTGAGTAATTTTTTTTTCTCCATAAACTTTCATGTTTGCATGCATTTCGCCATTCAATATACATATGAGATGTGTATGAGATATTTTTTCATAAAATTGGTTATTAAAATTTATGTAGTGAAATAGGAGTTGAAATAATTCCTAAATCTTTTTATAAATGCATACAGGTAAATAGAAAGTACAGTTGAACCTCGATTATCCGGGGCTCCATTAACCGGAATGCTGAGTGGTTGAACAACTTAATCGTGAAGAACATGTAAGTACTTGTGTTTGTTTTTTTTCGTATAACACACACATACATATTTATTTTAAATAAATGTATATTTTGAAATATAATAAGATTTCTTGATGCAAATACGTACGTTTATAGAAGCAGTTTCACATGTTCTTATAAAAAATAATAAAATTTATAAACTGTAGTTGAAATAATTTTTAAATCTTTTTGTAAATGTATTTTGTGGTCCTGAAAAGGACCGTTTTCCATTATTTATGTCGTCAATTTATGAATTTAACCGCCGAAACCGTACAATGTACGACCCTGTCTCTTCAAAGCATACACAACATCCATCGCTGTTACAGTCTTGCGTTTGGCGTGTTCAGTGTATGTGACAGCATCACGAATAACATTCTCCAGAAAGACCTTCAACACGCCACGAGTCTCCTCATATATTAACCCAGATATACGCTTCACACCGCCACGACGAGCCAAACGTCTAATAGCCGGCTTCGTGATGCCCTGAATGTTATCGCGCAACACTTTACGATGACGCTTCGCACCACCTTTTCCCAAGCCTTTACCACCTTTGCCGCGACCAGTCATTGTTGTTTCTTTTTTTTTGCTCTTCACTAAATTCACTTCACAAAGTACAAAACACAACTGCGAATACTACATACATTTGCTCCAACTTATATTTATACTAAACCGAGACGACGCTTGCAATGCATATTATCTACCTGGCCTCCTCTAACATATATGAGGGTTGTTTATAATGTTGAATTAGTGAAACGCTTTCGGAAATGTAACTATAAAAGTGTTGTTTGATGCGTGCATATGTGTTCATTGGCGTTCTCGTAGTGCTCAGTGTTAGTGTTGGTGTGAATAAAAGAAAGAAGAAGAAGTGAAGTGAAAAGATGGCGCGTACAAAGCAAACTGCTCGCAAATCGACTGGTGGTAAAGCGCCACGCAAACAATTGGCAACGAAGGCTGCTCGTAAGAGTGCTCCGGCCACTGGTGGTGTGAAGAAGCCTCATCGTTATCGTCCCGGTACAGTGGCGTTACGTGAGATTCGTCGTTACCAAAAGAGTACCGAGTTGTTGATCCGTAAACTACCGTTCCAGCGTCTAGTTCGTGAGATCGCGCAGGATTTCAAAACTGACTTGCGTTTCCAGAGTTCTGCTGTAATGGCTTTGCAAGAAGCTAGTGAAGCGTATCTGGTTGGTCTTTTCGAAGACACAAACTTATGCGCTATCCATGCCAAACGAGTGACCATCATGCCCAAAGACATTCAGCTGGCCAGACGCATCCGTGGCGAACGTGCCTAAGTCAATTTCCAAACGGTCGACATTTTTAATAATAACAAACAATTGGTCCTTTTCAGGACCACAAATTTCTGTGCAAAAGAGATTATTAAAAACAATTTTAACTACTTTCGCTATTAAGAAAATATATATATATTTTTTCGATTTTGATGCTATGCTAACCTGAAATTAATTGGTGTAAAATTTTTTTTTTTTTTTAATAAGCTTATAAACAAGCAATACAATACAAAACACAACATTTAATCAAAAAAGCTTGGAAATATACATTATACAAAGCGAATTATGAAATTTTTCTGATTCGGAAAGATATTTCATCAATTTTGTTGAGAACATTCCCAAAAATAAAAAAATATGCATTGAATGGAAATCTACTGATATGATATGGAGGTGAATAATCGAACGAGTATTCGCCAACGACCATACCACGCTGAATACATCGGTTCTCGTCCGATCACCGAAATTAAGCAGCGTCGGGCGCGGTTAGTACTTGGATGGGGGACCGCTTGGGAACACCGCGTGTTGTTGGCATTTGCCTAAACTTTTTTGCTCCCTCCTCCTCCTTATTTCTTTTCATTTAATTCACATTTCGAGTTCAGTTTTTACTGAATGCCCTTGCTTATGTTTTCTTAATTTTACGTTTATTTTATGTTTATTTCATTTACGTATCAGCCCATAGCTTCATAATATGCTATATTAAGTTATTGTATCACTGTTGTGAAAGACATTAGTTTAATATTTTTTAAGGTGTTTTACGTAAATATCCCAGAACTAGAACGAAAAAAACGTCGAATATAGTCCACGCAGTGTAGATAGAAAATATACAAAAACATGAAAACATTGCAAAAACACAATTTATTCAAGGCACAGCGAAACGGTCTGCAAGGAGTGTGCAGAGTAAAAATGCTCAATGAATTTTCGATGTTATTATTGCTGCTCAACCTTTTTAAACTTTTTAATACGTTCTTAGTTTTATAAACTTGAAGTTCTTACGAAAAAATACATATGTATAAATAAGCCACATTTTCACCTTTTGTATGGTTTCCGAAAATACTTAATAGTTGAAGGACATTTTTTTAAATCAATTAAAACTATTAATAAACTTCTTCGTTTCTTGGTTGTGTTCTATTATTTCTTGTTTTTAAATATGCATACATCGGTATTTAGAAACAATAAAAATACAAATTCCCCATTTTATATGCGAACATCTAAGCATAACATACATAAAATTCTTGTGGGAAGACAGTTTACGCATTTGACAAAGAAAATGCTATGAAATTAATGATTTTAATGGAATATTATTTCCAGTGCACAGTTTTGAATATTTAAATAATATTGAAAATTAAATATAGATGATTTTGAATGCTAATTATAAAAGTCGAACCGAGTTGAGCTGAGATATTCGATTTGCAAAATGTATACTTGGTAGACTTTCGGTAAGTTGAGAGCAATTGTAAAATATTTTTTATAACTGTTGCATTCAATAAATGTGAATAAATTTCATTTAAATATTATGTAAATTGTTCAAAATCATATATAAATGCAACTTTAACTATTTATTGAATGTATAAGTGGTAAAATGTTAGGTTTTTTCTACGAAATTTCATTACAAATCAGGCAAAGTTTATGTTTGACTGCATTTAAAACTGTCAGCATAATAGATATAAGGCAAATATGTTAAAAATGCGAAAGATCAATATTTGGTAAATATTAATGGGTGATTCGTTTGAATGGAAATCGAAAAGTAATGTTTTAAAAAATTAAAATTATATTTGAAGATGACTATTAGAAAATGTTCACAACTACTGACTGGTAAATTATTATCATATATCCCTTCTACATGAGTCTCACTTTTTGAAGGGAGTTCAACTTTTGTTTCGTGAGTCACTGAATTTGATTGAATTTGAATTGTGTTGCGTAGCGTTTTGTTACGAATTGAATTGGGAAAAAGTGTAAAAGTGAAAAGGAAAGATGTCGGAATCTGCTGTTATTGCTAATGCATCATCGCCGGTTGCTGCAGCGGGAGCTACGGCTGTTGCGGAGAAAAAGGTTGCTGCCAAGAAACCTGCATCGGCAAAATCTAAGAAGCCCGCAGCTGCCCCAACCCATCCGTCGACACAGCAAATTGTCGATGCATCGATTACAAATTTGAAAGAGCGCGGTGGCTCTTCACTGCTGGCCATCAAGAAATATATTAGTGCAACATACAAATGCGATGCACAAAAATTGGCTCCGTTCATAAAGAGATATTTAAAATCTTCGGTAGCCAGCGGTAAATTGATTCAAACTAAAGGCAAAGGTGCGTCCGGATCGTTCAAGCTATCGGCAACTGCAGCAAAACCGAAGAAAGGCAGCAGCAGCAGTAAGCCGAAATCGTCATCTGTGGAAAAGGCTAAAGCAAAGAAGAAGAAGAGTGGGGCATTGGGAGCTAGCAGTGCAGCCAAAAAGAAGTCGGCATCGGCGATTGGTGCCAAGAAGGCGAGCAGTGATAAGACGGCTGTAAAGGCAAAGAAAGCAGCTGTGGCTACCGAAAAAAAGAAGAGTGAAAAGGCAAAAGCGAAAAGTATCAAGAAGACTGGTACAGTTAAGGCGAAACCAGCAAAGGCAAAGCCAAGCGCCACCAAACCAAAAGCACCCAAGGCTAAATCATCTGCTGCCAAGCCAAAAAAGACCGCAATAGCGGCCAAGAAGCCAGTAGCTAAAAAACAGCTGCCAAAAAGTAAACTGTCAGTAATGGGGCATTATCTATATATTTACATATATGTATGTATATCTGAAACGATATATAAAAAGCCCTTTTCAGGGCTACAAAATCAATACACAAAGAGAATCGAAATATTTTCAAACGCTAAAAATATATTTTAATAAATTGCTTATGAATAGACGTTGCGCAGCGAATTAACATCCAGCGACTACGCTGGCTCGGCCATGTCTGCCGTATGGACGACGATGGTTGGAGGGCGAAGAGGGAGGCCGTGTGTCCGGTGGAAGGACCAAGTTGAAGAGGCCCTGCTATCTCTTGGTGTGACCAACTGGAGAAGGCGCGCGCAAAGCAGAGGCGCCTGGAGAGAAGTTTTGCGGCAGGCCGTAACCCGATAACGGCCAGTTAATGAATAAGTTATGAATAGAAATTGTTGAATAATTCGCCACGCCACCATCGGTTCCCGTCCGATCAGTGTCGGGCGCGGTTTGGATCGCTGTTGTTGGCGTCCACACATTTTTTTGCATAATACGATTAAGGAGCATAAGACATTATGGTAGGATATTTTTTAAAACAACATATAAAAATCTCTTTGTTTATATATTTTGTGGCCCTGAAAAGGGCCTTTTGTTCTATTAGCGTAGATGTTGTCGATGGAAATTGCTTATTTGGAACTGGTGTACTTGGTGACGGCCTTAGTTCCCTCACTGACAGCGTGCTTCGCCAATTCACCGGGCAACAGCAGACGAACGGCAGTCTGAATTTCGCGACTAGTGATTGTCGAACGCTTATTGTAGTGCGCCAGACGCGACGCTTCGGCAGCGATACGCTCAAAGATGTCATTCACGAAACTGTTCATAATACTCATTGCTTTCGAAGAGATGCCAGTGTCGGGGTGGACTTGCTTCAACACTTTGTAAATGTAGATAGCGTAGCTTTCCTTCCTCTTGCGCTTCTTCTTCTTGTCGGTTTTCGTAATGTTCTTTTGCGCCTTGCCGGCCTTTTTTGCCGCTTTACCACTCGTTTTAGGAGGCATTTTCACTTCAATTCACTTCACAAAACACTCAAAGCACAATTGTGATAACTATGAATGCCAATATGCACACTTATCTACAATTTACTGAACGAGTTTTTCATGATACACACCGATTGTATATTAATTCTCTCTACCTGACAACCATGAGCCCAACAAAACTATAAATACACAGAAGGAAACATCGTATCGTTAACATTTGTGTGTGACTAGTGCTTTAGTGGAGTGAAGAAACAGAGAAAGAGAGTACAAAAATGTCTGGTCGTGGAAAAGGTGGCAAAGTTAAGGGAAAGGCAAAGTCGCGCTCGAATCGTGCTGGACTACAATTTCCGGTCGGTCGTATTCATCGTTTGCTGCGCAAGGGCAATTATGCTGAGCGTGTCGGTGCTGGTGCTCCCGTATATTTGGCAGCTGTAATGGAATACTTGGCCGCTGAAGTTCTTGAGTTGGCTGGCAATGCTGCACGCGACAACAAGAAGACGAGAATCATTCCGCGCCATTTACAATTGGCCATCCGCAATGACGAGGAATTGAACAAGTTGTTGTCCGGCGTGACAATCGCCCAAGGTGGTGTCTTGCCCAACATTCAAGCTGTACTCCTGCCCAAAAAGACTGAGAAGAAGGCTTAAACAATCGACTAATATAACAAATTACACAAACCGTCCTTTTCAGGACGACAAAATATTCGAACAAAGAGTTGAAAAATATGTTCAAATAAGAATTTATAAAAATAAAAACATTTTATCATGAAGCAAAGCAAAATTTACAAAAGAAATGCTGTACTTGCCATAGTCTTTGAGTAATTTTTTTTTCTCCATAAACTTTCATGTTTGCATGCATTTCGCCATTCAATATACATATGAGATGTGTATGAGATATTTTTTCATAAAATTGGTTATTAAAATTTATGTAGTGAAATAGGAGTTGAAATAATTCCTAAATCTTTTTATAAATGCATACAGGTAAATAGAAAGTACAGTTGAACCTCGATTATCCGGGGCTCCATTAACCGGAATGCTGAGTGGTTGAACAACTTAATCGTGAAGAACATGTAAGTACTTGTGTTTGTTTTTTTTCGTATAACACACACATACATATTTATTTTAAATAAATGTATATTTTGAAATATAATAAGATTTCTTGATGCAAATACGTACGTTTATAGAAGCAGTTTCACATGTTCTTATAAAAAATAATAAAATTTATAAACTGTAGTTGAAATAATTTTTAAATCTTTTTGTAAATGTATTTTGTGGTCCTGAAAAGGACCGTTTTCCATTATTTATGTCGTCAATTTATGAATTTAACCGCCGAAACCGTACAATGTACGACCCTGTCTCTTCAAAGCATACACAACATCCATCGCTGTTACAGTCTTGCGTTTGGCGTGTTCAGTGTATGTGACAGCATCACGAATAACATTCTCCAGAAAGACCTTCAACACGCCACGAGTCTCCTCATATATTAACCCAGATATACGCTTCACACCGCCACGACGAGCCAAACGTCTAATAGCCGGCTTCGTGATGCCCTGAATGTTATCGCGCAACACTTTACGATGACGCTTCGCACCACCTTTTCCCAAGCCTTTACCACCTTTGCCGCGACCAGTCATTGTTGTTTCTTTTTTTTTGCTCTTCACTAAATTCACTTCACAAAGTACAAAACACAACTGCGAATACTACATACATTTGCTCCAACTTATATTTATACTAAACCGAGACGACGCTTGCAATGCATATTATCTACCTGGCCTCCTCTAACATATATGAGGGTTGTTTATAATGTTGAATTAGTGAAACGCTTTCGGAAATGTAACTATAAAAGTGTTGTTTGATGCGTGCATATGTGTTCATTGGCGTTCTCGTAGTGCTCAGTGTTAGTGTTGGTGTGAATAAAAGAAAGAAGAAGAAGTGAAGTGAAAAGATGGCGCGTACAAAGCAAACTGCTCGCAAATCGACTGGTGGTAAAGCGCCACGCAAACAATTGGCAACGAAGGCTGCTCGTAAGAGTGCTCCGGCCACTGGTGGTGTGAAGAAGCCTCATCGTTATCGTCCCGGTACAGTGGCGTTACGTGAGATTCGTCGTTACCAAAAGAGTACCGAGTTGTTGATCCGTAAACTACCGTTCCAGCGTCTAGTTCGTGAGATCGCGCAGGATTTCAAAACTGACTTGCGTTTCCAGAGTTCTGCTGTAATGGCTTTGCAAGAAGCTAGTGAAGCGTATCTGGTTGGTCTTTTCGAAGACACAAACTTATGCGCTATCCATGCCAAACGAGTGACCATCATGCCCAAAGACATTCAGCTGGCCAGACGCATCCGTGGCGAACGTGCCTAAGTCAATTTCCAAACGGTCGACATTTTTAATAATAACAAACAATTGGTCCTTTTCAGGACCACAAATTTCTGTGCAAAAGAGATTATTAAAAACAATTTTAACTACTTTCGCTATTAAGAAAATATATATATATTTTTTCGATTTTGATGCTATGCTAACCTGAAATTAATTGGTGTAAAATTTTTTTTTTTTTTTAATAAGCTTATAAACAAGCAATACAATACAAAACACAACATTTAATCAAAAAAGCTTGGAAATATACATTATACAAAGCGAATTATGAAATTTTTCTGATTCGGAAAGATATTTCATCAATTTTGTTGAGAACATTCCCAAAAATAAAAAAATATGCATTGAATGGAAATCTACTGATATGATATGGAGGTGAATAATCGAACGAGTATTCGCCAACGACCATACCACGCTGAATACATCGGTTCTCGTCCGATCACCGAAATTAAGCAGCGTCGGGCGCGGTTAGTACTTGGATGGGGGACCGCTTGGGAACACCGCGTGTTGTTGGCATTTGCCTAAACTTTTTTGCTCCCTCCTCCTCCTTATTTCTTTTCATTTAATTCACATTTCGAGTTCAGTTTTTACTGAATGCCCTTGCTTATGTTTTCTTAATTTTACGTTTATTTTATGTTTATTTCATTTACGTATCAGCCCATAGCTTCATAATATGCTATATTAAGTTATTGTATCACTGTTGTGAAAGACATTAGTTTAATATTTTTTAAGGTGTTTTACGTAAATATCCCAGAACTAGAACGAAAAAAACGTCGAATATAGTCCACGCAGTGTAGATAGAAAATATACAAAAACATGAAAACATTGCAAAAACACAATTTATTCAAGGCACAGCGAAACGGTCTGCAAGGAGTGTGCAGAGTAAAAATGCTCAATGAATTTTCGATGTTATTATTGCTGCTCAACCTTTTTAAACTTTTTAATACGTTCTTAGTTTTATAAACTTGAAGTTCTTACGAAAAAATACATATGTATAAATAAGCCACATTTTCACCTTTTGTATGGTTTCCGAAAATACTTAATAGTTGAAGGACATTTTTTTAAATCAATTAAAACTATTAATAAACTTCTTCGTTTCTTGGTTGTGTTCTATTATTTCTTGTTTTTAAATATGCATACATCGGTATTTAGAAACAATAAAAATACAAATTCCCCATTTTATATGCGAACATCTAAGCATAACATACATAAAATTCTTGTGGGAAGACAGTTTACGCATTTGACAAAGAAAATGCTATGAAATTAATGATTTTAATGGAATATTATTTCCAGTGCACAGTTTTGAATATTTAAATAATATTGAAAATTAAATATAGATGATTTTGAATGCTAATTATAAAAGTCGAACCGAGTTGAGCTGAGATATTCGATTTGCAAAATGTATACTTGGTAGACTTTCGGTAAGTTGAGAGCAATTGTAAAATATTTTTTATAACTGTTGCATTCAATAAATGTGAATAAATTTCATTTAAATATTATGTAAATTGTTCAAAATCATATATAAATGCAACTTTAACTATTTATTGAATGTATAAGTGGTAAAATGTTAGGTTTTTTCTACGAAATTTCATTACAAATCAGGCAAAGTTTATGTTTGACTGCATTTAAAACTGTCAGCATAATAGATATAAGGCAAATATGTTAAAAATGCGAAAGATCAATATTTGGTAAATATTAATGGGTGATTCGTTTGAATGGAAATCGAAAAGTAATGTTTTAAAAAATTAAAATTATATTTGAAGATGACTATTAGAAAATGTTCACAACTACTGACTGGTAAATTATTATCATATATCCCTTCTACATGAGTCTCACTTTTTGAAGGGAGTTCAACTTTTGTTTCGTGAGTCACTGAATTTGATTGAATTTGAATTGTGTTGCGTAGCGTTTTGTTACGAATTGAATTGGGAAAAAGTGTAAAAGTGAAAAGGAAAGATGTCGGAATCTGCTGTTATTGCTAATGCATCATCGCCGGTTGCTGCAGCGGGAGCTACGGCTGTTGCGGAGAAAAAGGTTGCTGCCAAGAAACCTGCATCGGCAAAATCTAAGAAGCCCGCAGCTGCCCCAACCCATCCGTCGACACAGCAAATTGTCGATGCATCGATTACAAATTTGAAAGAGCGCGGTGGCTCTTCACTGCTGGCCATCAAGAAATATATTAGTGCAACATACAAATGCGATGCACAAAAATTGGCTCCGTTCATAAAGAGATATTTAAAATCTTCGGTAGCCAGCGGTAAATTGATTCAAACTAAAGGCAAAGGTGCGTCCGGATCGTTCAAGCTATCGGCAACTGCAGCAAAACCGAAGAAAGGCAGCAGCAGCAGTAAGCCGAAATCGTCATCTGTGGAAAAGGCTAAAGCAAAGAAGAAGAAGAGTGGGGCATTGGGAGCTAGCAGTGCAGCCAAAAAGAAGTCGGCATCGGCGATTGGTGCCAAGAAGGCGAGCAGTGATAAGACGGCTGTAAAGGCAAAGAAAGCAGCTGTGGCTACCGAAAAAAAGAAGAGTGAAAAGGCAAAAGCGAAAAGTATCAAGAAGACTGGTACAGTTAAGGCGAAACCAGCAAAGGCAAAGCCAAGCGCCACCAAACCAAAAGCACCCAAGGCTAAATCATCTGCTGCCAAGCCAAAAAAGACCGCAATAGCGGCCAAGAAGCCAGTAGCTAAAAAACAGCTGCCAAAAAGTAAACTGTCAGTAATGGGGCATTATCTATATATTTACATATATGTATGTATATCTGAAACGATATATAAAAAGCCCTTTTCAGGGCTACAAAATCAATACACAAAGAGAATCGAAATATTTTCAAACGCTAAAAATATATTTTAATAAATTGCTTATGAATAGACGTTGCGCAGCGAATTAACATCCAGCGACTACGCTGGCTCGGCCATGTCTGCCGTATGGACGACGATGGTTGGAGGGCGAAGAGGGAGGCCGTGTGTCCGGTGGAAGGACCAAGTTGAAGAGGCCCTGCTATCTCTTGGTGTGACCAACTGGAGAAGGCGCGCGCAAAGCAGAGGCGCCTGGAGAGAAGTTTTGCGGCAGGCCGTAACCCGATAACGGCCAGTTAATGAATAAGTTATGAATAGAAATTGTTGAATAATTCGCCACGCCACCATCGGTTCCCGTCCGATCAGTGTCGGGCGCGGTTTGGATCGCTGTTGTTGGCGTCCACACATTTTTTTGCATAATACGATTAAAGACATTATGGTAGGATATTTTTTAAAACAACATATAAAAATCTCTTTGTTTATATATTTTGTGGCCCTGAAAAGGGCCTTTTGTTCTATTAGCGTAGATGTTGTCGATGGAAATTGCTTATTTGGAACTGGTGTACTTGGTGACGGCCTTAGTTCCCTCACTGACAGCGTGCTTCGCCAATTCACCGGGCAACAGCAGACGAACGGCAGTCTGAATTTCGCGACTAGTGATTGTCGAACGCTTATTGTAGTGCGCCAGACGCGACGCTTCGGCAGCGATACGCTCAAAGATGTCATTCACGAAACTGTTCATAATACTCATTGCTTTCGAAGAGATGCCAGTGTCGGGGTGGACTTGCTTCAACACTTTGTAAATGTAGATAGCGTAGCTTTCCTTCCTCTTGCGCTTCTTCTTCTTGTCGGTTTTCGTAATGTTCTTTTGCGCCTTGCCGGCCTTTTTTGCCGCTTTACCACTCGTTTTAGGAGGCATTTTCACTTCAATTCACTTCACAAAACACTCAAAGCACAATTGTGATAACTATGAATGCCAATATGCACACTTATCTACAATTTACTGAACGAGTTTTTCATGATACACACCGATTGTATATTAATTCTCTCTACCTGACAACCATGAGCCCAACAAAACTATAAATACACAGAAGGAAACATCGTATCGTTAACATTTGTGTGTGACTAGTGCTTTAGTGGAGTGAAGAAACAGAGAAAGAGAGTACAAAAATGTCTGGTCGTGGAAAAGGTGGCAAAGTTAAGGGAAAGGCAAAGTCGCGCTCGAATCGTGCTGGACTACAATTTCCGGTCGGTCGTATTCATCGTTTGCTGCGCAAGGGCAATTATGCTGAGCGTGTCGGTGCTGGTGCTCCCGTATATTTGGCAGCTGTAATGGAATACTTGGCCGCTGAAGTTCTTGAGTTGGCTGGCAATGCTGCACGCGACAACAAGAAGACGAGAATCATTCCGCGCCATTTACAATTGGCCATCCGCAATGACGAGGAATTGAACAAGTTGTTGTCCGGCGTGACAATCGCCCAAGGTGGTGTCTTGCCCAACATTCAAGCTGTACTCCTGCCCAAAAAGACTGAGAAGAAGGCTTAAACAATCGACTAATATAACAAATTACACAAACCGTCCTTTTCAGGACGACAAAATATTCGAACAAAGAGTTGAAAAATATGTTCAAATAAGAATTTATAAAAATAAAAACATTTTATCATGAAGCAAAGCAAAATTTACAAAAGAAATGCTGTACTTGCCATAGTCTTTGAGTAATTTTTTTTTCTCCATAAACTTTCATGTTTGCATGCATTTCGCCATTCAATATACATATGAGATGTGTATGAGATATTTTTTCATAAAATTGGTTATTAAAATTTATGTAGTGAAATAGGAGTTGAAATAATTCCTAAATCTTTTTATAAATGCATACAGGTAAATAGAAAGTACAGTTGAACCTCGATTATCCGGGGCTCCATTAACCGGAATGCTGAGTGGTTGAACAACTTAATCGTGAAGAACATGTAAGTACTTGTGTTTGTTTTTTTTCGTATAACACACACATACATATTTATTTTAAATAAATGTATATTTTGAAATATAATAAGATTTCTTGATGCAAATACGTACGTTTATAGAAGCAGTTTCACATGTTCTTATAAAAAATAATAAAATTTATAAACTGTAGTTGAAATAATTTTTAAATCTTTTTGTAAATGTATTTTGTGGTCCTGAAAAGGACCGTTTTCCATTATTTATGTCGTCAATTTATGAATTTAACCGCCGAAACCGTACAATGTACGACCCTGTCTCTTCAAAGCATACACAACATCCATCGCTGTTACAGTCTTGCGTTTGGCGTGTTCAGTGTATGTGACAGCATCACGAATAACATTCTCCAGAAAGACCTTCAACACGCCACGAGTCTCCTCATATATTAACCCAGATATACGCTTCACACCGCCACGACGAGCCAAACGTCTAATAGCCGGCTTCGTGATGCCCTGAATGTTATCGCGCAACACTTTACGATGACGCTTCGCACCACCTTTTCCCAAGCCTTTACCACCTTTGCCGCGACCAGTCATTGTTGTTTCTTTTTTTTTTGCTCTTCACTAAATTCACTTCACAAAGTACAAAACACAACTGCGAATACTACATACATTTGCTCCAACTTATATTTATACTAAACCGAGACGACGCTTGCAATGCATATTATCTACCTGGCCTCCTCTAACATATATGAGGGTTGTTTATAATGTTGAATTAGTGAAACGCTTTCGGAAATGTAACTATAAAAGTGTTGTTTGATGCGTGCATATGTGTTCATTGGCGTTCTCGTAGTGCTCAGTGTTAGTGTTGGTGTGAATAAAAGAAAGAAGAAGAAGTGAAGTGAAAAGATGGCGCGTACAAAGCAAACTGCTCGCAAATCGACTGGTGGTAAAGCGCCACGCAAACAATTGGCAACGAAGGCTGCTCGTAAGAGTGCTCCGGCCACTGGTGGTGTGAAGAAGCCTCATCGTTATCGTCCCGGTACAGTGGCGTTACGTGAGATTCGTCGTTACCAAAAGAGTACCGAGTTGTTGATCCGTAAACTACCGTTCCAGCGTCTAGTTCGTGAGATCGCGCAGGATTTCAAAACTGACTTGCGTTTCCAGAGTTCTGCTGTAATGGCTTTGCAAGAAGCTAGTGAAGCGTATCTGGTTGGTCTTTTCGAAGACACAAACTTATGCGCTATCCATGCCAAACGAGTGACCATCATGCCCAAAGACATTCAGCTGGCCAGACGCATCCGTGGCGAACGTGCCTAAGTCAATTTCCAAACGGTCGACATTTTTAATAATAACAAACAATTGGTCCTTTTCAGGACCACAAATTTCTGTGCAAAAGAGATTATTAAAAACAATTTTAACTACTTTCGCTATTAAGAAAATATATATATATTTTTTCGATTTTGATGCTATGCTAACCTGAAATTAATTGGTGTAAAATTTTTTTTTTTTTTTAATAAGCTTATAAACAAGCAATACAATACAAAACACAACATTTAATCAAAAAAGCTTGGAAATATACATTATACAAAGCGAATTATGAAATTTTTCTGATTCGGAAAGATATTTCATCAATTTTGTTGAGAACATTCCCAAAAATAAAAAAATATGCATTGAATGGAAATCTACTGATATGATATGGAGGTGAATAATCGAACGAGTATTCGCCAACGACCATACCACGCTGAATACATCGGTTCTCGTCCGATCACCGAAATTAAGCAGCGTCGGGCGCGGTTAGTACTTGGATGGGGGACCGCTTGGGAACACCGCGTGTTGTTGGCATTTGCCTAAACTTTTTTGCTCCCTCCTCCTCCTTATTTCTTTTCATTTAATTCACATTTCGAGTTCAGTTTTTACTGAATGCCCTTGCTTATGTTTTCTTAATTTTACGTTTATTTTATGTTTATTTCATTTACGTATCAGCCCATAGCTTCATAATATGCTATATTAAGTTATTGTATCACTGTTGTGAAAGACATTAGTTTAATATTTTTTAAGGTGTTTTACGTAAATATCCCAGAACTAGAACGAAAAAAACGTCGAATATAGTCCACGCAGTGTAGATAGAAAATATACAAAAACATGAAAACATTGCAAAAACACAATTTATTCAAGGCACAGCGAAACGGTCTGCAAGGAGTGTGCAGAGTAAAAATGCTCAATGAATTTTCGATGTTATTATTGCTGCTCAACCTTTTTAAACTTTTTAATACGTTCTTAGTTTTATAAACTTGAAGTTCTTACGAAAAAATACATATGTATAAATAAGCCACATTTTCACCTTTTGTATGGTTTCCGAAAATACTTAATAGTTGAAGGACATTTTTTTAAATCAATTAAAACTATTAATAAACTTCTTCGTTTCTTGGTTGTGTTCTATTATTTCTTGTTTTTAAATATGCATACATCGGTATTTAGAAACAATAAAAATACAAATTCCCCATTTTATATGCGAACATCTAAGCATAACATACATAAAATTCTTGTGGGAAGACAGTTTACGCATTTGACAAAGAAAATGCTATGAAATTAATGATTTTAATGGAATATTATTTCCAGTGCACAGTTTTGAATATTTAAATAATATTGAAAATTAAATATAGATGATTTTGAATGCTAATTATAAAAGTCGAACCGAGTTGAGCTGAGATATTCGATTTGCAAAATGTATACTTGGTAGACTTTCGGTAAGTTGAGAGCAATTGTAAAATATTTTTTATAACTGTTGCATTCAATAAATGTGAATAAATTTCATTTAAATATTATGTAAATTGTTCAAAATCATATATAAATGCAACTTTAACTATTTATTGAATGTATAAGTGGTAAAATGTTAGGTTTTTTCTACGAAATTTCATTACAAATCAGGCAAAGTTTATGTTTGACTGCATTTAAAACTGTCAGCATAATAGATATAAGGCAAATATGTTAAAAATGCGAAAGATCAATATTTGGTAAATATTAATGGGTGATTCGTTTGAATGGAAATCGAAAAGTAATGTTTTAAAAAATTAAAATTATATTTGAAGATGACTATTAGAAAATGTTCACAACTACTGACTGGTAAATTATTATCATATATCCCTTCTACATGAGTCTCACTTTTTGAAGGGAGTTCAACTTTTGTTTCGTGAGTCACTGAATTTGATTGAATTTGAATTGTGTTGCGTAGCGTTTTGTTACGAATTGAATTGGGAAAAAGTGTAAAAGTGAAAAGGAAAGATGTCGGAATCTGCTGTTATTGCTAATGCATCATCGCCGGTTGCTGCAGCGGGAGCTACGGCTGTTGCGGAGAAAAAGGTTGCTGCCAAGAAACCTGCATCGGCAAAATCTAAGAAGCCCGCAGCTGCCCCAACCCATCCGTCGACACAGCAAATGGTCGATGCATCGATTACAAATTTGAAAGAGCGCGGTGGCTCTTCACTGCTGGCCATCAAGAAATATATTAGTGCAACATACAAATGCGATGCACAAAAATTGGCTCCGTTCATAAAGAGATATTTAAAATCTTCGGTAGCCAGCGGTAAATTGATTCAAACTAAAGGCAAAGGTGCGTCCGGATCGTTCAAGCTATCGGCAACTGCAGCAAAACCGAAGAAAGGCAGCAGCAGCAGTAAGCCGAAATCGTCATCTGTGGAAAAGGCTAAAGCAAAGAAGAAGAAGAGTGGGGCATTGGGAGCTAGCAGTGCAGCCAAAAAGAAGTCGGCATCGGCGATTGGTGCCAAGAAGGCGAGCAGTGATAAGACAGCTGTAAAGGCAAAGAAAGCAGCTGTGGCTACCGAAAAAAAGAAGAGTGAAAAGGCAAAAGCGAAAAGTATCAAGAAGACTGGTACAGTTAAGGCGAAACCAGCAAAGGCAAAGCCAAGCGCCACCAAACCAAAAGCACCCAAGGCTAAATCATCTGCTGCCAAGCCAAAAAAGACCGCAATAGCGGCCAAGAAGCCAGTAGCTAAAAAAACAGCTGCCAAAAAGTAAACTGTCAGTAATGGGGCATTATCTATATATTTACATATATGTATGTATATCTGAAACGATATATAAAAAGCCCTTTTCAGGGCTACAAAATCAATACACAAAGAGAATCGAAATATTTTCAAACGCTAAAAATATATTTTAATAAATTGCTTATGAATAGACGTTGCGCAGCGAATTAACATCCAGCGACTACGCTGGCTCGGCCATGTCTGCCGTATGGACGACGATGGTTGGAGGGCGAAGAGGGAGGCCGTGTGTCCGGTGGAAGGACCAAGTTGAAGATCTCTTGGTGTGACCAACTGGAGAAGGCGCGCGCAAAGCAGAGGCGCCTGGAGAGAAGTTTTGCGGCAGGCCGTAACCCGATAACGGCCAGTTAATGAATAAGTTATGAATAGAAATTGTTGAATAATTCGCCACGCCACCATCGGTTCCCGTCCGATCAGTGTCGGGCGCGGTTTGGATCGCTGTTGTTGGCGTCCACACATTTTTTTGCATAATACGATTAAAGACATTATGGTAGGATATTTTTTAAAACAACATATAAAAATCTCTTTGTTTATATATTTTGTGGCCCTGAAAAGGGCCTTTTGTTCTATTAGCGTAGATGTTGTCGATGGAAATTGCTTATTTGGAACTGGTGTACTTGGTGACGGCCTTAGTTCCCTCACTGACAGCGTGCTTCGCCAATTCACCGGGCAACAGCAGACGAACGGCAGTCTGAATTTCGCGACTAGTGATTGTCGAACGCTTATTGTAGTGCGCCAGACGCGACGCTTCGGCAGCGATACGCTCAAAGATGTCATTCACGAAACTGTTCATAATACTCATTGCTTTCGAAGAGATGCCAGTGTCGGGGTGGACTTGCTTCAACACTTTGTAAATGTAGATAGCGTAGCTTTCCTTCCTCTTGCGCTTCTTCTTCTTGTCGGTTTTCGTAATGTTCTTTTGCGCCTTGCCGGCCTTTTTTGCCGCTTTACCACTCGTTTTAGGAGGCATTTTCACTTCAATTCACTTCACAAAACACTCAAAGCACAATTGTGATAACTATGAATGCCAATATGCACACTTATCTACAATTTACTGAACGAGTTTTTCATGATACACACCGATTGTATATTAATTCTCTCTACCTGACAACCATGAGCCCAACAAAACTATAAATACACAGAAGGAAACATCGTATCGTTAACATTTGTGTGTGACTAGTGCTTTAGTGGAGTGAAGAAACAGAGAAAGAGAGTACAAAAATGTCTGGTCGTGGAAAAGGTGGCAAAGTTAAGGGAAAGGCAAAGTCGCGCTCGAATCGTGCTGGACTACAATTTCCGGTCGGTCGTATTCATCGTTTGCTGCGCAAGGGCAATTATGCTGAGCGTGTCGGTGCTGGTGCTCCCGTATATTTGGCAGCTGTAATGGAATACTTGGCCGCTGAAGTTCTTGAGTTGGCTGGCAATGCTGCACGCGACAACAAGAAGACGAGAATCATTCCGCGCCATTTACAATTGGCCATCCGCAATGACGAGGAATTGAACAAGTTGTTGTCCGGCGTGACAATCGCCCAAGGTGGTGTCTTGCCCAACATTCAAGCTGTACTCCTGCCCAAAAAGACTGAGAAGAAGGCTTAAACAATCGACTAATATAACAAATTACACAAACCGTCCTTTTCAGGACGACAAAATATTCGAACAAAGAGTTGAAAAATATGTTCAAATAAGAATTTATAAAAATAAAAACATTTTATCATGAAGCAAAGCAAAATTTACAAAAGAAATGCTGTACTTGCCATAGTCTTTGAGTAATTTTTTTTTCTCCATAAACTTTCATGTTTGCATGCATTTCGCCATTCAATATACATATGAGATGTGTATGAGATATTTTTTCATAAAATTGGTTATTAAAATTTATGTAGTGAAATAGGAGTTGAAATAATTCCTAAATCTTTTTATAAATGCATACAGGTAAATAGAAAGTACAGTTGAACCTCGATTATCCGGGGCTCCATTAACCGGAATGCTGAGTGGTTGAACAACTTAATCGTGAAGAACATGTAAGTACTTGTGTTTGTTTTTTTTTTCGTATAACACACACATACATATTTATTTTAAATAAATGTATATTTTGAAATATTGATTGAAGATTTCTTGATGCAAATACGTACGTTTATAGAAGCAGTTTCACATGTTCTTATAAAAAATAATAAAATTTATAAACTGTAGTTGAAATAATTTTTAAATCTTTTTGTAAATGTATTTTGTGGTCCTGAAAAGGACCGTTTTCCATTATTTATGTCGTCAATTTATGAATTTAACCGCCGAAACCGTACAATGTACGACCCTGTCTCTTCAAAGCATACACAACATCCATCGCTGTTACAGTCTTGCGTTTGGCGTGTTCAGTGTATGTGACAGCATCACGAATAACATTCTCCAGAAAGACCTTCAACACGCCACGAGTCTCCTCATATATTAACCCAGATATACGCTTCACACCACCACGACGAGCCAAACGTCTAATAGCCGGCTTCGTGATGCCCTGAATGTTATCGCGCAACACTTTACGATGACGCTTCGCACCACCTTTTCCCAAGCCTTTACCACCTTTGCCGCGACCAGTCATTGTTGTTTCTTTTTTTTTTGCTCTTCACTAAATTCACTTCACAAAGTACAAAACACAACTGCGAATACTACATACATTTGCTCCAACTTATATTTATACTAAACCGAGACGACGCTTGCAATGCATATTATCTACCTGGCCTCCTCTAACATATATGAGGGTTGTTTATAATGTTGAATTAGTGAAACGCTTTCGGAAATGTAACTATAAAAGTGTTGTTTGATGCGTGCATATGTGTTCATTGGCGTTCTCGTAGTGCTCAGTGTTAGTGTTGGTGTGAATAAAAGAAAGAAGAAGAAGTGAAGTGAAAAGATGGCGCGTACAAAGCAAACTGCTCGCAAATCGACTGGTGGTAAAGCGCCACGCAAACAATTGGCAACGAAGGCTGCTCGTAAGAGTGCTCCGGCCACTGGTGGTGTGAAGAAGCCTCATCGTTATCGTCCCGGTACAGTGGCGTTACGTGAGATTCGTCGTTACCAAAAGAGTACCGAGTTGTTGATCCGTAAACTACCGTTCCAGCGTCTAGTTCGTGAGATCGCGCAGGATTTCAAAACTGACTTGCGTTTCCAGAGTTCTGCTGTAATGGCTTTGCAAGAAGCTAGTGAAGCGTATCTGGTTGGTCTTTTCGAAGACACAAACTTATGCGCTATCCATGCCAAACGAGTGACCATCATGCCCAAAGACATTCAGCTGGCCAGACGCATCCGTGGCGAACGTGCCTAAGTCAATTTCCAAACGGTCGACATTTTTAATAATAACAAACAATCGGTCCTTTTCAGGACCACAAATTTCTGTGCAAAAGAGATTATTAAAAACAATTTTAACTACTTTCGCTATTAAGAAAATATATATATATTTTTTCGATTTTGATGCTATGCTAACCTGAAATTAATTGGTGTAAAATTTTTTTTTTTTTTTAATAAGCTTATAAACAAGCAATACAATACAAAACACAACATTTAATCAAAAAAGCTTGGAAATATACATTATACAAAGCGAATTATGAAATTTTTCTGATTCGGAAAGATATTTCATCAATTTTGTTGAGAACATTCCCAAAAATAAAAAAATATGCATTGAATGGAAATCTACTGATATGATATGGAGGTGAATAATCGAACGAGTATTCGCCAACGACCATACCACGCTGAATACATCGGTTCTCGTCCGATCACCGAAATTAAGCAGCGTCGGGCGCGGTTAGTACTTGGATGGGGGACCGCTTGGGAACACCGCGTGTTGTTGGCATTTGCCTAAACTTTTTTGCTCCCTCCTCCTCCTTATTTCTTTTCATTTAATTCACATTTCGAGTTCAGTTTTTACTGAATGCCCTTGCTTATGTTTTCTTAATTTTACGTTTATTTTATGTTTATTTCATTTATGTATCAGCCCATAGCTTCATAATATGCTATATTAAGTTATTGTATCACTGTTGTGAAAGAGATTAGTTTAATATTTTTTAAGGTGTTTTACGTAAATATCCCAGAACTAGAACGAAAAAAACGTCGAATATAGTCCACGCAGTGTAGATAGAAAATATACAAAAACATGAAAACATTGCAAAAACACAATTTATTCAAGGCACAGCGAAACGGTCTGCAAGGAGTGTGCAGAGTAAAAATGCTCAATGAATTTTCGATGTTATTATTGCTGCTCAACCTTTTTAAACTTTTTAATACGTTCTTAGTTTTATAAACTTGAAGTTCTTACGAAAAAATACATATGTATAAATAAGCCACATTTTCACCTTTTGTATGGTTTCCGAAAATACTTAATAGTTGAAGGACATTTTTTTAAATCAATTAAAAGTATTAATAAACTTCTTCGTTTCTTGGTTGTGTTCTATTATTTCTTGTTTTTAAATATGCATACATCGGTATTTAGAAACAATAAAAATACAAATTCCCCATTTTATATGCGAACATCTAAGCATAACATACATAAAATTCTTGTGGGAAGACAGTTTACGCATTTGACAAAGAAAATGCTATGAAATTAATGATTTTAATGGAATATTATTTCCAGTGCACAGTTTTGAATATTTAAATAATATTGAAAATTAAATATAGATGATTTTGAATGCTAATTATAAAAGTCGAACCGAGTTGAGCTGAGATATTCGATTTGCAAAATGTATACTTGGTAGACTTTCGGTAAGTTGAGAGCAATTGTAAAATATTTTTTATAACTGTTGCATTCAATAAATGTGAATAAATTTCATTTAAATATTATGTAAATTGTTCAAAATCATATATAAATGCAACTTTAACTATTTATTGAATGTATAAGTGGTAAAATGTTAGGTTTTTTCTACGAAATTTCATTACAAATCAGGCAAAGTTTATGTTTGACTGCATTTAAAACTGTCAGCATAATAGATATAAGGCAAATATGTTAAAAATGCGAAAGATCAATATTTGGTAAATATTAATGGGTGATTCGTTTGAATGGAAATCGAAAAGTAATGTTTTAAAAAATTAAAATTATATTTGAAGATGACTATTAGAAAATGTTCACAACTACTGACTGGTAAATTATTATCATATATCCCTTCTACATGAGTCTCACTTTTTGAAGGGAGTTCAACTTTTGTTTCGTCAGTCACTGAATTTGATTGAATTTGAATTGTGTTGCGTAGCGTTTTGTTACGAATTGAATTGGGAAAAAGTGTAAAAGTGAAAAGGAAAGATGTCGGAATCTGCTGTTATTGCTAATGCATCATCGCCGGTTGCTGCAGCGGGAGCTACGGCTGTTGCGGAGAAAAAGGTTGCTGCCAAGAAACCTGCATCGGCAAAATCTAAGAAGCCCGCAGCTGCCCCAACCCATCCGTCGACACAGCAAATGGTCGATGCATCGATTACAAATTTGAAAGAGCGCGGTGGCTCTTCACTGCTGGCCATCAAGAAATATATTAGTGCAACATACAAATGCGATGCACAAAAATTGGCTCCGTTCATAAAGAGATATTTAAAATCTTCGGTAGCCAGCGGTAAATTGATTCAAACTAAAGGCAAAGGTGCGTCCGGATCGTTCAAGCTATCGGCAACTGCAGCAAAACCGAAGAAAGGCAGCAGCAGCAGTAAGCCGAAATCGTCATCTGTGGAAAAGGCTAAAGCAAAGAAGAAGAAGAGTGGGGCATTGGGAGCTAGCAGTGCAGCCAAAAAGAAGTCGGCATCGGCGATTGGTGCCAAGAAGGCGAGCAGTGATAAGACAGCTGTAAAGGCAAAGAAAGCAGCTGTGGCTACCGAAAAAAAGAAGAGTGAAAAGGCAAAAGCGAAAAGTATCAAGAAGACTGGTACAGTTAAGGCGAAACCAGCAAAGGCAAAGCCAAGCGCCACCAAACCAAAAGCACCCAAGGCTAAATCATCTGCTGCCAAGCCAAAAAAGACCGCAATAGCGGCCAAGAAGCCAGTAGCTAAAAAAACAGCTGCCAAAAAGTAAACTGTCAGTAATGGGGCATTATCTATATATTTACATATATGTATGTATATCTGAAACGATATATAAAAAGCCCTTTTCAGGGCTACAAAATCAATACACAAAGAGAATCTAAATATTTTCAAACGCTAAAAATATATTTTAATAAATTGCTTATGAATAGACGTTGCGCAGCGAATTAACATCCAGCGACTACGCTGGCTCGGCCATGTCTGCCGTATGGACGACGATGGTTGGAGGGCGAAGAGGGAGGCCGTGTGTCCGGTGGAAGGACCAAGTTGAAGAGGCCCTGCTATCTCTTGGTGTGACCAACTGGAGAAGGCGCGCGCAAAGCAGAGGCGCCTGGAGAGAAGTTTTGCGGCAGGCCGTAACCCGATAACGGCCAGTTAATGAATAAGTTATGAATAGAAATTGTTGAATAATTCGCCACGCCACCATCGGTTCCCGTCCGATCAGTGTCGGGCGCGGTTTGGATCGCTGTTGTTGGCGTCCACACATTTTTTTGCATAATACGATTAAAGACATTATGGTAGGATATTTTTTAAAACAACATATAAAAATCTCTTTGTTTATATATTTTGTGGCCCTGAAAAGGGCCTTTTGTTCTATTAGCGTAGATGTTGTCGATGGAAATTGCTTATTTGGAACTGGTGTACTTGGTGACGGCCTTAGTTCCCTCACTGACAGCGTGCTTCGCCAATTCACCGGGCAACAGCAGACGAACGGCAGTCTGAATTTCGCGACTAGTGATTGTCGAACGCTTATTGTAGTGCGCCAGACGCGACGCTTCGGCAGCGATACGCTCAAAGATGTCATTCACGAAACTGTTCATAATACTCATTGCTTTCGAAGAGATGCCAGTGTCGGGGTGGACTTGCTTCAACACTTTGTAAATGTAGATAGCGTAGCTTTCCTTCCTCTTGCGCTTCTTCTTCTTGTCGGTTTTCGTAATGTTCTTTTGCGCCTTGCCGGCCTTTTTTGCCGCTTTACCACTCGTTTTAGGAGGCATTTTCACTTCAATTCACTTCACAAAACACTCAAAGCACAATTGTGATAACTATGAATGCCAATATGCACACTTATCTACAATTTACTGAACGAGTTTTTCATGATACACACCGATTGTATATTAATTCTCTCTACCTGACAACCATGAGCCCAACAAAACTATAAATACACAGAAGGAAACATCGTATCGTTAACATTTGTGTGTGACTAGTGCTTTAGTGGAGTGAAGAAACAGAGAAAGAGAGTACAAAAATGTCTGGTCGTGGAAAAGGTGGCAAAGTTAAGGGAAAGGCAAAGTCGCGCTCGAATCGTGCTGGACTACAATTTCCGGTCGGTCGTATTCATCGTTTGCTGCGCAAGGGCAATTATGCTGAGCGTGTCGGTGCTGGTGCTCCCGTATATTTGGCAGCTGTAATGGAATACTTGGCCGCTGAAGTTCTTGAGTTGGCTGGCAATGCTGCACGCGACAACAAGAAGACGAGAATCATTCCGCGCCATTTACAATTGGCCATCCGCAATGACGAGGAATTGAACAAGTTGTTGTCCGGCGTGACAATCGCCCAAGGTGGTGTCTTGCCCAACATTCAAGCTGTACTCCTGCCCAAAAAGACTGAGAAGAAGGCTTAAACAATCGACTAATATAACAAATTACACAAACCGTCCTTTTCAGGACGACAAAATATTCGAACAAAGAGTTGAAAAATATGTTCAAATAAGAATTTATAAAAATAAAAACATTTTATCATGAAGCAAAGCAAAATTTACAAAAGAAATGCTGTACTTGCCATAGTCTTTGAGTAATTTTTTTTTCTCCATAAACTTTCATGTTTGCATGCATTTCGCCATTCAATATACATATGAGATGTGTATGAGATATTTTTTCATAAAATTGGTTATTAAAATTTATGTAGTGAAATAGGAGTTGAAATAATTCCTAAATCTTTTTATAAATGCATACAGGTAAATAGAAAGTACAGTTGAACCTCGATTATCCGGGGCTCCATTAACCGGAATGCTGAGTGGTTGAACAACTTAATCGTGAAGAACATGTAAGTACTTGTGTTTGTTTTTTTTTTCGTATAACACACACATACATATTTATTTTAAATAAATGTATATTTTGAAATATTGATTGAAGATTTCTTGATGCAAATACGTACGTTTATAGAAGCAGTTTCACATGTTCTTATAAAAAATAATAAAATTTATAAACTGTAGTTGAAATAATTTTTAAATCTTTTTGTAAATGTATTTTGTGGTCCTGAAAAGGACCGTTTTCCATTATTTATGTCGTCAATTTATGAATTTAACCGCCGAAACCGTACAATGTACGACCCTGTCTCTTCAAAGCATACACAACATCCATCGCTGTTACAGTCTTGCGTTTGGCGTGTTCAGTGTATGTGACAGCATCACGAATAACATTCTCCAGAAAGACCTTCAACACGCCACGAGTCTCCTCATATATTAACCCAGATATACGCTTCACACCACCACGACGAGCCAAACGTCTAATAGCCGGCTTCGTGATGCCCTGAATGTTATCGCGCAACACTTTACGATGACGCTTCGCACCACCTTTTCCCAAGCCTTTACCACCTTTGCCGCGACCAGTCATTGTTGTTTCTTTTTTTTTTGCTCTTCACTAAATTCACTTCACAAAGTACAAAACACAACTGCGAATACTACATACATTTGCTCCAACTTATATTTATACTAAACCGAGACGACGCTTGCAATGCATATTATCTACCTGGCCTCCTCTAACATATATGAGGGTTGTTTATAATGTTGAATTAGTGAAACGCTTTCGGAAATGTAACTATAAAAGTGTTGTTTGATGCGTGCATATGTGTTCATTGGCGTTCTCGTAGTGCTCAGTGTTAGTGTTGGTGTGAATAAAAGAAAGAAGAAGAAGTGAAGTGAAAAGATGGCGCGTACAAAGCAAACTGCTCGCAAATCGACTGGTGGTAAAGCGCCACGCAAACAATTGGCAACGAAGGCTGCTCGTAAGAGTGCTCCGGCCACTGGTGGTGTGAAGAAGCCTCATCGTTATCGTCCCGGTACAGTGGCGTTACGTGAGATTCGTCGTTACCAAAAGAGTACCGAGTTGTTGATCCGTAAACTACCGTTCCAGCGTCTAGTTCGTGAGATCGCGCAGGATTTCAAAACTGACTTGCGTTTCCAGAGTTCTGCTGTAATGGCTTTGCAAGAAGCTAGTGAAGCGTATCTGGTTGGTCTTTTCGAAGACACAAACTTATGCGCTATCCATGCCAAACGAGTGACCATCATGCCCAAAGACATTCAGCTGGCCAGACGCATCCGTGGCGAACGTGCCTAAGTCAATTTCCAAACGGTCGACATTTTTAATAATAACAAACAATCGGTCCTTTTCAGGACCACAAATTTCTGTGCAAAAGAGATTATTAAAAACAATTTTAACTACTTTCGCTATTAAGAAAATATATATATATTTTTTCGATTTTGATGCTATGCTAACCTGAAATTAATTGGTGTAAAATTTTTTTTTTTTTTTAATAAGCTTATAAACAAGCAATACAATACAAAACACAACATTTAATCAAAAAAGCTTGGAAATATACATTATACAAAGCGAATTATGAAATTTTTCTGATTCGGAAAGATATTTCATCAATTTTGTTGAGAACATTCCCAAAAATAAAAAAATATGCATTGAATGGAAATCTACTGATATGATATGGAGGTGAATAATCGAACGAGTATTCGCCAACGACCATACCACGCTGAATACATCGGTTCTCGTCCGATCACCGAAATTAAGCAGCGTCGGGCGCGGTTAGTACTTGGATGGGGGACCGCTTGGGAACACCGCGTGTTGTTGGCATTTGCCTAAACTTTTTTGCTCCCTCCTCCTCCTTATTTCTTTTCATTTAATTCACATTTCGAGTTCAGTTTTTACTGAATGCCCTTGCTTATGTTTTCTTAATTTTACGTTTATTTTATGTTTATTTCATTTATGTATCAGCCCATAGCTTCATAATATGCTATATTAAGTTATTGTATCACTGTTGTGAAAGAGATTAGTTTAATATTTTTTAAGGTGTTTTACGTAAATATCCCAGAACTAGAACGAAAAAAACGTCGAATATAGTCCACGCAGTGTAGATAGAAAATATACAAAAACATGAAAACATTGCAAAAACACAATTTATTCAAGGCACAGCGAAACGGTCTGCAAGGAGTGTGCAGAGTAAAAATGCTCAATGAATTTTCGATGTTATTATTGCTGCTCAACCTTTTTAAACTTTTTAATACGTTCTTAGTTTTATAAACTTGAAGTTCTTACGAAAAAATACATATGTATAAATAAGCCACATTTTCACCTTTTGTATGGTTTCCGAAAATACTTAATAGTTGAAGGACATTTTTTTAAATCAATTAAAAGTATTAATAAACTTCTTCGTTTCTTGGTTGTGTTCTATTATTTCTTGTTTTTAAATATGCATACATCGGTATTTAGAAACAATAAAAATACAAATTCCCCATTTTATATGCGAACATCTAAGCATAACATACATAAAATTCTTGTGGGAAGACAGTTTACGCATTTGACAAAGAAAATGCTATGAAATTAATGATTTTAATGGAATATTATTTCCAGTGCACAGTTTTGAATATTTAAATAATATTGAAAATTAAATATAGATGATTTTGAATGCTAATTATAAAAGTCGAACCGAGTTGAGCTGAGATATTCGATTTGCAAAATGTATACTTGGTAGACTTTCGGTAAGTTGAGAGCAATTGTAAAATATTTTTTATAACTGTTGCATTCAATAAATGTGAATAAATTTCATTTAAATATTATGTAAATTGTTCAAAATCATATATAAATGCAACTTTAACTATTTATTGAATGTATAAGTGGTAAAATGTTAGGTTTTTTCTACGAAATTTCATTACAAATCAGGCAAAGTTTATGTTTGACTGCATTTAAAACTGTCAGCATAATAGATATAAGGCAAATATGTTAAAAATGCGAAAGATCAATATTTGGTAAATATTAATGGGTGATTCGTTTGAATGGAAATCGAAAAGTAATGTTTTAAAAAATTAAAATTATATTTGAAGATGACTATTAGAAAATGTTCACAACTACTGACTGGTAAATTATTATCATATATCCCTTCTACATGAGTCTCACTTTTTGAAGGGAGTTCAACTTTTGTTTCGTCAGTCACTGAATTTGATTGAATTTGAATTGTGTTGCGTAGCGTTTTGTTACGAATTGAATTGGGAAAAAGTGTAAAAGTGAAAAGGAAAGATGTCGGAATCTGCTGTTATTGCTAATGCATCATCGCCGGTTGCTGCAGCGGGAGCTACGGCTGTTGCGGAGAAAAAGGTTGCTGCCAAGAAACCTGCATCGGCAAAATCTAAGAAGCCCGCAGCTGCCCCAACCCATCCGTCGACACAGCAAATGGTCGATGCATCGATTACAAATTTGAAAGAGCGCGGTGGCTCTTCACTGCTGGCCATCAAGAAATATATTAGTGCAACATACAAATGCGATGCACAAAAATTGGCTCCGTTCATAAAGAGATATTTAAAATCTTCGGTAGCCAGCGGTAAATTGATTCAAACTAAAGGCAAAGGTGCGTCCGGATCGTTCAAGCTATCGGCAACTGCAGCAAAACCGAAGAAAGGCAGCAGCAGCAGTAAGCCGAAATCGTCATCTGTGGAAAAGGCTAAAGCAAAGAAGAAGAAGAGTGGGGCATTGGGAGCTAGCAGTGCAGCCAAAAAGAAGTCGGCATCGGCGATTGGTGCCAAGAAGGCGAGCAGTGATAAGACAGCTGTAAAGGCAAAGAAAGCAGCTGTGGCTACCGAAAAAAAGAAGAGTGAAAAGGCAAAAGCGAAAAGTATCAAGAAGACTGGTACAGTTAAGGCGAAACCAGCAAAGGCAAAGCCAAGCGCCACCAAACCAAAAGCACCCAAGGCTAAATCATCTGCTGCCAAGCCAAAAAAGACCGCAATAGCGGCCAAGAAGCCAGTAGCTAAAAAAACAGCTGCCAAAAAGTAAACTGTCAGTAATGGGGCATTATCTATATATTTACATATATGTATGTATATCTGAAACGATATATAAAAAGCCCTTTTCAGGGCTACAAAATCAATACACAAAGAGAATCTAAATATTTTCAAACGCTAAAAATATATTTTAATAAATTGCTTATGAATAGACGTTGCGCAGCGAATTAACATCCAGCGACTACGCTGGCTCGGCCATGTCTGCCGTATGGACGACGATGGTTGGAGGGCGAAGAGGGAGGCCGTGTGTCCGGTGGAAGGACCAAGTTGAAGAGGCCCTGCTATCTCTTGGTGTGACCAACTGGAGAAGGCGCGCGCAAAGCAGAGGCGCCTGGAGAGAAGTTTTGCGGCAGGCCGTAACCCGATAACGGCCAGTTAATGAATAAGTTATGAATAGAAATTGTTGAATAATTCGCCACGCCACCATCGGTTCCCGTCCGATCAGTGTCGGGCGCGGTTTGGATCGCTGTTGTTGGCGTCCACACATTTTTTTGCATAATACGATTAAAGACATTATGGTAGGATATTTTTTAAAACAACATATAAAAATCTCTTTGTTTATATATTTTGTGGCCCTGAAAAGGGCCTTTTGTTCTATTAGCGTAGATGTTGTCGATGGAAATTGCTTATTTGGAACTGGTGTACTTGGTGACGGCCTTAGTTCCCTCACTGACAGCGTGCTTCGCCAATTCACCGGGCAACAGCAGACGAACGGCAGTCTGAATTTCGCGACTAGTGATTGTCGAACGCTTATTGTAGTGCGCCAGACGCGACGCTTCGGCAGCGATACGCTCAAAGATGTCATTCACGAAACTGTTCATAATACTCATTGCTTTCGAAGAGATGCCAGTGTCGGGGTGGACTTGCTTCAACACTTTGTAAATGTAGATAGCGTAGCTTTCCTTCCTCTTGCGCTTCTTCTTCTTGTCGGTTTTCGTAATGTTCTTTTGCGCCTTGCCGGCCTTTTTTGCCGCTTTACCACTCGTTTTAGGAGGCATTTTCACTTCAATTCACTTCACAAAACACTCAAAGCACAATTGTGATAACTATGAATGCCAATATGCACACTTATCTACAATTTACTGAACGAGTTTTTCATGATACACACCGATTGTATATTAATTCTCTCTACCTGACAACCATGAGCCCAACAAAACTATAAATACACAGAAGGAAACATCGTATCGTTAACATTTGTGTGTGACTAGTGCTTTAGTGGAGTGAAGAAACAGAGAAAGAGAGTACAAAAATGTCTGGTCGTGGAAAAGGTGGCAAAGTTAAGGGAAAGGCAAAGTCGCGCTCGAATCGTGCTGGACTACAATTTCCGGTCGGTCGTATTCATCGTTTGCTGCGCAAGGGCAATTATGCTGAGCGTGTCGGTGCTGGTGCTCCCGTATATTTGGCAGCTGTAATGGAATACTTGGCCGCTGAAGTTCTTGAGTTGGCTGGCAATGCTGCACGCGACAACAAGAAGACGAGAATCATTCCGCGCCATTTACAATTGGCCATCCGCAATGACGAGGAATTGAACAAGTTGTTGTCCGGCGTGACAATCGCCCAAGGTGGTGTCTTGCCCAACATTCAAGCTGTACTCCTGCCCAAAAAGACTGAGAAGAAGGCTTAAACAATCGACTAATATAACAAATTACACAAACCGTCCTTTTCAGGACGACAAAATATTCGAACAAAGAGTTGAAAAATATGTTCAAATAAGAATTTATAAAAATAAAAACATTTTATCATGAAGCAAAGCAAAATTTACAAAAGAAATGCTGTACTTGCCATAGTCTTTGAGTAATTTTTTTTTCTCCATAAACTTTCATGTTTGCATGCATTTCGCCATTCAATATACATATGAGATGTGTATGAGATATTTTTTCATAAAATTGGTTATTAAAATTTATGTAGTGAAATAGGAGTTGAAATAATTCCTAAATCTTTTTATAAATGCATACAGGTAAATAGAAAGTACAGTTGAACCTCGATTATCCGGGGCTCCATTAACCGGAATGCTGAGTGGTTGAACAACTTAATCGTGAAGAACATGTAAGTACTTGTGTTTGTTTTTTTTTTCGTATAACACACACATACATATTTATTTTAAATAAATGTATATTTTGAAATATTGATTGAAGATTTCTTGATGCAAATACGTACGTTTATAGAAGCAGTTTCACATGTTCTTATAAAAAATAATAAAATTTATAAACTGTAGTTGAAATAATTTTTAAATCTTTTTGTAAATGTATTTTGTGGTCCTGAAAAGGACCGTTTTCCATTATTTATGTCGTCAATTTATGAATTTAACCGCCGAAACCGTACAATGTACGACCCTGTCTCTTCAAAGCATACACAACATCCATCGCTGTTACAGTCTTGCGTTTGGCGTGTTCAGTGTATGTGACAGCATCACGAATAACATTCTCCAGAAAGACCTTCAACACGCCACGAGTCTCCTCATATATTAACCCAGATATACGCTTCACACCACCACGACGAGCCAAACGTCTAATAGCCGGCTTCGTGATGCCCTGAATGTTATCGCGCAACACTTTACGATGACGCTTCGCACCACCTTTTCCCAAGCCTTTACCACCTTTGCCGCGACCAGTCATTGTTGTTTCTTTTTTTTTTTGCTCTTCACTAAATTCACTTCACAAAGTACAAAACACAACTGCGAATACTACATACATTTGCTCCAACTTATATTTATACTAAACCGAGACGACGCTTGCAATGCATATTATCTACCTGGCCTCCTCTAACATATATGAGGGTTGTTTATAATGTTGAATTAGTGAAACGCTTTCGGAAATGTAACTATAAAAGTGTTGTTTGATGCGTGCATATGTGTTCATTGGCGTTCTCGTAGTGCTCAGTGTTAGTGTTGGTGTGAATAAAAGAAAGAAGAAGAAGTGAAGTGAAAAGATGGCGCGTACAAAGCAAACTGCTCGCAAATCGACTGGTGGTAAAGCGCCACGCAAACAATTGGCAACGAAGGCTGCTCGTAAGAGTGCTCCGGCCACTGGTGGTGTGAAGAAGCCTCATCGTTATCGTCCCGGTACAGTGGCGTTACGTGAGATTCGTCGTTACCAAAAGAGTACCGAGTTGTTGATCCGTAAACTACCGTTCCAGCGTCTAGTTCGTGAGATCGCGCAGGATTTCAAAACTGACTTGCGTTTCCAGAGTTCTGCTGTAATGGCTTTGCAAGAAGCTAGTGAAGCGTATCTGGTTGGTCTTTTCGAAGACACAAACTTATGCGCTATCCATGCCAAACGAGTGACCATCATGCCCAAAGACATTCAGCTGGCCAGACGCATCCGTGGCGAACGTGCCTAAGTCAATTTCCAAACGGTCGACATTTTTAATAATAACAAACAATCGGTCCTTTTCAGGACCACAAATTTCTGTGCAAAAGAGATTATTAAAAACAATTTTAACTACTTTCGCTATTAAGAAAATATATATATATTTTTTCGATTTTGATGCTATGCTAACCTGAAATTAATTAAATTAATAATATACAAAAACATGAAAACATTGCAAAAACACAATTTATTCAAGGCACAGCGAAACGGTCTGCAAGGAGTGTGCAGAGTAAAAATGCTCAATGAATTTTCGATGTTATTATTGCTGCTCAACCTTTTTAAACTTTTTAATACGTTCTTAGTTTTATAAACTTGAAGTTCTTACGAAAAAATACATATGTATAAATAAGCCACATTTTCACCTTTTGTATGGTTTCCGAAAATACTTAATAGTTGAAGGACATTTTTTTAAATCAATTAAAAGTATTAATAAACTTCTTCGTTTCTTGGTTGTGTTCTATTATTTCTTGTTTTTAAATATGCATACATCGGTATTTAGAAACAATAAAAATACAAATTCCCCATTTTATATGCGAACATCTAAGCATAACATACATAAAATTCTTGTGGGAAGACAGTTTACGCATTTGACAAAGAAAATGCTATGAAATTAATGATTTTAATGGAATATTATTTCCAGTGCACAGTTTTGAATATTTAAATAATATTGAAAATTAAATATAGATGATTTTGAATGCTAATTATAAAAGTCGAACCGAGTTGAGCTGAGATATTCGATTTGCAAAATGTATACTTGGTAGACTTTCGGTAAGTTGAGAGCAATTGTAAAATATTTTTTATAACTGTTGCATTCAATAAATGTGAATAAATTTCATTTAAATATTATGTAAATTGTTCAAAATCATATATAAATGCAACTTTAACTATTTATTGAATGTATAAGTGGTAAAATGTTAGGTTTTTTCTACGAAATTTCATTACAAATCAGGCAAAGTTTATGTTTGACTGCATTTAAAACTGTCAGCATAATAGATATAAGGCAAATATGTTAAAAATGCGAAAGATCAATATTTGGTAAATATTAATGGGTGATTCGTTTGAATGGAAATCGAAAAGTAATGTTTTAAAAAATTAAAATTATATTTGAAGATGACTATTAGAAAATGTTCACAACTACTGACTGGTAAATTATTATCATATATCCCTTCTACATGAGTCTCACTTTTTGAAGGGAGTTCAACTTTTGTTTCGTGAGTCACTGAATTTGATTGAATTTGAATTGTGTTGCGTAGCGTTTTGTTACGAATTGAATTGGGAAAAAGTGTAAAAGTGAAAAGGAAAGATGTCGGAATCTGCTGTTATTGCTAATGCATCATCGCCGGTTGCTGCAGCGGGAGCTACGGCTGTTGCGGAGAAAAAGGTTGCTGCCAAGAAACCTGCATCGGCAAAATCTAAGAAGCCCGCAGCTGCCCCAACCCATCCGTCGACACAGCAAATGGTCGATGCATCGATTACAAATTTGAAAGAGCGCGGTGGCTCTTCACTGCTGGCCATCAAGAAATATATTAGTGCAACATACAAATGCGATGCACAAAAATTGGCTCCGTTCATAAAGAGATATTTAAAATCTTCGGTAGCCAGCGGTAAATTGATTCAAACTAAAGGCAAAGGTGCGTCCGGATCGTTCAAGCTATCGGCAACTGCAGCAAAACCGAAGAAAGGCAGCAGCAGCAGTAAGCCGAAATCGTCATCTGTGGAAAAGGCTAAAGCAAAGAAGAAGAAGAGTGGGGCATTGGGAGCTAGCAGTGCAGCCAAAAAGAAGTCGGCATCGGCGATTGGTGCCAAGAAGGCGAGCAGTGATAAGACAGCTGTAAAGGCAAAGAAAGCAGCTGTGGCTACCGAAAAAAAGAAGAGTGAAAAGGCAAAAGCGAAAAGTATCAAGAAGACTGGTACAGTTAAGGCGAAACCAGCAAAGGCAAAGCCAAGCGCCACCAAACCAAAAGCACCCAAGGCTAAATCATCTGCTGCCAAGCCAAAAAAGACCGCAATAGCGGCCAAGAAGCCAGTAGCTAAAAAAACAGCTGCCAAAAAGTAAACTGTCAGTAATGGGGCATTATCTATATATTTACATATATGTATGTATATCTGAAACGATATATAAAAAGCCCTTTTCAGGGCTACAAAATCAATACACAAAGAGAATCGAAATATTTTCAAACGCTAAAAATATATTTTAATAAATTGCTTATGAATAGACGTTGCGCAGCGAATTAACATCCAGCGACTACGCTGGCTCGGCCATGTCTGCCGTATGGACGACGATGGTTGGAGGGCGAAGAGGGAGGCCGTGTGTCCGGTGGAAGGACCAAGTTGAAGAGGCCCTGCTATCTCTTGGTGTGACCAACTGGAGAAGGCGCGCGCAAAGCAGAGGCGCCTGGAGAGAAGTTTTGCGGCAGGCCGTAACCCGATAACGGCCAGTTAATGAATAAGTTATGAATAGAAATTGTTGAATAATTCGCCACGCCACCATCGGTTCCCGTCCGATCAGTGTCGGGCGCGGTTTGGATCGCTGTTGTTGGCGTCCACACATTTTTTTGCATAATACGATTAAAGACATTATGGTAGGATATTTTTTAAAACAACATATAAAAATCTCTTTGTTTATATATTTTGTGGCCCTGAAAAGGGCCTTTTGTTCTATTAGCGTAGATGTTGTCGATGGAAATTGCTTATTTGGAACTGGTGTACTTGGTGACGGCCTTAGTTCCCTCACTGACAGCGTGCTTCGCCAATTCACCGGGCAACAGCAGACGAACGGCAGTCTGAATTTCGCGACTAGTGATTGTCGAACGCTTATTGTAGTGCGCCAGACGCGACGCTTCGGCAGCGATACGCTCAAAGATGTCATTCACGAAACTGTTCATAATACTCATTGCTTTCGAAGAGATGCCAGTGTCGGGGTGGACTTGCTTCAACACTTTGTAAATGTAGATAGCGTAGCTTTCCTTCCTCTTGCGCTTCTTCTTCTTGTCGGTTTTCGTAATGTTCTTTTGCGCCTTGCCGGCCTTTTTTGCCGCTTTACCACTCGTTTTAGGAGGCATTTTCACTTCAATTCACTTCACAAAACAATCAAAGCACAATTGTGATAACTATGAATGCCAATATGCACACTTATCTACAATTTACTGAACGAGTTTTTCATGATACACACCGATTGTATATTAATTCTCTCTACCTGACAACCATGAGCCCAACAAAACTATAAATACACAGAAGGAAACATCGTATCGTTAACATTTGTGTGTGACTAGTGCTTTAGTGGAGTGAAGAAACAGAGAAAGAGAGTACAAAAATGTCTGGTCGTGGAAAAGGTGGCAAAGTTAAGGGAAAGGCAAAGTCGCGCTCGAATCGTGCTGGACTACAATTTCCGGTCGGTCGTATTCATCGTTTGCTGCGCAAGGGCAATTATGCTGAGCGTGTCGGTGCTGGTGCTCCCGTATATTTGGCAGCTGTAATGGAATACTTGGCCGCTGAAGTTCTTGAGTTGGCTGGCAATGCTGCACGCGACAACAAGAAGACGAGAATCATTCCGCGCCATTTACAATTGGCCATCCGCAATGACGAGGAATTGAACAAGTTGTTGTCCGGCGTGACAATCGCCCAAGGTGGTGTCTTGCCCAACATTCAAGCTGTACTCCTGCCCAAAAAGACTGAGAAGAAGGCTTAAACAATCGACTAATATAACAAATTACACAAACCGTCCTTTTCAGGACGACAAAATATTCGAACAAAGAGTTGAAAAATATGTTCAAATAAGAATTTATAAAAATAAAAACATTTTATCATGAAGCAAAGCAAAATTTACAAAAGAAATGCTGTACTTGCCATAGTCTTTGAGTAATTTTTTTTTCTCCATAAACTTTCATGTTTGCATGCATTTCGCCATTCAATATACATATGAGATGTGTATGAGATATTTTTTCATAAAATTGGTTATTAAAATTTATGTAGTGAAATAGGAGTTGAAATAATTCCTAAATCTTTTTATAAATGCATACAGGTAAATAGAAAGTACAGTTGAACCTCGATTATCCGGGGCTCCATTAACCGGAATGCTGAGTGGTTGAACAACTTAATCGTGAAGAACATGTAAGTACTTGTGTTTGTTTTTTTTTTCGTATAACACACACATACATATTTATTTTAAATAAATGTATATTTTGAAATATTGATTGAAGATTTCTTGATGCAAATACGTACGTTTATAGAAGCAGTTTCACATGTTCTTATAAAAAATAATAAAATTTATAAACTGTAGTTGAAATAATTTTTAAATCTTTTTGTAAATGTATTTTGTGGTCCTGAAAAGGACCGTTTTCCATTATTTATGTCGTCAATTTATGAATTTAACCGCCGAAACCGTACAATGTACGACCCTGTCTCTTCAAAGCATACACAACATCCATCGCTGTTACAGTCTTGCGTTTGGCGTGTTCAGTGTATGTGACAGCATCACGAATAACATTCTCCAGAAAGACCTTCAACACGCCACGAGTCTCCTCATATATTAACCCAGATATACGCTTCACACCACCACGACGAGCCAAACGTCTAATAGCCGGCTTCGTGATGCCCTGAATGTTATCGCGCAACACTTTACGATGACGCTTCGCACCACCTTTTCCCAAGCCTTTACCACCTTTGCCGCGACCAGTCATTGTTGTTTCTTTTTTTTTTGCTCTTCACTAAATTCACTTCACAAAGTACAAAACACAACTGCGAATACTACATACATTTGCTCCAACTTATATTTATACTAAACCGAGACGACGCTTGCAATGCATATTATCTACCTGGCCTCCTCTAACATATATGAGGGTTGTTTATAATGTTGAATTAGTGAAACGCTTTCGGAAATGTAACTATAAAAGTGTTGTTTGATGCGTGCATATGTGTTCATTGGCGTTCTCGTAGTGCTCAGTGTTAGTGTTGGTGTGAATAAAAGAAAGAAGAAGAAGTGAAGTGAAAAGATGGCGCGTACAAAGCAAACTGCTCGCAAATCGACTGGTGGTAAAGCGCCACGCAAACAATTGGCAACGAAGGCTGCTCGTAAGAGTGCTCCGGCCACTGGTGGTGTGAAGAAGCCTCATCGTTATCGTCCCGGTACAGTGGCGTTACGTGAGATTCGTCGTTACCAAAAGAGTACCGAGTTGTTGATCCGTAAACTACCGTTCCAGCGTCTAGTTCGTGAGATCGCGCAGGATTTCAAAACTGACTTGCGTTTCCAGAGTTCTGCTGTAATGGCTTTGCAAGAAGCTAGTGAAGCGTATCTGGTTGGTCTTTTCGAAGACACAAACTTATGCGCTATCCATGCCAAACGAGTGACCATCATGCCCAAAGACATTCAGCTGGCCAGACGCATCCGTGGCGAACGTGCCTAAGTCAATTTCCAAACGGTCGACATTTTTAATAATAACAAACAATCGGTCCTTTTCAGGACCACAAATTTCTGTGCAAAAGAGATTATTAAAAACAATTTTAACTACTTTCGCTATTAAGAAAATATATATATATTTTTTCGATTTTGATGCTATGCTAACCTGAAATTAATTGGTGTAAAATTTTTTTTTTTTTTTAATAAGCTTATAAACAAGCAATACAATACAAAACACAACATTTAATCAAAAAAGCTTGGAAATATACATTATACAAAGCGAATTATGAAATTTTTCTGATTCGGAAAGATATTTCATCAATTTTGTTGAGAACATTCCCAAAAATAAAAAAATATGCATTGAATGGAAATCTACTGATATGATATGGAGGTGAATAATCGAACGAGTATTCGCCAACGACCATACCACGCTGAATACATCGGTTCTCGTCCGATCACCGAAATTAAGCAGCGTCGGGCGCGGTTAGTACTTGGATGGGGGACCGCTTGGGAACACCGCGTGTTGTTGGCATTTGCCTAAACTTTTTTGCTCCCTCCTCCTCCTTATTTCTTTTCATTTAATTCACATTTCGAGTTCAGTTTTTACTGAATGCCCTTGCTTATGTTTTCTTAATTTTACGTTTATTTTATGTTTATTTCATTTATGTATCAGCCCATAGCTTCATAATATGCTATATTAAGTTATTGTATCACTGTTGTGAAAGAGATTAGTTTAATATTTTTTAAGGTGTTTTACGTAAATATCCCAGAACTAGAACGAAAAAAACGTCGAATATAGTCCACGCAGTGTAGATAGAAAATATACAAAAACATGAAAACATTGCAAAAACACAATTTATTCAAGGCACAGCGAAACGGTCTGCAAGGAGTGTGCAGAGTAAAAATGCTCAATGAATTTTCGATGTTATTATTGCTGCTCAACCTTTTTAAACTTTTTAATACGTTCTTAGTTTTATAAACTTGAAGTTCTTACGAAAAAATACATATGTATAAATAAGCCACATTTTCACCTTTTGTATGGTTTCCGAAAATACTTAATAGTTGAAGGACATTTTTTTAAATCAATTAAAAGTATTAATAAACTTCTTCGTTTCTTGGTTGTGTTCTATTATTTCTTGTTTTTAAATATGCATACATCGGTATTTAGAAACAATAAAAATACAAATTTCCCATTTTATATGCGAACATCTAAGCATAACATACATAAAATTCTTGTGGGAAGACAGTTTACGCATTTGACAAAGAAAATGCTATGAAATTAATGATTTTAATGGAATATTATTTCCAGTGCACAGTTTTGAATATTTAAATAATATTGAAAATTAAATATAGATGATTTTGAATGCTAATTATAAAAGTCGAACCGAGTTGAGCTGATATATTCGATTTGCAAAATGTATACTTGGTAGACTTTCGGTAAGTTGAGAGCAATTGTAAAATATTTTTTATAACTGTTGCATTCAATAAATGTGAATAAATTTCATTTAAATTTTATGTAAATTGTTCAAAATCATATATAAATGCAACTTTAACTATTTATTGAATGTATAAGTGGTAAAATGTTAGGTTTTTTCTACGAAATTTCATTACAAATCAGGCAAAGTTTATGTTTGACTGCATTTAAAACTGTCAGCATAATAGATATAAGGCAAATATGTTAAAAATGCGAAAGATCAATATTTGGTAAATATTAATGGGTGATTCGTTTGAATGGAAATCGAAAAGTAATGTTTTAAAAAATTAAAATTATATTTGAAGATGACTATTAGAAAATGTTCACAACTACTGACTGGTAAATTATTATCATATATCCCTTCTACATGAGTCTCACTTTTTGAAGGGAGTTCAACTTTTGTTTCGTGAGTCACTGAATTTGATTGAATTTGAATTGTGTTGCGTAGCGTTTTGTTACGAATTGAATTGGGAAAAAGTGTAAAAGTGAAAAGGAAAGATGTCGGAATCTGCTGTTATTGCTAATGCATCATCGCCGGTTGCTGCAGCGGGAGCTACGGCTGTTGCGGAGAAAAAGGTTGCTGCCAAGAAACCTGCATCGGCAAAATCTAAGAAGCCCGCAGCTGCCCCAACCCATCCGTCGACACAGCAAATGGTCGATGCATCGATTACAAATTTGAAAGAGCGCGGTGGCTCTTCACTGCTGGCCATCAAGAAATATATTAGTGCAACATACAAATGCGATGCACAAAAATTGGCTCCGTTCATAAAGAGATATTTAAAATCTTCGGTAGCCAGCGGTAAATTGATTCAAACTAAAGGCAAAGGTGCGTCCGGATCGTTCAAGCTATCGGCAACTGCAGCAAAACCGAAGAAAGGCAGCAGCAGCAGTAAGCCGAAATCGTCATCTGTGGAAAAGGCTAAAGCAAAGAAGAAGAAGAGTGGGGCATTGGGAGCTAGCAGTGCAGCCAAAAAGAAGTCGGCATCGGCGATTGGTGCCAAGAAGGCGAGCAGTGATAAGACAGCTGTAAAGGCAAAGAAAGCAGCTGTGGCTACCGAAAAAAAGAAGAGTGAAAAGGCAAAAGCGAAAAGTATCAAGAAGACTGGTACAGTTAAGGCGAAACCAGCAAAGGCAAAGCCAAGCGCCACCAAACCAAAAGCACCCAAGGCTAAATCATCTGCTGCCAAGCCAAAAAAGACCGCAATAGCGGCCAAGAAGCCAGTAGCTAAAAAAACAGCTGCCAAAAAGTAAACTGTCAGTAATGGGGCATTATCTATATATTTACATATATGTATGTATATCTGAAACGATATATAAAAAGCCCTTTTCAGGGCTACAAAATCAATACACAAAGAGAATCGAAATATTTTCAAACGCTAAAAATATATTTTAATAAATTGCTTATGAATAGACGTTGCGCAGCGAATTAACATCCAGCGACTACGCTGGCTCGGCCATGTCTGCCGTATGGACGACGATGGTTGGAGGGCGAAGAGGGAGGCCGTGTGTCCGGTGGAAGGACCAAGTTGAAGAGGCCCTGCTATCTCTTGGTGTGACCAACTGGAGAAGGCGCGCGCAAAGCAGAGGCGCCTGGAGAGAAGTTTTGCGGCAGGCCGTAACCCGATAACGGCCAGTTATTAAGTTATGAATAGAAATTGTTGAATAATTCGCCACGCCACCATCGGTTCCCGTCCGATCAGTGTCGGGCGCGGTTTGGATCGCTGTTGTTGGCGTCCACACATTTTTTTGCATAATACGATTAAAGACATTATGGTAGGATATTTTTTAAAACAACATATAAAAATCTCTTTGTTTATATATTTTGTGGCCCTGAAAAGGGCCTTTTGTTCTATTAGCGTAGATGTTGTCGATGGAAATTGCTTATTTGGAACTGGTGTACTTGGTGACGGCCTTAGTTCCCTCACTGACAGCGTGCTTCGCCAATTCACCGGGCAACAGCAGACGAACGGCAGTCTGAATTTCGCGACTAGTGATTGTCGAACGCTTATTGTAGTGCGCCAGACGCGACGCTTCGGCAGCGATACGCTCAAAGATGTCATTCACGAAACTGTTCATAATACTCATTGCTTTCGAAGAGATGCCAGTGTCGGGGTGGACTTGCTTCAACACTTTGTAAATGTAGATAGCGTAGCTTTCCTTCCTCTTGCGCTTCTTCTTCTTGTCGGTTTTCGTAATGTTCTTTTGCGCCTTGCCGGCCTTTTTTGCCGCTTTACCACTCGTTTTAGGAGGCATTTTCACTTCAATTCACTTCACAAAACACTCAAAGCACAATTGTGATAACTATGAATGCCAATATGCACACTTATCTACAATTTACTGAACGAGTTTTTCATGATACACACCGATTGTATATTAATTCTCTCTACCTGACAACCATGAGCCCAACAAAACTATAAATACACAGAAGGAAACATCGTATCGGATGGGAAGGTTAGAAGAGGATTCGCTATTTGAATTCGGTCGTGCGCGGTTGTGTAAGATCGTTATAGCAATTACTTGTGAAGAAAACGTCAAGAAAGTGAAGTGAAGCTAATTTATAACTCCCACTCGTGTTAACGGCGTGTACTGTGGATGGTATACAACCAGCTATCGAAGACTTCTGCCGTCAGTAAGACGAAGACCAAAGCGCCTGGTTTAGGGCGAAAAGTGAAAATGAGTTTCAAGGATGACAGCACTCCTATGAATATTTATGAAGACCTCAGCCTAGAGAGCGACTGCGACACCAAGGACATCTCGAAGAAAATGAAGAAGAAACGAAAGAGGCAAGACGTCTCCTCCGACGGATCGAGCACCAAAAACTCGAAACTCATCGACAAGATCAAGGAGCTTACTAAGGAGATGAGCTCACTGAAAGCGGAAATTAAGTCGCTGAAAGAAGAACGCGAAGTTTTGAGAAGAAATACCCAAATGATGACTGACAATGAAGCTGAGATGGACCAATTCCCGGCGCTTCAGAATGATGCAGGACGACCACCAAAAATCCCTATTAAGCCAGCAATGCAACGGAAGACCGTTAACCCGAAGAAGGATTCCAGTAAGCCGCCACCTATTTTAATTTGTTACAATGTAGATCAGAAATTGCTTAACTTTAAGCTAGGTATCTTTTTAAAACATAAGAACTTTGCTGGTAAGCAAATAAATAAGAACGTAGTTCACATTAGCACGTACACACTGGAGGACTACACTAAAACGAAGAATTTTTTAATTAACAATGCGCACAAATTTTATACGTTCACTCCCCAAGAGGAAAAGCCATACACATTACTTATCAAGAAGCTTCCATCCTCGTATGAGGAAGAGGAAGTACTCAGTTATATTAATGATCTGAAACTCAGCATAAATGTCCTTAAAGTTAAAAAAATCAATAATAAGTTCCTCATACAGCTGTCCAAAGAGTCTGATATTGCTGAATTTAGGAAAATTAATTACATCCTCAATTGCAAAATTGAGTTTTCCGATTATAAGTCAAATTTCCCCGTGCAGTGCAAAAATTGCCAAAGATTTGGACACGTTGCCAGTAATTGCAACATGCCTTACAGATGCGTAAAGTGTTTAGACTCTCACGGTCCCAAAGAATGTAAAGTACCACCAAAGGAACTAAATACTGAGGAAATTGCGGTCGTTGATCCTATTTCTGGAAAATTAAACAAACGTCTAGGCTTCCCAGTAAAATGTGTTAATTGTAACTTGGAGGGCCATACAGCAAATGCCAAAATATGTCCCAAGAGACTAGAACTAATAAATAAGTTAAACCAAAAAAAGCCATCACTACCCCCACCCCCACCCCCTCCGCTTCTGGCCTATATCCCATCAACCAGAACTAGCAAATCTTATTCAGATGCCTTAAAAGCAAATTCTCGAGTTAGCGCAGGAAACAGCTCCAAAGCTCATACCACTCAAAGCACGGACTCCCAATTCAGCATGATCAGCAAAGATTGTGAAAGGTTACTAGGAAGAGACTTCTTTACATGCCTTAATAAAGTAAAGGAATTTTCCACCTATTATAACACCCTCGTGAACGACGAGGACAAATCCAAAGCATTATTCAAACTATTCATAGATCTTCGCATTGACACCTAAGAATTTAAAATGTTTCTTTATAAATGTATGTTCACTCGTTAGTAAGAGGAAGAGACATTCCTTCAACTTGTTTTTGAAACATCATAAGCCAGACATTGTCTTAATTGCAGAGCATAAATTGAACCACAGGCACAAGTTGTCGTTCACCAATTATGAACTCATAAGGGATGACCGTACCTCTGGCAGAGGTGGTGGTACAGCAATCTGTATAAGAGACACCTTCGTTTATCAGAAAATAACATGCAACACTTGTATAATTGAAAACACAACCATCACAGTTAGTCTCAGCAACAACACGACAATAGCATTCATCTCAGCTTATAGTAAACCTTCCAACACTCTTACTGAATCTGATTTAAACTCTTTAATCAGCTCCTCTAATACAGATCAAGTAGTCCTGGGCGGAGATCTAAACGCTAGACACCGAATTTGGGGAGATACCGTCTGCAATAAAAACGGGAATATTTTGTCTGAATGGCTTTTGAAAACCCCCTCCATACAAATCAACCCAACTAAAAATCCAACGAGGAACAATTCATATTTAGACATATTCATTACGTCCTTGCCAATTTGTGCTAGCTACCACACGGACTTTCCGAATACTCTCAGAACTTTTGACTTCGACTCTGATCACGACGCAGTTGAACTTGTAATAGTAACCACCGATTGCATACGGAAGTCACCGGTGACAACTCTAGATTGGAATAAAATTAATATAAAGTTGTTCAACAGCGTACTATATGAAAATCTTAATAGCCAGGTCTTACCCAACAATAGAGTAGCGTCTAAAACTGAAATAGATAACTGTATTTCGTATGTAAGTCAATCTTTTCAAACTGCTATCGAAGCTGCTGTACCCAAAGTAAGAATTCACAGAAAAGGTCAAATTAACCTCCCTCAAAATATCTTGCACTATATCCAGGAAAAAAAGAGGCTGCGTAGGGTGGCATATAGATGCGTCGATCCGGAGCGGAAAAACACCTTAAAAGCAATTATACGCAATATTGAAAAAATCGTACAGGAGCTAATTCAGCTACACGAAGAAAAGTACTGGGATAACTTCTTCAAAAAGATTAGAATGAATAATCAGACCTATAGGAAAATCAAAAATCTATGTGGAACAAACAGTAAAATCGAATTGCCCACCATCACGGATGACAATGGGAACACCCATACTGAAAACTTCCACAAAATAAATATATTGGCTGATCGTTTTGAAAAAGTTCATTCAAGAGATCAAGATATGCCCAACCAGCTTCATGATAACCTAGTCCATAGCTCAATATCCGTTTTAAGAAACGACGTCCCAATCATTTCCTTTGATAGTGAAATCACAGCGGACGGCGAATCTGATAAGTTGTCAAACCATGCTCCCGACATCGTAGAAAAATACGCACAACTCACCACGTCAGAAGATATTGCGTTCAGTATCTATTTCACTAACAATAAAAAAAGTTTTGGCGACGATGGGATCCCGAACTTTCTACTAAGGAAAACTTCTGCTTTCTTTTGCAACTTCCTTGCAATCCTATTCAATCAGTCATACAACATTGGTTACTTTCCTGAGTTATGGAAATGTGCCAAAATTATCCCAGTCTTGAAACCAAAGTCAGATCCGAATCTGGCCAATAACTACAGACCAATTTCTCTGTTATCCAATATTAGTAAGTTATTTGAGAGGATTATTTTGGGAAAACTTAAAACGCACATCGAAGAAAGCAAGATCTTAAAAGACAATCAATTTGGTTTTAAAACCCATCATTCTACCAACCACGCTCTAACTGTGCTTTCTGACTTCGTTACCACTAATTTAAACAAACGCCAAGCCACCATAGCAGTAGCATTAGATCTTGAAAAAGCTTTTGACACAGTTTGGATTGAAGGACTTATATACAAAATGTACAACACATTCAATTTTGACAAGCACATCTGTAGACTTCTCCTAAACTACTTAACAGATCGCTCATTCTATGTAACCCACAAGGACGAAAATTCCATCATAAAACCAATTGCGGCAGGTGTCCCCCAAGGATCCATTCTTGGCCCTATCCTATATAACATCTACCTAGCTGACATACAGAACCCAGAACCCGAATCCAATAAACAAATAATCATATACGCTGACGACATTCTTATTCTTGGATCCAAACCTAGAATTTCAGTAATGAACAAAGAGATTAACCAATACCTCTCCGAGTTATCCCCTTACCTTGAGAAGTGGAAACTGAAACTGAACACTGCCAAAAGCGAATGCGTCTTATTTACAGGAGTTAAAAAGTACCTATACCCCAATGCCAGGAAATTCTCTCCTAACATTATGATCAACCAATCTAGAATAGCCAACAAGGAACAAATTAAATACTTAGGTGTCATATTTCACAAATCTTTCAAGTTCTACCGGCATATGGATTACATTCTCTCTAAAGCCAAGAATGGTTTTCATGCCTATTATGGAATACTGAGGAGAGCTAAGAGCCTGAAAATGCGCATTAAACTAAATTGCTACAAGCAACTCATTAGGCCAATTCTTACGTATGCCTTCCCCATATGGTTTGATATTTCTTCACACCAAATGGAAAGACTACGCACTTTTGAGAGAAAGATCTTACGCATCTGCTCCGGCACCACAACAACTTGGGTCAATGGCACATACAAATGCATATCAAACTATAAGCTTTATAAAAAATGCAAAGCGGAAAGAATCGACTGTCACTTAGTAAAGGCAGCGGTACGATTCCTAAATAATTTAGGAAGACTGGACAATAATTTGGTCAAAAAATACCTGTTGAAGGAGCCAAACATACTCTTCCCATTTCAAGACAAATTCCTATCACCTTTACATCTGCAAATTTTGTTGAAAAACAATCAGGTCTTCCAAGAGGAAAAGCTTTTGTTCTACCACAGGCGATTCCGGACATTTAATATCAATGACCCAATTTACTGTACTCATCAATTCTGATGTGTACTCCCCCATGTGTACAAAGTGTATAGTGTGTATAGTGATACTTAGTCTTAGTTAGAATAAGCAAATATTGAAATGTGATTCCCTTTTTTACATGCCCTTTTTAGGGAAACCCTACAAATGTAATAGATCTCAAGTAAACAAACATAATGTGATATTTAACTAAATGAATGTAAACACTCCTAGATAAATATTTTATGTGCTAGGAATCATTAATGTATTTAATTTTAAACTAGATTAAGTCTTACTTATGTACCAATGAAATAATGGGCAATAAATATCATTCATCATTCAAATATCATCGTATCGTTAACATTTGTGTGTGACTAGTGCTTTAGTGGAGTGAAGAAACAGAGAAAGAGAGTACAAAAATGTCTGGTCGTGGAAAAGGTGGCAAAGTTAAGGGAAAGGCAAAGTCGCGCTCGAATCGTGCTGGACTACAATTTCCGGTCGGTCGTATTCATCGTTTGCTGCGCAAGGGCAATTATGCTGAGCGTGTCGGTGCTGGTGCTCCCGTATATTTGGCAGCTGTAATGGAATACTTGGCCGCTGAAGTTCTTGAGTTGGCTGGCAATGCTGCACGCGACAACAAGAAGACGAGAATCATTCCGCGCCATTTACAATTGGCCATCCGCAATGACGAGGAATTGAACAAGTTGTTGTCCGGCGTGACAATCGCCCAAGGTGGTGTCTTGCCCAACATTCAAGCTGTACTCCTGCCCAAAAAGACTGAGAAGAAGGCTTAAACAATCGACTAATATAACAAATTACACAAACCGTCCTTTTCAGGACGACAAAATATTCGAACAAAGAGTTGAAAAATATGTTCAAATAAGAATTTATAAAAATAAAAACATTTTATCATGAAGCAAAGCAAAATTTACAAAAGAAATGCTGTACTTGCCATAGTCTTTGAGTAATTTTTTTTTCTCCATAAACTTTCATGTTTGCATGCATTTCGCCATTCAATATACATATGAGATGTGTATGAGATATTTTTTCATAAAATTGGTTATTAAAATTTATGTAGTGAAATAGGAGTTGAAATAATTCCTAAATCTTTTTATAAATGCATACAGGTAAATAGAAAGTACAGTTGAACCTCGATTATCCGGGGCTCCATTAACCGGAATGCTGAGTGGTTGAACAACTTAATCGTGAAGAACATGTAAGTACTTGTGTTTGTTTTTTTTTTCGTATAACACACACATACATATTTATTTTAAATAAATGTATATTTTGAAATATTGATTGAAGATTTCTTGATGCAAATACGTACGTTTATAGAAGCAGTTTCACATGTTCTTATAAAAAATAATAAAATTTATAAACTGTAGTTGAAATAATTTTTAAATCTTTTTGTAAATGTATTTTGTGGTCCTGAAAAGGACCGTTTTCCATTATTTATGTCGTCAATTTATGAATTTAACCGCCGAAACCGTACAATGTACGACCCTGTCTCTTCAAAGCATACACAACATCCATCGCTGTTACAGTCTTGCGTTTGGCGTGTTCAGTGTATGTGACAGCATCACGAATAACATTCTCCAGAAAGACCTTCAACACGCCACGAGTCTCCTCATATATTAACCCAGATATACGCTTCACACCACCACGACGAGCCAAACGTCTAATAGCCGGCTTCGTGATGCCCTGAATGTTATCGCGCAACACTTTACGATGACGCTTCGCACCACCTTTTCCCAAGCCTTTACCACCTTTGCCGCGACCAGTCATTGTTGTTTCTTTTTTTTTTGCTCTTCACTAAATTCACTTCACAAAGTACAAAACACAACTGCGAATACTACATACATTTGCTCCAACTTATATTTATACTAAACCGAGACGACGCTTGCAATGCATATTATCTACCTGGCCTCCTCTAACATATATGAGGGTTGTTTATAATGTTGAATTAGTGAAACGCTTTCGGAAATGTAACTATAAAAGTGTTGTTTGATGCGTGCATATGTGTTCATTGGCGTTCTCGTAGTGCTCAGTGTTAGTGTTGGTGTGAATAAAAGAAAGAAGAAGAAGTGAAGTGAAAAGATGGCGCGTACAAAGCAAACTGCTCGCAAATCGACTGGTGGTAAAGCGCCACGCAAACAATTGGCAACGAAGGCTGCTCGTAAGAGTGCTCCGGCCACTGGTGGTGTGAAGAAGCCTCATCGTTATCGTCCCGGTACAGTGGCGTTACGTGAGATTCGTCGTTACCAAAAGAGTACCGAGTTGTTGATCCGTAAACTACCGTTCCAGCGTCTAGTTCGTGAGATCGCGCAGGATTTCAAAACTGACTTGCGTTTCCAGAGTTCTGCTGTAATGGCTTTGCAAGAAGCTAGTGAAGCGTATCTGGTTGGTCTTTTCGAAGACACAAACTTATGCGCTATCCATGCCAAACGAGTGACCATCATGCCCAAAGACATTCAGCTGGCCAGACGCATCCGTGGCGAACGTGCCTAAGTCAATTTCCAAACGGTCGACATTTTTAATAATAACAAACAATCGGTCCTTTTCAGGACCACAAATTTCTGTGCAAAAGAGATTATTAAAAACAATTTTAACTACTTTCGCTATTAAGAAAATATATATATATTTTTTCGATTTTGATGCTATGCTAACCTGAAATTAATTAAATTAATAATATACAAAAACATGAAAACATTGCAAAAACACAATTTATTCAAGGCACAGCGAAACGGTCTGCAAGGAGTGTGCAGAGTAAAAATGCTCAATGAATTTTCGATGTTATTATTGCTGCTCAACCTTTTTAAACTTTTTAATACGTTCTTAGTTTTATAAACTTGAAGTTCTTACGAAAAAATACATATGTATAAATAAGCCACATTTTCACCTTTTGTATGGTTTCCGAAAATACTTAATAGTTGAAGGACATTTTTTTAAATCAATTAAAAGTATTAATAAACTTCTTCGTTTCTTGGTTGTGTTCTATTATTTCTTGTTTTTAAATATGCATACATCGGTATTTAGAAACAATAAAAATACAAATTCCCCATTTTATATGCGAACATCTAAGCATAACATACATAAAATTCTTGTGGGAAGACAGTTTACGCATTTGACAAAGAAAATGCTATGAAATTAATGATTTTAATGGAATATTATTTCCAGTGCACAGTTTTGAATATTTAAATAATATTGAAAATTAAATATAGATGATTTTGAATGCTAATTATAAAAGTCGAACCGAGTTGAGCTGAGATATTCGATTTGCAAAATGTATACTTGGTAGACTTTCGGTAAGTTGAGAGCAATTGTAAAATATTTTTTATAACTGTTGCATTCAATAAATGTGAATAAATTTCATTTAAATATTATGTAAATTGTTCAAAATCATATATAAATGCAACTTTAACTATTTATTGAATGTATAAGTGGTAAAATGTTAGGTTTTTTCTACGAAATTTCATTACAAATCAGGCAAAGTTTATGTTTGACTGCATTTAAAACTGTCAGCATAATAGATATAAGGCAAATATGTTAAAAATGCGAAAGATCAATATTTGGTAAATATTAATGGGTGATTCGTTTGAATGGAAATCGAAAAGTAATGTTTTAAAAAATTAAAATTCTATTTGAAGATGACTATTAGAAAATGTTCACAACTACTGACTGGTAAATTATTATCATATATCCCTTCTACATGAGTCTCACTTTTTGAAGGGAGTTCAACTTGTGTTTCGTGAGTCACTGAATTTGATTGAATTTGAATTGTGTTGCGTAGCGTTTTGTTACGAATTGAATTTGGAAAAAGTGTAAAAGTGAAAAGGAAAGATGTCGGAATCTGCTGTTATTGCTAATGCATCATCGCCGGTTGCTGCAGCGGGAGCTACGGCTGTTGCGGAGAAAAAGGTTGCTGCCAAGAAACCTGCATCGGCAAAATCTAAGAAGCCCGCAGCTGCCCCAACCCATCCGTCGACACAGCAAATGGTCGATGCATCGATTACAAATTTGAAAGAGCGCGGTGGCTCTTCACTGCTGGCCATCAAGAAATATATTAGTGCAACATACAAATGCGATGCACAAAAATTGGCTCCGTTCATAAAGAGATATTTAAAATCTTCGGTAGCCAGCGGTAAATTGATTCAAACTAAAGGCAAAGGTGCGTCCGGATCGTTCAAGCTATCGGCAACTGCAGCAAAACCGAAGAAAGGCAGCAGCAGCAGTAAGCCGAAATCGTCATCTGTGGAAAAGGCTAAAGCAAAGAAGAAGAAGAGTGGGGCATTGGGAGCTAGCAGTGCAGCCAAAAAGAAGTCGGCATCGGCGATTGGTGCCAAGAAGGCGAGCAGTGATAAGACAGCTGTAAAGGCAAAGAAAGCAGCTGTGGCTACCGAAAAAAAGAAGAGTGAAAAGGCAAAAGCGAAAAGTATCAAGAAGACTGGTACAGTTAAGGCGAAACCAGCAAAGGCAAAGCCAAGCGCCACCAAACCAAAAGCACCCAAGGCTAAATCATCTGCTGCCAAGCCAAAAAAGACCGCAATAGCGGCCAAGAAGCCAGTAGCTAAAAAAACAGCTGCCAAAAAGTAAACTGTCAGTAATGGGGCATTATCTATATATTTACATATATGTATGTATATCTGAAACGATATATAAAAAGCCCTTTTCAGGGCTACAAAATCAATACACAAAGAGAATCGAAATATTTTCAAACGCTAAAAATATATTTTAATAAATTGCTTATGAATAGACGTTGCGCAGCGAATTAACATCCAGCGACTACGCTGGCTCGGCCATGTCTGCCGTATGGACGACGATGGTTGGAGGGCGAAGAGGGAGGCCGTGTGTCCGGTGGAAGGACCAAGTTGAAGAGGCCCTGCTATCTCTTGGTGTGACCAACTGGAGAAGGCGCGCGCAAAGCAGAGGCGCCTGGAGAGAAGTTTTGCGGCAGGCCGTAACCCGATAACGGCCAGTTAATGAATAAGTTATGAATAGAAATTGTTGAATAATTCGCCACGCCACCATCGGTTCCCGTCCGATCAGTGTCGGGCGCGGTTTGGATCGCTGTTGTTGGCGTCCACACATTTTTTTGCATAATACGATTAAAGACATTATGGTAGGATATTTTTTAAAACAACATATAAAAATCTCTTTGTTTATATATTTTGTGGCCCTGAAAAGGGCCTTTTGTTCTATTAGCGTAGATGTTGTCGATGGAAATTGCTTATTTGGAACTGGTGTACTTGGTGACGGCCTTAGTTCCCTCACTGACAGCGTGCTTCGCCAATTCACCGGGCAACAGCAGACGAACGGCAGTCTGAATTTCGCGACTAGTGATTGTCGAACGCTTATTGTAGTGCGCCAGACGCGACGCTTCGGCAGCGATACGCTCAAAGATGTCATTCACGAAACTGTTCATAATACTCATTGCTTTCGAAGAGATGCCAGTGTCGGGGTGGACTTGCTTCAACACTTTGTAAATGTAGATAGCGTAGCTTTCCTTCCTCTTGCGCTTCTTCTTCTTGTCGGTTTTCGTAATGTTCTTTTGCGCCTTGCCGGCCTTTTTTGCCGCTTTACCACTCGTTTTAGGAGGCATTTTCACTTCAATTCACTTCACAAAACACTCAAAGCACAATTGTGATAACTATGAATGCCAATATGCACACTTATCTACAATTTACTGAACGAGTTTTTCATGATACACACCGATTGTATATTAATTCTCTCTACCTGACAACCATGAGCCCAACAAAACTATAAATACACAGAAGGAAACATCGTATCGTTAACATTTGTGTGTGACTAGTGCTTTAGTGGAGTGAAGAAACAGAGAAAGAGAGTACAAAAATGTCTGGTCGTGGAAAAGGTGGCAAAGTTAAGGGAAAGGCAAAGTCGCGCTCGAATCGTGCTGGACTACAATTTCCGGTCGGTCGTATTCATCGTTTGCTGCGCAAGGGCAATTATGCTGAGCGTGTCGGTGCTGGTGCTCCCGTATATTTGGCAGCTGTAATGGAATACTTGGCCGCTGAAGTTCTTGAGTTGGCTGGCAATGCTGCACGCGACAACAAGAAGACGAGAATCATTCCGCGCCATTTACAATTGGCCATCCGCAATGACGAGGAATTGAACAAGTTGTTGTCCGGCGTGACAATCGCCCAAGGTGGTGTCTTGCCCAACATTCAAGCTGTACTCCTGCCCAAAAAGACTGAGAAGAAGGCTTAAACAATCGACTAATATAACAAATTACACAAACCGTCCTTTTCAGGACGACAAAATATTCGAACAAAGAGTTGAAAAATATGTTCAAATAAGAATTTATAAAAATAAAAACATTTTATCATGAAGCAAAGCAAAATTTACAAAAGAAATGCTGTACTTGCCATAGTCTTTGAGTAATTTTTTTTTCTCCATAAACTTTCATGTTTGCATGCATTTCGCCATTCAATATACATATGAGATGTGTATGAGATATTTTTTCATAAAATTGGTTATTAAAATTTATGTAGTGAAATAGGAGTTGAAATAATTCCTAAATCTTTTTATAAATGCATACAGGTAAATAGAAAGTACAGTTGAACCTCGATTATCCGGGGCTCCATTAACCGGAATGCTGAGTGGTTGAACAACTTAATCGTGAAGAACATGTAAGTACTTGTGTTTGTTTTTTTTTTCGTATAACACACACATACATATTTATTTTAAATAAATGTATATTTTGAAATATTGATTGAAGATTTCTTGATGCAAATACGTACGTTTATAGAAGCAGTTTCACATGTTCTTATAAAAAATAATAAAATTTATAAACTGTAGTTGAAATAATTTTTAAATCTTTTTGTAAATGTATTTTGTGGTCCTGAAAAGGACCGTTTTCCATTATTTATGTCGTCAATTTATGAATTTAACCGCCGAAACCGTACAATGTACGACCCTGTCTCTTCAAAGCATACACAACATCCATCGCTGTTACAGTCTTGCGTTTGGCGTGTTCAGTGTATGTGACAGCATCACGAATAACATTCTCCAGAAAGACCTTCAACACGCCACGAGTCTCCTCATATATTAACCCAGATATACGCTTCACACCACCACGACGAGCCAAACGTCTAATAGCCGGCTTCGTGATGCCCTGAATGTTATCGCGCAACACTTTACGATGACGCTTCGCACCACCTTTTCCCAAGCCTTTACCACCTTTGCCGCGACCAGTCATTGTTGTTTCTTTTTTTTTTGCTCTTCACTAAATTCACTTCACAAAGTACAAAACACAACTGCGAATACTACATACATTTGCTCCAACTTATATTTATACTAAACCGAGACGACGCTTGCAATGCATATTATCTACCTGGCCTCCTCTAACATATATGAGGGTTGTTTATAATGTTGAATTAGTGAAACGCTTTCGGAAATGTAACTATAAAAGTGTTGTTTGATGCGTGCATATGTGTTCATTGGCGTTCTCGTAGTGCTCAGTGTTAGTGTTGGTGTGAATAAAAGAAAGAAGAAGAAGTGAAGTGAAAAGATGGCGCGTACAAAGCAAACTGCTCGCAAATCGACTGGTGGTAAAGCGCCACGCAAACAATTGGCAACGAAGGCTGCTCGTAAGAGTGCTCCGGCCACTGGTGGTGTGAAGAAGCCTCATCGTTATCGTCCCGGTACAGTGGCGTTACGTGAGATTCGTCGTTACCAAAAGAGTACCGAGTTGTTGATCCGTAAACTACCGTTCCAGCGTCTAGTTCGTGAGATCGCGCAGGATTTCAAAACTGACTTGCGTTTCCAGAGTTCTGCTGTAATGGCTTTGCAAGAAGCTAGTGAAGCGTATCTGGTTGGTCTTTTCGAAGACACAAACTTATGCGCTATCCATGCCAAACGAGTGACCATCATGCCCAAAGACATTCAGCTGGCCAGACGCATCCGTGGCGAACGTGCCTAAGTCAATTTCCAAACGGTCGACATTTTTAATAATAACAAACAATCGGTCCTTTTCAGGACCACAAATTTCTGTGCAAAAGAGATTATTAAAAACAATTTTAACTACTTTCGCTATTAAGAAAATATATATATATTTTTTCGATTTTGATGCTATGCTAACCTGAAATTAATTAAATTAATAATATACAAAAACATGAAAACATTGCAAAAACACAATTTATTCAAGGCACAGCGAAACGGTCTGCAAGGAGTGTGCAGAGTAAAAATGCTCAATGAATTTTCGATGTTATTATTGCTGCTCAACCTTTTTAAACTTTTTAATACGTTCTTAGTTTTATAAACTTGAAGTTCTTACGAAAAAATACATATGTATAAATAAGCCACATTTTCACCTTTTGTATGGTTTCCGAAAATACTTAATAGTTGAAGGACATTTTTTTAAATCAATTAAAAGTATTAATAAACTTCTTCGTTTCTTGGTTGTGTTCTATTATTTCTTGTTTTTAAATATGCATACATCGGTATTTAGAAACAATAAAAATACAAATTCCCCATTTTATATGCGAACATCTAAGCATAACATACATAAAATTCTTGTGGGAAGACAGTTTACGCATTTGACAAAGAAAATGCTATGAAATTAATGATTTTAATGGAATATTATTTCCAGTGCACAGTTTTGAATATTTAAATAATATTGAAAATTAAATATAGATGATTTTGAATGCTAATTATAAAAGTCGAACCGAGTTGAGCTGAGATATTCGATTTGCAAAATGTATACTTGGTAGACTTTCGGTAAGTTGAGAGCAATTGTAAAATATTTTTTATAACTGTTGCATTCAATAAATGTGAATAAATTTCATTTAAATATTATGTAAATTGTTCAAAATCATATATAAATGCAACTTTAACTATTTATTGAATGTATAAGTGGTAAAATGTTAGGTTTTTTCTACGAAATTTCATTACAAATCAGGCAAAGTTTATGTTTGACTGCATTTAAAACTGTCAGCATAATAGATATAAGGCAAATATGTTAAAAATGCGAAAGATCAATATTTGGTAAATATTAATGGGTGATTCGTTTGAATGGAAATCGAAAAGTAATGTTTTAAAAAATTAAAATTCTATTTGAAGATGACTATTAGAAAATGTTCACAACTACTGACTGGTAAATTATTATCATATATCCCTTCTACATGAGTCTCACTTTTTGAAGGGAGTTCAACTTGTGTTTCGTGAGTCACTGAATTTGATTGAATTTGAATTGTGTTGCGTAGCGTTTTGTTACGAATTGAATTGGGAAAAAGTGTAAAAGTGAAAAGGAAAGATGTCGGAATCTGCTGTTATTGCTAATGCATCATCGCCGGTTGCTGCAGCGGGAGCTACGGCTGTTGCGGAGAAAAAGGTTGCTGCCAAGAAACCTGCATCGGCAAAATCTAAGAAGCCCGCAGCTGCCCCAACCCATCCGTCGACACAGCAAATGGTCGATGCATCGATTACAAATTTGAAAGAGCGCGGTGGCTCTTCACTGCTGGCCATCAAGAAATATATTAGTGCAACATACAAATGCGATGCACAAAAATTGGCTCCGTTCATAAAGAGATATTTAAAATCTTCGGTAGCCAGCGGTAAATTGATTCAAACTAAAGGCAAAGGTGCGTCCGGATCGTTCAAGCTATCGGCAACTGCAGCAAAACCGAAGAAAGGCAGCAGCAGCAGTAAGCCGAAATCGTCATCTGTGGAAAAGGCTAAAGCAAAGAAGAAGAAGAGTGGGGCATTGGGAGCTAGCAGTGCAGCCAAAAAGAAGTCGGCATCGGCGATTGGTGCCAAGAAGGCGAGCAGTGATAAGACAGCTGTAAAGGCAAAGAAAGCAGCTGTGGCTACCGAAAAAAAGAAGAGTGAAAAGGCAAAAGCGAAAAGTATCAAGAAGACTGGTACAGTTAAGGCGAAACCAGCAAAGGCAAAGCCAAGCGCCACCAAACCAAAAGCACCCAAGGCTAAATCATCTGCTGCCAAGCCAAAAAAGACCGCAATAGCGGCCAAGAAGCCAGTAGCTAAAAAAACAGCTGCCAAAAAGTAAACTGTCAGTAATGGGGCATTATCTATATATTTACATATATGTATGTATATCTGAAACGATATATAAAAAGCCCTTTTCAGGGCTACAAAATCAATACACAAAGAGAATCGAAATATTTTCAAACGCTAAAAATATATTTTAATAAATTGCTTATGAATAGACGTTGCGCAGCGAATTAACATCCAGCGACTACGCTGGCTCGGCCATGTCTGCCGTATGGACGACGATGGTTGGAGGGCGAAGAGGGAGGCCGTGTGTCCGGTGGAAGGACCAAGTTGAAGAGGCCCTGCTATCTCTTGGTGTGACCAACTGGAGAAGGCGCGCGCAAAGCAGAGGCGCCTGGAGAGAAGTTTTGCGGCAGGCCGTAACCCGATAACGGCCAGTTAATGAATAAGTTATGAATAGAAATTGTTGAATAATTCGCCACGCCACCATCGGTTCCCGTCCGATCAGTGTCGGGCGCGGTTTGGATCGCTGTTGTTGGCGTCCACACATTTTTTTGCATAATACGATTAAAGACATTATGGTAGGATATTTTTTAAAACAACATATAAAAATCTCTTTGTTTATATATTTTGTGGCCCTGAAAAGGGCCTTTTGTTCTATTAGCGTAGATGTTGTCGATGGAAATTGCTTATTTGGAACTGGTGTACTTGGTGACGGCCTTAGTTCCCTCACTGACAGCGTGCTTCGCCAATTCACCGGGCAACAGCAGACGAACGGCAGTCTGAATTTCGCGACTAGTGATTGTCGAACGCTTATTGTAGTGCGCCAGACGCGACGCTTCGGCAGCGATACGCTCAAAGATGTCATTCACGAAACTGTTCATAATACTCATTGCTTTCGAAGAGATGCCAGTGTCGGGGTGGACTTGCTTCAACACTTTGTAAATGTAGATAGCGTAGCTTTCCTTCCTCTTGCGCTTCTTCTTCTTGTCGGTTTTCGTAATGTTCTTTTGCGCCTTGCCGGCCTTTTTTGCCGCTTTACCACTCGTTTTAGGAGGCATTTTCACTTCAATTCACTTCACAAAACACTCAAAGCACAATTGTGATAACTATGAATGCCAATATGCACACTTATCTACAATTTACTGAACGAGTTTTTCATGATACACACCGATTGTATATTAATTCTCTCTACCTGACAACCATGAGCCCAACAAAACTATAAATACACAGAAGGAAACATCGTATCGTTAACATTTGTGTGTGACTAGTGCTTTAGTGGAGTGAAGAAACAGAGAAAGAGAGTACAAAAATGTCTGGTCGTGGAAAAGGTGGCAAAGTTAAGGGAAAGGCAAAGTCGCGCTCGAATCGTGCTGGACTACAATTTCCGGTCGGTCGTATTCATCGTTTGCTGCGCAAGGGCAATTATGCTGAGCGTGTCGGTGCTGGTGCTCCCGTATATTTGGCAGCTGTAATGGAATACTTGGCCGCTGAAGTTCTTGAGTTGGCTGGCAATGCTGCACGCGACAACAAGAAGACGAGAATCATTCCGCGCCATTTACAATTGGCCATCCGCAATGACGAGGAATTGAACAAGTTGTTGTCCGGCGTGACAATCGCCCAAGGTGGTGTCTTGCCCAACATTCAAGCTGTACTCCTGCCCAAAAAGACTGAGAAGAAGGCTTAAACAATCGACTAATATAACAAATTACACAAACCGTCCTTTTCAGGACGACAAAATATTCGAACAAAGAGTTGAAAAATATGTTCAAATAAGAATTTATAAAAATAAAAACATTTTATCATGAAGCAAAGCAAAATTTACAAAAGAAATGCTGTACTTGCCATAGTCTTTGAGTAATTTTTTTTTCTCCATAAACTTTCATGTTTGCATGCATTTCGCCATTCAATATACATATGAGATGTGTATGAGATATTTTTTCATAAAATTGGTTATTAAAATTTATGTAGTGAAATAGGAGTTGAAATAATTCCTAAATCTTTTTATAAATGCATACAGGTAAATAGAAAGTACAGTTGAACCTCGATTATCCGGGGCTCCATTAACCGGAATGCTGAGTGGTTGAACAACTTAATCGTGAAGAACATGTAAGTACTTGTGTTTGTTTTTTTTTTCGTATAACACACACATACATATTTATTTTAAATAAATGTATATTTTGAAATATTGATTGAAGATTTCTTGATGCAAATACGTACGTTTATAGAAGCAGTTTCACATGTTCTTATAAAAAATAATAAAATTTATAAACTGTAGTTGAAATAATTTTTAAATCTTTTTGTAAATGTATTTTGTGGTCCTGAAAAGGACCGTTTTCCATTATTTATGTCGTCAATTTATGAATTTAACCGCCGAAACCGTACAATGTACGACCCTGTCTCTTCAAAGCATACACAACATCCATCGCTGTTACAGTCTTGCGTTTGGCGTGTTCAGTGTATGTGACAGCATCACGAATAACATTCTCCAGAAAGACCTTCAACACGCCACGAGTCTCCTCATATATTAACCCAGATATACGCTTCACACCACCACGACGAGCCAAACGTCTAATAGCCGGCTTCGTGATGCCCTGAATGTTATCGCGCAACACTTTACGATGACGCTTCGCACCACCTTTTCCCAAGCCTTTACCACCTTTGCCGCGACCAGTCATTGTTGTTTCTTTTTTTTTTGCTCTTCACTAAATTCACTTCACAAAGTACAAAACACAACTGCGAATACTACATACATTTGCTCCAACTTATATTTATACTAAACCGAGACGACGCTTGCAATGCATATTATCTACCTGGCCTCCTCTAACATATATGAGGGTTGTTTATAATGTTGAATTAGTGAAACGCTTTCGGAAATGTAACTATAAAAGTGTTGTTTGATGCGTGCATATGTGTTCATTGGCGTTCTCGTAGTGCTCAGTGTTAGTGTTGGTGTGAATAAAAGAAAGAAGAAGAAGTGAAGTGAAAAGATGGCGCGTACAAAGCAAACTGCTCGCAAATCGACTGGTGGTAAAGCGCCACGCAAACAATTGGCAACGAAGGCTGCTCGTAAGAGTGCTCCGGCCACTGGTGGTGTGAAGAAGCCTCATCGTTATCGTCCCGGTACAGTGGCGTTACGTGAGATTCGTCGTTACCAAAAGAGTACCGAGTTGTTGATCCGTAAACTACCGTTCCAGCGTCTAGTTCGTGAGATCGCGCAGGATTTCAAAACTGACTTGCGTTTCCAGAGTTCTGCTGTAATGGCTTTGCAAGAAGCTAGTGAAGCGTATCTGGTTGGTCTTTTCGAAGACACAAACTTATGCGCTATCCATGCCAAACGAGTGACCATCATGCCCAAAGACATTCAGCTGGCCAGACGCATCCGTGGCGAACGTGCCTAAGTCAATTTCCAAACGGTCGACATTTTTAATAATAACAAACAATCGGTCCTTTTCAGGACCACAAATTTCTGTGCAAAAGAGATTATTAAAAACAATTTTAACTACTTTCGCTATTAAGAAAATATATATATATTTTTTCGATTTTGATGCTATGCTAACCTGAAATTAATTGGTGTAAAATTTTTTTTTTTTTTTAATAAGCTTATAAACAAGCAATACAATACAAAACACAACATTTAATCAAAAAAGCTTGGAAATATACATTATACAAAGCGAATTATGAAATTTTTCTGATTCGGAAAGATATTTCATCAATTTTGTTGAGAACATTCCCAAAAATAAAAAAATATGCATTGAATGGAAATCTACTGATATGATATGGAGGTGAATAATCGAACGAGTATTCGCCAACGACCATACCACGCTGAATACATCGGTTCTCGTCCGATCACCGAAATTAAGCAGCGTCGGGCGCGGTTAGTACTTGGATGGGGGACCGCTTGGGAACACCGCGTGTTGTTGGCATTTGCCTAAACTTTTTTGCTCCCTCCTCCTCCTTATTTCTTTTCATTTAATTCACATTTCGAGTTCAGTTTTTACTGAATGCCCTTGCTTATGTTTTCTTAATTTTACGTTTATTTTATGTTTATTTCATTTATGTATCAGCCCATAGCTTCATAATATGCTATATTAAGTTATTGTATCACTGTTGTGAAAGAGATTAGTTTAATATTTTTTAAGGTGTTTTACGTAAATATCCCAGAACTAGAACGAAAAAAACGTCGAATATAGTCCACGCAGTGTAGATAGAAAATATACAAAAACATGAAAACATTGCAAAAACACAATTTATTCAAGGCACAGCGAAACGGTCTGCAAGGAGTGTGCAGAGTAAAAATGCTCAATGAATTTTCGATGTTATTATTGCTGCTCAACCTTTTTAAACTTTTTAATACGTTCTTAGTTTTATAAACTTGAAGTTCTTACGAAAAAATACATATGTATAAATAAGCCACATTTTCACCTTTTGTATGGTTTCCGAAAATACTTAATAGTTGAAGGACATTTTTTTAAATCAATTAAAAGTATTAATAAACTTCTTCGTTTCTTGGTTGTGTTCTATTATTTCTTGTTTTTAAATATGCATACATCGCATGCATTAGAAACAATAAAAATACAAATTCCCCATTTTATATGCGAACATCTAAGCATAACATACATAAAATTCTTGTGGGAAGACAGTTTACGCATTTGACAAAGAAAATGCTATGAAATTAATGATTTTAATGGAATATTATTTCCAGTGCACAGTTTTGAATATTTAAATAATATTGAAAATTAAATATAGATGATTTTGAATGCTAATTATAAAAGTCGAACCGAGTTGAGCTGAGATATTCGATTTGCAAAATGTATACTTGGTAGACTTTCGGTAAGTTGAGAGCAATTGTAAAATATTTTTTATAACTGTTGCATTCAATAAATGTGAATAAATTTCATTTAAATATTATGTAAATTGTTCAAAATCATATATAAATGCAACTTTAACTATTTATTGAATGTATAAGTGGTAAAATGTTAGGTTTTTTCTACGAAATTTCATTACAAATCAGGCAAAGTTTATGTTTGACTGCATTTAAAACTGTCAGCATAATAGATATAAGGCAAATATGTTAAAAATGCGAAAGATCAATATTTGGTAAATATTAATGGGTGATTCGTTTGAATGGAAATCGAAAAGTAATGTTTTGAAAAATTAAAATTATATTTGAAGATGACTATTAGAAAATGTTCACAACTACTGACTGGTAAATTATTATCATATATCCCTTCTACATGAGTCTCACTTTTTGAAGGGAGTTCAACTTTTGTTTCGTGAGTCACTGAATTTGATTGAATTTGAATTGTGTTGCGTAGCGTTTTGTTACGAATTGAATTGGGAAAAAGTGTAAAAGTGAAAAGGAAAGATGTCGGAATCTGCTGTTATTGCTAATGCATCATCGCCGGTTGCTGCAGCGGGAGCTACGGCTGTTGCGGAGAAAAAGGTTGCTGCCAAGAAACCTGCATCGGCAAAATCTAAGAAGCCCGCAGCTGCCCCAACCCATCCGTCGACACAGCAAATGGTCGATGCATCGATTACAAATTTGAAAGAGCGCGGTGGCTCTTCACTGCTGGCCATCAAGAAATATATTAGTGCAACATACAAATGCGATGCACAAAAATTGGCTCCGTTCATAAAGAGATATTTAAAATCTTCGGTAGCCAGCGGTAAATTGATTCAAACTAAAGGCAAAGGTGCGTCCGGATCGTTCAAGCTATCGGCAACTGCAGCAAAACCGAAGAAAGGCAGCAGCAGCAGTAAGCCGAAATCGTCATCTGTGGAAAAGGCTAAAGCAAAGAAGAAGAAGAGTGGGGCATTGGGAGCTAGCAGTGCAGCCAAAAAGAAGTCGGCATCGGCGATTGGTGCCAAGAAGGCGAGCAGTGATAAGACAGCTGTAAAGGCAAAGAAAGCAGCTGTGGCTACCGAAAAAAAGAAGAGTGAAAAGGCAAAAGCGAAAAGTATCAAGAAGACTGGTACAGTTAAGGCGAAACCAGCAAAGGCAAAGCCAAGCGCCACCAAACCAAAAGCACCCAAGGCTAAATCATCTGCTGCCAAGCCAAAAAAGACCGCAATAGCGGCCAAGAAGCCAGTAGCTAAAAAAACAGCTGCCAAAAAGTAAACTGTCAGTAATGGGGCATTATCTATATATTTACATATATGTATGTATATCTGAAACGATATATAAAAAGCCCTTTTCAGGGCTACAAAATCAATACACAAAGAGAATCGAAATATTTTCAAACGCTAAAAATATATTTTAATAAATTGCTTATGAATAGACGTTGCGCAGCGAATTAACATCCAGCGACTACGCTGGCTCGGCCATGTCTGCCGTATGGACGACGATGGTTGGAGGGCGAAGAGGGAGGCCGTGTGTCCGGTGGAAGGACCAAGTTGAAGAGGCCCTGCTATCTCTTGGTGTGACCAACTGGAGAAGGCGCGCGCAAAGCAGAGGCGCCTGGAGAGAAGTTTTGCGGCAGGCCGTAACCCGATAACGGCCAGTTAATGAATAAGTTATGAATAGAAATTGTTGAATAATTCGCCACGCCACCATCGGTTCCCGTCCGATCAGTGTCGGGCGCGGTTTGGATCGCTGTTGTTGGCGTCCACACATTTTTTTGCATAATACGATTAAAGACATTATGGTAGGATATTTTTTAAAACAACATATAAAAATCTCTTTGTTTATATATTTTGTGGCCCTGAAAAGGGCCTTTTGTTCTATTAGCGTAGATGTTGTCGATGGAAATTGCTTATTTGGAACTGGTGTACTTGGTGACGGCCTTAGTTCCCTCACTGACAGCGTGCTTCGCCAATTCACCGGGCAACAGCAGACGAACGGCAGTCTGAATTTCGCGACTAGTGATTGTCGAACGCTTATTGTAGTGCGCCAGACGCGACGCTTCGGCAGCGATACGCTCAAAGATGTCATTCACGAAACTGTTCATAATACTCATTGCTTTCGAAGAGATGCCAGTGTCGGGGTGGACTTGCTTCAACACTTTGTAAATGTAGATAGCGTAGCTTTCCTTCCTCTTGCGCTTCTTCTTCTTGTCGGTTTTCGTAATGTTCTTTTGCGCCTTGCCGGCCTTTTTTGCCGCTTTACCACTCGTTTTAGGAGGCATTTTCACTTCAATTCACTTCACAAAACACTCAAAGCACAATTGTGATAACTATGAATGCCAATATGCACACTTATCTACAATTTACTGAACGAGTTTTTCATGATACACACCGATTGTATATTAATTCTCTCTACCTGACAACCATGAGCCCAACAAAACTATAAATACACAGAAGGAAACATCGTATCGTTAACATTTGTGTGTGACTAGTGCTTTAGTGGAGTGAAGAAACAGAGAAAGAGAGTACAAAAATGTCTGGTCGTGGAAAAGGTGGCAAAGTTAAGGGAAAGGCAAAGTCGCGCTCGAATCGTGCTGGACTACAATTTCCGGTCGGTCGTATTCATCGTTTGCTGCGCAAGGGCAATTATGCTGAGCGTGTCGGTGCTGGTGCTCCCGTATATTTGGCAGCTGTAATGGAATACTTGGCCGCTGAAGTTCTTGAGTTGGCTGGCAATGCTGCACGCGACAACAAGAAGACGAGAATCATTCCGCGCCATTTACAATTGGCCATCCGCAATGACGAGGAATTGAACAAGTTGTTGTCCGGCGTGACAATCGCCCAAGGTGGTGTCTTGCCCAACATTCAAGCTGTACTCCTGCCCAAAAAGACTGAGAAGAAGGCTTAAACAATCGACTAATATAACAAATTACACAAACCGTCCTTTTCAGGACGACAAAATATTCGAACAAAGAGTTGAAAAATATGTTCAAATAAGAATTTATAAAAATAAAAACATTTTATCATGAAGCAAAGCAAAATTTACAAAAGAAATGCTGTACTTGCCATAGTCTTTGAGTAATTTTTTTTTCTCCATAAACTTTCATGTTTGCATGCATTTCGCCATTCAATATACATATGAGATGTGTATGAGATATTTTTTCATAAAATTGGTTATTAAAATTTATGTAGTGAAATAGGAGTTGAAATAATTCCTAAATCTTTTTATAAATGCATACAGGTGAATAGAAAGTACAGTTGAACCTCGATTATCCGGGGCTCCAAAGACTGAGAAGAAGGCTTAAACAATCGACTAATATAACAAATTACACAAACCGTCCTTTTCAGGACGACAAAATATTCGAACAAAGAGTTGAAAAATATGTTCAAATAAGAATTTATAAAAATAAAAACATTTTATCATGAAGCAAAGCAAAATTTACAAAAGAAATGCTGTACTTGCCATAGGCTTTGAGTAATTTTTTTTTCTCCATAAACTTTCATGTTTGCATGCATTTCGCCATTCAATATACATATGAGATGTGTATGAGATATTTTTTCATAAAATTGGTTATTAAAATTTATGTAGTGAAATAGGAGTTGAAATAATTCCTAAATCTTTTTATAAATGCATACAGGTAAATAGAAAGTACAGTTGAACCTCGATTATCCGGGGCTCCATTAACCGGAATGCTGAGTGGTTGAACAACTTAATCGTGAAGAACATGTAAGTACTTGTGTTTGTTTTTTTTTTTCGTATAACACACACATACATATTTATTTTAAATAAATGTATATTTTGAAATATTGATTGAAGATTTCTTGATGCAAATACGTACGTTTATAGAAGCAGTTTCACATGTTCTTATAAAAAATAATAAAATTTATAAACTGTAGTTGAAATAATTTTTAAATCTTTTTGTAAATGTATTTTGTGGTCCTGAAAAGGACCGTTTTCCATTATTTATGTCGTCAATTTATGAATTTAACCGCCGAAACCGTACAATGTACGACCCTGTCTCTTCAAAGCATACACAACATCCATCGCTGTTACAGTCTTGCGTTTGGCGTGTTCAGTGTATGTGACAGCATCACGAATAACATTCTCCAGAAAGACCTTCAACACGCCACGAGTCTCCTCATATATTAACCCAGATATACGCTTCACACCACCACGACGAGCCAAACGTCTAATAGCCGGCTTCGTGATGCCCTGAATGTTATCGCGCAACACTTTACGATGACGCTTCGCACCACCTTTTCCCAAGCCTTTACCACCTTTGCCGCGACCAGTCATTGTTGTTTCTTTTTTTTTTGCTCTTCACTAAATTCACTTCACAAAGTACAAAACACAACTGCGAATACTACATACATTTGCTCCAACTTATATTTATACTAAACCGAGACGACGCTTGCAATGCATATTATCTACCTGGCCTCCTCTAACATATATGAGGGTTGTTTATAATGTTGAATTAGTGAAACGCTTTCGGAAATGTAACTATAAAAGTGTTGTTTGATGCGTGCATATGTGTTCATTGGCGTTCTCGTAGTGCTCAGTGTTAGTGTTGGTGTGAATAAAAGAAAGAAGAAGAAGTGAAGTGAAAAGATGGCGCGTACAAAGCAAACTGCTCGCAAATCGACTGGTGGTAAAGCGCCACGCAAACAATTGGCAACGAAGGCTGCTCGTAAGAGTGCTCCGGCCACTGGTGGTGTGAAGAAGCCTCATCGTTATCGTCCCGGTACAGTGGCGTTACGTGAGATTCGTCGTTACCAAAAGAGTACCGAGTTGTTGATCCGTAAACTACCGTTCCAGCGTCTAGTTCGTGAGATCGCGCAGGATTTCAAAACTGACTTGCGTTTCCAGAGTTCTGCTGTAATGGCTTTGCAAGAAGCTAGTGAAGCGTATCTGGTTGGTCTTTTCGAAGACACAAACTTATGCGCTATCCATGCCAAACGAGTGACCATCATGCCCAAAGACATTCAGCTGGCCAGACGCATCCGTGGCGAACGTGCCTAAGTCAATTTCCAAACGGTCGATATTTTTAATAATAACAAACAATCGGTCCTTTTCAGGACCACAAATTTCTGTGCAAAAGAGATTATTAAAAACAATTTTAACTACTTTCGCTATTAAGAAAATATATATATATTTTTTCGATTTTGATGCTATGCTAACCTGAAATTAATTGGTGTAAAATTTTTTTTTTTTTTTAATAAGCTTATAAACAAGCAATACAATACAAAACACAACATTTAATCAAAAAAGCTTGGAAATATACATTATACAAAGCGAATTATGAAATTTTTCTGATTCGGAAAGATATTTCATCAATTTTGTTGAGAACATTCCCAAAAATAAAAAAATATGCATTGAATGGAAATCTACTGATATGATATGGAGGTGAATAATCGAACGAGTATTCGCCAACGACCATACCACGCTGAATACATCGGTTCTCGTCCGATCACCGAAATTAAGCAGCGTCGGGCGCGGTTAGTACTTGGATGGGGGACCGCTTGGGAACACCGCGTGTTGTTGGCATTTGCCTAAACTTTTTTGCTCCCTCCTCCTCCTTATTTCTTTTCATTTAATTCACATTTCGAGTTCAGTTTTTACTGAATGCCCTTGCTTATGTTTTCTTAATTTTACGTTTATTTTATGTTTATTTCATTTATGTATCAGCCCATAGCTTCATAATATGCTATATTAAGTTATTGTATCACTGTTGTGAAAGAGATTAGTTTAATATTTTTTAAGGTGTTTTACGTAAATATCCCAGAACTAGAACGAAAAAAACGTCGAATATAGTCCACGCAGTGTAGATAGAAAATATACAAAAACATGAAAACATTGCAAAAACACAATTTATTCAAGGCACAGCGAAACGGTCTGCAAGGAGTGTGCAGAGTAAAAATGCTCAATGAATTTTCGATGTTATTATTGCTGCTCAACCTTTTTAAACTTTTTAATACGTTCTTAGTTTTATAAACTTGAAGTTCTTACGAAAAAATACATATGTATAAATAAGCCACATTTTCACCTTTTGTATGGTTTCCGAAAATACTTAATAGTTGAAGGACATTTTTTTAAATCAATTAAAAGTATTAATAAACTTCTTCGTTTCTTGGTTGTGTTCTATTATTTCTTGTTTTTAAATATGCATACATCGGTATTTAGAAACAATAAAAATACAAATTCCCCATTTTATATGCGAACATCTAAGCATAACATACATAAAATTCTTGTGGGAAGACAGTTTACGCATTTGACAAAGAAAATGCTATGAAATTAATGATTTTAATGGAATATTATTTCCAGTGCACAGTTTTGAATATTTAAATAATATTGAAAATTAAATATAGATGATTTTGAATGCTAATTATAAAAGTCGAACCGAGTTGAGCTGAGATATTCGATTTGCAAAATGTATACTTGGTAGACTTTCGGTAAGTTGAGAGCAATTGTAAAATATTTTTTATAACTGTTGCATTCAATAAATGTGAATAAATTTCATTTAAATATTATGTAAATTGTTCAAAATCATATATAAATGCAACTTTAACTATTTATTGAATGTATAAGTGGTAAAATGTTAGGTTTTTTCTACGAAATTTCATTACAAATCAGGCAAAGTTTATGTTTGACTGCATTTAAAACTGTCAGCATAATAGATATAAGGCAAATATGTTAAAAATGCGAAAGATCAATATTTGGTAAATATTAATGGGTGATTCGTTTGAATGGAAATCGAAAAGTAATGTTTTAAAAAATTAAAATTATATTTGAAGATGACTATTAGAAAATGTTCACAACTACTGACTGGTAAATTATTATCATATATCCCTTCTACATGAGTCTCACTTTTTGAAGGGAGTTCAACTTTTGTTTCGTGAGTCACTGAATTTGATTGAATTTGAATTGTGTTGCGTAGCGTTTTGTTACGAATTGAATTGGGAAAAAGTGTAAAAGTGAAAAGGAAAGATATCGGAATCTGCTGTTATTGCTAATGCATCATCGCCGGTTGCTGCAGCGGGAGCTACGGCTGTTGCGGAGAAAAAGGTTGCTGCCAAGAAACCTGCATCGGCAAAATCTAAGAAGCCCGCAGCTGCCCCAACCCATCCGTCGACACAGCAAATGGTCGATGCATCGATTACAAATTTGAAAGAGCGCGGTGGCTCTTCACTGCTGGCCATCAAGAAATATATTAGTGCAACATACAAATGCGATGCACAAAAATTGGCTCCGTTCATAAAGAGATATTTAAAATCTTCGGTAGCCAGCGGTAAATTGATTCAAACTAAAGGCAAAGGTGCGTCCGGATCGTTCAAGCTATCGGCAACTGCAGCAAAACCGAAGAAAGGCAGCAGCAGCAGTAAGCCGAAATCGTCATCTGTGGAAAAGGCTAAAGCAAAGAAGAAGAAGAGTGGGGCATTGGGAGCTAGCAGTGCAGCCAAAAAGAAGTCGGCATCGGCGATTGGTGCCAAGAAGGCGAGCAGTGATAAGACAGCTGTAAAGGCAAAGAAAGCAGCTGTGGCTACCGAAAAAAAGAAGAGTGAAAAGGCAAAAGCGAAAAGTATCAAGAAGACTGGTACAGTTAAGGCGAAACCAGCAAAGGCAAAGCCAAGCGCCACCAAACCAAAAGCACCCAAGGCTAAATCATCTGCTGCCAAGCCAAAAAAGACCGCAATAGCGGCCAAGAAGCCAGTAGCTAAAAAAACAGCTGCCAAAAAGTAAACTGTCAGTAATGGGGCATTATCTATATATTTACATATATGTATGTATATCTGAAACGATATATATAAAGCCCTTTTCAGGGCTACAAAATCAATACACAAAGAGAATCGAAATATTTTCAAACGCTAAAAATATATTTTAATAAATTGCTTATGAATAGACGTTGCGCAGCGAATTAACATCCAGCGACTACGCTGGCTCGGCCATGTCTGCCGTATGGACGACGATGGTTGGAGGGCGAAGAGGGAGGCCGTGTGTCCGGTGGAAGGACCAAGTTGAAGAGGCCCTGCTATCTCTTGGTGTGACCAACTGGAGAAGGCGCGCGCAAAGCAGAGGCGCCTGGAGAGAAGTTTTGCGGCAGGCCGTAACCCGATAACGGCCAGTTAATGAATAAGTTATGAATAGAAATTGTTGAATAATTCGCCACGCCACCATCGGTTCCCGTCCGATCAGTGTCGGGCGCGGTTTGGATCGCTGTTGTTGGCGTCCACACATTTTTTTGCATAATACGATTAAAGACATTATGGTAGGATATTTTTTAAAACAACATATAAAAATCTCTTTGTTTATATATTTTGTGGCCCTGAAAAGGGCCTTTTGTTCTATTAGCGTAGATGTTGTCGATGGAAATTGCTTATTTGGAACTGGTGTACTTGGTGACGGCCTTAGTTCCCTCACTGACAGCGTGCTTCGCCAATTCACCGGGCAACAGCAGACGAACGGCAGTCTGAATTTCGCGACTAGTGATTGTCGAACGCTTATTGTAGTGCGCCAGACGCGACGCTTCGGCAGCGATACGCTCAAAGATGTCATTCACGAAACTGTTCATAATACTCATTGCTTTCGAAGAGATGCCAGTGTCGGGGTGGACTTGCTTCAACACTTTGTAAATGTAGATAGCGTAGCTTTCCTTCCTCTTGCGCTTCTTCTTCTTGTCGGTTTTCGTAATGTTCTTTTGCGCCTTGCCGGCCTTTTTTGCCGCTTTACCACTCGTTTTAGGAGGCATTTTCACTTCAATTCACTTCACAAAACACTCAAAGCACAATTGTGATAACTATGAATGCCAATATGCACACTTATCTACAATTTACTGAACGAGTTTTTCATGATACACACCGATTGTATATTAATTCTCTCTACCTGACAACCATGAGCCCAACAAAACTATAAATACACAGAAGGAAACATCGTATCGTTAACATTTGTGTGTGACTAGTGCTTTAGTGGAGTGAAGAAACAGAGAAAGAGAGTACAAAAATGTCTGGTCGTGGAAAAGGTGGCAAAGTTAAGGGAAAGGCAAAGTCGCGCTCGAATCGTGCTGGACTACAATTTCCGGTCGGTCGTATTCATCGTTTGCTGCGCAAGGGCAATTATGCTGAGCGTGTCGGTGCTGGTGCTCCCGTATATTTGGCAGCTGTAATGGAATACTTGGCCGCTGAAGTTCTTGAGTTGGCTGGCAATGCTGCACGCGACAACAAGAAGACGAGAATCATTCCGCGCCATTTACAATTGGCCATCCGCAATGACGAGGAATTGAACAAGTTGTTGTCCGGCGTGACAATCGCCCAAGGTGGTGTCTTGCCCAACATTCAAGCTGTACTCCTGCCCAAAAAGACTGAGAAGAAGGCTTAAACAATCGACTAATATAACAAATTACACAAACCGTCCTTTTCAGGACGACAAAATATTCGAACAAAGAGTTGAAAAATATGTTCAAATAAGAATTTATAAAAATAAAAACATTTTATCATGAAGCAAAGCAAAATTTACAAAAGAAATGCTGTACTTGCCATAGTCTTTGAGTAATTTTTTTTTCTCCATAAACTTTCATGTTTGCATGCATTTCGCCATTCAATATACATATGAGATGTGTATGAGATATTTTTTCATAAAATTGGTTATTAAAATTTATGTAGTGAAATAGGAGTTGAAATAATTCCTAAATCTTTTTATAAATGCATACAGGTAAATAGAAAGTACAGTTGAACCTCGATTATCCGGGGCTCCATTAACCGGAATGCTGAGTGGTTGAACAACTTAATCGTGAAGAACATGTAAGTACTTGTGTTTGTTTTTTTTTTCGTATAACACACACATACATATTTATTTTAAATAAATGTATATTTTGAAATATTGATTGAAGATTTCTTGATGCAAATACGTACGTTTATAGAAGCAGTTTCACATGTTCTTATAAAAAATAATAAAATTTATAAACTGTAGTTGAAATAATTTTTAAATCTTTTTGTAAATGTATTTTGTGGTCCTGAAAAGGACCGTTTTCCATTATTTATGTCGTCAATTTATGAATTTAACCGCCGAAACCGTACAATGTACGACCCTGTCTCTTCAAAGCATACACAACATCCATCGCTGTTACAGTCTTGCGTTTGGCGTGTTCAGTGTATGTGACAGCATCACGAATAACATTCTCCAGAAAGACCTTCAACACGCCACGAGTCTCCTCATATATTAACCCAGATATACGCTTCACACCACCACGACGAGCCAAACGTCTAATAGCCGGCTTCGTGATGCCCTGAATGTTATCGCGCAACACTTTACGATGACGCTTCGCACCACCTTTTCCCAAGCCTTTACCACCTTTGCCGCGACCAGTCATTGTTGTTTCTTTTTTTTTGCTCTTCACTAAATTCACTTCACAAAGTACAAAACACAACTGCGAATACTACATACATTTGCTCCAACTTATATTTATACTAAACCGAGACGACGCTTGCAATGCATATTATCTACCTGGCCTCCTCTAACATATATGAGGGTTGTTTATAATGTTGAATTAGTGAAACGCTTTCGGAAATGTAACTATAAAAGTGTTGTTTGATGCGTGCATATGTGTTCATTGGCGTTCTCGTAGTGCTCAGTGTTAGTGTTGGTGTGAATAAAAGAAAGAAGAAGAAGTGTAAGCAATACAATACAAAACACAACATTTAATCAAAAAAGCTTGGAAATATACATTATACAAAGCGAATTATGAAATTTTTCTGATTCGGAAAGATATTTCATCAATTTTGTTGAGAACATTCCCAAAAATAAAAAAATATGCATTGAATGGAAATCTACTGATATGATATGGAGGTGAATAATCGAACGAGTATTCGCCAACGACCATACCACGCTGAATACATCGGTTCTCGTCCGATCACCGAAATTAAGCAGCGTCGGGCGCGGTTAGTACTTGGATGGGGGACCGCTTGGGAACACCGCGTGTTGTTGGCATTTGCCTAAACTTTTTTGCTCCCTCCTCCTCCTTATTTCTTTTCATTTAATTCACATTTCGAGTTCAGTTTTTACTGAATGCCCTTGCTTATGTTTTCTTAATTTTACGTTTATTTTATGTTTATTTCATTTATGTATCAGCCCATAGCTTCATAATATGCTATATTAAGTTATTGTATCACTGTTGTGAAAGAGATTAGTTTAATATTTTTTAAGGTGTTTTACGTAAATATCCCAGAACTAGAACGAAAAAAACGTCGAATATAGTCCACGCAGTGTAGATAGAAAATATACAAAAACATGAAAACATTGCAAAAACACAATTTATTCAAGGCACAGCGAAACGGTCTGCAAGGAGTGTGCAGAGTAAAAATGCTCAATGAATTTTCGATGTTATTATTGCTGCTCAACCTTTTTAAACTTTTTAATACGTTCTTAGTTTTATAAACTTGAAGTTCTTACGAAAAAATACATATGTATAAATAAGCCACATTTTCACCTTTTGTATGGTTTCCGAAAATACTTAATAGTTGAAGGACATTTTTTTAAATCAATTAAAAGTATTAATAAACTTCTTCGTTTCTTGGTTGTGTTCTATTATTTCTTGTTTTTAAATATGCATACATCGGTATTTAGAAACAATAAAAATACAAATTCCCCATTTTATATGCGAACATCTAAGCATAACATACATAAAATTCTTGTGGGAAGACAGTTTACGCATTTGACAAAGAAAATGCTATGAAATTAATGATTTTAATGGAATATTATTTCCAGTGCACAGTTTTGAATATTTAAATAATATTGAAAATTAAATATAGATGATTTTGAATGCTAATTATAAAAGTCGAACCGAGTTGAGCTGAGATATTCGATTTGCAAAATGTATACTTGGTAGACTTTCGGTAAGTTGAGAGCAATTGTAAAATATTTTTTATAACTGTTGCATTCAATAAATGTGAATAAATTTCATTTAAATATTATGTAAATTGTTCAAAATCATATATAAATGCAACTTTAACTATTTATTGAATGTATAAGTGGTAAAATGTTAGGTTTTTTCTACGAAATTTCATTACAAATCAGGCAAAGTTTATGTTTGACTGCATTTAAAACTGTCAGCATAATAGATATAAGGCAAATATGTTAAAAATGCGAAAGATCAATATTTGGTAAATATTAATGGGTGATTCGTTTGAATGGAAATCGAAAAGTAATGTTTTAAAAAATTAAAATTATATTTGAAGATGACTATTAGAAAATGTTCACAACTACTGACTGGTAAATTATTATCATATATCCCTTCTACATGAGTCTCACTTTTTGAAGGGAGTTCAACTTTTGTTTCGTGAGTCACTGAATTTGATTGAATTTGAATTGTGTTGCGTAGCGTTTTGTTACGAATTGAATTGGGAAAAAGTGTAAAAGTGAAAAGGAAAGATGTCGGAATCTGCTGTTATTGCTAATGCATCATCGCCGGTTGCTGCAGCGGGAGCTACGGCTGTTGCGGAGAAAAAGGTTGCTGCCAAGAAACCTGCATCGGCAAAATCTAAGAAGCCCGCAGCTGCCCCAACCCATCCGTCGACACAGCAAATGGTCGATGCATCGATTACAAATTTGAAAGAGCGCGGTGGCTCTTCACTGCTGGCCATCAAGAAATATATTAGTGCAACATACAAATGCGATGCACAAAAATTGGCTCCGTTCATAAAGAGATATTTAAAATCTTCGGTAGCCAGCGGTAAATTGATTCAAACTAAAGGCAAAGGTGCGTCCGGATCGTTCAAGCTATCGGCAACTGCAGCAAAACCGAAGAAAGGCAGCAGCAGCAGTAAGCCGAAATCGTCATCTGTGGAAAAGGCTAAAGCAAAGAAGAAGAAGAGTGGGGCATTGGGAGCTAGCAGTGCAGCCAAAAAGAAGTCGGCATCGGCGATTGGTGCCAAGAAGGCGAGCAGTGATAAGACAGCTGTAAAGGCAAAGAAAGCAGCTGTGGCTACCGAAAAAAAGAAGAGTGAAAAGGCAAAAGCGAAAAGTATCAAGAAGACTGGTACAGTTAAGGCGAAACCAGCAAAGGCAAAGCCAAGCGCCACCAAACCAAAAGCACCCAAGGCTAAATCATCTGCTGCCAAGCCAAAAAAGACCGCAATAGCGGCCAAGAAGCCAGTAGCTAAAAAAACAGCTGCCAAAAAGTAAACTGTCAGTAATGGGGCATTATCTATATATTTACATATATGTATGTATATCTGAAACGATATATAAAAAGCCCTTTTCAGGGCTACAAAATCAATACACAAAGAGAATCGAAATATTTTCAAACGCTAAAAATATATTTTAATAAATTGCTTATGAATAGACGTTGCGCAGCGAATTAACATCCAGCGACTACGCTGGCTCGGCCATGTCTGCCGTATGGACGACGATGGTTGGAGGGCGAAGAGGGAGGCCGTGTGTCCGGTGGAAGGACCAAGTTGAAGAGGCCCTGCTATCTCTTGGTGTGACCAACTGGAGAAGGCGCGCGCAAAGCAGAGGCGCCTGGAGAGAAGTTTTGCGGCAGGCCGTAACCCGATAACGGCCAGTTAATGAATAAGTTATGAATAGAAATTGTTGAATAATTCGCCACGCCACCATCGGTTCCCGTCCGATCAGTGTCGGGCGCGGTTTGGATCGCTGTTGTTGGCGTCCACACATTTTTTTGCATAATACGATTAAAGACATTATGGTAGGATATTTTTTAAAACAACATATAAAAATCTCTTTGTTTATATATTTTGTGGCCCTGAAAAGGGCCTTTTGTTCTATTAGCGTAGATGTTGTCGATGGAAATTGCTTATTTGGAACTGGTGTACTTGGTGACGGCCTTAGTTCCCTCACTGACAGCGTGCTTCGCCAATTCACCGGGCAACAGCAGACGAACGGCAGTCTGAATTTCGCGACTAGTGATTGTCGAACGCTTATTGTAGTGCGCCAGACGCGACGCTTCGGCAGCGATACGCTCAAAGATGTCATTCACGAAACTGTTCATAATACTCATTGCTTTCGAAGAGATGCCAGTGTCGGGGTGGACTTGCTTCAACACTTTGTAAATGTAGATAGCGTAGCTTTCCTTCCTCTTGCGCTTCTTCTTCTTGTCGGTTTTCGTAATGTTCTTTTGCGCCTTGCCGGCCTTTTTTGCCGCTTTACCACTCGTTTTAGGAGGCATTTTCACTTCAATTCACTTCACAAAACACTCAAAGCACAATTGTGATAACTATGAATGCCAATATGCACACTTATCTACAATTTACTGAACGAGTTTTTCATGATACACACCGATTGTATATTAATTCTCTCTACCTGACAACCATGAGCCCAACAAAACTATAAATACACAGAAGGAAACATCGTATCGTTAACATTTGTGTGTGACTAGTGCTTTAGTGGAGTGAAGAAACAGAGAAAGAGAGTACAAAAATGTCTGGTCGTGGAAAAGTTAAGGGAAAGGCAAAGTCGCGCTCGAATCGTGCTGGACTACAATTTCCGGTCGGTCGTATTCATCGTTTGCTGCGCAAGGGCAATTATGCTGAGCGTGTCGGTGCTGGTGCTCCCGTATATTTGGCAGCTGTAATGGAATACTTGGCCGCTGAAGTTCTTGAGTTGGCTGGCAATGCTGCACGCGACAACAAGAAGACGAGAATCATTCCGCGCCATTTACAATTGGCCATCCGCAATGACGAGGAATTGAACAAGTTGTTGTCCGGCGTGACAATCGCCCAAGGTGGTGTCTTGCCCAACATTCAAGCTGTACTCCTGCCCAAAAAGACTGAGAAGAAGGCTTAAACAATCGACTAATATAACAAATTACACAAACCGTCCTTTTCAGGACGACAAAATATTCGAACAAAGAGTTGAAAAATATGTTCAAATAAGAATTTATAAAAATAAAAACATTTTATCATGAAGCAAAGCAAAATTTACAAAAGAAATGCTGTACTTGCCATAGTCTTTGAGTAATTTTTTTTTCTCCATAAACTTTCATGTTTGCATGCATTTCGCCATTCAATATACATATGAGATGTGTATGAGATATTTTTTCATAAAATTGGTTATTAAAATTTATGTAGTGAAATAGGAGTTGAAATAATTCCTAAATCTTTTTATAAATGCATACAGGTAAATAGAAAGTACAGTTGAACCTCGATTATCCGGGGCTCCATTAACCGGAATGCTGAGTGGTTGAACAACTTAATCGTGAAGAACATGTAAGTACTTGTGTTTGTTTTTTTTTTCGTATAACACACACATACATATTTATTTTAAATAAATGTATATTTTGAAATATTGATTGAAGATTTCTTGATGCAAATACGTACGTTTATAGAAGCAGTTTCACATGTTCTTATAAAAAATAATAAAATTTATAAACTGTAGTTGAAATAATTTTTAAATCTTTTTGTAAATGTATTTTGTGGTCCTGAAAAGGACCGTTTTCCATTATTTATGTCGTCAATTTATGAATTTAACCGCCGAAACCGTACAATGTACGACCCTGTCTCTTCAAAGCATACACAACATCCATCGCTGTTACAGTCTTGCGTTTGGCGTGTTCAGTGTATGTGACAGCATCACGAATAACATTCTCCAGAAAGACCTTCAACACGCCACGAGTCTCCTCATATATTAACCCAGATATACGCTTCACACCACCACGACGAGCCAAACGTCTAATAGCCGGCTTCGTGATGCCCTGAATGTTATCGCGCAACACTTTACGATGACGCTTCGCACCACCTTTTCCCAAGCCTTTACCACCTTTGCCGCGACCAGTCATTGTTGTTTCTTTTTTTTTTGCTCTTCACTAAATTCACTTCACAAAGTACAAAACACAACTGCGAATACTACATACATTTGCTCCAACTTATATTTATACTAAACCGAGACGACGCTTGCAATGCATATTATCTACCTGGCCTCCTCTAACATATATGAGGGTTGTTTATAATGTTGAATTAGTGAAACGCTTTCGGAAATGTAACTATAAAAGTGTTGTTTGATGCGTGCATATGTGTTCATTGGCGTTCTCGTAGTGCTCAGTGTTAGTGTTGGTGTGAATAAAAGAAAGAAGAAGAAGTGTAAGCAATACAATACAAAACACAACATTTAATCAAAAAAGCTTGGAAATATACATTATACAAAGCGAATTATGAAATTTTTCTGATTCGGAAAGATATTTCATCAATTTTGTTGAGAACATTCCCAAAAATAAAAAAATATGCATTGAATGGAAATCTACTGATATGATATGGAGGTGAATAATCGAACGAGTATTCGCCAACGACCATACCACGCTGAATACATCGGTTCTCGTCCGATCACCGAAATTAAGCAGCGTCGGGCGCGGTTAGTACTTGGATGGGGGACCGCTTGGGAACACCGCGTGTTGTTGGCATTTGCCTAAACTTTTTTGCTCCCTCCTCCTCCTTATTTCTTTTCATTTAATTCACATTTCGAGTTCAGTTTTTACTGAATGCCCTTGCTTATGTTTTCTTAATTTTACGTTTATTTTATGTTTATTTCATTTATGTATCAGCCCATAGCTTCATAATATGCTATATTAAGTTATTGTATCACTGTTGTGAAAGAGATTAGTTTAATATTTTTTAAGGTGTTTTACGTAAATATCCCAGAACTAGAACGAAAAAAACGTCGAATATAGTCCACGCAGTGTAGATAGAAAATATACAAAAACATGAAAACATTGCAAAAACACAATTTATTCAAGGCACAGCGAAACGGTCTGCAAGGAGTGTGCAGAGTAAAAATGCTCAATGAATTTTCGATGTTATTATTGCTGCTCAACCTTTTTAAACTTTTTAATACGTTCTTAGTTTTATAAACTTGAAGTTCTTACGAAAAAATACATATGTATAAATAAGCCACATTTTCACCTTTTGTATGGTTTCCGAAAATACTTAATAGTTGAAGGACATTTTTTTAAATCAATTAAAAGTATTAATAAACTTCTTCGTTTCTTGGTTGTGTTCTATTATTTCTTGTTTTTAAATATGCATACATCGGTATTTAGAAACAATAAAAATACAAATTCCCCATTTTATATGCGAACATCTAAGCATAACATACATAAAATTCTTGTGGGAAGACAGTTTACGCATTTGACAAAGAAAATGCTATGAAATTAATGATTTTAATGGAATATTATTTCCAGTGCACAGTTTTGAATATTTAAATAATATTGAAAATTAAATATAGATGATTTTGAATGCTAATTATAAAAGTCGAACCGAGTTGAGCTGAGATATTCGATTTGCAAAATGTATACTTGGTAGACTTTCGGTAAGTTGAGAGCAATTGTAAAATATTTTTTATAACTGTTGCATTCAATAAATGTGAATAAATTTCATTTAAATATTATGTAAATTGTTCAAAATCATATATAAATGCAACTTTAACTATTTATTGAATGTATAAGTGGTAAAATGTTAGGTTTTTTCTACGAAATTTCATTACAAATCAGGCAAAGTTTATGTTTGACTGCATTTAAAACTGTCAGCATAATAGATATAAGGCAAATATGTTAAAAATGCGAAAGATCAATATTTGGTAAATATTAATGGGTGATTCGTTTGAATGGAAATCGAAAAGTAATGTTTTAAAAAATTAAAATTATATTTGAAGATGACTATTAGAAAATGTTCACAACTACTGACTGGTAAATTATTATCATATATCCCTTCTACATGAGTCTCACTTTTTGAAGGGAGTTCAACTTTTGTTTCGTGAGTCACTGAATTTGATTGAATTTGAATTGTGTTGCGTAGCGTTTTGTTACGAATTGAATTGGGAAAAAGTGTAAAAGTGAAAAGGAAAGATGTCGGAATCTGCTGTTATTGCTAATGCATCATCGCCGGTTGCTGCAGCGGGAGCTACGGCTGTTGCGGAGAAAAAGGTTGCTGCCAAGAAACCTGCATCGGCAAAATCTAAGAAGCCCGCAGCTGCCCCAACCCATCCGTCGACACAGCAAATGGTCGATGCATCGATTACAAATTTGAAAGAGCGCGGTGGCTCTTCACTGCTGGCCATCAAGAAATATATTAGTAATTTTTAATAATTAATAATTTTAATTGACTGGCACGACAGCCCGCTTACGCGAGACTAAGGCCTAGCTTCCCGCAACCACCCGTGTTGTGCGTGTGAATTTGTACGCAGGTGGAGGGACCTACAGTTTTATGCCGGTTCCGAACGGCAGGTTGGGAGCTTTTTTCATAAGCAATTTTTACTCTCAGAGGTTTGCCATTTCCAGCTGAGAGGACAGCCACCGAAAGAGAAAACGAGTTTTCCCGTTATTTTTTTAGGTGTTATTACAGGCAGTATTTGAACCTGAGGTTGCTGCCTTCGACTCGCGGTCCAACGCACTAACCAGCTGAGCCACGGCGGCTGCCGAAATATATTATTAGAAATATATTAGTGCAACATACAAATGCGATGCACAAAAATTGGCTCCGTTCATAAAGAGATATTTAAAATCTTCGGTAGCCAGCGGTAAATTGATTCAAACTAAAGGCAAAGGTGCGTCCGGATCGTTCAAGCTATCGGCAACTGCAGCAAAACCGAAGAAAGGCAGCAGCAGCAGTAAGCCGAAATCGTCATCTGTGGAAAAGGCTAAAGCAAAGAAGAAGAAGAGTGGGGCATTGGGAGTTAGCAGTGCAGCCAAAAAGAAGTCGGCATCGGCGATTGGTGCCAAGAAGGCGAGCAGTGATAAGACAGCTGTAAAGGCAAAGAAAGCAGCTGTGGCTACCGAAAAAAAGAAGAGTGAAAAGGCAAAAGCGAAAAGTATCAAGAAGACTGGTACAGTTAAGGCGAAACCAGCAAAGGCAAAGCCAAGCGCCACCAAACCAAAAGCACCCAAGGCTAAATCATCTGCTGCCAAGCCAAAAAAGACCGCAATAGCGGCCAAGAAGCCAGTAGCTAAAAAAACAGCTGCCAAAAAGTAAACTGTCAGTAATGGGGCATTATCTATATATTTACATATATGTATGTATATCTGAAACGATATATAAAAAGCCCTTTTCAGGGCTACAAAATCAATACACAAAGAGAATCGAAATATTTTCAAACGCTAAAAATATATTTTAATAAATTGCTTATGAATAGACGTTGCGCAGCGAATTAACATCCAGCGACTACGCTGGCTCGGCCATGTCTGCCGTATGGACGACGATGGTTGGAGGGCGAAGAGGGAGGCCGTGTGTCCGGTGGAAGGACCAAGTTGAAGAGGCCCTGCTATCTCTTGGTGTGACCAACTGGAGAAGGCGCGCGCAAAGCAGAGGCGCCTGGAGAGAAGTTTTGCGGCAGGCCGTAACCCGATAACGGCCAGTTAATGAATAAGTTATGAATAGAAATTGTTGAATAATTCGCCACGCCACCATCGGTTCCCGTCCGATCAGTGTCGGGCGCGGTTTGGATCGCTGTTGTTGGCGTCCACACATTTTTTTGCATAATACGATTAAAGACATTATGGTAGGATATTTTTTAAAACAACATATAAAAATCTCTTTGTTTATATATTTTGTGGCCCTGAAAAGGGCCTTTTGTTCTATTAGCGTAGATGTTGTCGATGGAAATTGCTTATTTGGAACTGGTGTACTTGGTGACGGCCTTAGTTCCCTCACTGACAGCGTGCTTCGCCAATTCACCGGGCAACAGCAGACGAACGGCAGTCTGAATTTCGCGACTAGTGATTGTCGAACGCTTATTGTAGTGCGCCAGACGCGACGCTTCGGCAGCGATACGCTCAAAGATGTCATTCACGAAACTGTTCATAATACTCATTGCTTTCGAAGAGATGCCAGTGTCGGGGTGGACTTGCTTCAACACTTTGTAAATGTAGATAGCGTAGCTTTCCTTCCTCTTGCGCTTCTTCTTCTTGTCGGTTTTCGTAATGTTCTTTTGCGCCTTGCCGGCCTTTTTTGCCGCTTTACCACTCGTTTTAGGAGGCATTTTCACTTCAATTCACTTCACAAAACACTCAAAGCACAATTGTGATAACTATGAATGCCAATATGCACACTTATCTACAATTTACTGAACGAGTTTTTCATGATACACACCGATTGTATATTAATTCTCTCTACCTGACAACCATGAGCCCAACAAAACTATAAATACACAGAAGGAAACATCGTATCGTTAACATTTGTGTGTGACTAGTGCTTTAGTGGAGTGAAGAAACAGAGAAAGAGAGTACAAAAATGTCTGGTCGTGGAAAAGGTGGCAAAGTTAAGGGAAAGGCAAAGTCGCGCTCGAATCGTGCTGGACTACAATTTCCGGTCGGTCGTATTCATCGTTTGCTGCGCAAGGGCAATTATGCTGAGCGTGTCGGTGCTGGTGCTCCCGTATATTTGGCAGCTGTAATGGAATACTTGGCCGCTGAAGTTCTTGAGTTGGCTGGCAATGCTGCACGCGACAACAAGAAGACGAGAATCATTCCGCGCCATTTACAATTGGCCATCCGCAATGACGAGGAATTGAACAAGTTGTTGTCCGGCGTGACAATCGCCCAAGGTGGTGTCTTGCCCAACATTCAAGCTGTACTCCTGCCCAAAAAGACTGAGAAGAAGGCTTAAACAATCGACTAATATAACAAATTACACAAACCGTCCTTTTCAGGACGACAAAATATTCGAACAAAGAGTTGAAAAATATGTTCAAATAAGAATTTATAAAAATAAAAACATTTTATCATGAAGCAAAGCAAAATTTACAAAAGAAATGCTGTACTTGCCATAGTCTTTGAGTAATTTTTTTTTCTCCATAAACTTTCATGTTTGCATGCATTTCGCCATTCAATATACATATGAGATGTGTATGAGATATTTTTTCATAAAATTGGTTATTAAAATTTATGTAGTGAAATAGGAGTTGAAATAATTCCTAAATCTTTTTATAAATGCATACAGGTAAATAGAAAGTACAGTTGAACCTCGATTATCCGGGGCTCCATTAACCGGAATGCTGAGTGGTTGAACAACTTAATCGTGAAGAACATGTAAGTACTTGTGTTTGTTTTTTTTTTCGTATAACACACACATACATATTTATTTTAAATAAATGTATATTTTGAAATATTGATTGAAGATTTCTTGATGCAAATACGTACGTTTATAGAAGCAGTTTCACATGTTCTTATAAAAAATAATAAAATTTATAAACTGTAGTTGAAATAATTTTTAAATCTTTTTGTAAATGTATTTTGTGGTCCTGAAAAGGACCGTTTTCCATTATTTATGTCGTCAATTTATGAATTTAACCGCCGAAACCGTACAATGTACGACCCTGTCTCTTCAAAGCATACACAACATCCATCGCTGTTACAGTCTTGCGTTTGGCGTGTTCAGTGTATGTGACAGCATCACGAATAACATTCTCCAGAAAGACCTTCAACACGCCACGAGTCTCCTCATATATTAACCCAGATATACGCTTCACACCACCACGACGAGCCAAACGTCTAATAGCCGGCTTCGTGATGCCCTGAATGTTATCGCGCAACACTTTACGATGACGCTTCGCACCACCTTTTCCCAAGCCTTTACCACCTTTGCCGCGACCAGTCATTGTTGTTTCTTTTTTTTTTGCTCTTCACTAAATTCACTTCACAAAGTACAAAACACAACTGCGAATACTACATACATTTGCTCCAACTTATATTTATACTAAACCGAGACGACGCTTGCAATGCATATTATCTACCTGGCCTCCTCTAACATATATGAGGGTTGTTTATAATGTTGAATTAGTGAAACGCTTTCGGAAATGTAACTATAAAAGTGTTGTTTGATGCGTGCATATGTGTTCATTGGCGTTCTCGTAGTGCTCAGTGTTAGTGTTGGTGTGAATAAAAGAAAGAAGAAGAAGTGAAGTGAAAAGATGGCGCGTACAAAGCAAACTGCTCGCAAATCGACTGGTGGTAAAGCGCCACGCAAACAATTGGCAACGAAGGCTGCTCGTAAGAGTGCTCCGGCCACTGGTGGTGTGAAGAAGCCTCATCGTTATCGTCCCGGTACAGTGGCGTTACGTGAGATTCGTCGTTACCAAAAGAGTACCGAGTTGTTGATCCGTAAACTACCGTTCCAGCGTCTAGTTCGTGAGATCGCGCAGGATTTCAAAACTGACTTGCGTTTCCAGAGTTCTGCTGTAATGGCTTTGCAAGAAGCTAGTGAAGCGTATCTGGTTGGTCTTTTCGAAGACACAAACTTATGCGCTATCCATGCCAAACGAGTGACCATCATGCCCAAAGACATTCAGCTGGCCAGACGCATCCGTGGCGAACGTGCCTAAGTCAATTTCCAAACGGTCGACATTTTTAATAATAACAAACAATCGGTCCTTTTCAGGACCACAAATTTCTGTGCAAAAGAGATTATTAAAAACAATTTTAACTACTTTCGCTATTAAGAAAATATATATATATTTTTTCGATTTTGATGCTATGCTAACCTGAAATTAATTAAATTAATAATATACAAAAACATGAAAACATTGCAAAAACACAATTTATTCAAGGCACAGCGAAACGGTCTGCAAGGAGTGTGCAGAGTAAAAATGCTCAATGAATTTTCGATGTTATTATTGCTGCTCAACCTTTTTAAACTTTTTAATACGTTCTTAGTTTTATAAACTTGAAGTTCTTACGAAAAAATACATATGTATAAATAAGCCACATTTTCACCTTTTGTATGGTTTCCGAAAATACTTAATAGTTGAAGGACATTTTTTTAAATCAATTAAAAGTATTAATAAACTTCTTCGTTTCTTGGTTGTGTTCTATTATTTCTTGTTTTTAAATATGCATACATCGGTATTTAGAAACAATAAAAATACAAATTCCCCATTTTATATGCGAACATCTAAGCATAACATACATAAAATTCTTGTGGGAAGACAGTTTACGCATTTGACAAAGAAAATGCTATGAAATTAATGATTTTAATGGAATATTATTTCCAGTGCACAGTTTTGAATATTTAAATAATATTGAAAATTAAATATAGATGATTTTGAATGCTAATTATAAAAGTCGAACCGAGTTGAGCTGAGATATTCGATTTGCAAAATGTATACTTGGTAGACTTTCGGTAAGTTGAGAGCAATTGTAAAATATTTTTTATAACTGTTGCATTCAATAAATGTGAATAAATTTCATTTAAATATTATGTAAATTGTTCAAAATCATATATAAATGCAACTTTAACTATTTATTGAATGTATAAGTGGTAAAATGTTAGGTTTTTTCTACGAAATTTCATTACAAATCAGGCAAAGTTTATGTTTGACTGCATTTAAAACTGTCAGCATAATAGATATAAGGCAAATATGTTAAAAATGCGAAAGATCAATATTTGGTAAATATTAATGGGTGATTCGTTTGAATGGAAATCGAAAAGTAATGTTTTAAAAAATTAAAATTATATTTGAAGATGACTATTAGAAAATGTTCACAACTACTGACTGGTAAATTATTATCATATATCCCTTCTACATGAGTCTCACTTTTTGAAGGGAGTTCAACTTTTGTTTCGTGAGTCACTGAATTTGATTGAATTTGAATTGTGTTGCGTAGCGTTTTGTTACGAATTGAATTGGGAAAAAGTGTAAAAGTGAAAAGGAAAGATGTCGGAATCTGCTGTTATTGCTAATGCATCATCGCCGGTTGCTGCAGCGGGAGCTACGGCTGTTGCGGAGAAAAAGGTTGCTGCCAAGAAACCTGCATCGGCAAAATCTAAGAAGCCCGCAGCTGCCCCAACCCATCCGTCGACACAGCAAATGGTCGATGCATCGATTACAAATTTGAAAGAGCGCGGTGGCTCTTCACTGCTGGCCATCAAGAAATATATTAGTGCAACATACAAATGCGATGCACAAAAATTGGCTCCGTTCATAAAGAGATATTTAAAATCTTCGGTAGCCAGCGGTAAATTGATTCAAACTAAAGGCAAAGGTGCGTCCGGATCGTTCAAGCTATCGGCAACTGCAGCAAAACCGAAGAAAGGCAGCAGCAGCAGTAAGCCGAAATCGTCATCTGTGGAAAAGGCTAAAGCAAAGAAGAAGAAGAGTGGGGCATTGGGAGCTAGCAGTGCAGCCAAAAAGAAGTCGGCATCGGCGATTGGTGCCAAGAAGGCGAGCAGTGATAAGACAGCTGTAAAGGCAAAGAAAGCAGCTGTGGCTACCGAAAAAAAGAAGAGTGAAAAGGCAAAAGCGAAAAGTATCAAGAAGACTGGTACAGTTAAGGCGAAACCAGCAAAGGCAAAGCCAAGCGCCACCAAACCAAAAGCACCCAAGGCTAAATCATCTGCTGCCAAGCCAAAAAAGACCGCAATAGCGGCCAAGAAGCCAGTAGCTAAAAAAACAGCTGCCAAAAAGTAAACTGTCAGTAATGGGGCATTATCTATATATTTACATATATGTATGTATATCTGAAACGATATATAAAAAGCCCTTTTCAGGGCTACAAAATCAATACACAAAGAGAATCGAAATATTTTCAAACGCTAAAAATATATTTTAATAAATTGCTTATGAATAGACGTTGCGCAGCGAATTAACATCCAGCGACTACGCTGGCTCGGCCATGTCTGCCGTATGGACGACGATGGTTGGAGGGCGAAGAGGGAGGCCGTGTGTCCGGTGGAAGGACCAAGTTGAAGAGGCCCTGCTATCTCTTGGTGTGACCAACTGGAGAAGGCGCGCGCAAAGCAGAGGCGCCTGGAGAGAAGTTTTGCGGCAGGCCGTAACCCGATAACGGCCAGTTAATGAATAAGTTATGAATAGAAATTGTTGAATAATTCGCCACGCCACCATCGGTTCCCGTCCGATCAGTGTCGGGCGCGGTTTGGATCGCTGTTGTTGGCGTCCACACATTTTTTTGCATAATACGATTAAAGACATTATGGTAGGATATTTTTTAAAACAACATATAAAAATCTCTTTGTTTATATATTTTGTGGCCCTGAAAAGGGCCTTTTGTTCTATTAGCGTAGATGTTGTCGATGGAAATTGCTTATTTGGAACTGGTGTACTTGGTGACGGCCTTAGTTCCCTCACTGACAGCGTGCTTCGCCAATTCACCGGGCAACAGCAGACGAACGGCAGTCTGAATTTCGCGACTAGTGATTGTCGAACGCTTATTGTAGTGCGCCAGACGCGACGCTTCGGCAGCGATACGCTCAAAGATGTCATTCACGAAACTGTTCATAATACTCATTGCTTTCGAAGAGATGCCAGTGTCGGGGTGGACTTGCTTCAACACTTTGTAAATGTAGATAGCGTAGCTTTCCTTCCTCTTGCGCTTCTTCTTCTTGTCGGTTTTCGTAATGTTCTTTTGCGCCTTGCCGGCCTTTTTTGCCGCTTTACCACTCGTTTTAGGAGGCATTTTCACTTCAATTCACTTCACAAAACACTCAAAGCACAATTGTGATAACTATGAATGCCAATATGCACACTTATCTACAATTTACTGAACGAGTTTTTCATGATACACACCGATTGTATATTAATTCTCTCTACCTGACAACCATGAGCCCAACAAAACTATAAATACACAGAAGGAAACATCGTATCGTTAACATTTGTGTGTGACTAGTGCTTTAGTGGAGTGAAGAAACAGAGAAAGAGAGTACAAAAATGTCTGGTCGTGGAAAAGGTGGCAAAGTTAAGGGAAAGGCAAAGTCGCGCTCGAATCGTGCTGGACTACAATTTCCGGTCGGTCGTATTCATCGTTTGCTGCGCAAGGGCAATTATGCTGAGCGTGTCGGTGCTGGTGCTCCCGTATATTTGGCAGCTGTAATGGAATACTTGGCCGCTGAAGTTCTTGAGTTGGCTGGCAATGCTGCACGCGACAACAAGAAGACGAGAATCATTCCGCGCCATTTACAATTGGCCATCCGCAATGACGAGGAATTGAACAAGTTGTTGTCCGGCGTGACAATCGCCCAAGGTGGTGTCTTGCCCAACATTCAAGCTGTACTCCTGCCCAAAAAGACTGAGAAGAAGGCTTAAACAATCGACTAATATAACAAATTACACAAACCGTCCTTTTCAGGACGACAAAATATTCGAACAAAGAGTTGAAAAATATGTTCAAATAAGAATTTATAAAAATAAAAACATTTTATCATGAAGCAAAGCAAAATTTACAAAAGAAATGCTGTACTTGCCATAGTCTTTGAGTAATTTTTTTTTCTCCATAAACTTTCATGTTTGCATGCATTTCGCCATTCAATATACATATGAGATGTGTATGAGATATTTTTTCATAAAATTGGTTATTAAAATTTATGTAGTGAAATAGGAGTTGAAATAATTCCTAAATCTTTTTATAAATGCATACAGGTAAATAGAAAGTACAGTTGAACCTCGATTATCCGGGGCTCCATTAACCGGAATGCTGAGTGGTTGAACAACTTAATCGTGAAGAACATGTAAGTACTTGTGTTTGTTTTTTTTTTCGTATAACACACACATACATATTTATTTTAAATAAATGTATATTTTGAAATATTGATTGAAGATTTCTTGATGCAAATACGTACGTTTATAGAAGCAGTTTCACATGTTCTTATAAAAAATAATAAAATTTATAAACTGTAGTTGAAATAATTTTTAAATCTTTTTGTAAATGTATTTTGTGGTCCTGAAAAGGACCGTTTTCCATTATTTATGTCGTCAATTTATGAATTTAACCGCCGAAACCGTACAATGTACGACCCTGTCTCTTCAAAGCATACACAACATCCATCGCTGTTACAGTCTTGCGTTTGGCGTGTTCAGTGTATGTGACAGCATCACGAATAACATTCTCCAGAAAGACCTTCAACACGCCACGAGTCTCCTCATATATTAACCCAGATATACGCTTCACACCACCACGACGAGCCAAACGTCTAATAGCCGGCTTCGTGATGCCCTGAATGTTATCGCGCAACACTTTACGATGACGCTTCGCACCACCTTTTCCCAAGCCTTTACCACCTTTGCCGCGACCAGTCATTGTTGTTTCTTTTTTTTTTGCTCTTCACTAAATTCACTTCACAAAGTACAAAACACAACTGCGAATACTACATACATTTGCTCCAACTTATATTTATACTAAACCGAGACGACGCTTGCAATGCATATTATCTACCTGGCCTCCTCTAACATATATGAGGGTTGTTTATAATGTTGAATTAGTGAAACGCTTTCGGAAATGTAACTATAAAAGTGTTGTTTGATGCGTGCATATGTGTTCATTGGCGTTCTCGTAGTGCTCAGTGTTAGTGTTGGTGTGAATAAAAGAAAGAAGAAGAAGTGAAGTGAAAAGATGGCGCGTACAAAGCAAACTGCTCGCAAATCGACTGGTGGTAAAGCGCCACGCAAACAATTGGCAACGAAGGCTGCTCGTAAGAGTGCTCCGGCCACTGGTGGTGTGAAGAAGCCTCATCGTTATCGTCCCGGTACAGTGGCGTTACGTGAGATTCGTCGTTACCAAAAGAGTACCGAGTTGTTGATCCGTAAACTACCGTTCCAGCGTCTAGTTCGTGAGATCGCGCAGGATTTCAAAACTGACTTGCGTTTCCAGAGTTCTGCTGTAATGGCTTTGCAAGAAGCTAGTGAAGCGTATCTGGTTGGTCTTTTCGAAGACACAAACTTATGCGCTATCCATGCCAAACGAGTGACCATCATGCCCAAAGACATTCAGCTGGCCAGACGCATCCGTGGCGAACGTGCCTAAGTCAATTTCCAAACGGTCGACATTTTTAATAATAACAAACAATCGGTCCTTTTCAGGACCACAAATTTCTGTGCAAAAGAGATTATTAAAAACAATTTTAACTACTTTCGCTATTAAGAAAATATATATATATTTTTTCGATTTTGATGCTATGCTAACCTGAAATTAATTGGTGTAAAATTTTTTTTTTTTTTTAATAAGCTTATAAACAAGCAATACAATACAAAACACAACATTTAATCAAAAAAGCTTGGAAATATACATTATACAAAGCGAATTATGAAATTTTTCTGATTCGGAAAGATATTTCATCAATTTTGTTGAGAACATTCCCAAAAATAAAAAAATATGCATTGAATGGAAATCTACTGATATGATATGGAGGTGAATAATCGAACGAGTATTCGCCAACGACCATACCACGCTGAATACATCGGTTCTCGTCCGATCACCGAAATTAAGCAGCGTCGGGCGCGGTTAGTACTTGGATGGGGGACCGCTTGGGAACACCGCGTGTTGTTGGCATTTGCCTAAACTTTTTTGCTCCCTCCTCCTCCTTATTTCTTTTCATTTAATTCACATTTCGAGTTCAGTTTTTACTGAATGCCCTTGCTTATGTTTTCTTAATTTTACGTTTATTTTATGTTTATTTCATTTATGTATCAGCCCATAGCTTCATAATATGCTATATTAAGTTATTGTATCACTGTTGTGAAAGAGATTAGTTTAATATTTTTTAAGGTGTTTTACGTAAATATCCCAGAACTAGAACGAAAAAAACGTCGAATATAGTCCACGCAGTGTAGATAGAAAATATACAAAAACATGAAAACATTGCAAAAACACAATTTATTCAAGGCACAGCGAAACGGTCTGCAAGGAGTGTGCAGAGTAAAAATGCTCAATGAATTTTCGATGTTATTATTGCTGCTCAACCTTTTTAAACTTTTTAATACGTTCTTAGTTTTATAAACTTGAAGTTCTTACGAAAAAATACATATGTATAAATAAGCCACATTTTCACCTTTTGTATGGTTTCCGAAAATACTTAATAGTTGAAGGACATTTTTTTAAATCAATTAAAAGTATTAATAAACTTCTTCGTTTCTTGGTTGTGTTCTATTATTTCTTGTTTTTAAATATGCATACATCGGTATTTAGAAACAATAAAAATACAAATTCCCCATTTTATATGCGAACATCTAAGCATAACATACATAAAATTCTTGTGGGAAGACAGTTTACGCATTTGACAAAGAAAATGCTATGAAATTAATGATTTTAATGGAATATTATTTCCAGTGCACAGTTTTGAATATTTAAATAATATTGAAAATTAAATATAGATGATTTTGAATGCTAATTATAAAAGTCGAACCGAGTTGAGCTGAGATATTCGATTTGCAAAATGTATACTTGGTAGACTTTCGGTAAGTTGAGAGCAATTGTAAAATATTTTTTATAACTGTTGCATTCAATAAATGTGAATAAATTTCATTTAAATATTATGTAAATTGTTCAAAATCATATATAAATGCAACTTTAACTATTTATTGAATGTATAAGTGGTAAAATGTTAGGTTTTTTCTACGAAATTTCATTACAAATCAGGCAAAGTTTATGTTTGACTGCATTTAAAACTGTCAGCATAATAGATATAAGGCAAATATGTTAAAAATGCGAAAGATCAATATTTGGTAAATATTAATGGGTGATTCGTTTGAATGGAAATCGAAAAGTAATGTTTTAAAAAATTAAAATTATATTTGAAGATGACTATTAGAAAATGTTCACAACTACTGACTGGTAAATTATTATCATATATCCCTTCTACATGAGTCTCACTTTTTGAAGGGAGTTCAACTTTTGTTTCGTGAGTCACTGAATTTGATTGAATTTGAATTGTGTTGCGTAGCGTTTTGTTACGAATTGAATTGGGAAAAAGTGTAAAAGTGAAAAGGAAAGATGTCGGAATCTGCTGTTATTGCTAATGCATCATCGCCGGTTGCTGCAGCGGGAGCTACGGCTGTTGCGGAGAAAAAGGTTGCTGCCAAGAAACCTGCATCGGCAAAATCTAAGAAGCCCGCAGCTGCCCCAACCCATCCGTCGACACAGCAAATGGTCGATGCATCGATTACAAATTTGAAAGAGCGCGGTGGCTCTTCACTGCTGGCCATCAAGAAATATATTAGTGCAACATACAAATGCGATGCACAAAAATTGGCTCCGTTCATAAAGAGATATTTAAAATCTTCGGTAGCCAGCGGTAAATTGATTCAAACTAAAGGCAAAGGTGCGTCCGGATCGTTCAAGCTATCGGCAACTGCAGCAAAACCGAAGAAAGGCAGCAGCAGCAGTAAGCCGAAATCGTCATCTGTGGAAAAGGCTAAAGCAAAGAAGAAGAAGAGTGGGGCATTGGGAGCTAGCAGTGCAGCCAAAAAGAAGTCGGCATCGGCGATTGGTGCCAAGAAGGCGAGCAGTGATAAGACAGCTGTAAAGGCAAAGAAAGCAGCTGTGGCTACCGAAAAAAAGAAGAGTGAAAAGGCAAAAGCGAAAAGTATCAAGAAGACTGGTACAGTTAAGGCGAAACCAGCAAAGGCAAAGCCAAGCGCCACCAAACCAAAAGCACCCAAGGCTAAATCATCTGCTGCCAAGCCAAAAAAGACCGCAATAGCGGTCAAGAAGCCAGTAGCTAAAAAAACAGCTGCCAAAAAGTAAACTGTCAGTAATGGGGCATTATCTATATATTTACATATATGTATGTATATCTGAAACGATATATAAAAAGCCCTTTTCAGGGCTACAAAATCAATACACAAAGAGAATCGAAATATTTTCAAACGCTAAAAATATATTTTAATAAATTGCTTATGAATAGACGTTGCGCAGCGAATTAACATCCAGCGACTACGCTGGCTCGGCCATGTCTGCCGTATGGACGACGATGGTTGGAGGGCGAAGAGGGAGGCCGTGTGTCCGGTGGAAGGACCAAGTTGAAGAGGCCCTGCTATCTCTTGGTGTGACCAACTGGAGAAGGCGCGCGCAAAGCAGAGGCGCCTGGAGAGAAGTTTTGCGGCAGGCCGTAACCCGATAACGGCCAGTTATTAAGTTATGAATAGAAATTGTTGAATAATTCGCCACGCCACCATCGGTTCCCGTCCGATCAGTGTCGGGCGCGGTTTGGATCGCTGTTGTTGGCGTCCACACATTTTTTTGCATAATACGATTAAAGACATTATGGTAGGATATTTTTTAAAACAACATATAAAAATCTCTTTGTTTATATATTTTGTGGCCCTGAAAAGGGCCTTTTGTTCTATTAGCGTAGATGTTGTCGATGGAAATTGCTTATTTGGAACTGGTGTACTTGGTGACGGCCTTAGTTCCCTCACTGACAGCGTGCTTCGCCAATTCACCGGGCAACAGCAGACGAACGGCAGTCTGAATTTCGCGACTAGTGATTGTCGAACGCTTATTGTAGTGCGCCAGACGCGACGCTTCGGCAGCGATACGCTCAAAGATGTCATTCACGAAACTGTTCATAATACTCATTGCTTTCGAAGAGATGCCAGTGTCGGGGTGGACTTGCTTCAACACTTTGTAAATGTAGATAGCGTAGCTTTCCTTCCTCTTGCGCTTCTTCTTCTTGTCGGTTTTCGTAATGTTCTTTTGCGCCTTGCCGGCCTTTTTTGCCGCTTTACCACTCGTTTTAGGAGGCATTTTCACTTCAATTCACTTCACAAAACACTCAAAGCACAATTGTGATAACTATGAATGCCAATATGCACACTTATCTACAATTTACTGAACGAGTTTTTCATGATACACACCGATTGTATATTAATTCTCTCTACCTGACAACCATGAGCCCAACAAAACTATAAATACACAGAAGGAAACATCGTATCGTTAACATTTGTGTGTGACTAGTGCTTTAGTGGAGTGAAGAAACAGAGAAAGAGAGTACAAAAATGTCTGGTCGTGGAAAAGGTGGCAAAGTTAAGGGAAAGGCAAAGTCGCGCTCGAATCGTGCTGGACTACAATTTCCGGTCGGTCGTATTCATCGTTTGCTGCGCAAGGGCAATTATGCTGAGCGTGTCGGTGCTGGTGCTCCCGTATATTTGGCAGCTGTAATGGAATACTTGGCCGCTGAAGTTCTTGAGTTGGCTGGCAATGCTGCACGCGACAACAAGAAGACGAGAATCATTCCGCGCCATTTACAATTGGCCATCCGCAATGACGAGGAATTGAACAAGTTGTTGTCCGGCGTGACAATCGCCCAAGGTGGTGTCTTGCCCAACATTCAAGCTGTACTCCTGCCCAAAAAGACTGAGAAGAAGGCTTAAACAATCGACTAATATAACAAATTACACAAACCGTCCTTTTCAGGACGACAAAATATTCGAACAAAGAGTTGAAAAATATGTTCAAATAAGAATTTATAAAAATAAAAACATTTTATCATGAAGCAAAGCAAAATTTACAAAAGAAATGCTGTACTTGCCATAGTCTTTGAGTAATTTTTTTTTCTCCATAAACTTTCATGTTTGCATGCATTTCGCCATTCAATATACATATGAGATGTGTATGAGATATTTTTTCATAAAATTGGTTATTAAAATTTATGTAGTGAAATAGGAGTTGAAATAATTCCTAAATCTTTTTATAAATGCATACAGGTAAATAGAAAGTACAGTTGAACCTCGATTATCCGGGGCTCCATTAACCGGAATGCTGAGTGGTTGAACAACTTAATCGTGAAGAACATGTAAGTACTTGTGTTTGTTTTTTTTTTCGTATAACACACACATACATATTTATTTTAAATAAATGTATATTTTGAAATATTGATTGAAGATTTCTTGATGCAAATACGTACGTTTATAGAAGCAGTTTCACATGTTCTTATAAAAAATAATAAAATTTATAAACTGTAGTTGAAATAATTTTTAAATCTTTTTGTAAATGTATTTTGTGGTCCTGAAAAGGACCGTTTTCCATTATTTATGTCGTCAATTTATGAATTTAACCGCCGAAACCGTACAATGTACGACCCTGTCTCTTCAAAGCATACACAACATCCATCGCTGTTACAGTCTTGCGTTTGGCGTGTTCAGTGTATGTGACAGCATCACGAATAACATTCTCCAGAAAGACCTTCAACACGCCACGAGTCTCCTCATATATTAACCCAGATATACGCTTCACACCACCACGACGAGCCAAACGTCTAATAGCCGGCTTCGTGATGCCCTGAATGTTATCGCGCAACACTTTACGATGACGCTTCGCACCACCTTTTCCCAAGCCTTTACCACCTTTGCCGCGACCAGTCATTGTTGTTTCTTTTTTTTTTTCTCTTCACTAAATTCACTTCACAAAGTACAAAACACAACTGCGAATACTACATACATTTGCTCCAACTTATATTTATACTAAACCGAGACGACGCTTGCAATGCATATTATCTACCTGGCCTCCTCTAACATATATGAGGGTTGTTTATAATGTTGAATTAGTGAAACGCTTTCGGAAATGTAACTATAAAAGTGTTGTTTGATGCGTGCATATGTGTTCATTGGCGTTCTCGTAGTGCTCAGTGTTAGTGTTGGTGTGAATAAAAGAAAGAAGAAGAAGTGAAGTGAAAAGATGGCGCGTACAAAGCAAACTGCTCGCAAATCGACTGGTGGTAAAGCGCCACGCAAACAATTGGCAACGAAGGCTGCTCGTAAGAGTGCTCCGGCCACTGGTGGTGTGAAGAAGCCTCATCGTTATCGTCCCGGTACAGTGGCGTTACGTGAGATTCGTCGTTACCAAAAGAGTACCGAGTTGTTGATCCGTAAACTACCGTTCCAGCGTCTAGTTCGTGAGATCGCGCAGGATTTCAAAACTGACTTGCGTTTCCAGAGTTCTGCTGTAATGGCTTTGCAAGAAGCTAGTGAAGCGTATCTGGTTGGTCTTTTCGAAGACACAAACTTATGCGCTATCCATGCCAAACGAGTGACCATCATGCCCAAAGACATTCAGCTGGCCAGACGCATCCGTGGCGAACGTGCCTAAGTCAATTTCCAAACGGTCGACATTTTTAATAATAACAAACAATCGGTCCTTTTCAGGACCACAAATTTCTGTGCAAAAGAGATTATTAAAAACAATTTTAACTACTTTCGCTATTAAGAAAATATATATATATTTTTTCGATTTTGATGCTATGCTAACCTGAAATTAATTAAATTAATAATATACAAAAACATGAAAACATTGCAAAAACACAATTTATTCAAGGCACAGCGAAACGGTCTGCAAGGAGTGTGCAGAGTAAAAATGCTCAATGAATTTTCGATGTTATTATTGCTGCTCAACCTTTTTAAACTTTTTAATACGTTCTTAGTTTTATAAACTTGAAGTTCTTACGAAAAAATACATATGTATAAATAAGCCACATTTTCACCTTTTGTATGGTTTCCGAAAATACTTAATAGTTGAAGGACATTTTTTTAAATCAATTAAAAGTATTAATAAACTTCTTCGTTTCTTGGTTGTGTTCTATTATTTCTTGTTTTTAAATATGCATACATCGGTATTTAGAAACAATAAAAATACAAATTCCCCATTTTATATGCGAACATCTAAGCATAACATACATAAAATTCTTGTGGGAAGACAGTTTACGCATTTGACAAAGAAAATGCTATGAAATTAATGATTTTAATGGAATATTATTTCCAGTGCACAGTTTTGAATATTTAAATAATATTGAAAATTAAATATAGATGATTTTGAATGCTAATTATAAAAGTCGAACCGAGTTGAGCTGAGATATTCGATTTGCAAAATGTATACTTGGTAGACTTTCGGTAAGTTGAGAGCAATTGTAAAATATTTTTTATAACTGTTGCATTCAATAAATGTGAATAAATTTCATTTAAATATTATGTAAATTGTTCAAAATCATATATAAATGCAACTTTAACTATTTATTGAATGTATAAGTGGTAAAATGTTAGGTTTTTTCTACGAAATTTCATTACAAATCAGGCAAAGTTTATGTTTGACTGCATTTAAAACTGTCAGCATAATAGATATAAGGCAAATATGTTAAAAATGCGAAAGATCAATATTTGGTAAATATTAATGGGTGATTCGTTTGAATGGAAATCGAAAAGTAATGTTTTAAAAAATTAAAATTCTATTTGAAGATGACTATTAGAAAATGTTCACAACTACTGACTGGTAAATTATTATCATATATCCCTTCTACATGAGTCTCACTTTTTGAAGGGAGTTCAACTTGTGTTTCGTGAGTCACTGAATTTGATTGAATTTGAATTGTGTTGCGTAGCGTTTTGTTACGAATTGAATTGGGAAAAAGTGTAAAAGTGAAAAGGAAAGATGTCGGAATCTGCTGTTATTGCTAATGCATCATCGCCGGTTGCTGCAGCGGGAGCTACGGCTGTTGCGGAGAAAAAGGTTGCTGCCAAGAAACCTGCATCGGCAAAATCTAAGAAGCCCGCAGCTGCCCCAACCCATCCGTCGACACAGCAAATGGTCGATGCATCGATTACAAATTTGAAAGAGCGCGGTGGCTCTTCACTGCTGGCCATCAAGAAATATATTAGTGCAACATACAAATGCGATGCACAAAAATTGGCTCCGTTCATAAAGAGATATTTAAAATCTTCGGTAGCCAGCGGTAAATTGATTCAAACTAAAGGCAAAGGTGCGTCCGGATCGTTCAAGCTATCGGCAACTGCAGCAAAACCGAAGAAAGGCAGCAGCAGCAGTAAGCCGAAATCGTCATCTGTGGAAAAGGCTAAAGCAAAGAAGAAGAAGAGTGGGGCATTGGGAGCTAGCAGTGCAGCCAAAAAGAAGTCGGCATCGGCGATTGGTGCCAAGAAGGCGAGCAGTGATAAGACAGCTGTAAAGGCAAAGAAAGCAGCTGTGGCTACCGAAAAAAAGAAGAGTGAAAAGGCAAAAGCGAAAAGTATCAAGAAGACTGGTACAGTTAAGGCGAAACCAGCAAAGGCAAAGCCAAGCGCCACCAAACCAAAAGCACCCAAGGCTAAATCATCTGCTGCCAAGCCAAAAAAGACCGCAATAGCGGCCAAGAAGCCAGTAGCTAAAAAAACAGCTGCCAAAAAGTAAACTGTCAGTAATGGGGCATTATCTATATATTTACATATATGTATGTATATCTGAAACGATATATAAAAAGCCCTTTTCAGGGCTACAAAATCAATACACAAAGAGAATCGAAATATTTTCAAACGCTAAAAATATATTTTAATAAATTGCTTATGAATAGACGTTGCGCAGCGAATTAACATCCAGCGACTACGCTGGCTCGGCCATGTCTGCCGTATGGACGACGATGGTTGGAGGGCGAAGAGGGAGGCCGTGTGTCCGGTGGAAGGACCAAGTTGAAGAGGCCCTGCTATCTCTTGGTGTGACCAACTGGAGAAGGCGCGCGCAAAGCAGAGGCGCCTGGAGAGAAGTTTTGCGGCAGGCCGTAACCCGATAACGGCCAGTTAATGAATAAGTTATGAATAGAAATTGTTGAATAATTCGCCACGCCACCATCGGTTCCCGTCCGATCAGTGTCGGGCGCGGTTTGGATCGCTGTTGTTGGCGTCCACACATTTTTTTGCATAATACGATTAAAGACATTATGGTAGGATATTTTTTAAAACAACATATAAAAATCTCTTTGTTTATATATTTTGTGGCCCTGAAAAGGGCCTTTTGTTCTATTAGCGTAGATGTTGTCGATGGAAATTGCTTATTTGGAACTGGTGTACTTGGTGACGGCCTTAGTTCCCTCACTGACAGCGTGCTTCGCCAATTCACCGGGCAACAGCAGACGAACGGCAGTCTGAATTTCGCGACTAGTGATTGTCGAACGCTTATTGTAGTGCGCCAGACGCGACGCTTCGGCAGCGATACGCTCAAAGATGTCATTCACGAAACTGTTCATAATACTCATTGCTTTCGAAGAGATGCCAGTGTCGGGGTGGACTTGCTTCAACACTTTGTAAATGTAGATAGCGTAGCTTTCCTTCCTCTTGCGCTTCTTCTTCTTGTCGGTTTTCGTAATGTTCTTTTGCGCCTTGCCGGCCTTTTTTGCCGCTTTACCACTCGTTTTAGGAGGCATTTTCACTTCAATTCACTTCACAAAACACTCAAAGCACAATTGTGATAACTATGAATGCCAATATGCACACTTATCTACAATTTACTGAACGAGTTTTTCATGATACACACCGATTGTATATTAATTCTCTCTACCTGACAACCATGAGCCCAACAAAACTATAAATACACAGAAGGAAACATCGTATCGTTAACATTTGTGTGTGACTAGTGCTTTAGTGGAGTGAAGAAACAGAGAAAGAGATTACAAAAATGTCTGGTCGTGGAAAAGGTGGCAAAGTTAAGGGAAAGGCAAAGTCGCGCTCGAATCGTGCTGGACTACAATTTCCGGTCGGTCGTATTCATCGTTTGCTGCGCAAGGGCAATTATGCTGAGCGTGTCGGTGCTGGTGCTCCCGTATATTTGGCAGCTGTAATGGAATACTTGGCCGCTGAAGTTCTTGAGTTGGCTGGCAATGCTGCACGCGACAACAAGAAGACGAGAATCATTCCGCGCCATTTGCAATTGGCCATCCGCAATGACGAGGAATTGAACAAGTTGTTGTCCGGCGTGACAATCGCCCAAGGTGGTGTCTTGCCCAACATTCAAGCTGTACTCCTGCCCAAAAAGACTGAGAAGAAGGCTTAAACAATCGACTAATATAACAAATTACACAAACCGTCCTTTTCAGGACGACAAAATATTCGAACAAAGAGTTGAAAAATATGTTCAAATAAGAATTTATAAAAATAAAAACATTTTATCATGAAGCAAAGCAAAATTTACAAAAGAAATGCTGTACTTGCCATAGTCTTTGAGTAATTTTTTTTTCTCCATAAACTTTCATGTTTGCATGCATTTCGCCATTCAATATACATATGAGATGTGTATGAGATATTTTTTCATAAAATTGGTTATTAAAATTTATGTAGTGAAATAGGAGTTGAAATAATTCCTAAATCTTTTTATAAATGCATACAGGTAAATAGAAAGTACAGTTGAACCTCGATTATCCGGGGCTCCATTAACCGGAATGCTGAGTGGTTGAACAACTTAATCGTGAAGAACATGTAAGTACTTGTGTTTGTTTTTTTTTTCGTATAACACACACATACATATTTATTTTAAATAAATGTATATTTTGAAATATTGATTGAAGATTTCTTGATGCAAATACGTACGTTTATAGAAGCAGTTTCACATGTTCTTATAAAAAATAATAAAATTTATAAACTGTAGTTGAAATAATTTTTAAATCTTTTTGTAAATGTATTTTGTGGTCCTGAAAAGGACCGTTTTCCATTATTTATGTCGTCAATTTATGAATTTAACCGCCGAAACCGTACAATGTACGACCCTGTCTCTTCAAAGCATACACAACATCCATCGCTGTTACAGTCTTGCGTTTGGCGTGTTCAGTGTATGTGACAGCATCACGAATAACATTCTCCAGAAAGACCTTCAACACGCCACGAGTCTCCTCATATATTAACCCAGATATACGCTTCACACCACCACGACGAGCCAAACGTCTAATAGCCGGCTTCGTGATGCCCTGAATGTTATCGCGCAACACTTTACGATGACGCTTCGCACCACCTTTTCCCAAGCCTTTACCACCTTTGCCGCGACCAGTCATTGTTGTTTCTTTTTTTTTTGCTCTTCACTAAATTCACTTCACAAAGTACAAAACACAACTGCGAATACTACATACATTTGCTCCAACTTATATTTATACTAAACCGAGACGACGCTTGCAATGCATATTATCTACCTGGCCTCCTCTAACATATATGAGGGTTGTTTATAATGTTGAATTAGTGAAACGCTTTCGGAAATGTAACTATAAAAGTGTTGTTTGATGCGTGCATATGTGTTCATTGGCGTTCTCGTAGTGCTCAGTGTTAGTGTTGGTGTGAATAAAAGAAAGAAGAAGAAGTGAAGTGAAAAGATGGCGCGTACAAAGCAAACTGCTCGCAAATCGACTGGTGGTAAAGCGCCACGCAAACAATTGGCAACGAAGGCTGCTCGTAAGAGTGCTCCGGCCACTGGTGGTGTGAAGAAGCCTCATCGTTATCGTCCCGGTACAGTGGCGTTACGTGAGATTCGTCGTTACCAAAAGAGTACCGAGTTGTTGATCCGTAAACTACCGTTCCAGCGTCTAGTTCGTGAGATCGCGCAGGATTTCAAAACTGACTTGCGTTTCCAGAGTTCTGCTGTAATGGCTTTGCAAGAAGCTAGTGAAGCGTATCTGGTTGGTCTTTTCGAAGACACAAACTTATGCGCTATCCATGCCAAACGAGTGACCATCATGCCCAAAGACATTCAGCTGGCCAGACGCATCCGTGGCGAACGTGCCTAAGTCAATTTCCAAACGGTCGACATTTTTAATAATAACAAACAATCGGTCCTTTTCAGGACCACAAATTTCTGTGCAAAAGAGATTATTAAAAACAATTTTAACTACTTTCGCTATTAAGAAAATATATATATATTTTTTCGATTTTGATGCTATGCTAACCTGAAATTAATTGGTGTAAAATTTTTTTTTTTTTTTAATAAGCTTATAAACAAGCAATACAATACAAAACACAACATTTAATCAAAAAAGCTTGGAAATATACATTATACAAAGCGAATTATGAAATTTTTCTGATTCGGAAAGATATTTCATCAATTTTGTTGAGAACATTCCCAAAAATAAAAAAATATGCATTGAATGGAAATCTACTGATATGATATGGAGGTGAATAATCGAACGAGTATTCGCCAACGACCATACCACGCTGAATACATCGGTTCTCGTCCGATCACCGAAATTAAGCAGCGTCGGGCGCGGTTAGTACTTGGATGGGGGACCGCTTGGGAACACCGCGTGTTGTTGGCATTTGCCTAAACTTTTTTGCTCCCTCCTCCTCCTTATTTCTTTTCATTTAATTCACATTTCGAGTTCAGTTTTTACTGAATGCCCTTGCTTATGTTTTCTTAATTTTACGTTTATTTTATGTTTATTTCATTTATGTATCAGCCCATAGCTTCATAATATGCTATATTAAGTTATTGTATCACTGTTGTGAAAGAGATTAGTTTAATATTTTTTAAGGTGTTTTACGTAAATATCCCAGAACTAGAACGAAAAAAACGTCGAATATAGTCCACGCAGTGTAGATAGAAAATATACAAAAACATGAAAACATTGCAAAAACACAATTTATTCAAGGCACAGCGAAACGGTCTGCAAGGAGTGTGCAGAGTAAAAATGCTCAATGAATTTTCGATGTTATTATTGCTGCTCAACCTTTTTAAACTTTTTAATACGTTCTTAGTTTTATAAACTTGAAGTTCTTACGAAAAAATACATATGTATAAATAAGCCACATTTTCACCTTTTGTATGGTTTCCGAAAATACTTAATAGTTGAAGGACATTTTTTTAAATCAATTAAAAGTATTAATAAACTTCTTCGTTTCTTGGTTGTGTTCTATTATTTCTTGTTTTTAAATATGCATACATCGGTATTTAGAAACAATAAAAATACAAATTCCCCATTTTATATGCGAACATCTAAGCATAACATACATAAAATTCTTGTGGGAAGACAGTTTACGCATTTGACAAAGAAAATGCTATGAAATTAATGATTTTAATGGAATATTATTTCCAGTGCACAGTTTTGAATATTTAAATAATATTGAAAATTAAATATAGATGATTTTGAATGCTAATTATAAAAGTCGAACCGAGTTGAGCTGAGATATTCGATTTGCAAAATGTATACTTGGTAGACTTTCGGTAAGTTGAGAGCAATTGTAAAATATTTTTTATAACTGTTGCATTCAATAAATGTGAATAAATTTCATTTAAATATTATGTAAATTGTTCAAAATCATATATAAATGCAACTTTAACTATTTATTGAATGTATAAGTGGTAAAATGTTAGGTTTTTTCTACGAAATTTCATTACAAATCAGGCAAAGTTTATGTTTGACTGCATTTAAAACTGTCAGCATAATAGATATAAGGCAAATATGTTAAAAATGCGAAAGATCAATATTTGGTAAATATTAATGGGTGATTCGTTTGAATGGAAATCGAAAAGTAATGTTTTAAAAAATTAAAATTATATTTGAAGATGACTATTAGAAAATGTTCACAACTACTGACTGGTAAATTATTATCATATATCCCTTCTACATGAGTCTCACTTTTTGAAGGGAGTTCAACTTTTGTTTCGTGAGTCACTGAATTTGATTGAATTTGAATTGTGTTGCGTAGCGTTTTGTTACGAATTGAATTGGGAAAAAGTGTAGAAGTGAAAAGGAAAGATGTCGGAATCTGCTGTTATTGCTAATGCATCATCGCCGGTTGCTGCAGCGGGAGCTACGGCTGTTGCGGAGAAAAAGGTTGCTGCCAAGAAACCTGCATCGGCAAAATCTAAGAAGCCCGCAGCTGCCCCAACCCATCCGTCGACACAGCAAATGGTCGATGCATCGATTACAAATTTGAAAGAGCGCGGTGGCTCTTCACTGCTGGCCATCAAGAAATATATTAGTGCAACATACAAATGCGATGCACAAAAATTGGCTCCGTTCATAAAGAGATATTTAAAATCTTCGGTAGCCAGCGGTAAATTGATTCAAACTAAAGGCAAAGGTGCGTCCGGATCGTTCAAGCTATCGGCAACTGCAGCAAAACCGAAGAAAGGCAGCAGCAGCAGTAAGCCGAAATCGTCATCTGTGGAAAAGGCTAAAGCAAAGAAGAAGAAGAGTGGGGCATTGGGAGCTAGCAGTGCAGCCAAAAAGAAGTCGGCATCGGCGATTGGTGCCAAGAAGGCGAGCAGTGATAAGACAGCTGTAAAGGCAAAGAAAGCAGCTGTGGCTACCGAAAAAAAGAAGAGTGAAAAGGCAAAAGCGAAAAGTATCAAGAAGACTGGTACAGTTAAGGCGAAACCAGCAAAGGCAAAGCCAAGCGCCACCAAACCAAAAGCACCCAAGGCTAAATCATCTGCTGCCAAGCCAAAAAAGACCGCAATAGCGGCCAAGAAGCCAGTAGCTAAAAAAACAGCTGCCAAAAAGTAAACTGTCAGTAATGGGGCATTATCTATATATTTACATATATGTATGTATATCTGAAACGATATATAAAAAGCCCTTTTCAGGGCTACAAAATCAATACACAAAGAGAATCGAAATATTTTCAAACGCTAAAAATATATTTTAATAAATTGCTTATGAATAGACGTTGCGCAGCGAATTAACATCCAGCGACTACGCTGGCTCGGCCATGTCTGCCGTATGGACGACGATGGTTGGAGGGCGAAGAGGGAGGCCGTGTGTCCGGTGGAAGGACCAAGTTGAAGAGGCCCTGCTATCTCTTGGTGTGACCAACTGGAGAAGGCGCGCGCAAAGCAGAGGCGCCTGGAGAGAAGTTTTGCGGCAGGCCGTAACCCGATAACGGCCAGTTAATGAATAAGTTATGAATAGAAATTGTTGAATAATTCGCCACGCCACCATCGGTTCCCGTCCGATCAGTGTCGGGCGCGGTTTGGATCGCTGTTGTTGGCGTCCACACATTTTTTTGCATAATACGATTAAAGACATTATGGTAGGATATTTTTTAAAACAACATATAAAAATCTCTTTGTTTATATATTTTGTGGCCCTGAAAAGGGCCTTTTGTTCTATTAGCGTAGATGTTGTCGATGGAAATTGCTTATTTGGAACTGGTGTACTTGGTGACGGCCTTAGTTCCCTCACTGACAGCGTGCTTCGCCAATTCACCGGGCAACAGCAGACGAACGGCAGTCTGAATTTCGCGACTAGTGATTGTCGAACGCTTATTGTAGTGCGCCAGACGCGACGCTTCGGCAGCGATACGCTCAAAGATGTCATTCACGAAACTGTTCATAATACTCATTGCTTTCGAAGAGATGCCAGTGTCGGGGTGGACTTGCTTCAACACTTTGTAAATGTAGATAGCGTAGCTTTCCTTCCTCTTGCGCTTCTTCTTCTTGTCGGTTTTCGTAATGTTCTTTTGCGCCTTGCCGGCCTTTTTTGCCGCTTTACCACTCGTTTTAGGAGGCATTTTCACTTCAATTCACTTCACAAAACACTCAAAGCACAATTGTGATAACTATGAATGCCAATATGCACACTTATCTACAATTTACTGAACGAGTTTTTCATGATACACACCGATTGTATATTAATTCTCTCTACCTGACAACCATGAGCCCAACAAAACTATAAATACACAGAAGGAAACATCGTATCGTTAACATTTGTGTGTGACTAGTGCTTTAGTGGAGTGAAGAAACAGAGAAAGAGAGTACAAAAATGTCTGGTCGTGGAAAAGGTGGCAAAGTTAAGGGAAAGGCAAAGTCGCGCTCGAATCGTGCTGGACTACAATTTCCGGTCGGTCGTATTCATCGTTTGCTGCGCAAGGGCAATTATGCTGAGCGTGTCGGTGCTGGTGCTCCCGTATATTTGGCAGCTGTAATGGAATACTTGGCCGCTGAAGTTCTTGAGTTGGCTGGCAATGCTGCACGCGACAACAAGAAGACGAGAATCATTCCGCGCCATTTACAATTGGCCATCCGCAATGACGAGGAATTGAACAAGTTGTTGTCCGGCGTGACAATCGCCCAAGGTGGTGTCTTGCCCAACATTCAAGCTGTACTCCTGCCCAAAAAGACTGAGAAGAAGGCTTAAACAATCGACTAATATAACAAATTACACAAACCGTCCTTTTCAGGACGACAAAATATTCGAACAAAGAGTTGAAAAATATGTTCAAATAAGAATTTATAAAAATAAAAACATTTTATCATGAAGCAAAGCAAAATTTACAAAAGAAATGCTGTACTTGCCATAGTCTTTGAGTAATTTTTTTTTCTCCATAAACTTTCATGTTTGCATGCATTTCGCCATTCAATATACATATGAGATGTGTATGAGATATTTTTTCATAAAATTGGTTATTAAAATTTATGTAGTGAAATAGGAGTTGAAATAATTCCTAAATCTTTTTATAAATGCATACAGGTAAATAGAAAGTACAGTTGAACCTCGATTATCCGGGGCTCCATTAACCGGAATGCTGAGTGGTTGAACAACTTAATCGTGAAGAACATGTAAGTACTTGTGTTTGTTTTTTTTTTCGTATAACACACACATACATATTTATTTTAAATAAATGTATATTTTGAAATATAATAAGATTTCTTGATGCAAATACGTACGTTTATAGAAGCAGTTTCACATGTTCTTATAAAAAATAATAAAATTTATAAACTGTAGTTGAAATAATTTTTAAATCTTTTTGTAAATGTATTTTGTGGTCCTGAAAAGGACCGTTTTCCATTATTTATGTCGTCAATTTATGAATTTAACCGCCGAAACCGTACAATGTACGACCCTGTCTCTTCAAAGCATACACAACATCCATCGCTGTTACAGTCTTGCGTTTGGCGTGTTCAGTGTATGTGACAGCATCACGAATAACATTCTCCAGAAAGACCTTCAACACGCCACGAGTCTCCTCATATATTAACCCAGATATACGCTTCACACCGCCACGACGAGCCAAACGTCTAATAGCCGGCTTCGTGATGCCCTGAATGTTATCGCGCAACACTTTACGATGACGCTTCGCACCACCTTTTCCCAAGCCTTTACCACCTTTGCCGCGACCAGTCATTGTTGTTTCTTTTTTTTTTTTGCTCTTCACTAAATTCACTTCACAAAGTACAAAACACAACTGCGAATACTACATACATTTGCTCCAACTTATATTTATACTAAACCGAGACGACGCTTGCAATGCATAATTATCTACCTGGCCTCCTCTAACATATATGAGGGTTGCTTATAATGTTGAATTAGTGAAACGCTTTCGGAAATGTAACTATAAAAGTCTTGTTTGATGCGTGCATATGTGTTCATTGGCGTTCTCGTAGTGCTCAGTGTTAATGTTGGTGTGAATAAAAGAAAGAAGAAGAAGTGAAGTGAAAAGATGGCGCGTACAAAGCAAACTGCTCGCAAATCGACTGGTGGTAAAGCGCCACGCAAACAATTGGCAACGAAGGCTGCTCGTAAGAGTGCTCCGGCCACTGGTGGTGTGAAGAAGCCTCATCGTTATCGTCCCGGTACAGTGGCGTTACGTGAGATTCGTCGTTACCAAAAGAGTACCGAGTTGTTGATCCGTAAACTACCGTTCCAGCGTCTAGTTCGTGAGATCGCGCAGGATTTCAAAACTGACTTGCGTTTCCAGAGTTCTGCTGTAATGGCTTTGCAAGAAGCTAGTGAAGCGTATCTGGTTGGTCTTTTCGAAGACACAAACTTATGCGCTATCCATGCCAAACGAGTGACCATCATGCCCAAAGACATTCAGCTGGCCAGACGCATCCGTGGCGAACGTGCCTAAGTCAATTTCCAAACGGTCGACATTTTTAATAATAACAAACAATCGGTCCTTTTCAGGACCACAAATTTCTGTGCAAAAGAGATTATTAAAAACAATTTTAACTACTTTCGCTATTAAGAAAATATATATATATTTTTTCGATTTTGATGCTATGCTAACCTGAAATTAATTGGTGTAAAATTTTTTTTTTTTTTTAATAAGCTTATAAACAAGCAATACAATACAAAACACAACATTTAATCAAAAAAGCTTGGAAATATACATTATACAAAGCGAATTATGAAATTTTTCTGATTCGGAAAGATATTTCATCAATTTTGTTGAGAACATTCCCAAAAATAAAAAAATATGCATTGAATGGAAATCTACTGATATGATATGGAGGTGAATAATCGAACGAGTATTCGCCAACGACCATACCACGCTGAATACATCGGTTCTCGTCCGATCACCGAAATTAAGCAGCGTCGGGCGCGGTTAGTACTTGGATGGGGGACCGCTTGGGAACACCGCGTGTTGTTGGCATTTGCCTAAACTTTTTTGCTCCCTCCTCCTCCTTATTTCTTTTCATTTAATTCACATTTCGAGTTCAGTTTTTACTGAATGCCCTTGCTTATGTTTTCTTAATTTTACGTTTATTTTATGTTTATTTCATTTATGTATCAGCCCATAGCTTCATAATATGCTATATTAAGTTATTGTATCACTGTTGTGAAAGAGATTAGTTTAATATTTTTTAAGGTGTTTTACGTAAATATCCCAGAACTAGAACGAAAAAAACGTCGAATATAGTCCACGCAGTGTAGATAGAAAATATACAAAAACATGAAAACATTGCAAAAACACAATTTATTCAAGGCACAGCGAAACGGTCTGCAAGGAGTGTGCAGAGTAAAAATGCTCAATGAATTTTCGATGTTATTATTGCTGCTCAACCTTTTTAAACTTTTTAATACGTTCTTAGTTTTATAAACTTGAAGTTCTTACGAAAAAATACATATGTATAAATAAGCCACATTTTCACCTTTTGTATGGTTTCCGAAAATACTTAATAGTTGAAGGACATTTTTTTAAATCAATTAAAAGTATTAATAAACTTCTTCGTTTCTTGGTTGTGTTCTATTATTTCTTGTTTTTAAATATGCATACATCGGTATTTAGAAACAATAAAAATACAAATTCCCCATTTTATATGCGAACATCTAAGCATAACATACATAAAATTCTTGTGGGAAGACAGTTTACGCATTTGACAAAGAAAATGCTATGAAATTAATGATTTTAATGGAATATTATTTCCAGTGCACAGTTTTGAATATTTAAATAATATTGAAAATTAAATATAGATGATTTTGAATGCTAATTATAAAAGTCGAACCGAGTTGAGCTGAGATATTCGATTTGCAAAATGTATACTTGGTAGACTTTCGGTAAGTTGAGAGCAATTGTAAAATATTTTTTATAACTGTTGCATTCAATAAATGTGAATAAATTTCATTTAAATATTATGTAAATTGTTCAAAATCATATATAAATGCAACTTTAACTATTTATTGAATGTATAAGTGGTAAAATGTTAGGTTTTTTCTACGAAATTTCATTACAAATCAGGCAAAGTTTATGTTTGACTGCATTTAAAACTGTCAGCATAATAGATATAAGGCAAATATGTTAAAAATGCGAAAGATCAATATTTGGTAAATATTAATGGGTGATTCGTTTGAATGGAAATCGAAAAGTAATGTTTTAAAAAATTAAAATTATATTTGAAGATGACTATTAGAAAATGTTCACAACTACTGACTGGTAAATTATTATCATATATCCCTTCTACATGAGTCTCACTTTTTGAAGGGAGTTCAACTTTTGTTTCGTGAGTCACTGAATTTGATTGAATTTGAATTGTGTTGCGTAGCGTTTTGTTACGAATTGAATTGGGAAAAAGTGTAAAAGTGAAAAGGAAAGATGTCGGAATCTGCTGTTATTGCTAATGCATCATCGCCGGTTGCTGCAGCGGGAGCTACGGCTGTTGCGGAGAAAAAGGTTGCTGCCAAGAAACCTGCATCGGCAAAATCTAAGAAGCCCGCAGCTGCCCCAACCCATCCGTCGACACAGCAAATGGTCGATGCATCGATTACAAATTTGAAAGAGCGCGGTGGCTCTTCACTGCTGGCCATCAAGAAATATATTAGTGCAACATACAAATGCGATGCACAAAAATTGGCTCCGTTCATAAAGAGATATTTAAAATCTTCGGTAGCCAGCGGTAAATTGATTCAAACTAAAGGCAAAGGTGCGTCCGGATCGTTCAAGCTATCGGCAACTGCAGCAAAACCGAAGAAAGGCAGCAGCAGCAGTAAGCCGAAATCGTCATCTGTGGAAAAGGCTAAAGCAAAGAAGAAGAAGAGTGGGGCATTGGGAGCTAGCAGTGCAGCCAAAAAGAAGTCGGCATCGGCGATTGGTGCCAAGAAGGCGAGCAGTGATAAGACAGCTGTAAAGGCAAAGAAAGCAGCTGTGGCTACCGAAAAAAAGAAGAGTGAAAAGGCAAAAGCGAAAAGTATCAAGAAGACTGGTACAGTTAAGGCGAAACCAGCAAAGGCAAAGCCAAGCGCCACCAAACCAAAAGCACCCAAGGCTAAATCATCTGCTGCCAAGCCAAAAAAGACCGCAATAGCGGCCAAGAAGCCAGTAGCTAAAAAAACAGCTGCCAAAAAGTAAACTGTCAGTAATGGGGCATTATCTATATATTTACATATATGTATGTATATCTGAAACGATATATAAAAAGCCCTTTTCAGGGCTACAAAATCAATACACAAAGAGAATCGAAATATTTTCAAACGCTAAAAATATATTTTAATAAATTGCTTATGAATAGACGTTGCGCAGCGAATTAACATCCAGCGACTACGCTGGCTCGGCCATGTCTGCCGTATGGACGACGATGGTTGGAGGGCGAAGAGGGAGGCCGTGTGTCCGGTGGAAGGACCAAGTTGAAGAGGCCCTGCTATCTCTTGGTGTGACCAACTGGAGAAGGCGCGCGCAAAGCAGAGGCGCCTGGAGAGAAGTTTTGCGGCAGGCCGTAACCCGATAACGGCCAGTTAATGAATAAGTTATGAATAGAAATTGTTGAATAATTCGCCACGCCACCATCGGTTCCCGTCCGATCAGTGTCGGGCGCGGTTTGGATCGCTGTTGTTGGCGTCCACACATTTTTTTGCATAATACGATTAAAGACATTATGGTAGGATATTTTTTAAAACAACATATAAAAATCTCTTTGTTTATATATTTTGTGGCCCTGAAAAGGGCCTTTTGTTCTATTAGCGTAGATGTTGTCGATGGAAATTGCTTATTTGGAACTGGTGTACTTGGTGACGGCCTTAGTTCCCTCACTGACAGCGTGCTTCGCCAATTCACCGGGCAACAGCAGACGAACGGCAGTCTGAATTTCGCGACTAGTGATTGTCGAACGCTTATTGTAGTGCGCCAGACGCGACGCTTCGGCAGCGATACGCTCAAAGATGTCATTCACGAAACTGTTCATAATACTCATTGCTTTCGAAGAGATGCCAGTGTCGGGGTGGACTTGCTTCAACACTTTGTAAATGTAGATAGCGTAGCTTTCCTTCCTCTTGCGCTTCTTCTTCTTGTCGGTTTTCGTAATGTTCTTTTGCGCCTTGCCGGCCTTTTTTGCCGCTTTACCACTCGTTTTAGGAGGCATTTTCACTTCAATTCACTTCACAAAACACTCAAAGCACAATTGTGATAACTATGAATGCCAATATGCACACTTATCTACAATTTACTGAACGAGTTTTTCATGATACACACCGATTGTATATTAATTCTCTCTACCTGACAACCATGAGCCCAACAAAACTATAAATACACAGAAGGAAACATCGTATCGTTAACATTTGTGTGTGACTAGTGCTTTAGTGGAGTGAAGAAACAGAGAAAGAGAGTACAAAAATGTCTGGTCGTGGAAAAGGTGGCAAAGTTAAGGGAAAGGCAAAGTCGCGCTCGAATCGTGCTGGACTACAATTTCCGGTCGGTCGTATTCATCGTTTGCTGCGCAAGGGCAATTATGCTGAGCGTGTCGGTGCTGGTGCTCCCGTATATTTGGCAGCTGTAATGGAATACTTGGCCGCTGAAGTTCTTGAGTTGGCTGGCAATGCTGCACGCGACAACAAGAAGACGAGAATCATTCCGCGCCATTTACAATTGGCCATCCGCAATGACGAGGAATTGAACAAGTTGTTGTCCGGCGTGACAATCGCCCAAGGTGGTGTCTTGCCCAACATTCAAGCTGTACTCCTGCCCAAAAAGACTGAGAAGAAGGCTTAAACAATCGACTAATATAACAAATTACACAAACCGTCCTTTTCAGGACGACAAAATATTCGAACAAAGAGTTGAAAAATATGTTCAAATAAGAATTTATAAAAATAAAAACATTTTATCATGAAGCAAAGCAAAATTTACAAAAGAAATGCTGTACTTGCCATAGTCTTTGAGTAATTTTTTTTTCTCCATAAACTTTCATGTTTGCATGCATTTCGCCATTCAATATACATATGAGATGTGTATGAGATATTTTTTCATAAAATTGGTTATTAAAATTTATGTAGTGAAATAGGAGTTGAAATAATTCCTAAATCTTTTTATAAATGCATACAGGTAAATAGAAAGTACAGTTGAACCTCGATTATCCGGGGCTCCATTAACCGGAATGCTGAGTGGTTGAACAACTTAATCGTGAAGAACATGTAAGTACTTGTGTTTGTTTTTTTTTTCGTATAACACACACATACATATTTATTTTAAATAAATGTATATTTTGAAATATAATAAGATTTCTTGATGCAAATACGTACGTTTATAGAAGCAGTTTCACATGTTCTTATAAAAAATAATAAAATTTATAAACTGTAGTTGAAATAATTTTTAAATCTTTTTGTAAATGTATTTTGTGGTCCTGAAAAGGACCGTTTTCCATTATTTATGTCGTCAATTTATGAATTTAACCGCCGAAACCGTACAATGTACGACCCTGTCTCTTCAAAGCATACACAACATCCATCGCTGTTACAGTCTTGCGTTTGGCGTGTTCAGTGTATGTGACAGCATCACGAATAACATTCTCCAGAAAGACCTTCAACACGCCACGAGTCTCCTCATATATTAACCCAGATATACGCTTCACACCGCCACGACGAGCCAAACGTCTAATAGCCGGCTTCGTGATGCCCTGAATGTTATCGCGCAACACTTTACGATGACGCTTCGCACCACCTTTTCCCAAGCCTTTACCACCTTTGCCGCGACCAGTCATTGTTGTTTCTTTTTTTTTTTTGCTCTTCACTAAATTCACTTCACAAAGTACAAAACACAACTGCGAATACTACATACATTTGCTCCAACTTATATTTATACTAAACCGAGACGACGCTTGCAATGCATAATTATCTACCTGGCCTCCTCTAACATATATGAGGGTTGCTTATAATGTTGAATTAGTGAAACGCTTTCGGAAATGTAACTATAAAAGTCTTGTTTGATGCGTGCATATGTGTTCATTGGCGTTCTCGTAGTGCTCAGTGTTAATGTTGGTGTGAATAAAAGAAAGAAGAAGAAGTGAAGTGAAAAGATGGCGCGTACAAAGCAAACTGCTCGCAAATCGACTGGTGGTAAAGCGCCACGCAAACAATTGGCAACGAAGGCTGCTCGTAAGAGTGCTCCGGCCACTGGTGGTGTGAAGAAGCCTCATCGTTATCGTCCCGGTACAGTGGCGTTACGTGAGATTCGTCGTTACCAAAAGAGTACCGAGTTGTTGATCCGTAAACTACCGTTCCAGCGTCTAGTTCGTGAGATCGCGCAGGATTTCAAAACTGACTTGCGTTTCCAGAGTTCTGCTGTAATGGCTTTGCAAGAAGCTAGTGAAGCGTATCTGGTTGGTCTTTTCGAAGACACAAACTTATGCGCTATCCATGCCAAACGAGTGACCATCATGCCCAAAGACATTCAGCTGGCCAGACGCATCCGTGGCGAACGTGCCTAAGTCAATTTCCAAACGGTCGACATTTTTAAAAATAACAAACAATCGGTCCTTTTCAGGACCACAAATTTCTGTGCAAAAGAGATTATTGAAAACAATTTTAACTACTTTCGCTATTAAGAATATATATATATTTTTTCGATTTTGATGCATGCTAACCTGAAATTTGGTGTAAATTTTTTTTTTAAATAAGCTTATAAACAAACAATGCAATACATAACAAATGACCAAACATTCGAATACACAACACAACATTTAATCAAAAAAAGCTTGGAAATATACATTATACAAAGCGAATTATGAAATTTTTCTGATTCGGGAAGATATTTCATCAATTTTGTTGAGAACATTCCCAAAAACAAAAAAATATGCATTGAATGAAAATCTACTGATATGATATGGAGGTGAATAATCGAACGAGTATTCGCCAACGACCATACCACGCTGAATACATCGGTTCTCGTCCGATCACCGAAATTAAGCAGCGTCGGGCGCGGTTAGTACTTGGATGGGGGACCGCTTGGGAACACCGCGTGTTGTTGGCATTTGCCTAAACTTTTTTTGCTCCTTCCTCCTCCTTATTTCTTTTCATTTAATTCACATTTCGAGTTCAGTTTTTACTGAATGCCCTTGCTTATGTTTTCTTAATTTTACGTTTATTTTATGTTTATTTCATTTGCGTATCAGCCCATAGCTTCATAATATGCTATATTAAGTTATTGTATCACTGTTGTGAAAGACATTAGTTTAATATTTTTTAAGGTGTTTTACGTAAATATCCCAGAACTAGAACGAAAAAAACGTCGAATATAGTCCACGCAGTGTAGATGGAAAATATACAAAAACATGAAAACATTGCAAAAACACAATTTATTCAAGGCACAGCGAAACGGTCTGCAAGGAGTGTGCAGAGTAAAAATGCTCAATGAATTTTCGATGTTATTATTGCTGCTCAACCTCTTTAACTTGAAGTTCTTACGAAAAAATACATATGTATAAATAAGCCACATTTTCACCTTTTGTATGGTTTCCGAAAATACTTAATAATTTAAGGACATTTTTTTAAATCAATTAAAAGTATTAATAAACTTCTTCGTTTCTTGGTTGTGTTCTATTATTTCTTGTTTTTAAATATGCATACATCGGTATTTAGAAACAATAAAAATACAAATTCCCCATTTTATATGCGAACATCTAAGCATAACATACATAAAATTCTTGTGGGAAGACAGTTTACGCATTTGACAAAGAAAATGCTATGAAATTAATGATTTAAATGGAATATTATTTCCAGTGCACAGTTTTGAATATTTAAATAATATTGAAAATTAAATATAGATGATTTTGAATGCTAATTATAAAAGTCGAACCGAGTTGAGCTGAGATATTCGATTTGCAAAATGTATACTTGGTAGACTTTCGGTAAGTTGAGAGCAATTGTAAAATATTTTTTATAACTGTTGCATTCAATAAATGTGAATAAATTTCATTTAAATATTATGTAAATTGTTCAAAATCATATATAAATGCAACTTTAACTATTTATTGAATGTATAAGTGGTAAAATGTTAGGTTTTTTCTACGAAATTTCATTACAAATCAGGCAAAGTTTATGTTTGACTGCATTTAAAACTGTCAGCATAATAGATATAAGGCAAATATGTTAAAAATGCGAAAGATCAATATTTGGTAAATATTAATGGGTGATTCGTTTGAATGGAAATCGAAAAGTAATGTTTTAAAAAATTAAAATTCTATTTGAAGATGACTATTAGAAAATGTTCACAACTACTGACTGGTAAATTATTATCATATATCCCTTCTACATGAGTCTCACTTTTTGAAGGGAGTTCAACTTGTGTTTCGTGTCACTGAATTTGATTGAATTTGAATTGTGTTGCGTAGCGTTTTGTTACGAATTGAATTGGGAAAAAGTGTAAAAGTGAAAAGGAAAGATGTCGGAATCTGCTGTTATTGCTAATGCATCATCGCCGGTTGCTGCAGCGGGAGCTACGGCTGTTGCGGAGAAAAAGGTTGCTGCCAAGAAACCTGCATCGGCAAAATCTAAGAAGCCCGCAGCTGCCCCAACCCATCCGTCGACACAGCAAATGGTCGATGCATCGATTACAAATTTGAAAGAGCGCGGTGGCTCTTCACTGCTGGCCATCAAGAAATATATTAGTGCAACATACAAATGCGATGCACAAAAATTGGCTCCGTTCATAAAGAGATATTTAAAATCTTCGGTAGCCAGCGGTAAATTGATTCAAACTAAAGGCAAAGGTGCGTCCGGATCGTTCAAGCTATCGGCAACTGCAGCAAAACCGAAGAAAGGCAGCAGCAGCAGTAAGCCGAAATCGTCATCTGTGGAAAAGGCTAAAGCAAAGAAGAAGAAGAGTGGGGCATTGGGAGCTAGCAGTGCAGCCAAAAAGAAGTCGGCATCGGCGATTGGTGCCAAGAAGGCGAGCAGTGATAAGACAGCTGTAAAGGCAAAGAAAGCAGCTGTGGCTACCGAAAAAAAGAAGAGTGAAAAGGCAAAAGCGAAAAGTATCAAGAAGACTGGTACAGTTAAGGCGAAACCAGCAAAGGCAAAGCCAAGCGCCACCAAACCAAAAGCACCCAAGGCTAAATCATCTGCTGCCAAGCCAAAAAAGACCGCAATAGCGGCCAAGAAGCCAGTAGCTAAAAAAACAGCTGCCAAAAAGTAAACTGTCAGTAATGGGGCATTATCTATATATTTACATATATGTATGTATATCTGAAACGATATATAAAAAGCCCTTTTCAGGGCTACAAAATCAATACACAAAGAGAATCGAAATATTTTCAAACGCTAAAAATATATTTTAATAAATTGCTTATGAATAGACGTTGCGCAGCGAATTAACATCCAGCGACTACGCTGGCTCGGCCATGTCTGCCGTATGGACGACGATGGTTGGAGGGCGAAGAGGGAGGCCGTGTGTCCGGTGGAAGGACCAAGTTGAAGAGGCCCTGCTATCTCTTGGTGTGACCAACTGGAGAAGGCGCGCGCAAAGCAGAGGCGCCTGGAGAGAAGTTTTGCGGCAGGCCGTAACCCGATAACGGCCAGTTAATGAATAAGTTATGAATAGAAATTGTTGAATAATTCGCCACGCCACCATCGGTTCCCGTCCGATCAGTGTCGGGCGCGGTTTGGATCGCTGTTGTTGGCGTCCACACATTTTTTTGCATAATACGATTAAAGACATTATGGTAGGATATTTTTTAAAACAACATATAAAAATCTCTTTGTTTATATATTTTGTGGCCCTGAAAAGGGCCTTTTGTTCTATTAGCGTAGATGTTGTCGATGGAAATTGCTTATTTGGAACTGGTGTACTTGGTGACGGCCTTAGTTCCCTCACTGACAGCGTGCTTCGCCAATTCACCGGGCAACAGCAGACGAACGGCAGTCTGAATTTCGCGACTAGTGATTGTCGAACGCTTATTGTAGTGCGCCAGACGCGACGCTTCGGCAGCGATACGCTCAAAGATGTCATTCACGAAACTGTTCATAATACTCATTGCTTTCGAAGAGATGCCAGTGTCGGGGTGGACTTGCTTCAACACTTTGTAAATGTAGATAGCGTAGCTTTCCTTCCTCTTGCGCTTCTTCTTCTTGTCGGTTTTCGTAATGTTCTTTTGCGCCTTGCCGGCCTTTTTTGCCGCTTTACCACTCGTTTTAGGAGGCATTTTCACTTCAATTCACTTCACAAAACACTCAAAGCACAATTGTGATAACTATGAATGCCAATATGCACACTTATCTACAATTTACTGAACGAGTTTTTCATGATACACACCGATTGTATATTAATTCTCTCTACCTGACAACCATGAGCCCAACAAAACTATAAATACACAGAAGGAAACATCGTATCGTTAACATTTGTGTGTGACTAGTGCTTTAGTGGAGTGAAGAAACAGAGAAAGAGAGTACAAAAATGTCTGGTCGTGGAAAAGGTGGCAAAGTTAAGGGAAAGGCAAAGTCGCGCTCGAATCGTGCTGGACTACAATTTCCGGTCGGTCGTATTCATCGTTTGCTGCGCAAGGGCAATTATGCTGAGCGTGTCGGTGCTGGTGCTCCCGTATATTTGGCAGCTGTAATGGAATACTTGGCCGCTGAAGTTCTTGAGTTGGCTGGCAATGCTGCACGCGACAACAAGAAGACGAGAATCATTCCGCGCCATTTACAATTGGCCATCCGCAATGACGAGGAATTGAACAAGTTGTTGTCCGGCGTGACAATCGCCCAAGGTGGTGTCTTGCCCAACATTCAAGCTGTACTCCTGCCCAAAAAGACTGAGAAGAAGGCTTAAACAATCGACTAATATAACAAATTACACAAACCGTCCTTTTCAGGACGACAAAATATTCGAACAAAGAGTTGAAAAATATGTTCAAATAAGAATTTATAAAAATAAAAACATTTTATCATGAAGCAAAGCAAAATTTACAAAAGAAATGCTGTACTTGCCATAGTCTTTGAGTAATTTTTTTTTCTCCATAAACTTTCATGTTTGCATGCATTTCGCCATTCAATATACATATGAGATGTGTATGAGATATTTTTTCATAAAATTGGTTATTAAAATTTATGTAGTGAAATAGGAGTTGAAATAATTCCTAAATCTTTTTATAAATGCATACAGGTAAATAGAAAGTACAGTTGAACCTCGATTATCCGGGGCTCCATTAACCGGAATGCTGAGTGGTTGAACAACTTAATCGTGAAGAACATGTAAGTACTTGTGTTTGTTTTTTTTTTCGTATAACACACACATACATATTTATTTTAAATAAATGTATATTTTGAAATATAATAAGATTTCTTGATGCAAATACGTACGTTTATAGAAGCAGTTTCACATGTTCTTATAAAAAATAATAAAATTTATAAACTGTAGTTGAAATAATTTTTAAATCTTTTTGTAAATGTATTTTGTGGTCCTGAAAAGGACCGTTTTCCATTATTTATGTCGTCAATTTATGAATTTAACCGCCGAAACCGTACAATGTACGACCCTGTCTCTTCAAAGCATACACAACATCCATCGCTGTTACAGTCTTGCGTTTGGCGTGTTCAGTGTATGTGACAGCATCACGAATAACATTCTCCAGAAAGACCTTCAACACGCCACGAGTCTCCTCATATATTAACCCAGATATACGCTTCACACCGCCACGACGAGCCAAACGTCTAATAGCCGGCTTCGTGATGCCCTGAATGTTATCGCGCAACACTTTACGATGACGCTTCGCACCACCTTTTCCCAAGCCTTTACCACCTTTGCCGCGACCAGTCATTGTTGTTTCTTTTTTTTTTTTGCTCTTCACTAAATTCACTTCACAAAGTACAAAACACAACTGCGAATACTACATACATTTGCTCCAACTTATATTTATACTAAACCGAGACGACGCTTGCAATGCATAATTATCTACCTGGCCTCCTCTAACATATATGAGGGTTGCTTATAATGTTGAATTAGTGAAACGCTTTCGGAAATGTAACTATAAAAGTCTTGTTTGATGCGTGCATATGTGTTCATTGGCGTTCTCGTAGTGCTCAGTGTTAATGTTGGTGTGAATAAAAGAAAGAAGAAGAAGTGAAGTGAAAAGATGGCGCGTACAAAGCAAACTGCTCGCAAATCGACTGGTGGTAAAGCGCCACGCAAACAATTGGCAACGAAGGCTGCTCGTAAGAGTGCTCCGGCCACTGGTGGTGTGAAGAAGCCTCATCGTTATCGTCCCGGTACAGTGGCGTTACGTGAGATTCGTCGTTACCAAAAGAGTACCGAGTTGTTGATCCGTAAACTACCGTTCCAGCGTCTAGTTCGTGAGATCGCGCAGGATTTCAAAACTGACTTGCGTTTCCAGAGTTCTGCTGTAATGGCTTTGCAAGAAGCTAGTGAAGCGTATCTGGTTGGTCTTTTCGAAGACACAAACTTATGCGCTATCCATGCCAAACGAGTGACCATCATGCCCAAAGACATTCAGCTGGCCAGACGCATCCGTGGCGAACGTGCCTAAGTCAATTTCCAAACGGTCGACATTTTTAAAAATAACAAACAATCGGTCCTTTTCAGGACCACAAATTTCTGTGCAAAAGAGATTATTGAAAACAATTTTAACTACTTTCGCTATTAAGAATATATATATATTTTTTCGATTTTGATGCATGCTAACCTGAAATTTGGTGTAAATTTTTTTTTTAAATAAGCTTATAAACAAACAATGCAATACATAACAAATGACCAAACATTCGAATACACAACACAACATTTAATCAAAAAAAGCTTGGAAATATACATTATACAAAGCGAATTATGAAATTTTTCTGATTCGGGAAGATATTTCATCAATTTTGTTGAGAACATTCCCAAAAACAAAAAAATATGCATTGAATGAAAATCTACTGATATGATATGGAGGTGAATAATCGAACGAGTATTCGCCAACGACCATACCACGCTGAATACATCGGTTCTCGTCCGATCACCGAAATTAAGCAGCGTCGGGCGCGGTTAGTACTTGGATGGGGGACCGCTTGGGAACACCGCGTGTTGTTGGCATTTGCCTAAACTTTTTTTGCTCCTTCCTCCTCCTTATTTCTTTTCATTTAATTCACATTTCGAGTTCAGTTTTTACTGAATGCCCTTGCTTATGTTTTCTTAATTTTACGTTTATTTTATGTTTATTTCATTTGCGTATCAGCCCATAGCTTCATAATATGCTATATTAAGTTATTGTATCACTGTTGTGAAAGACATTAGTTTAATATTTTTTAAGGTGTTTTACGTAAATATCCCAGAACTAGAACGAAAAAAACGTCGAATATAGTCCACGCAGTGTAGATGGAAAATATACAAAAACATGAAAACATTGCAAAAACACAATTTATTCAAGGCACAGCGAAACGGTCTGCAAGGAGTGTGCAGAGTAAAAATGCTCAATGAATTTTCGATGTTATTATTGCTGCTCAACCTCTTTAACTTGAAGTTCTTACGAAAAAATACATATGTATAAATAAGCCACATTTTCACCTTTTGTATGGTTTCCGAAAATACTTAATAATTTAAGGACATTTTTTTAAATCAATTAAAAGTATTAATAAACTTCTTCGTTTCTTGGTTGTGTTCTATTATTTCTTGTTTTTAAATATGCATACATCGGTATTTAGAAACAATAAAAATACAAATTCCCCATTTTATATGCGAACATCTAAGCATAACATACATAAAATTCTTGTGGGAAGACAGTTTACGCATTTGACAAAGAAAATGCTATGAAATTAATGATTTAAATGGAATATTATTTCCAGTGCACAGTTTTGAATATTTAAATAATATTGAAAATTAAATATAGATGATTTTGAATGCTAATTATAAAAGTCGAACCGAGTTGAGCTGAGATATTCGATTTGCAAAATGTATACTTGGTAGACTTTCGGTAAGTTGAGAGCAATTGTAAAATATTTTTTATAACTGTTGCATTCAATAAATGTGAATAAATTTCATTTAAATATTATGTAAATTGTTCAAAATCATATATAAATGCAACTTTAACTATTTATTGAATGTATAAGTGGTAAAATGTTAGGTTTTTTCTACGAAATTTCATTACAAATCAGGCAAAGTTTATGTTTGACTGCATTTAAAACTGTCAGCATAATAGATATAAGGCAAATATGTTAAAAATGCGAAAGATCAATATTTGGTAAATATTAATGGGTGATTCGTTTGAATGGAAATCGAAAAGTAATGTTTTAAAAAATTAAAATTCTATTTGAAGATGACTATTAGAAAATGTTCACAACTACTGACTGGTAAATTATTATCATATATCCCTTCTACATGAGTCTCACTTTTTGAAGGGAGTTCAACTTGTGTTTCGTGTCACTGAATTTGATTGAATTTGAATTGTGTTGCGTAGCGTTTTGTTACGAATTGAATTGGGAAAAAGTGTAAAAGTGAAAAGGAAAGATGTCGGAATCTGCTGTTATTGCTAATGCATCATCGCCGGTTGCTGCAGCGGGAGCTACGGCTGTTGCGGAGAAAAAGGTTGCTGCCAAGAAACCTGCATCGGCAAAATCTAAGAAGCCCGCAGCTGCCCCAACCCATCCGTCGACACAGCAAATGGTCGATGCATCGATTACAAATTTGAAAGAGCGCGGTGGCTCTTCACTGCTGGCCATCAAGAAATATATTAGTGCAACATACAAATGCGATGCACAAAAATTGGCTCCGTTCATAAAGAGATATTTAAAATCTTCGGTAGCCAGCGGTAAATTGATTCAAACTAAAGGCAAAGGTGCGTCCGGATCGTTCAAGCTATCGGCAACTGCAGCAAAACCGAAGAAAGGCAGCAGCAGCAGTAAGCCGAAATCGTCATCTGTGGAAAAGGCTAAAGCAAAGAAGAAGAAGAGTGGGGCATTGGGAGCTAGCAGTGCAGCCAAAAAGAAGTCGGCATCGGCGATTGGTGCCAAGAAGGCGAGCAGTGATAAGACAGCTGTAAAGGCAAAGAAAGCAGCTGTGGCTACCGAAAAAAAGAAGAGTGAAAAGGCAAAAGCGAAAAGTATCAAGAAGACTGGTACAGTTAAGGCGAAACCAGCAAAGGCAAAGCCAAGCGCCACCAAACCAAAAGCACCCAAGGCTAAATCATCTGCTGCCAAGCCAAAAAAGACCGCAATAGCGGCCAAGAAGCCAGTAGCTAAAAAAACAGCTGCCAAAAAGTAAACTGTCAGTAATGGGGCATTATCTATATATTTACATATATGTATGTATATCTGAAACGATATATAAAAAGCCCTTTTCAGGGCTACAAAATCAATACACAAAGAGAATCGAAATATTTTCAAACGCTAAAAATATATTTTAATAAATTGCTTATGAATAGACGTTGCGCAGCGAATTAACATCCAGCGACTACGCTGGCTCGGCCATGTCTGCCGTATGGACGACGATGGTTGGAGGGAGGCCGTGTGTCCGGTGGAAGGACCAAGTTGAAGAGGCCCTGCTATCTCTTGGTGTGACCAACTGGAGAAGGCGCGCGCAAAGCAGAGGCGCCTGGAGAGAAGTTTTGCGGCAGGCCGTAACCCGATAACGGCCAGTTAATGAATAAGTTATGAATAGAAATTGTTGAATAATTCGCCACGCCACCATCGGTTCCCGTCCGATCAGTGTCGGGCGCGGTTTGGATCGCTGTTGTTGGCGTCCACACATTTTTTTGCATAATACGATTAAGGAGCATAAGACATTATGGTAGGATATTTTTTAAAACAACATATAAAAATCTCTTTGTTTATATATTTTGTGGCCCTGAAAAGGGCCTTTTGTTCTATTAGCGTAGATGTTGTCGATGGAAATTGCTTATTTGGAACTGGTGTACTTGGTGACGGCCTTAGTTCCCTCACTGACAGCGTGCTTCGCCAATTCACCGGGCAACAGCAGACGAACGGCAGTCTGAATTTCGCGACTAGTGATTGTCGAACGCTTATTGTAGTGCGCCAGACGCGACGCTTCGGCAGCGATACGCTCAAAGATGTCATTCACGAAACTGTTCATAATACTCATTGCTTTCGAAGAGATGCCAGTGTCGGGGTGGACTTGCTTCAACACTTTGTAAATGTAGATAGCGTAGCTTTCCTTCCTCTTGCGCTTCTTCTTCTTGTCGGTTTTCGTAATGTTCTTTTGCGCCTTGCCGGCCTTTTTTGCCGCTTTACCACTCGTTTTAGGAGGCATTTTCACTTCAATTCACTTCACAAAACACTCAAAGCACAATTGTGATAACTATGAATGCCAATATGCACACTTATCTACAATTTACTGAACGAGTTTTTCATGATACACACCGATTGTATATTAATTGTCTCTACCTGACAACCATGAGCCCAACAAAACTATAAATACACAGAAGGAAACATCGTATCGTTAACATTTGTGTGTGACTAGTGCTTTAGTGGAGTGAAGAAACAGAGAAAGAGATTACAAAAATGTCTGGTCGTGGAAAAGGTGGCAAAGTTAAGGGAAAGGCAAAGTCGCGCTCGAATCGTGCTGGACTACAATTTCCGGTCGGTCGTATTCATCGTTTGCTGCGCAAGGGCAATTATGCTGAGCGTGTCGGTGCTGGTGCTCCCGTATATTTGGCAGCTGTAATGGAATACTTGGCCGCTGAAGTTCTTGAGTTGGCTGGCAATGCTGCACGCGACAACAAGAAGACGAGAATCATTCCGCGCCATTTGCAATTGGCCATCCGCAATGACGAGGAATTGAACAAGTTGTTGTCCGGCGTGACAATCGCCCAAGGTGGTGTCTTGCCCAACATTCAAGCTGTACTCCTGCCCAAAAAGACTGAGAAGAAGGCTTAAACAATCGACTAATATAACAAATTACACAAACCGTCCTTTTCAGGACGACAAAATATTCGAACAAAGAGTTGAAAAATATGTTCAAATAAGAATTTATAAAAATAAAAACATTTTATCATGAAGCAAAGCAAAATTTACAAAAGAAATGCTGTGCTTACCGGTCTTTGAGTAATTTTTTTTCTCCATGCATGCATGCATTTCGCCATTCAATATACATATGAGATGTGTATGAGATATATTTTCATAAAATTGTTAATTGAGTTGAAATAATTCCTAAATCTTTTTATAAATGCATACAGGTAAATAGAAAGTACAGTTGAACCTCGATTATCCGGGCCTCCATTAACCGGAATGCTGAGTGGTTGAATAACTATTAATCGTGAAGAACAAGTAAGTACATCCGGTTAATGGAGGCCCGGATAATCGAGGTTCAACTGTACTTTCTATTTACCTGTATGCATTGTTTGTTTTTTTCCGTATAACACACACACATATAAATACATATACATATTTATTTTAAATAAATGAAATATAATAAGATTTCTTGATGCAACGTTTATAGAAGCAGTTTCACATGTTCTTATAAAAAATCTCTTTTAACCGGATAATCGAGGTTCAACTGTAGTTGAAATAATTTTTAAATCTTTTTGTAAATGTATTTTGTGGTCCTGAAAAGGACCGTTTTCCATTATTTATGTCGTCAATTTATGAATTTAACCGCCGAAACCGTACAATGTACGACCCTGTCTCTTCAAAGCATACACAACATCCATCGCTGTTACAGTCTTGCGTTTGGCGTGTTCAGTGTATGTGACAGCATCACGAATAACATTCTCCAGAAAGACCTTCAACACGCCACGAGTCTCCTCATATATTAACCCAGATATACGCTTCACACCGCCACGACGAGCCAAACGTCTAATAGCCGGCTTCGTGATGCCCTGAATGTTATCGCGCAACACTTTACGATGACGCTTCGCACCACCTTTTCCCAAGCCTTTACCACCTTTGCCGCGACCAGTCATTGTTGTTTCTTTTTTTTTTTTGCTCTTCACTAAATTCACTTCACAAAGTACAAAACACAACTGCGAATACTACATACATTTGCTCCAACTTATATTTATACTAAACCGAGACGACGCTTGCAATGCATAATTATCTACCTGGCCTCCTCTAACATATATGAGGGTTGCTTATAATGTTGAATTAGTGAAACGCTTTCGGAAATGTAACTATAAAAGTCTTGTTTGATGCGTGCATATGTGTTCATTGGCGTTCTCGTAGTGCTCAGTGTTAATGTTGGTGTGAATAAAAGAAAGAAGAAGAAGTGAAGTGAAAAGATGGCGCGTACAAAGCAAACTGCTCGCAAATCGACTGGTGGTAAAGCGCCACGCAAACAATTGGCAACGAAGGCTGCTCGTAAGAGTGCTCCGGCCACTGGTGGTGTGAAGAAGCCTCATCGTTATCGTCCCGGTACAGTGGCGTTACGTGAGATTCGTCGTTACCAAAAGAGTACCGAGTTGTTGATCCGTAAACTACCGTTCCAGCGTCTAGTTCGTGAGATCGCGCAGGATTTCAAAACTGACTTGCGTTTCCAGAGTTCTGCTGTAATGGCTTTGCAAGAAGCTAGTGAAGCGTATCTGGTTGGTCTTTTCGAAGACACAAACTTATGCGCTATCCATGCCAAACGAGTGACCATCATGCCCAAAGACATTCAGCTGGCCAGACGCATCCGTGGCGAACGTGCCTAAGTCAATTTCCAAACGGTCGACATTTTTAAAAATAACAAACAATCGGTCCTTTTCAGGACCACAAATTTCTGTGCAAAAGAGATTATTGAAAACAATTTTAACTACTTTCGCTATTAAGAATATATATATATTTTTTCGATTTTGATGCATGCTAACCTGAAATTTGGTGTAAATTTTTTTTTTAAATAAGCTTATAAACAAACAATGCAATACATAACAAATGACCAAACATTCGAATACACAACACAACATTTAATCAAAAAAAGCTTGGAAATATACATTATACAAAGCGAATTATGAAATTTTTCTGATTCGGGAAGATATTTCATCAATTTTGTTGAGAACATTCCCAAAAACAAAAAAATATGCATTGAATGAAAATCTACTGATATGATATGGAGGTGAATAATCGAACGAGTATTCGCCAACGACCATACCACGCTGAATACATCGGTTCTCGTCCGATCACCGAAATTAAGCAGCGTCGGGCGCGGTTAGTACTTGGATGGGGGACCGCTTGGGAACACCGCGTGTTGTTGGCATTTGCCTAAACTTTTTTTGCTCCTTCCTCCTCCTTATTTCTTTTCATTTAATTCACATTTCGAGTTCAGTTTTTACTGAATGCCCTTGCTTATGTTTTCTTAATTTTACGTTTATTTTATGTTTATTTCATTTGCGTATCAGCCCATAGCTTCATAATATGCTATATTAAGTTATTGTATCACTGTTGTGAAAGACATTAGTTTAATATTTTTTAAGGTGTTTTACGTAAATATCCCAGAACTAGAACGAAAAAAACGTCGAATATAGTCCACGCAGTGTAGATGGAAAATATACAAAAACATGAAAACATTGCAAAAACACAATTTATTCAAGGCACAGCGAAACGGTCTGCAAGGAGTGTGCAGAGTAAAAATGCTCAATGAATTTTCGATGTTATTATTGCTGCTCAACCTCTTTAACTTGAAGTTCTTACGAAAAAATACATATGTATAAATAAGCCACATTTTCACCTTTTGTATGGTTTCCGAAAATACTTAATAATTTAAGGACATTTTTTTAAATCAATTAAAAGTATTAATAAACTTCTTCGTTTCTTGGTTGTGTTCTATTATTTCTTGTTTTTAAATATGCATACATCGGTATTTAGAAACAATAAAAATACAAATTCCCCATTTTATATGCGAACATCTAAGCATAACATACATAAAATTCTTGTGGGAAGACAGTTTACGCATTTGACAAAGAAAATGCTATGAAATTAATGATTTAAATGGAATATTATTTCCAGTGCACAGTTTTGAATATTTAAATAATATTGAAAATTAAATATAGATGATTTTGAATGCTAATTATAAAAGTCGAACCGAGTTGAGCTGAGATATTCGATTTGCAAAATGTATACTTGGTAGACTTTCGGTAAGTTGAGAGCAATTGTAAAATATTTTTTATAACTGTTGCATTCAATAAATGTGAATAAATTTCATTTAAATATTATGTAAATTGTTCAAAATCATATATAAATGCAACTTTAACTATTTATTGAATGTATAAGTGGTAAAATGTTAGGTTTTTTCTACGAAATTTCATTACAAATCAGGCAAAGTTTATGTTTGACTGCATTTAAAACTGTCAGCATAATAGATATAAGGCAAATATGTTAAAAATGCGAAAGATCAATATTTGGTAAATATTAATGGGTGATTCGTTTGAATGGAAATCGAAAAGTAATGTTTTAAAAAATTAAAATTCTATTTGAAGATGACTATTAGAAAATGTTCACAACTACTGACTGGTAAATTATTATCATATATCCCTTCTACATGAGTCTCACTTTTTGAAGGGAGTTCAACTTGTGTTTCGTGTCACTGAATTTGATTGAATTTGAATTGTGTTGCGTAGCGTTTTGTTACGAATTGAATTGGGAAAAAGTGTAAAAGTGAAAAGGAAAGATGTCGGAATCTGCTGTTATTGCTAATGCATCATCGCCGGTTGCTGCAGCGGGAGCTACGGCTGTTGCGGAGAAAAAGGTTGCTGCCAAGAAACCTGCATCGGCAAAATCTAAGAAGCCCGCAGCTGCCCCAACCCATCCGTCGACACAGCAAATGGTCGATGCATCGATTACAAATTTGAAAGAGCGCGGTGGCTCTTCACTGCTGGCCATCAAGAAATATATTAGTGCAACATACAAATGCGATGCACAAAAATTGGCTCCGTTCATAAAGAGATATTTAAAATCTTCGGTAGCCAGCGGTAAATTGATTCAAACTAAAGGCAAAGGTGCGTCCGGATCGTTCAAGCTATCGGCAACTGCAGCAAAACCGAAGAAAGGCAGCAGCAGCAGTAAGCCGAAATCGTCATCTGTGGAAAAGGCTAAAGCAAAGAAGAAGAAGAGTGGGGCATTGGGAGCTAGCAGTGCAGCCAAAAAGAAGTCGGCATCGGCGATTGGTGCCAAGAAGGCGAGCAGTGATAAGACAGCTGTAAAGGCAAAGAAAGCAGCTGTGGCTACCGAAAAAAAGAAGAGTGAAAAGGCAAAAGCGAAAAGTATCAAGAAGACTGGTACAGTTAAGGCGAAACCAGCAAAGGCAAAGCCAAGCGCCACCAAACCAAAAGCACCCAAGGCTAAATCATCTGCTGCCAAGCCAAAAAAGACCGCAATAGCGGCCAAGAAGCCAGTAGCTAAAAAAACAGCTGCCAAAAAGTAAACTGTCAGTAATGGGGCATTATCTATATATTTACATATATGTATGTATATCTGAAACGATATATAAAAAGCCCTTTTCAGGGCTACAAAATCAATACACAAAGAGAATCGAAATATTTTCAAACGCTAAAAATATATTTTAATAAATTGCTTATGAATAGACGTTGCGCAGCGAATTAACATCCAGCGACTACGCTGGCTCGGCCATGTCTGCCGTATGGACGACGATGGTTGGAGGGCGAAGAGGGAGGCCGTGTGTCCGGTGGAAGGACCAAGTTGAAGAGGCCCTGCTATCTCTTGGTGTGACCAACTGGAGAAGGCGCGCGCAAAGCAGAGGCGCCTGGAGAGAAGTTTTGCGGCAGGCCGTAACCCGATAACGGCCAGTTAATGAATAAGTTATGAATAGAAATTGTTGAATAATTCGCCACGCCACCATCGGTTCCCGTCCGATCAGTGTCGGGCGCGGTTTGGATCGCTGTTGTTGGCGTCCACACATTTTTTTGCATAATACGATTAAGGAGCATAAGACATTATGGTAGGATATTTTTTAAAACAACATATAAAAATCTCTTTGTTTATATATTTTGTGGCCCTGAAAAGGGCCTTTTGTTCTATTAGCGTAGATGTTGTCGATGGAAATTGCTTATTTGGAACTGGTGTACTTGGTGACGGCCTTAGTTCCCTCACTGACAGCGTGCTTCGCCAATTCACCGGGCAACAGCAGACGAACGGCAGTCTGAATTTCGCGACTAGTGATTGTCGAACGCTTATTGTAGTGCGCCAGACGCGACGCTTCGGCAGCGATACGCTCAAAGATGTCATTCACGAAACTGTTCATAATACTCATTGCTTTCGAAGAGATGCCAGTGTCGGGGTGGACTTGCTTCAACACTTTGTAAATGTAGATAGCGTAGCTTTCCTTCCTCTTGCGCTTCTTCTTCTTGTCGGTTTTCGTAATGTTCTTTTGCGCCTTGCCGGCCTTTTTTGCCGCTTTACCACTCGTTTTAGGAGGCATTTTCACTTCAATTCACTTCACAAAACACTCAAAGCACAATTGTGATAACTATGAATGCCAATATGCACACTTATCTACAATTTACTGAACGAGTTTTTCATGATACACACCGATTGTATATTAATTCTCTCTACCTGACAACCATGAGCCCAACAAAACTATAAATACACAGAAGGAAACATCGTATCGTTAACATTTGTGTGTGACTAGTGCTTTAGTGGAGTGAAGAAACAGAGAAAGAGATTACAAAAATGTCTGGTCGTGGAAAAGGTGGCAAAGTTAAGGGAAAGGCAAAGTCGCGCTCGAATCGTGCTGGACTACAATTTCCGGTCGGTCGTATTCATCGTTTGCTGCGCAAGGGCAATTATGCTGAGCGTGTCGGTGCTGGTGCTCCCGTATATTTGGCAGCTGTAATGGAATACTTGGCCGCTGAAGTTCTTGAGTTGGCTGGCAATGCTGCACGCGACAACAAGAAGACGAGAATCATTCCGCGCCATTTGCAATTGGCCATCCGCAATGACGAGGAATTGAACAAGTTGTTGTCCGGCGTGACAATCGCCCAAGGTGGTGTCTTGCCCAACATTCAAGCTGTACTCCTGCCCAAAAAGACTGAGAAGAAGGCTTAAACAATCGACTAATATAACAAATTACACAAACCGTCCTTTTCAGGACGACAAAATATTCGAACAAAGAGTTGAAAAATATGTTCAAATAAGAATTTATAAAAATAAAAACATTTTATCATGAAGCAAAGCAAAATTTACAAAAGAAATGCTGTGCTTACCGGTCTTTGAGTAATTTTTTTTCTCCATGCATGCATGCATTTCGCCATTCAATATACATATGAGATGTGTATGAGATATATTTTCATAAAATTGTTAATTGAGTTGAAATAATTCCTAAATCTTTTTATAAATGCATACAGGTAAATAGAAAGTACAGTTGAACCTCGATTATCCGGGCCTCCATTAACCGGAATGCTGAGTGGTTGAATAACTATTAATCGTGAAGAACATGTAAGTACATCCGGTTAATGGAGGCCCGGATAATCGAGGTTCAACTGTACTTTCTATTTACCTGTATGCATTGTTTGTTTTTTTCCGTATAACACACACACATATAAATACATATACATATTTATTTTAAATAAATGAAATATAATAAGATTTCTTGATGCAACGTTTATAGAAGCAGTTTCACATGTTCTTATAAAAAATCTCTTTTAACCGGATAATCGAGGTTCAACTGTAGTTGAAATAATTTTTAAATCTTTTTGTAAATGTATTTTGTGGTCCTGAAAAGGACCGTTTTCCATTATTTATGTCGTCAATTTATGAATTTAACCGCCGAAACCGTACAATGTACGACCCTGTCTCTTCAAAGCATACACAACATCCATCGCTGTTACAGTCTTGCGTTTGGCGTGTTCAGTGTATGTGACAGCATCACGAATAACATTCTCCAGAAAGACCTTCAACACGCCACGAGTCTCCTCATATATTAACCCAGATATACGCTTCACACCGCCACGACGAGCCAAACGTCTAATAGCCGGCTTCGTGATGCCCTGAATGTTATCGCGCAACACTTTACGATGACGCTTCGCACCACCTTTTCCCAAGCCTTTACCACCTTTGCCGCGACCAGTCATTGTTGTTTCTTTTTTTTTTTTGCTCTTCACTAAATTCACTTCACAAAGTACAAAACACAACTGCGAATACTACATACATTTGCTCCAACTTATATTTATACTAAACCGAGACGACGCTTGCAATGCATAATTATCTACCTGGCCTCCTCTAACATATATGAGGGTTGCTTATAATGTTGAATTAGTGAAACGCTTTCGGAAATGTAACTATAAAAGTCTTGTTTGATGCGTGCATATGTGTTCATTGGCGTTCTCGTAGTGCTCAGTGTTAATGTTGGTGTGAATAAAAGAAAGAAGAAGAAGTGAAGTGAAAAGATGGCGCGTACAAAGCAAACTGCTCGCAAATCGACTGGTGGTAAAGCGCCACGCAAACAATTGGCAACGAAGGCTGCTCGTAAGAGTGCTCCGGCCACTGGTGGTGTGAAGAAGCCTCATCGTTATCGTCCCGGTACAGTGGCGTTACGTGAGATTCGTCGTTACCAAAAGAGTACCGAGTTGTTGATCCGTAAACTACCGTTCCAGCGTCTAGTTCGTGAGATCGCGCAGGATTTCAAAACTGACTTGCGTTTCCAGAGTTCTGCTGTAATGGCTTTGCAAGAAGCTAGTGAAGCGTATCTGGTTGGTCTTTTCGAAGACACAAACTTATGCGCTATCCATGCCAAACGAGTGACCATCATGCCCAAAGACATTCAGCTGGCCAGACGCATCCGTGGCGAACGTGCCTAAGTCAATTTCCAAACGGTCGACATTTTTAATAATAACAAACAATCGGTCCTTTTCAGGACCACAAATTTCTGTGCAAAAGAGATTATTAAAAACAATTTTAACTACTTTCGCTATTAAGAAAATATATATATATTTTTTCGATTTTGATGCTATGCTAACCTGAAATTAATTGGTGTAAAATTTTTTTTTTTTTTTAATAAGCTTATAAACAAGCAATACAATACAAAACACAACATTTAATCAAAAAAGCTTGGAAATATACATTATACAAAGCGAATTATGAAATTTTTCTGATTCGGAAAGATATTTCATCAATTTTGTTGAGAACATTCCCAAAAATAAAAAAATATGCATTGAATGGAAATCTACTGATATGATATGGAGGTGAATAATCGAACGAGTATTCGCCAACGACCATACCACGCTGAATACATCGGTTCTCGTCCGATCACCGAAATTAAGCAGCGTCGGGCGCGGTTAGTACTTGGATGGGGGACCGCTTGGGAACACCGCGTGTTGTTGGCATTTGCCTAAACTTTTTTGCTCCCTCCTCCTCCTTATTTCTTTTCATTTAATTCACATTTCGAGTTCAGTTTTTACTGAATGCCCTTGCTTATGTTTTCTTAATTTTACGTTTATTTTATGTTTATTTCATTTATGTATCAGCCCATAGCTTCATAATATGCTATATTAAGTTATTGTATCACTGTTGTGAAAGAGATTAGTTTAATATTTTTTAAGGTGTTTTACGTAAATATCCCAGAACTAGAACGAAAAAAACGTCGAATATAGTCCACGCAGTGTAGATAGAAAATATACAAAAACATGAAAACATTGCAAAAACACAATTTATTCAAGGCACAGCGAAACGGTCTGCAAGGAGTGTGCAGAGTAAAAATGCTCAATGAATTTTCGATGTTATTATTGCTGCTCAACCTCTTTAACTTGAAGTTCTTACGAAAAAATACATATGTATAAATAAGCCACATTTTCACCTTTTGTATGGTTTCCGAAAATACTTAATAATTTAAGGACATTTTTTTAAATCAATTAAAAGTATTAATAAACTTCTTCGTTTCTTGGTTGTGTTCTATTATTTCTTGTTTTTAAATATGCATACATCGGTATTTAGAAACAATAAAAATACAAATTCCCCATTTTATATGCGAACATCTAAGCATAACATACATAAAATTCTTGTGGGAAGACAGTTTACGCATTTGACAAAGAAAATGCTATGAAATTAATGATTTAAATGGAATATTATTTCCAGTGCACAGTTTTGAATATTTAAATAATATTGAAAATTAAATATAGATGATTTTGAATGCTAATTATAAAAGTCGAACCGAGTTGAGCTGAGATATTCGATTTGCAAAATGTATACTTGGTAGACTTTCGGTGAGTTGAGAGCAATTGTAAAATATTTTTTATAACTGTTGCATTCAATAAATGTGAATAAATTTCATTTAAATATTATGTAAATTGTTCAAAATCATATATAAATGCAACTTTAACTATTTATTGAATGTATAAGTGGTAAAATGTTAGGTTTTTTCTACGAAATTTCATTACAAATCAGGCAAAGTTTATGTTTGACTGCATTTAAAACTGTCAGCATAATAGATATAAGGCAAATATGTTAAAAATGCGAAAGATCAATATTTGGTAAATATTAATGGGTGATTCGTTTGAATGGAAATCGAAAAGTAATGTTTTAAAAAATTAAAATTCTATTTGAAGATGACTATTAGAAAATGTTCACAACTACTGACTGGTAAATTATTATCATATATCCCTTCTACATGAGTCTCACTTTTTGAAGGGAGTTCAACTTGTGTTTCGTGAGTCACTGAATTTGATTGAATTTGAATTGTGTTGCGTAGCGTTTTGTTACGAATTGAATTGGGAAAAAGTGTAAAAGTGAAAAGGAAAGATGTCGGAATCTGCTATTATTGCTAATGCATCATCGCCGGTTGCTGCAGCGGGAGCTACGGCTGTTGCGGAGAAAAAGGTTGCTGCCAAGAAACCTGCATCGGCAAAATCTAAGAAGCCCGCAGCTGCCCCAACCCATCCGTCGACACAGCAAATGGTCGATGCATCGATTACAAATTTGAAAGAGCGCGGTGGCTCTTCACTGCTGGCCATCAAGAAATATATTAGTGCAACATACAAATGCGATGCACAAAAATTGGCTCCGTTCATAAAGAGATATTTAAAATCTTCGGTAGCCAGCGGTAAATTGATTCAAACTAAAGGCAAAGGTGCGTCCGGATCGTTCAAGCTATCGGCAGCTGCAGCAAAACCGAAGAAAGGCAGCAGCAGCAGTAAGCCGAAATCGTCATCTGTGGAAAAGGCCAAAGCAAAGAAGAAGAAGAGTGGGGCATTGGGAGCTAGCAGTGCAGCCAAGAAGAAGTCGGCATCGGCGATTGGTGCCAAGAAGGCGAACAGTGATAAGACGGCGGTAAAGGTAAAGAAAGCAGCTGTGGCTACCGAAAAAAAGAAGAGTGAAAAGGCAAAAGTGAAAATTATCAAGAAGACTGGTACAGTTAAGGCGAAACCAGCAAAGGCAAAGCCAAGCGCCACCAAACCAAAAGCACCCAAGGCTAAATCATCTGCTGCCAAGCCAAAAAAGACCGCAATAGCGGCCAAGAAGCCAGTAGCTAAAAAAACAGCTGCCAAAAAGTAAACTGTCAGTAATGGGGCATTATCTATATATTTACATATATGTATGTATATCTGAAACGATATATAAAAAGCCCTTTTCAGGGCTACAAAATCAATACACAAAGAGAATCGAAATATTTTCAAACGCTAAAAATATATTTTAATAAATTGCTTATGAATAGACGTTGCGCAGCGAATTAACATCCAGCGACTACGCTGGCTCGGCCATGTCTGCCGTATGGACGACGATGGTTGGAGGGAGGCCGTGTGTCCGGTGGAAGGACCAAGTTGAAGAGGCCCTGCTATCTCTTGGTGTGACCAACTGGAGAAGGCGCGCGCAAAGCAGAGGCGCCTGGAGAGAAGTTTTGCGGCAGGCCGTAACCCGATAACGGCCAGTTAATGAATAAGTTATGAATAGAAATTGTTGAATAATTCGCCACGCCACCATCGGTTCCCGTCCGATCAGTGTCGGGCGCGGTTTGGATCGCTGTTGTTGGCGTCCACACATTTTTTTGCATAATACGATTAAGGAGCATAAGACATTATGGTAGGATATTTTTTAAAACAACATATAAAAATCTCTTTGTTTATATATTTTGTGGCCCTGAAAAGGGCCTTTTGTTCTATTAGCGTAGATGTTGTCGATGGAAATTGCTTATTTGGAACTGGTGTACTTGGTGACGGCCTTAGTTCCCTCACTGACAGCGTGCTTCGCCAATTCACCGGGCAACAGCAGACGAACGGCAGTCTGAATTTCGCGACTAGTGATTGTCGAACGCTTATTGTAGTGCGCCAGACGCGACGCTTCGGCAGCGATACGCTCAAAGATGTCATTCACGAAACTGTTCATAATACTCATTGCTTTCGAAGAGATGCCAGTGTCGGGGTGGACTTGCTTCAACACTTTGTAAATGTAGATAGCGTAGCTTTCCTTCCTCTTGCGCTTCTTCTTCTTGTCGGTTTTCGTAATGTTCTTTTGCGCCTTGCCGGCCTTTTTTGCCGCTTTACCACTCGTTTTAGGAGGCATTTTCACTTCAATTCACTTCACAAAACACTCAAAGCACAATTGTGATAACTATGAATGCCAATATGCACACTTATCTACAATTTACTGAACGAGTTTTTCATGATACACACCGATTGTATATTAATTGTCTCTACCTGACAACCATGAGCCCAACAAAACTATAAATACACAGAAGGAAACATCGTATCGTTAACATTTGTGTGTGACTAGTGCTTTAGTGGAGTGAAGAAACAGAGAAAGAGATTACAAAAATGTCTGGTCGTGGAAAAGGTGGCAAAGTTAAGGGAAAGGCAAAGTCGCGCTCGAATCGTGCTGGACTACAATTTCCGGTCGGTCGTATTCATCGTTTGCTGCGCAAGGGCAATTATGCTGAGCGTGTCGGTGCTGGTGCTCCCGTATATTTGGCAGCTGTAATGGAATACTTGGCCGCTGAAGTTCTTGAGTTGGCTGGCAATGCTGCACGCGACAACAAGAAGACGAGAATCATTCCGCGCCATTTGCAATTGGCCATCCGCAATGACGAGGAATTGAACAAGTTGTTGTCCGGCGTGACAATCGCCCAAGGTGGTGTCTTGCCCAACATTCAAGCTGTACTCCTGCCCAAAAAGACTGAGAAGAAGGCTTAAACAATCGACTAATATAACAAATTACACAAACCGTCCTTTTCAGGACGACAAAATATTCGAACAAAGAGTTGAAAAATATGTTCAAATAAGAATTTATAAAAATAAAAACATTTTATCATGAAGCAAAGCAAAATTTACAAAAGAAATGCTGTGCTTACCGGTCTTTGAGTAATTTTTTTTCTCCATGCATGCATGCATTTCGCCATTCAATATACATATGAGATGTGTATGAGATATATTTTCATAAAATTGTTAATTGAGTTGAAATAATTCCTAAATCTTTTTATAAATGCATACAGGTAAATAGAAAGTACAGTTGAACCTCGATTATCCGGGCCTCCATTAACCGGAATGCTGAGTGGTTGAATAACTATTAATCGTGAAGAACATGTAAGTACATCCGGTTAATGGAGGCCCGGATAATCGAGGTTCAACTGTACTTTCTATTTACCTGTATGCATTGTTTGTTTTTTTCCGTATAACACACACACATATAAATACATATACATATTTATTTTAAATAAATGAAATATAATAAGATTTCTTGATGCAACGTTTATAGAAGCAGTTTCACATGTTCTTATAAAAAATCTCTTTTAACCGGATAATCGAGGTTCAACTGTAGTTGAAATAATTTTTAAATCTTTTTGTAAATGTATTTTGTGGTCCTGAAAAGGACCGTTTTCCATTATTTATGTCGTCAATTTATGAATTTAACCGCCGAAACCGTACAATGTACGACCCTGTCTCTTCAAAGCATACACAACATCCATCGCTGTTACAGTCTTGCGTTTGGCGTGTTCAGTGTATGTGACAGCATCACGAATAACATTCTCCAGAAAGACCTTCAACACGCCACGAGTCTCCTCATATATTAACCCAGATATACGCTTCACACCGCCACGACGAGCCAAACGTCTAATAGCCGGCTTCGTGATGCCCTGAATGTTATCGCGCAACACTTTACGATGACGCTTCGCACCACCTTTTCCCAAGCCTTTACCACCTTTGCCGCGACCAGTCATTGTTGTTTCTTTTTTTTTTTTGCTCTTCACTAAATTCACTTCACAAAGTACAAAACACAACTGCGAATACTACATACATTTGCTCCAACTTATATTTATACTAAACCGAGACGACGCTTGCAATGCATAATTATCTACCTGGCCTCCTCTAACATATATGAGGGTTGCTTATAATGTTGAATTAGTGAAACGCTTTCGGAAATGTAACTATAAAAGTCTTGTTTGATGCGTGCATATGTGTTCATTGGCGTTCTCGTAGTGCTCAGTGTTAATGTTGGTGTGAATAAAAGAAAGAAGAAGAAGTGAAGTGAAAAGATGGCGCGTACAAAGCAAACTGCTCGCAAATCGACTGGTGGTAAAGCGCCACGCAAACAATTGGCAACGAAGGCTGCTCGTAAGAGTGCTCCGGCCACTGGTGGTGTGAAGAAGCCTCATCGTTATCGTCCCGGTACAGTGGCGTTACGTGAGATTCGTCGTTACCAAAAGAGTACCGAGTTGTTGATCCGTAAACTACCGTTCCAGCGTCTAGTTCGTGAGATCGCGCAGGATTTCAAAACTGACTTGCGTTTCCAGAGTTCTGCTGTAATGGCTTTGCAAGAAGCTAGTGAAGCGTATCTGGTTGGTCTTTTCGAAGACACAAACTTATGCGCTATCCATGCCAAACGAGTGACCATCATGCCCAAAGACATTCAGCTGGCCAGACGCATCCGTGGCGAACGTGCCTAAGTCAATTTCCAAACGGTCGACATTTTTAATAATAACAAACAATCGGTCCTTTTCAGGACCACAAATTTCTGTGCAAAAGAGATTATTAAAAACAATTTTAACTACTTTCGCTATTAAGAAAATATATATATATTTTTTCGATTTTGATGCTATGCTAACCTGAAATTAATTGGTGTAAAATTTTTTTTTTTTTTTAATAAGCTTATAAACAAGCAATACAATACAAAACACAACATTTAATCAAAAAAGCTTGGAAATATACATTATACAAAGCGAATTATGAAATTTTTCTGATTCGGAAAGATATTTCATCAATTTTGTTGAGAACATTCCCAAAAATAAAAAAATATGCATTGAATGGAAATCTACTGATATGATATGGAGGTGAATAATCGAACGAGTATTCGCCAACGACCATACCACGCTGAATACATCGGTTCTCGTCCGATCACCGAAATTAAGCAGCGTCGGGCGCGGTTAGTACTTGGATGGGGGACCGCTTGGGAACACCGCGTGTTGTTGGCATTTGCCTAAACTTTTTTGCTCCCTCCTCCTCCTTATTTCTTTTCATTTAATTCACATTTCGAGTTCAGTTTTTACTGAATGCCCTTGCTTATGTTTTCTTAATTTTACGTTTATTTTATGTTTATTTCATTTATGTATCAGCCCATAGCTTCATAATATGCTATATTAAGTTATTGTATCACTGTTGTGAAAGAGATTAGTTTAATATTTTTTAAGGTGTTTTACGTAAATATCCCAGAACTAGAACGAAAAAAACGTCGAATATAGTCCACGCAGTGTAGATAGAAAATATACAAAAACATGAAAACATTGCAAAAACACAATTTATTCAAGGCACAGCGAAACGGTCTGCAAGGAGTGTGCAGAGTAAAAATGCTCAATGAATTTTCGATGTTATTATTGCTGCTCAACCTCTTTAACTTGAAGTTCTTACGAAAAAATACATATGTATAAATAAGCCACATTTTCACCTTTTGTATGGTTTCCGAAAATACTTAATAATTTAAGGACATTTTTTTAAATCAATTAAAAGTATTAATAAACTTCTTCGTTTCTTGGTTGTGTTCTATTATTTCTTGTTTTTAAATATGCATACATCGGTATTTAGAAACAATAAAAATACAAATTCCCCATTTTATATGCGAACATCTAAGCATAACATACATAAAATTCTTGTGGGAAGACAGTTTACGCATTTGACAAAGAAAATGCTATGAAATTAATGATTTAAATGGAATATTATTTCCAGTGCACAGTTTTGAATATTTAAATAATATTGAAAATTAAATATAGATGATTTTGAATGCTAATTATAAAAGTCGAACCGAGTTGAGCTGAGATATTCGATTTGCAAAATGTATACTTGGTAGACTTTCGGTGAGTTGAGAGCAATTGTAAAATATTTTTTATAACTGTTGCATTCAATAAATGTGAATAAATTTCATTTAAATATTATGTAAATTGTTCAAAATCATATATAAATGCAACTTTAACTATTTATTGAATGTATAAGTGGTAAAATGTTAGGTTTTTTCTACGAAATTTCATTACAAATCAGGCAAAGTTTATGTTTGACTGCATTTAAAACTGTCAGCATAATAGATATAAGGCAAATATGTTAAAAATGCGAAAGATCAATATTTGGTAAATATTAATGGGTGATTCGTTTGAATGGAAATCGAAAAGTAATGTTTTAAAAAATTAAAATTCTATTTGAAGATGACTATTAGAAAATGTTCACAACTACTGACTGGTAAATTATTATCATATATCCCTTCTACATGAGTCTCACTTTTTGAAGGGAGTTCAACTTGTGTTTCGTGAGTCACTGAATTTGATTGAATTTGAATTGTGTTGCGTAGCGTTTTGTTACGAATTGAATTGGGAAAAAGTGTAAAAGTGAAAAGGAAAGATGTCGGAATCTGCTATTATTGCTAATGCATCATCGCCGGTTGCTGCAGCGGGAGCTACGGCTGTTGCGGAGAAAAAGGTTGCTGCCAAGAAACCTGCATCGGCAAAATCTAAGAAGCCCGCAGCTGCCCCAACCCATCCGTCGACACAGCAAATGGTCGATGCATCGATTACAAATTTGAAAGAGCGCGGTGGCTCTTCACTGCTGGCCATCAAGAAATATATTAGTGCAACATACAAATGCGATGCACAAAAATTGGCTCCGTTCATAAAGAGATATTTAAAATCTTCGGTAGCCAGCGGTAAATTGATTCAAACTAAAGGCAAAGGTGCGTCCGGATCGTTCAAGCTATCGGCAGCTGCAGCAAAACCGAAGAAAGGCAGCAGCAGCAGTAAGCCGAAATCGTCATCTGTGGAAAAGGCCAAAGCAAAGAAGAAGAAGAGTGGGGCATTGGGAGCTAGCAGTGCAGCCAAGAAGAAGTCGGCATCGGCGATTGGTGCCAAGAAGGCGAACAGTGATAAGACGGCGGTAAAGGTAAAGAAAGCAGCTGTGGCTACCGAAAAAAAGAAGAGTGAAAAGGCAAAAGTGAAAATTATCAAGAAGACTGGTACAGTTAAGGCGAAACCAGCAAAGGCAAAGCCAAGCGCCACCAAACCAAAAGCACCCAAGGCTAAATCATCTGCTGCCAAGCCAAAAAAGACCGCAATAGCGGCCAAGAAGCCAGTAGCTAAAAAAACAGCTGCCAAAAAGTAAACTGTCAGTAATGGGGCATTATCTATATATTTACATATATGTATGTATATCTGAAACGATATATAAAAAGCCCTTTTCAGGGCTACAAAATCAATACACAAAGAGAATCGAAATATTTTCAAACGCTAAAAATATATTTTAATAAATTGCTTATGAATAGACGTTGCGCAGCGAATTAACATCCAGCGACTACGCTGGCTCGGCCATGTCTGCCGTATGGACGACGATGGTTGGAGGGAGGCCGTGTGTCCGGTGGAAGGACCAAGTTGAAGAGGCCCTGCTATCTCTTGGTGTGACCAACTGGAGAAGGCGCGCGCAAAGCAGAGGCGCCTGGAGAGAAGTTTTGCGGCAGGCCGTAACCCGATAACGGCCAGTTAATGAATAAGTTATGAATAGAAATTGTTGAATAATTCGCCACGCCACCATCGGTTCCCGTCCGATCAGTGTCGGGCGCGGTTTGGATCGCTGTTGTTGGCGTCCACACATTTTTTTGCATAATACGATTAAGGAGCATAAGACATTATGGTAGGATATTTTTTAAAACAACATATAAAAATCTCTTTGTTTATATATTTTGTGGCCCTGAAAAGGGCCTTTTGTTCTATTAGCGTAGATGTTGTCGATGGAAATTGCTTATTTGGAACTGGTGTACTTGGTGACGGCCTTAGTTCCCTCACTGACAGCGTGCTTCGCCAATTCACCGGGCAACAGCAGACGAACGGCAGTCTGAATTTCGCGACTAGTGATTGTCGAACGCTTATTGTAGTGCGCCAGACGCGACGCTTCGGCAGCGATACGCTCAAAGATGTCATTCACGAAACTGTTCATAATACTCATTGCTTTCGAAGAGATGCCAGTGTCGGGGTGGACTTGCTTCAACACTTTGTAAATGTAGATAGCGTAGCTTTCCTTCCTCTTGCGCTTCTTCTTCTTGTCGGTTTTCGTAATGTTCTTTTGCGCCTTGCCGGCCTTTTTTGCCGCTTTACCACTCGTTTTAGGAGGCATTTTCACTTCAATTCACTTCACAAAACACTCAAAGCACAATTGTGATAACTATGAATGCCAATATGCACACTTATCTACAATTTACTGAACGAGTTTTTCATGATACACACCGATTGTATATTAATTGTCTCTACCTGACAACCATGAGCCCAACAAAACTATAAATACACAGAAGGAAACATCGTATCGTTAACATTTGTGTGTGACTAGTGCTTTAGTGGAGTGAAGAAACAGAGAAAGAGATTACAAAAATGTCTGGTCGTGGAAAAGGTGGCAAAGTTAAGGGAAAGGCAAAGTCGCGCTCGAATCGTGCTGGACTACAATTTCCGGTCGGTCGTATTCATCGTTTGCTGCGCAAGGGCAATTATGCTGAGCGTGTCGGTGCTGGTGCTCCCGTATATTTGGCAGCTGTAATGGAATACTTGGCCGCTGAAGTTCTTGAGTTGGCTGGCAATGCTGCACGCGACAACAAGAAGACGAGAATCATTCCGCGCCATTTGCAATTGGCCATCCGCAATGACGAGGAATTGAACAAGTTGTTGTCCGGCGTGACAATCGCCCAAGGTGGTGTCTTGCCCAACATTCAAGCTGTACTCCTGCCCAAAAAGACTGAGAAGAAGGCTTAAACAATCGACTAATATAACAAATTACACAAACCGTCCTTTTCAGGACGACAAAATATTCGAACAAAGAGTTGAAAAATATGTTCAAATAAGAATTTATAAAAATAAAAACATTTTATCATGAAGCAAAGCAAAATTTACAAAAGAAATGCTGTGCTTACCGGTCTTTGAGTAATTTTTTTTCTCCATGCATGCATGCATTTCGCCATTCAATATACATATGAGATGTGTATGAGATATATTTTCATAAAATTGTTAATTGAGTTGAAATAATTCCTAAATCTTTTTATAAATGCATACAGGTAAATAGAAAGTACAGTTGAACCTCGATTATCCGGGCCTCCATTAACCGGAATGCTGAGTGGTTGAATAACTATTAATCGTGAAGAACATGTAAGTACATCCGGTTAATGGAGGCCCGGATAATCGAGGTTCAACTGTACTTTCTATTTACCTGTATGCATTGTTTGTTTTTTTCCGTATAACACACACACATATAAATACATATACATATTTATTTTAAATAAATGAAATATAATAAGATTTCTTGATGCAACGTTTATAGAAGCAGTTTCACATGTTCTTATAAAAAATCTCTTTTAACCGGATAATCGAGGTTCAACTGTAGTTGAAATAATTTTTAAATCTTTTTGTAAATGTATTTTGTGGTCCTGAAAAGGACCGTTTTCCATTATTTATGTCGTCAATTTATGAATTTAACCGCCGAAACCGTACAATGTACGACCCTGTCTCTTCAAAGCATACACAACATCCATCGCTGTTACAGTCTTGCGTTTGGCGTGTTCAGTGTATGTGACAGCATCACGAATAACATTCTCCAGAAAGACCTTCAACACGCCACGAGTCTCCTCATATATTAACCCAGATATACGCTTCACACCGCCACGACGAGCCAAACGTCTAATAGCCGGCTTCGTGATGCCCTGAATGTTATCGCGCAACACTTTACGATGACGCTTCGCACCACCTTTTCCCAAGCCTTTACCACCTTTGCCGCGACCAGTCATTGTTGTTTCTTTTTTTTTTTTGCTCTTCACTAAATTCACTTCACAAAGTACAAAACACAACTGCGAATACTACATACATTTGCTCCAACTTATATTTATACTAAACCGAGACGACGCTTGCAATGCATAATTATCTACCTGGCCTCCTCTAACATATATGAGGGTTGCTTATAATGTTGAATTAGTGAAACGCTTTCGGAAATGTAACTATAAAAGTCTTGTTTGATGCGTGCATATGTGTTCATTGGCGTTCTCGTAGTGCTCAGTGTTAATGTTGGTGTGAATAAAAGAAAGAAGAAGAAGTGAAGTGAAAAGATGGCGCGTACAAAGCAAACTGCTCGCAAATCGACTGGTGGTAAAGCGCCACGCAAACAATTGGCAACGAAGGCTGCTCGTAAGAGTGCTCCGGCCACTGGTGGTGTGAAGAAGCCTCATCGTTATCGTCCCGGTACAGTGGCGTTACGTGAGATTCGTCGTTACCAAAAGAGTACCGAGTTGTTGATCCGTAAACTACCGTTCCAGCGTCTAGTTCGTGAGATCGCGCAGGATTTCAAAACTGACTTGCGTTTCCAGAGTTCTGCTGTAATGGCTTTGCAAGAAGCTAGTGAAGCGTATCTGGTTGGTCTTTTCGAAGACACAAACTTATGCGCTATCCATGCCAAACGAGTGACCATCATGCCCAAAGACATTCAGCTGGCCAGACGCATCCGTGGCGAACGTGCCTAAGTCAATTTCCAAACGGTCGACATTTTTAATAATAACAAACAATCGGTCCTTTTCAGGACCACAAATTTCTGTGCAAAAGAGATTATTAAAAACAATTTTAACTACTTTCGCTATTAAGAAAATATATATATATTTTTTCGATTTTGATGCTATGCTAACCTGAAATTAATTGGTGTAAAATTTTTTTTTTTTTTTAATAAGCTTATAAACAAGCAATACAATACAAAACACAACATTTAATCAAAAAAGCTTGGAAATATACATTATACAAAGCGAATTATGAAATTTTTCTGATTCGGAAAGATATTTCATCAATTTTGTTGAGAACATTCCCAAAAATAAAAAAATATGCATTGAATGGAAATCTACTGATATGATATGGAGGTGAATAATCGAACGAGTATTCGCCAACGACCATACCACGCTGAATACATCGGTTCTCGTCCGATCACCGAAATTAAGCAGCGTCGGGCGCGGTTAGTACTTGGATGGGGGACCGCTTGGGAACACCGCGTGTTGTTGGCATTTGCCTAAACTTTTTTGCTCCCTCCTCCTCCTTATTTCTTTTCATTTAATTCACATTTCGAGTTCAGTTTTTACTGAATGCCCTTGCTTATGTTTTCTTAATTTTACGTTTATTTTATGTTTATTTCATTTATGTATCAGCCCATAGCTTCATAATATGCTATATTAAGTTATTGTATCACTGTTGTGAAAGAGATTAGTTTAATATTTTTTAAGGTGTTTTACGTAAATATCCCAGAACTAGAACGAAAAAAACGTCGAATATAGTCCACGCAGTGTAGATAGAAAATATACAAAAACATGAAAACATTGCAAAAACACAATTTATTCAAGGCACAGCGAAACGGTCTGCAAGGAGTGTGCAGAGTAAAAATGCTCAATGAATTTTCGATGTTATTATTGCTGCTCAACCTCTTTAACTTGAAGTTCTTACGAAAAAATACATATGTATAAATAAGCCACATTTTCACCTTTTGTATGGTTTCCGAAAATACTTAATAATTTAAGGACATTTTTTTAAATCAATTAAAAGTATTAATAAACTTCTTCGTTTCTTGGTTGTGTTCTATTATTTCTTGTTTTTAAATATGCATACATCGGTATTTAGAAACAATAAAAATACAAATTCCCCATTTTATATGCGAACATCTAAGCATAACATACATAAAATTCTTGTGGGAAGACAGTTTACGCATTTGACAAAGAAAATGCTATGAAATTAATGATTTAAATGGAATATTATTTCCAGTGCACAGTTTTGAATATTTAAATAATATTGAAAATTAAATATAGATGATTTTGAATGCTAATTATAAAAGTCGAACCGAGTTGAGCTGAGATATTCGATTTGCAAAATGTATACTTGGTAGACTTTCGGTGAGTTGAGAGCAATTGTAAAATATTTTTTATAACTGTTGCATTCAATAAATGTGAATAAATTTCATTTAAATATTATGTAAATTGTTCAAAATCATATATAAATGCAACTTTAACTATTTATTGAATGTATAAGTGGTAAAATGTTAGGTTTTTTCTACGAAATTTCATTACAAATCAGGCAAAGTTTATGTTTGACTGCATTTAAAACTGTCAGCATAATAGATATAAGGCAAATATGTTAAAAATGCGAAAGATCAATATTTGGTAAATATTAATGGGTGATTCGTTTGAATGGAAATCGAAAAGTAATGTTTTAAAAAATTAAAATTCTATTTGAAGATGACTATTAGAAAATGTTCACAACTACTGACTGGTAAATTATTATCATATATCCCTTCTACATGAGTCTCACTTTTTGAAGGGAGTTCAACTTGTGTTTCGTGAGTCACTGAATTTGATTGAATTTGAATTGTGTTGCGTAGCGTTTTGTTACGAATTGAATTGGGAAAAAGTGTAAAAGTGAAAAGGAAAGATGTCGGAATCTGCTATTATTGCTAATGCATCATCGCCGGTTGCTGCAGCGGGAGCTACGGCTGTTGCGGAGAAAAAGGTTGCTGCCAAGAAACCTGCATCGGCAAAATCTAAGAAGCCCGCAGCTGCCCCAACCCATCCGTCGACACAGCAAATGGTCGATGCATCGATTACAAATTTGAAAGAGCGCGGTGGCTCTTCACTGCTGGCCATCAAGAAATATATTAGTGCAACATACAAATGCGATGCACAAAAATTGGCTCCGTTCATAAAGAGATATTTAAAATCTTCGGTAGCCAGCGGTAAATTGATTCAAACTAAAGGCAAAGGTGCGTCCGGATCGTTCAAGCTATCGGCAGCTGCAGCAAAACCGAAGAAAGGCAGCAGCAGCAGTAAGCCGAAATCGTCATCTGTGGAAAAGGCCAAAGCAAAGAAGAAGAAGAGTGGGGCATTGGGAGCTAGCAGTGCAGCCAAGAAGAAGTCGGCATCGGCGATTGGTGCCAAGAAGGCGAACAGTGATAAGACGGCGGTAAAGGTAAAGAAAGCAGCTGTGGCTACCGAAAAAAAGAAGAGTGAAAAGGCAAAAGTGAAAATTATCAAGAAGACTGGTACAGTTAAGGCGAAACCAGCAAAGGCAAAGCCAAGCGCCACCAAACCAAAAGCACCCAAGGCTAAATCATCTGCTGCCAAGCCAAAAAAGACCGCAATAGCGGCCAAGAAGCCAGTAGCTAAGAAAACAGCTGCCAAAAAGTAAACTGTCAGTAATGGGACATTATCTATATATTTACATATATGTATGTATATCTAAAATGATATATAAAAAGCCCTTTTCAGGGCTACAAAATCAATACACAAAGAGAATGGAAATATTTTCAAATGCTAAAATATATTTTAATAAATTGCTGAATGATTCGCCACGACACCCCATCGGTTCCCGTCCGATCACGGTTTGGATCGCTGTTGTTGGCGTCCACACATTTTGTTTGCATAATACGATTAAGGAGCATAGGATAGGATATTTTTTAAAACAACATATAAAAATCTCTTTGTTTATATATTTTGTGGCCCTGAAAAGGGCCTTTTGTTCTATTAGCGTAGATGTTGTCGATGGAAATTGCTTATTTGGAACTGGTGTACTTGGTGACGGCCTTAGTTCCCTCACTGACAGCGTGCTTCGCCAATTCACCGGGCAACAGCAGACGAACGGCAGTCTGAATTTCGCGACTAGTGATTGTCGAACGCTTATTGTAGTGCGCCAGACGCGACGCTTCGGCAGCGATACGCTCAAAGATGTCATTCACGAAACTGTTCATAATACTCATTGCTTTCGAAGAGATGCCAGTGTCGGGGTGGACTTGCTTCAACACTTTGTAAATGTAGATAGCGTAGCTTTCCTTCCTCTTGCGCTTCTTCTTCTTGTCGGTTTTCGTAATGTTCTTTTGCGCCTTGCCGGCCTTTTTTGCCGCTTTACCACTCGTTTTAGGAGGCATTTTCACTTCAATTCACTTCACAAAACACTCAAAGCACAATTGTGATAACTATGAATGCCAATATGCACACTTATCTACAATTTACTGAACGAGTTTTTCATGATACACACCGATTGTATATTAATTGTCTCTACCTGACAACCATGAGCCCAACAAAACTATAAATACACAGAAGGAAACATCGTATCGTTAACATTTGTGTGTGACTAGTGCTTTAGTGGAGTGAAGAAACAGAGAAAGAGATTACAAAAATGTCTGGTCGTGGAAAAGGTGGCAAAGTTAAGGGAAAGGCAAAGTCGCGCTCGAATCGTGCTGGACTACAATTTCCGGTCGGTCGTATTCATCGTTTGCTGCGCAAGGGCAATTATGCTGAGCGTGTCGGTGCTGGTGCTCCCGTATATTTGGCAGCTGTAATGGAATACTTGGCCGCTGAAGTTCTTGAGTTGGCTGGCAATGCTGCACGCGACAACAAGAAGACGAGAATCATTCCGCGCCATTTGCAATTGGCCATCCGCAATGACGAGGAATTGAACAAGTTGTTGTCCGGCGTGACAATCGCCCAAGGTGGTGTCTTGCCCAACATTCAAGCTGTACTCCTGCCCAAAAAGACTGAGAAGAAGGCTTAAACAATCGACTAATATAACAAATTACACAAACCGTCCTTTTCAGGACGACAAAATATTCGAACAAAGAGTTGAAAAATATGTTCAAATAAGAATTTATAAAAATAAAAACATTTTATCATGAAGCAAAGCAAAATTTACAAAAGAAATGCTGTGCTTACCGGTCTTTGAGTAATTTTTTTTCTCCATGCATGCATGCATTTCGCCATTCAATATACATATGAGATGTGTATGAGATATATTTTCATAAAATTGTTAATTGAGTTGAAATAATTCCTAAATCTTTTTATAAATGCATACAGGTAAATAGAAAGTACAGTTGAACCTCGATTATCCGGGCCTCCATTAACCGGAATGCTGAGTGGTTGAATAACTATTAATCGTGAAGAACATGTACTTGTGTTTGTTTTTTTCCGTATAACACACACACATATAAATACATATACATATTTATTTTAAATAAATGAAATATAATAAGATTTCTTGATGCAACGTTTATAGAAGCAGTTTCACATGTTCTTATAAAAAATAATAAAATCTCTTTTAACCGGATAATCGAGGTTCAACTGTAGTTGAAATAATTTTTAAATCTTTTTGTAAATGTATTTTGTGGTCCTGAAAAGGACCGTTTTCCATTATTTATGTCGTCAATTTATGAATTTAACCGCCGAAACCGTACAATGTACGACCCTGTCTCTTCAAAGCATACACAACATCCATCGCTGTTACAGTCTTGCGTTTGGCGTGTTCAGTGTATGTGACAGCATCACGAATAACATTCTCCAGAAAGACCTTCAACACGCCACGAGTCTCCTCATATATTAACCCAGATATACGCTTCACACCGCCACGACGAGCCAAACGTCTAATAGCCGGCTTCGTGATGCCCTGAATGTTATCGCGCAACACTTTACGATGACGCTTCGCACCACCTTTTCCCAAGCCTTTACCACCTTTGCCGCGACCAGTAATTGTTGTTTCTTTTTTTTTTTTGCTCTTCACTAAATTCACTTCACAAAGTACAAAACACAACTGCGAATACTACATACATTTGCTCCAACTTATATTTATACTAAACCGAGACGACGCTTGCAATGCATAATTATCTACCTGGCCTCCTCTAACATATATGAGGGTTGCTTATAATGTTGAATTAGTGAAACGCTTTCGGAAATGTAACTATAAAAGTCTTGTTTGATGCGTGCATATGTGTTCATTGGCGTTCTCGTAGTGCTCAGTGTTAATGTTGGTGTGAATAAAAGAAAGAAGAAGAAGTGAAAAGATGGCGCGTACAAAGCAAACTGCTCGCAAATCGACTGGTGGTAAAGCGCCACGCAAACAATTGGCAACGAAGGCTGCTCGTAAGAGTGCTCCGGCCACTGGTGGTGTGAAGAAGCCTCATCGTTATCGTCCCGGTACAGTGGCGTTACGTGAGATTCGTCGTTACCAAAAGAGTACCGAGTTGTTGATCCGTAAACTACCGTTCCAGCGTCTAGTTCGTGAGATCGCGCAGGATTTCAAAACTGACTTGCGTTTCCAGAGTTCTGCTGTAATGGCTTTGCAAGAAGCTAGTGAAGCGTATCTGGTTGGTCTTTTCGAAGACACAAACTTATGCGCTATCCATGCCAAACGAGTGACCATCATGCCCAAAGACATTCAGCTGGCCAGACGCATCCGTGGCGAACGTGCCTAAGTCAATTTCCAAACGGTCGACATTTTTAAAAATAACAAACAATCGGTCCTTTTCAGGACCACAAATTTCTGTGCAAAAGAGATTATTGAAAACAATTTTAACTACTTTCGCTATTAAGAATATATATATATTTTTTCGATTTTGATGCATGCTAACCTGAAATTTGGTGTAAATTTTTTTTTTAAATAAGCTTATAAACAAACAATGCAATACATAACAAATGACCAAACATTCGAATACACAACACAACATTTAATCAAAAAAAGCTTGGAAATATACATTATACAAAGCGAATTATGAAATTTTTCTGATTCGGGAAGATATTTCATCAATTTTGTTGAGAACATTCCCAAAAACAAAAAAATATGCATTGAATGAAAATCTACTGATATGATATGGAGGTGAATAATCGAACGAGTATTCGCCAACGACCATACCACGCTGAATACATCGGTTCTCGTCCGATCACCGAAATTAAGCAGCGTCGGGCGCGGTTAGTACTTGGATGGGGGACCGCTTGGGAACACCGCGTGTTGTTGGCATTTGCCTAAACTTTTTTTGCTCCTTCCTCCTCCTTATTTCTTTTCATTTAATTCACATTTCGAGTTCAGTTTTTACTGAATGCCCTTGCTTATGTTTTCTTAATTTTACGTTTATTTTATGTTTATTTCATTTGCGTATCAGCCCATAGCTTCATAATATGCTATATTAAGTTATTGTATCACTGTTGTGAAAGACATTAGTTTAATATTTTTTAAGGTGTTTTACGTAAATATCCCAGAACTAGAACGAAAAAAACGTCGAATATAGTCCACGCAGTGTAGATGGAAAATATACAAAAACATGAAAACATTGCAAAAACACAATTTATTCAAGGCACAGCGAAACGGTCTGCAAGGAGTGTGCAGAGTAAAAATGCTCAATGAATTTTCGATGTTATTATTGCTGCTCAACCTCTTTAACTTGAAGTTCTTACGAAAAAATACATATGTATAAATAAGCCACATTTTCACCTTTTGTATGGTTTCCGAAAATACTTAATAATTTAAGGACATTTTTTTAAATCAATTAAAAGTATTAATAAACTTCTTCGTTTCTTGGTTGTGTTCTATTATTTCTTGTTTTTAAATATGCATACATCGGTATTTAGAAACAATAAAAATACAAATTCCCCATTTTATATGCGAACATCTAAGCATAACATACATAAAATTCTTGTGGGAAGACAGTTTACGCATTTGACAAAGAAAATGCTATGAAATTAATGATTTAAATGGAATATTATTTCCAGTGCACAGTTTTGAATATTTAAATAATATTGAAAATTAAATATAGATGATTTTGAATGCTAATTATAAAAGTCGAACCGAGTTGAGCTGAGATATTCGATTTGCAAAATGTATACTTGGTAGACTTTCGGTAAGTTGAGAGCAATTGTAAAATATTTTTTATAACTGTTGCATTCAATAAATGTGAATAAATTTCATTTAAATATTATGTAAATTGTTCAAAATCATATATAAATGCAACTTTAACTATTTATTGAATGTATAAGTGGTAAAATGTTAGGTTTTTTCTACGAAATTTCATTACAAATCAGGCAAAGTTTATGTTTGACTGCATTTAAAACTGTCAGCATAATAGATATAAGGCAAATATGTTAAAAATGCGAAAGATCAATATTTGGTAAATATTAATGGGTGATTCGTTTGAATGGAAATCGAAAAGTAATGTTTTAAAAAATTAAAATTCTATTTGAAGATGACTATTAGAAAATGTTCACAACTACTGACTGGTAAATTATTATCATATATCCCTTCTACATGAGTCTCACTTTTTGAAGGGAGTTCAACTTGTGTTTCGTGAGTCACTGAATTTGATTGAATTTGAATTGTGTTGCGTAGCGTTTTGTTACGAATTGAATTGGGAAAAAGTGTAAAAGTGAAAAGGAAAGATGTCGGAATCTGCTATTATTGCTAATGCATCATCGCCGGTTGCTGCAGCGGGAGCTACGGCTGTTGCGGAGAAAAAGGTTGCTGCCAAGAAACCTGCATCGGCAAAATCTAAGAAGCCCGCAGCTGCCCCAACCCATCCGTCGACACAGCAAATGGTCGATGCATCGATTACAAATTTGAAAGAGCGCGGTGGCTCTTCACTGCTGGCCATCAAGAAATATATTAGTGCAACATACAAATGCGATGCACAAAAATTGGCTCCGTTCATAAAGAGATATTTAAAATCTTCGGTAGCCAGCGGTAAATTGATTCAAACTAAAGGCAAAGGTGCGTCCGGATCGTTCAAGCTATCGGCAGCTGCAGCAAAACCGAAGAAAGGCAGCAGCAGCAGTAAGCCGAAATCGTCATCTGTGGAAAAGGCCAAAGCAAAGAAGAAGAAGAGTGGGGCATTGGGAGCTAGCAGTGCAGCCAAGAAGAAGTCGGCATCGGCGATTGGTGCCAAGAAGGCGAACAGTGATAAGACGGCGGTAAAGGTAAAGAAAGCAGCTGTGGCTACCGAAAAAAAGAAGAGTGAAAAGGCAAAAGTGAAAAGTATCAAGAAGACTGGTACAGTTAAGGCGAAACCAGCAAAGGCAAAGCCAAGCGCCACCAAACCAAAAGCACCCAAGGCTAAATCATCTGCTGCCAAGCCAAAAAAGACCGCAATAGCGGCCAAGAAGCCAGTAGCTAAGAAAACAGCTGCCAAAAAGTAAACTGTCAGTAATGGGACATTATCTATATATTTACATATATGTATGTATATCTAAAATGATATATAAAAAGCCCTTTTCAGGGCTACAAAATCAATACACAAAGAGAATGGAAATATTTTCAAATGCTAAAATATATTTTAATAAATTGCTGAATGATTCGCCACGACACCCCATCGGTTCCCGTGCGATCACGGTTTGGATCGCTGTTGTTGGCGTCCACACATTTTGTTTGCATAATACGATTAAGGAGCATAGGATAGGATATTTTTTAAAACAACATATAAAAATCTCTTTGTTTATATATTTTGTGGCCCTGAAAAGGGCCTTTTGTTCTATTAGCGTAGATGTTGTCGATGGAAATTGCTTATTTGGAACTGGTGTACTTGGTGACGGCCTTAGTTCCCTCACTGACAGCGTGCTTCGCCAATTCACCGGGCAACAGCAGACGAACGGCAGTCTGAATTTCGCGACTAGTGATTGTCGAACGCTTATTGTAGTGCGCCAGACGCGACGCTTCGGCAGCGATACGCTCAAAGATGTCATTCACGAAACTGTTCATAATACTCATTGCTTTCGAAGAGATGCCAGTGTCGGGGTGGACTTGCTTCAACACTTTGTAAATGTAGATAGCGTAGCTTTCCTTCCTCTTGCGCTTCTTCTTCTTGTCGGTTTTCGTAATGTTCTTTTGCGCCTTGCCGGCCTTTTTTGCCGCTTTACCACTCGTTTTAGGAGGCATTTTCACTTCAATTCACTTCACAAAACACTCAAAGCACAATTGTGATAACTATGAATGCCAATATGCACACTTATCTACAATTTACTGAACGAGTTTTTCATGATACACACCGATTGTATATTAATTCTCTCTACCTGACAACCATGAGCCCAACAAAACTATAAATACACAGAAGGAAACATCGTATCGTTGATTCGCTATTTGAATTCGGTCGTGCGCGGTTGTGTAAGATCGTTATAGCAATTACTTGTGAAGAAAACGTCAAGAAAGTGAAGTGAAGCTAATTTATAACTCCCACTCGTGTTAACGGCGTGTACTGTGGATGGTATACAACCAGCTATCGAAGACTTCTGCCGTCAGTAAGACGAAGACCAAAGCGCCTGGTTTAGGGCGAAAAGTGAAAATGAGTTTCAAGGATGACAGCACTCCTATGAATATTTATGAAGACCTCAGCCTAGAGAGCGACTGCGACACCAAGGACATCTCGAAGAAAATGAAGAAGAAACGAAAGAGGCAAGACGTCTCCTCCGACGGATCGAGCACCAAAAACTCGAAACTCATCGACAAGATCAAGGAGCTTACTAAGGAGATGAGCTCACTGAAAGCGGAAATTAAGTCGCTGAAAGAAGAACGCGAAGTTTTGAGAAGAAATACCCAAATGATGACTGACAATGAAGCTGAGATGGACCAATTCCCGGCGCTTCAGAATGATGCAGGACGAACACCAAAAATCCCTATTAAGCCAGCAATGCAACGGAAGACCGTTAACCCGAAGAAGGATTCCAGTAAGCCGCCACCTATTTTAATTTGTTACAATGTAGATCAGAAATTGCTTAACTTTAAGCTAGGTATCTTTTTAAAACATAAGAACTTTGCTGGTAAGCAAATAAATAAGAACGTAGTTCACATTAGCACGTACACACTGGAGGACTACACTAAAACGAAGAATTTTTTAATTAACAATGCGCACAAATTTTATACGTTCACTCCCCAAGAGGAAAAGCCATACACATTACTTATCAAGAAGCTTCCATCCTCGTATGAGGAAGAGGAAGTACTCAGTTATATTAATGATCTGAAACTCAGCATAAATGTCCTTAAAGTTAAAAAAATCAATAATAAGTTCCTCATACAGCTGTCCAAAGAGTCTGATATTGCTGAATTTAGGAAAATTAATTACATCCTCAATTGCAAAATTGAGTTTTCCGATTATAAGTCAAATTTCCCCGTGCAGTGCAAAAATTGCCAAAGATTTGGACACGTTGCCAGTAATTGCAACATGCCTTACAGATGCGTAAAGTGTTTAGACTCTCACGGTCCCAAAGAATGTAAAGTACCACCAAAGGAACTAAATACTGAGGAAATTGCGGTCGTTGATCCTATTTCTGGAAAATTAAACAAACGTCTAGGCTTCCCAGTAAAATGTGTTAATTGTAACTTGGAGGGCCATACAGCAAATGCCAAAATATGTCCCAAGAGACTAGAACTAATAAATAAGTTAAACCAAAAAAAGCCATCACTACCCCCACCCCCACCCCCTCCGCTTCTGGCCTATATCCCATCAACCAGAACTAGCAAATCTTATTCAGATGCCTTAAAAGCAAATTCTCGAGTTAGCGCAGGAAACAGCTCCAAAGCTCATACCACTCAAAGCACGGACTCCCAATTCAGCATGATCAGCAAAGATTGTGAAAGGTTACTAGGAAGAGACTTCTTTACATGCCTTAATAAAGTAAAGGAATTTTCCACCTATTATAACACCCTCGTGAACGACGAGGACAAATCCAAAGCATTATTCAAACTATTCATAGATCTTCGCATTGACACCTAAGAATTTAAAATGTTTCTTTATAAATGTATGTTCACTCGTTAGTAAGAGGAAGAGACATTCCTTCAACTTGTTTTTGAAACATCATAAGCCAGACATTGTCTTAATTGCAGAGCATAAATTGAACCACAGGCACAAGTTGTCGTTCACCAATTATGAACTCATAAGGGATGACCGTACCTCTGGCAGAGGTGGTGGTACAGCAATCTGTATAAGAGACACCTTCGTTTATCAGAAAATAACATGCAACACTTGTATAATTGAAAACACAACCATCACAGTTAGTCTCAGCAACAACACGACAATAGCATTCATCTCAGCTTATAGTAAACCTTCCAACACTCTTACTGAATCTGATTTAAACTCTTTAATCAGCTCCTCTAATACAGATCAAGTAGTCCTGGGCGGAGATCTAAACGCTAGACACCGAATTTGGGGAGATACCGTCTGCAATAAAAACGGGAATATTTTGTCTGAATGGCTTTTGAAAACCCCCTCCATACAAATCAACCCAACTAAAAATCCAACGAGGAACAATTCATATTTAGACATATTCATTACGTCCTTGCCAATTTGTGCTAGCTACCACACGGACTTTCCGAATACTCTCAGAACTTTTGACTTCGACTCTGATCACGACGCAGTTGAACTTGTAATAGTAACCACCGATTGCATACGGAAGTCACCGGTGACAACTCTAGATTGGAATAAAATTAATATAAAGTTGTTCAACAGCGTACTATATGAAAATCTTAATAGCCAGGTCTTACCCAACAATAGAGTAGCGTCTAAAACTGAAATAGATAACTGTATTTCGTATGTAAGTCAATCTTTTCAAACTGCTATCGAAGCTGCTGTACCCAAAGTAAGAATTCACAGAAAAGGTCAAATTAACCTCCCTCAAAATATCTTGCACTATATCCAGGAAAAAAAGAGGCTGCGTAGGGTGGCATATAGATGCGTCGATCCGGAGCGGAAAAACACCTTAAAAGCAATTATACGCAATATTGAAAAAATCGTACAGGAGCTAATTCAGCTACACGAAGAAAAGTACTGGGATAACTTCTTCAAAAAGATTAGAATGAATAATCAGACCTATAGGAAAATCAAAAATCTATGTGGAACAAACAGTAAAATCGAATTGCCCACCATCGCGGATGACAATGGGAACACCCATACTGAAAACTTCCACAAAATAAATATATTGGCTGATCGTTTTGAAAAAGTTCATTCAAGAGATCAAGATATGCCCAACCAGCTTCATGATAACCTAGTCCATAGCTCAATATCCGTTTTAAGAAACGACGTCCCAATCATTTCCTTTGATAGTGAAATCACAGCGGACGGCGAATCTGATAAGTTGTCAAACCATGCTCCCGACATCGTAGAAAAATACGCACAACTCACCACGTCAGAAGATATTGCGTTCAGTATCTATTTCACTAACAATAAAAAAAGTTTTGGCGACGATGGGATCCCGAACTTTCTACTAAGGAAAACTTCTGCTTTCTTTTGCAACTTCCTTGCAATCCTATTCAATCAGTCATACAACATTGGTTACTTTCCTGAGTTATGGAAATGTGCCAAAATTATCCCAGTCTTGAAACCAAAGTCAGATCCGAATCTGGCCAATAACTACAGACCAATTTCTCTGTTATCCAATATTAGTAAGTTATTTGAGAGGATTCTTTTGGGAAAACTTAAAACGCACATCGAAGAAAGCAAGATCTTAAAAGACAATCAATTTGGTTTTAAAACCCATCATTCTACCAACCACGCTCTAACTGTGCTTTCTGACTTCGTTACCACTAATTTAAACAAACGCCAAGCCACCATAGCAGTAGCATTAGATCTTGAAAAAGCTTTTGACACAGTTTGGATTGAAGGACTTATATACAAAATGTACAACACATTCAATTTTGACAAGCACATCTGTAGACTTCTCCTAAACTACTTAACAGATCGCTCATTCTATGTAACCCACAAGGACGAAAATTCCATCATAAAACCAATTGCGGCAGGTGTCCCCCAAGGATCCATTCTTGGCCCTATCCTATATAACATCTACCTAGCTGACATACAGAACCCAGAACCCGAATCCAATAAACAAATAATCATATACGCTGACGACATTCTTATTCTTGGATCCAAACCTAGAATTTCAGTAATGAACAAAGAGATTAACCAATACCTCTCCGAGTTATCCCCTTACCTTGAGAAGTGGAAACTGAAACTGAACACTGCCAAAAGCGAATGCGTCTTATTTACAGGAGTTAAAAAGTACCTATACCCCAATGCCAGGAAATTCTCTCCTAACATTATGATCAACCAATCTAGAATAGCCAACAAGGAACAAATTAAATACTTAGGTGTCATATTTCACAAATCTTTCAAGTTCTACCGGCATATGGATTACATTCTCTCTAAAGCCAAGAATGGTTTTCATGCCTATTATGGAATACTGAGGAGAGCTAAGAGCCTGAAAATGCGCATTAAACTAAATTGCTACAAGCAACTCATTAGGCCAATTCTTACGTATGCCTTCCCCATATGGTTTGATATTTCTTCACACCAAATGGAAAGACTACGCACTTTTGAGAGAAAGATCTTACGCATCTGCTCCGGCACCACAACAACTTGGGTCAATGGCACATACAAATGCATATCAAACTATAAGCTTTATAAAAAATGCAAAGCGGAAAGAATCGACTGTCACTTAGTAAAGGCAGCGGTACGATTCCTAAATAATTTAGGAAGACTGGACAATAATTTGGTCAAAAAATACCTGTTGAAGGAGCCAAACATACTCTTCCCATTTCAAGACAAATTCCTATCACCTTTACATCTGCAAATTTTGTTGAAAAACAATCAGGTCTTCCAAGAGGAAAAGCTTTTGTTCTACCACAGGCGATTCCGGACATTTAATAT